>CM052799.1:102933999-102985573 GCA_028533885.1 Nasua narica | reverse complement strand
GGATCCACAATTCTAAGGCCAAATAATCTTTGACAAAACAGGCAAAAATGTCCAGTGGAAAAAAGACAGTCTCTTCAATAAATGGTGCTGGGAAAACTGGACAGGTATATGTAGAAGAATGAAACTTGACCATTCTCTTACACCATACACAAAGATAAACTCAAAATGGATAAAAGACCTCAATGTGAGGCAGGAATCTATCAAAACCCTATAGAGAAGAACATAGGCAGCAACCTCTATGACATTAGCCACAGCAACTTCTTTCAGGATATGTCTCCAAAGGCAAAGGAAACAAAAGCAAAAATAAACTTTTAGGACTTCATCAAGATAAAAAGCTTCAGTCAACAAAACAAACAGGCAACCCACAGAATGAGAGAAGATATTTGCAAATGACACTACAAAGGTCTGATATCTAAGATCTATAAAGAACTCCTCAAACTCAACATTCACAAAACAGATAATCCCATCAAAAAATGGGCAGAAGACATGAACAGACACTTCTCCAAAGAAGACATACAAATGGCTAACAGACACATGAAAAAACGTTCATCATCTTTAGCCATCAGAGAGATTCAAATCAAAACCACACTGAGATACCACCTTACACCAGTTAGAATGGCCAAAATCAACAAGACAGTAAACAACAAATGCTGGAGAGGATGTGGAGAAAGGGGAACCCTCCTCCACTGTTGGTGGGAATGCACGTTGGTACAGCCACTTTGAAAAACAGTGTGGAGATTCCTCAAGAAATTAAAAACAGAGCTACCCTATGACCTTGCAATTGCACTACTGGGTATTTACCCCAAAGAAGCAGATTCAATACAAAGAAGGGCCACATGTACCCCAATGTTCAAAGCAGCAATGGCCACAATTGCCAAACTGTGGAAAGAACCAAAATGCCCTTCAACAGATGAGTGGATAAGGAAGATGTGGTACATCTATACAATGGAATCTTATCCCTCCATCAGAAATAATGAATATCCAACTTTTGTATCAACATGGACAGGACCAGAAGAGATTATGTGGAGTGAAATAAGTCAAGTGGAGAGAGTCAATTATCTTTTGGTCTCACTTACGTGTGGAGCATAAAGAAAATCATGGAGGGCATTGTGAGAAGGAAGGGAAGACTGAATGGGGGGAAATCGGAGGGTGCTCATGAACCATGAGCAAAAACTGAGGGGTTTGGAGGGGACGGGGTGGGGGGGTGGGCGAGCCTGGTGGTGGGTATTGAGAAGGGCATGTATTGCATGGAGCACTGGGTGTGGTGCATGAACAATCAATCTTGTAACACTGAAAAAATAAAATAAACATATTTGGGGAAAAAAAGAATATTCACCAATAATAATAATACCAGTTTTTTTCAAAATAATCAGATTTAGGGACATTTGCTGCTTTTTACTTAAATGTTTATTGCTTGAATAAGCAAGTGTCACCTTTAAAAGAAAAAAAGAAAAGTTCTTTATTTTATTTTTTTAAGATTTCATTTCTTTTTCTTTTACTTTTTGAGAGAGAGAGAGAGCATGGGCACCCAAGCAGAGGAGGGGGCAGATGGAAAGAGAGAGAGAGAATCTTTAGCAGGCTCCTCGCTCGGCGTAGAGCCCTTTGTGAGGCTTGATCTCGCAACCTTGAGATCACGTCCTGAGCCAAAATCAAGTCGGACACTTAACCCACTGAGCCACCCAGGCACCCCAAGATTTTATTTTTAAATAAATTCTACACCCAGTGTGAGGCTTGAACTCACTACCCGAGATCAACAGTTGCATGCTCTACTGACTGAGTGAGCCAGGCACCCTGTGTTCTCTTTAAAATATTTTTAAAAAGGATAACTCCTTTTGTATTGACGTGGAAATATATGTAGACCACATTCTTAAGTCAAAAAAGGAGGTTCAGAATAATACATATAGAATAATTCCATTTTTGGAAAAAAAACTGGAATAAAAATTTAATGTGATATGCATATCAGTGTCTCAAAAAATACGCAGTATCTCTGGGGTGGGCCTGGAATTGGGGGCTGTAAGTATGTGATATGTAGAACATAATGTTCCTAGAACAGGAACATTAACCTAAACAAGAAGGGAGTTTACTCCAGTCACATAAATCTTGGCTCTAGCAAACTAGAGCTGGAGAGAAACTAGCTGAAGAGAATCATGCACCAGTCTAAGTGAAAAAAAAAAAAAAATCCATATTTGCATTTCATCACTTCATACTCAAAATACTTTAAAAAAACATTTATTCGTAAATGCAAATAGTAATATTAGACCAAAGCTTGGAAACAGCAAAAACTTACCCTTGATTAGTCTACAACTATTTTTTTATTTTACTTTTTTAAAGTGAACATTTTTAAAGTTTCATTTATTTACTTTAAGTAATCTCTATAGCAAATGTAGGGCTCAAACTCTCGACCTTGAGATCAAGAGTCACATGCTCCTCTAACTGAGCCAGCCAGGTGCCCTACGACAATTTTTAAATTTAAAAGATTTTCGTCCTCCCATTCCCTATCCTTCTGTGCACATGTTTTACCTATCTGTAATTTCAAACGACTTTCTACTTTGTAAACGGGAAACCAATTATTACAGAGAAGAATGAATGCAAACGTTTTTCTGATTTGCATAAACAAATAAAGAGATACAGAGCAGTGAGGTCTAAAAGAGTAAATAGTGCAATATATTCTCTTCTCTGCACTTTGTTTTCCAAAATTCTGTGTTTGAGAGTAGGTGACAGGGGTGCTCAATCAATAGCACATATACTAAAATTGGAGGGAGAGGAAGTGACAGTTTTTTGTATTTTTAAAAGCTATTGTCTTTTTTTCTTTTGAAGATTTTATTTATTTATTTGACACAGAGAGAGAAATCACAAGTAGGCAGAGAGGCAGGTAGAGAGAAAAGGGGAAGCAGGCTCCCCCCTGAGCAGAGAGCTCGATCTGGGGCTCAATCTCAGGACCCTGAGATCATGACCTGAGTAGAAAGCAGAGGCTTTAATAACACTGAGCCACCCAGGCGCCCCAAAACTATTGTCTTTTTGAGAAAGAGTACAACCCATGCATCGAAAGGGGAGGTTGCAGGAGGTGAAGCTCTGGAAATAGATTGTGGGCTCTGGTGGGAGGAAGCAGTTGCTGGAGGAGGAACAGGAGCGGCTCGGGGTGAGCCTCAGAGCCCAGAGCTGACAGGATTAGAGGCTTTGAGGGTATGAAGGATGAGTCAGAAGCCTGGGCTGGGGGAAATTCAGAGGATTTGGGAACAAGGCAAGTTCCTCATCTCGACTACTGACTTCTGGAGGGAAGTAGTTCCCTCTGACCCTTGCATGTTTGGCGAAAAGTAATGAATTCCAGAGAATGGCACAAAGTAAGCAAGGAGAGGACAGAGAAAAAGTCCCATGATTCCAATAAAACTTTTACAGGTCTAGAAGTAAAAATTAAATTAAGTTAAATGAAATGAAATTAATTAAGTGGTTTTGCAAAGCCTCCTCAAAAATGTTAGTCCCTTCTGCCCCAGTGGCTTTGTAGGCCCCTTGGTGCCTGTACTGTGTTTTGCGTTTGTTAAGTATTCTCTAAGATCATATTACATGACTGAGGATTAGACTGATGGTCACAGACTGATCATCCTAGGAGATACCCTTTATACCAGATGCCTTTCAGATTTGTAATCCTGGCTTTCTCGATATCATAATCTTTTCCCAGCATCCCCTGAGCTGATTTCTCTGTCTTTACTATCTTCCAGAGAACAGGGACCTGCCTGTTTTATGGAGCTCTCTAACCTGTAGCCTATGAGATCTCTTTCCTCATCAGCATTTTATTTTATTTTATTTTATTTTATTTTATTTTATTTTATTTTATTTTATTTTATTTTATTTTATTTTTTTTCCTCATCAGTATTTTAATCCAGGACTTGAGATTTGTGTGTCACTTGCTGGTGGTTGCACAGCACCTCACACCAACACTATCGCTACTTGTGCTGCTCCTTGTCCCCCACTGTGACACCAGCCACGGCACCTCATCACATCAGGCTCGGACCAAGCAGAAGACTCCATCTTAACCACCGGCCTGTGGGCCGGCAGTCCTCTGGTGCTGACAGACAGCTTCCTAGAGAGTGAGGAAAAGATGGTCTCTTCAACAAATGCTGCTGGTGAGACTGGGAAACCGAAGGGACCCCAGGAAGAAAAAATCTGTTTTTTTCCCCTTTGCTTCTTTTCCGGCTTCTATTCTTGCGAGGGTCTGCACCCCTACCCACTCGACACATGCTTTGTAATACAAACAGCATATGTCTTCCCTGTAAGGAACAAGGAGTTAATGATTTCTCTAGAATAGATAACATTTGGGGAAGGACCAGGTGAGAATGATTGGAAGAAGCTACCATGTGCGTATTCCAGACCACGAGCATTAGACATCTCGATGCCAAGGCTCCCTGGCTCCAAGGAATAACACTGGGCCCTCATCTTTGTTCTAACTGGTTCCTGGATGCCTGAGAGGACATGTGCACCAGACCACCATCTTCAATAAAAACCCCCAGGCCCCAAAACAAAGACGGGACTCATGTTCCTTTTCTTTCTAAGTCCCCCAAAGGGTCTATCTCTATCTGCTCTCTCTATATCTTTAATAAACTCTGCTTTCACTTTCTTCTGGCTCATGTTTGATTTCCATCCTGCGTGAAGCCAAGGACCCTCCTGGCTGGTCCCAAGGGACTGCCCTCCTCCCCAAACATGATCCTCAGAATTGGCCTGCCTGTATCACTGGAAAAATTGGATGGCTATATGTGAAAGGAAAGGGAAGGGGAAGGGGGGAAGGGGGAAGGGGAAAAGGGGGGAAGGGGAAGGGGGACAGAGGGAAAGGGGAAGGGAAGAGAAAGGGAAGGAAAGGAAAGAGGGAGAGGGAAAGGAAGGGAGGGAGGGAAAGAGGAAGGAAGGAAGGAAGGAAAGAAGGAGGGAGGGAGGGAGGGAGGAAGGATGGAAGGAAGGAAGGAAGAAAGAAAAAAAGGAGTAAGGGAGGAAGAAAGAAAGAAAGAAAGAAAGAAAGAAAGAAAGAAAGAAAGAAAGAAAGAAAGAAAGAAAGAAAGAAAGAAAAAGAAACTGGACCACTTCCTTACACGATACAAAAAAATAAACTCAAAATGGATTGAAGACCTAAATGTGAAACCTGAAGCCATAAAATTCCTAGAAGAAATCATAGGCAGAAATGTCTCTGACATCAGCTGTAGAAACATTTTTCTAAGTATGCCTCTCGGGCAAGGGAAACAAAAGCAAAAATAAACAGTTGGCATTACACCAAAATAAAAAGCTTTTGCACAGTGAAAAAAAAAAGCAAAATGAACAAAATGAAAAGGCAACCTACTGAATGGGAGAAGATATTTGCAAATGACATATGTGATAAGGGGTTAATATTCAAAATATATAATGAATCATGGGATGCCTGGGCAGCACAGTCAGTTATGTGCTTACCTTTAGCTCATATACCAGCATTCTCGGATCAAGTCCTACATCAGGCTCCTTGCTCATCAGGGAACCTGCTTCTACCTCTGCCTGCAGCTCTCCCTGCCTGTGCTCTCTCTTTCTCTCTCTCTTTCTGTCAAATAAATAAATAAATACACACATACATACCTCTTAAAAAAAAAAGAAATCATAAAACTCTACACACACCAAAAACCCCACAAATAATTGGACTGAAAAATGGGCAGAGGATCTGAATAAACATTTTTCCAAAGATGTACAGATGGCCAACAGATACATGAAAAGAAGCTCTACATCACTAATTATCAGGAAAATGCAAATTGAAACCATAATGAGATATCACCTTACACCTGTCAGAGTGGCTAGTATCAAGCTGACAAATATTGTTATTTGACAACAACAAATATTGGCATGATGTGGAGAAAAAGGAACCCTCGTGCACTGTTGGTGGGAATGCAAACTGGTACAGCCACAGTGGAAAGCAGTATGGAGGTTCCTTAAAAAATTAAAAATAGATAACCATATGATTTAGTAATTCCACTACTGGGTATTTACCCAAAGAAAATGAAAACACTAATGCAAAGAGATATATGCATCCTTATGTTTGTTGCAGCATGGTTTACAATAGCCGAGATATGCAACCTAAGTGTCCATCAGTAGATAAATAAAGAAGATGTGGTATATATATACAATAGAACACTACTCAGCCGTAAAAAAAGAAAAGAAATCTTGCCATTTACAACAACATGGATGGAACTAGAGAGTATAATATTAAGTGAAATAAGTCAGACAAAGACAAATAAATACCATATGATTCACTCATATGTGGAAGTTAAGAAACAAGTGAACAACAACATAGAAGAAATCAAGAAACAGATCCTTAACTATAAAGAACTGATGGCTGCCAGAGGGGAGGTGGGTGAGAGGATGGGTGAAATAGGTGAAAGGGATTGAGAGGTACAGACGTCCAGTTACAAAATAATCACAGAGATGAAAAGTACAGCATCAGAAATATAGTCAAATAGATTGTAATAACATTGTTTGGTGACAGATGGTGATGACACTTACTGTGGTGAGTGCTGAGTAATGCAGAGAATTATTGAATCAGTATTGTGTACCTGAAACTAATATAATACTGTATGCTAGTTATAGTTCAATAAAAATAATAATGGAGGAAAATTAACTATATAAAAATCATGCCAGATTTTTAATATTTAACATCTTGTTATCACTCCAAACTCCAGTTATTACTTATACATTCTACAGGAAAGTTACATCATTTTGTTAAATATGATATCTGTTCATGAGCACTCTCTTCCATGGATTTTCTCCTAATTTAGACCATTAATACACCTTATGCAGATTCATGGAGCTGCCTACCTTCTGGAAGACAGGAGTTCCAGGACCTACATTACCTCCAATTTATCTACCTACCATGTTCTAAAACGTTTTCATGAAGCACAGATTTGATCATGTGATTCTCCCGATCAAAACTCTTTAACAATTTCCTGTTGTAGAAGATAAACACCAGCAGCCTCTCAAGTCATGCCCACCCCTAAGGCCCCCCATCGACTTGGGCTTCATTCTACACTCCTCTCAATCATTGTTCAAGGTATTCCTGATATATTGAGTGTTCACCAACCATAGAAGTTTTCCTAGACCCTCCTCCAACCTCCAGGAGCTTTCTGAACCTCTCTTTTAACAATCTATCTTGGGCTAAACTGATCTATGTATTGTCCTCTTCTGTAAGACTGCAACCGAGGGACCAGAATTAGTCTTGCATTCATTCTCCTCACTCCCATTTCTTCTTGGATAATTTACCTGTGTGGTATAAAAGTATAAAAGGGGCATCACTAACAACACATGACCTTTGGACTCTTCTTCCTTGGGCAACATGGAATTGGAGCACAATGGATACTTAGGCTATGCCAATCAGATTCTCACCTGAATTTGGAAACAGATCGCACACAAAATCACAGACTCTAGTTGGAAGGTCTTGTAGACATACAGCTGGAAACTATTAGTTGGGGGTAGCTCCTATGGGTCATGTATAAGCTGGTCAACAAGCAGACAGGAGGCTGACAGAAGGAATGAAGCAGAAAAATGGCGGGGGCAAATGCCATGCAGTGGGAAAAAAAAAAAAAAAAGGAAACAGAAGACAGAAAAGTGTGTGTAAGTCAGGGTAATGGAAAGAAAATGGCAACTTGCTAGCTCCAGCGAGGCCAGCCTGTCTTGTTTGCATAAGCTCTATGAGACTTCCCTGCACACTTACCCTTAAATATTTACCGTAAACAGACCTGAGTTAGAACTGTGTTTCCTTACAACTTAGGGATATCTTCTTTTTTTTAATTTTTTTAAAGGTTTTATTTATTTATTTGACAGAGAGAGAGACCACAAGTGGGCAGAGAGGCAGACAGAGAGAGAGGGGGAAGCAGGCTCCCCACTGAGCAGAGAGCCCGATGTGGGGCTCGATCTCAGGACCCTGAGATCATGACCTGAGTTGAAGGCAGAGGCTTTAACCCACTAAGCCACCCAGGCACCCCACAACTTAGGGATATCTTCTAAATACAACCTAACATTTACTTTGATCATTAAATGTTTATTAAATTGAAGTGTTAGACAATATCAGATTAAATAGAATTTCCTCAAGTTGAATTGGCACTGGGTAGCTTCAGGAATACAAGACATAGGCGGACCAATCTCCTTTGCATAATGGCTTCTAGTTGTTTCCACTGAGCAAATCCTCCAATGTGGAGGGAAGAAGGCAGAACTTTCTTCATTGTGCCAAGCTGTCTCATAAAATTTGCATTAAAAAATCAAGAGTCATTTCTCCAGAGCAATACACATTTATAACCTATGCTATTAAAAAATGGATGATTCAATATTTTATATTTTCTTCCAGATTTTCAGTAATCTTGAGATTAATTTGATATTGATTGATAGAATGAGCACTATTACTGGAAGCTACATATAAAATATTCATAAGCATAATCCTATGGACTGAATTAGTCATAGGAGATATGATTAAGATGTATAGAATTCTATCTTTGCTGACCTTAATAAGAGGGCCAAAGTACAGCTTCCATTGTAATTAGACTGTGCATACTACATCAGAATTGACCTATGGTAAAATATAACCATTATTTAAACATTTCTATTCTGAAACCCCTTCCTAAATTGGAATAAATAAATTATATACTAGTCAGTGCTAAAATAAGAAATACTTTAGACATAAAATTTAGCTTGCATACAACACAGAGGCTATGTTACTAAAACAAATTTTAAGAATAGATTTCACATGTCATTTTACCTTATAACTATTACCTTTTGTGTGTGCTGTTAAATGTACATATATGACCAGAAGTATAAAACAATGCCTATGCAACCATAGGGGCTTTTTACCACAATGAGAAGTATTTAGAGAATAGCTTGATTGTTTTATATGTTCCTACTCTTACCTCATTCAATATTATTTTTTTATATGTTCATTTGTGTAGCTACTTAGAGCAGAGCAAAATGCAGGATTGTGGTCACTTGGACCAAAGACATGGAAAATGTTGACTGTTTTTTCCACTTGGCTTCACCTCTGGCAGAGAAAAGGAATTAGCCAAGAAACTTGATGCTAGGGCAGACTGAAGGAGATGCTGATGAATAAGAAATTAAGAAATGCTACTCACATTGGAAATATATACAATTTGTAACTGTATATATACGTATAATATATATCACACTTATCTTATATATTTTATATATCTTATATATATCTTATATATATATAAAGTCTCCTTATGAAATTCATTTATGGAAAGTAGTATCAATATGGGTAGATTGCATGTATGTTAAAATGACAAAGAAAAAATAAAATAACACTGCTCCGGTATTCTTGAATCTTCTTAAACACTTCCTGTAAGCTTGTTAGTCTGGAAGCGTATAGCACAGAACTGGCCAGGTTCGCACAACCAAAGCAGAGTAGATACCCAGCCCACTCACTCATAAGGTGCCGAATCCAGGGTAGAACAATCCAGGATGGTGTGAGCTGGGAACAAACACTGCCCATATTTACCAGCTAACTCTTGCCTCCCCATTTGGTCTGACTGCATCAAAACTGGTTGGAAGGACAAGATCTGGATTGTGAACATATGTGACACTTTACTTTTAGAGCTTATTAAGTGCTTTGGACCAGTATTTCAGCTTGATTCATTATAAATGAAGATATATTCAGGGAAAAGATCTGTATAGGATAAGAAGTAATTAAAATTATTGTCTTTTTTATGTACATCTCATCAGATTTTTTTTTTTTACTTTTTTCTCTTTTTTTCTAAAGAATATGATAGGCATTAAAAGATCAGTTGAGGGGCGCTTGGGTAGCTAGCTCAGTGGTTATGTGTCCGACTCTTGATTTCAGCTCAGGTCATGATCTCAGAGTAAATGCTGTTTTTCAGAGCTTCACACCTTTTCCCAGATTCCATCCAAGGCAGGCTCTGGGTCCACCAGTGAGGTGTGCAGCTACACGAGGTCATAGCCAGGAAATGGAGACAAGGTGGGTCCTGGGAAAAACCTAATGTCCTCCATATTCTCCATGGACTAAGATGCAGCATCAGGTCTCTACTACTTCCTGAACTGACTCCCACTCAGAGAGGTACCTTGGGGCATCCTGCAGCTGTCTATCACCTAACTCTACAGCTGGTGTCACTGTGATCTGTTCTCCGTTCAGTGAGGGCAGTGCTCTCCTTCACAGACTCAGTCAGCTCTTAATGACATAGCTCAGAAGCCTGATCAAGCCTTACTTCTAGCTAGCCCTACTTCCAGAATTTTCAGCTACCATTCAGAAACCATCTACTTCTCTTTATTGTTTAACCCAATTTAGGTTTCTGGGTGTTGAAACATAAAGACTTGTAACTGGTTTCAATTTCTGTATTTTTATGTATAACTTAGCATTGCTGTGACAGTCACCAAGCTTCAAAATTTTTTTGCAAACTATTATAAAAGAACAAAAGGAAATGATTATGCCGGAAACCAATAACGCATCAAATAACAAGATCTTGCTTCCAAAGACTTTCTTCCCTCCTATTGAGCCAAACACGGGCTTTGATTGGTGTAGGCCTTACACTTCTCCAGTGATTAATCTGTTTCAAAGGTGTTGTCTTAGAGACGCTCTGTTCTAGAATCTTTGCTGGTGTGTCTACAAGTAGTGGATATAAATAAATGGCAGGGACATGGAGGTGTGACATAGCACCTTCCAGAGCCAGAGTACCAAAAGGGGGGCTGTGGTCAGAAAGCAGGTAGCTGTGATATCTCAGGAGCAGATAATTTTCTTGATCAATGACAGTGACTGCTCCAGTGAAGTGGGGATGGGAAGGGCAAGGCAGCACATTTTGGGATGATGCTCAATACCATCATCATCAGGACCTGATGTCCTCAGGTTGTCATGAGGACCTGGACTTGGACTGTCTCATGATGGTATCCCAGTGATCTGGGCCCAGATACCTGTATGTAGATTAGTTATGTGCCTGAAGGCATTATACTGAATGGAGAGGCACCCACAGTATTCAAAGGCCATGTGAAAAATTTTGAATCAGCAGGATGTCCTGCTATTGATTTTGTAGCAAATCAAGAGTATTGGCTGCCAGTTCATCTGTAACCAGTTACCCTGGTAGAATCAACATCCTTTCCCAGGGTGCTTTGGGTGGCTTTCAAGCAAAGTTAAACGGAGATGTTTATATACATTTATTTGCTGCCTGTACTGAATGGTATCCATCAACCATCTTCAAAAGCAGAATACCTCAGGAAAGTGCAGGTGAGAATGTCTCCATAAAAGGGGGTGATATCTGTGCAGTCTTTACTAATGTCCAGAAGCTCCCCAGGTTAACAGGGAAGTAAAAAGAGAGCATGAATATGCAAAGGAGTTGCGAAAAAATGGCTTATCTGAGGAACTGCTACTAGTTGGGTGTGGTAATCTTGTGTACACGTGGAGAAGAGAGAAGGTGAAACTTATATGTGGAAAGTAAGCACTTATATGTGGAATCACCACTTACTTGTGGTGAAAGTCCTCATCTGATAGGCAGAGGCTTTTTCATTTTATACTATGGGTGGTGAGATACCATCAGAGGATTTTAAACAAAGAAATGACATCACCAGATTCACCAGTTTTGGGAGAAACTCTGGAGAAGAAAGAAACCAAAAAGACCATCAAATAATAAGAGAGGAAATGGTAAGGTCCTATATTGAGGCTGGTCTCTAGACAGTAAAGGAAGACGGGATCATCAGGAGGTGGGTGAACTATAACTACTGACAAATTACAAGTGGAGGTAAAGAGAGTCTAGCTGAGTCCCAGAGTTCTCCACTTCATAATGGATGGATAGTAAATGAGAGCACAAGAGAAGGTGTGCGTTTGAGTGGTGAGTAGAAAAGGAAGATATTTTCATTTAGAGATTATGAGACATCTAGGTGAACATGTCTAGTGGCCAGGAGAGTGGCCAGGTATAGAGAAAACATGAGGATTAATAGACAGATTTAAAAGGCATAAACATATAGAAAGCAATTAAAGTCATTGGACCCTGCCTAGAGAGATGCAGAGAATATGCCTTGAACCTAAGAATATAATCACGACAGGGGGAAATCAGGACTTTTATTGCAAATATATGGGTAGCAATTTCTTTTCTCTTTTTTAAAAAAGATTTATTTTATTTATTTATTTTAGAGAGAGAGAGAATATGTATGTACAAGCAGGGAACAGAGGGGCAGGGGACAGGGAGGAGGTGGCAGAGGGAGAGGATCTCAGACTCCACGCTTGAGCGTGGGCCTGATGCAGGGCTCAATTTCATGAAACTGAGATCTCGACCTGGGCTGAAATGAAGAGTCAGATACTCAACTGACTGAGCCATGCAGACACCCCAGGTAGCAATTTCTTTATGAAACCTTCACAGATTTTCCTGAGCAAAATTAAGACTTCCCATGTGTATTATTTTGCAAGGGCTGCCAAAAAAAAAAATATGAAAGACAGGGTGGTTTCAACATCAGAGATTTATTTTTTCACAAGGCTGGAGGCTAGAAACCCAAGATCAAGATGTTGACTGTTTAATTCTGAGGCTTCTCTCCTTGGCTTGCAGATGGCTATTTACTGGCTATGTCTTCACATGGTCATCTATGTGTGTGTGTGTGTGTCTCCTAATCTCTTCTCCTTCCTAAAAAAATCTGTTTAAACAAGTCATTTGGATGACCAGCTTCTTTATTTTAATTGAAGTATAATTGACATATACTATTATGATTATATTACTTTCAAGTATATGACATAGTGAGTTGATAATTTGCTTTGATAATTTGATTTGATAATAACATTACAAAATGCTCACCATGAAAAATGTAGTTACCATCTGTCACCATGCAACATTATTACAATATTATCGACTATATACTGTTGTGCTTTCCATCCTCATGACTTCTTTATTTTATAACTGGAAATTTGTACCTCTTAATCACCTTCAACTATTTTGCCCATCCCCCACCCTCTCCCCTTTGGCAATCACCAGTTTGTTCTCTGTATTTATGTGTCTGTTTCTGCTTATTGTTTATTTTTTAGATTCCACATAAGTGCAATCATATAGAATTTGTCTTTCTTTTGTCTGACTTATTTCACTTATATAATACATTCTACGTCCATCCATGTTGTTGCAAATAGCAAGATTTCATTCCTTAAAGGCTGATAATGTGTATACATACTACTTCTTCTTTATCCATACATCTATTGATGGACACTTAAGTTGCTTCTAAATCTTAGTTATGTTAAATCATGCTGTAATAAATATAGGGATGCATTCATCTTTTTGAATTAGTGTTTTTGTTTTCATTGGTAAATACCCAAAAGTAGAATTACTGGGTTGTATGGTATTTCTCTTTTTAATTTTTTTGAGGAAACTCTGTAATATTTTCCAATGTGGCTGCACCAATTTATATTCCCACCAACAGTGAATGAGGGTTCCTTTTTCTCCACATTCTCACCAATGCTTGTTATTTCTTGGTTTTCATAGTAGCCACTCTGACAGGTGTAAGGTGATGTCTCATTATGGTTTTATTTGTTTTCTCATTATGGTTTTGATTTGCATTTCCCTAATGATTAGTGGTGTTGAACATCTTTTCATGTATCCATTGGCTATCTATATGTCTGGAAAAATGTCTATTTAGGTCCTCTGACCATTTTTTTCTTTCTTTTCTTTTTTTGATAATATTTTTTATTGCCCATGTTTTAAAAAATATGGAATATTTCATGAATTTGCTTGTCATCCTTGCACAGGGGCATGCCAATCTTCTATGTACTATTCCAGTTTTAGTATATGTGCTGCCAAAGTGAGCACTCTCTACCCATTCTTTAATTGGATTATTTGTGGGTATTTTTGTTTTGTTTTATGGTTTTTGTTGTTGTTGTTGTTGCTGTTGCTGTTTTTTTGGTCTGTGTTGGGTTTTATGAGTTCTTTATATATTTTGGATATTAAACCCTTATCAAGTATCTTCTCCTATTCATTAGTTGTCTTTTCCTTTTTTCGATTGTTTCCTTCACTGTGCAAAAACTTTTGTTTGATGTAGTCCTAACTGTTTATTTTTGCTTTTGTTTCCCTGGTCTGAGGAGACATATCCAGAAAAATATTGTGAACACCAATTTCCAAGTTTTTACTGCCTATGTTCTCATTTGGAGTTTTATGGTTTCAGGTCTAACATTTAGGGCTTTAATCTATTTGAGTTTTGTTTTTGTTTTTGTTTTTTGCCCCTCCCTCAGCTCCCTCAGGGAGCTGAGGGAGGGGCAAAAGGAAAAGGAGAAAGAGAGAAAATCATAAGCAGGCTCCATGTCCAGCACAGTGCCTGATGTAGGGCTTGATCCCATGACTCTAAGATCATGACCTGAGCTAAAATCCAAAGTTGGATGCTTAACAGACTGAGCCACCCAGGCTCCCCCAACAATATTAATTCTACCAAGATGATATATATTTCCATTTATTTGTGTCCTCTTCAATTTTGTTCATCAATTTCTTACAGTTTTCAGAGTGCTGGTGTTTCACTTCCTTGTTTAAATTTATACTAGGTATTTTATTCTTTTTGATGCAATTGTAAATGGGACTGGTTCTTAATTTCTCTTTCTGCTATTTTGTAATTAGGGCATACAAATGCAACAGATTTCTGTATATTGATTTTGTACCCTGCTACTTTTCTGAATTCATTAACTAGTTCCAATAGTTTTTTGGTGGAGTCTTTAGGGTTTTCATATCATCTGCTAATAGTGACGGTTTTACTTTTTTCTTACCAATGTGGATAATTTATTTCTTTTTCTTGTCTGATTGCTATGGCTAGGACTTACAGTACTATGTTGAATAAAAGTGGTGAGAGTGGGCATCCTTGTCTTGTTCCTGATCTTAGAGGGAAAGCTTTCAGCTTTTTACAATGAGGTATGATGTTAGCTCTGAGTTTGTCATATATGAACTTTATTATGTTGAGGTACATTTACCTACTTTGTGGAGAGCTTTTTATCATGAATGATATTGAATTTTATCAAATGCTTCTTCTGCATCTATTAAGATGATTGTATGATTTTTATCCTTCATTTTATTCATCCAGTGTATCATGGTGATTGATTTGTAGATACTGAATCATCTTAGCACCCCTGGAATAAATCCTACTCGATTGTGGTGAATGATCCTCTTAATGTATTGCTGAATTTAGTTTGCCAATATTTTGTTGAGGATTTTTGCATCTCTGTCCATCAGGGGTATTGATCTATATACTTTTTTGGTAGTGTCTTTGTCCGGTTTTGGTATCAGGGTAATAGTGGGCTCATAGAATGAATTTATAAACATTCCTCCTATTCTATTTTTTTTTTTAGAATAGTTTGAGAAGGATAGAAATTAACTCTTCTCAGGACATGAAGAAAGGGGAACCTTCTTTCACTGTTGGTGTGAATGCAAGCTGGTGCAGCCACTCGGGAAAACAGAGGTTCCTCAAAAAGTTGAAAGCAGAGTTACCCTATGACCCAGCAATTGTACTATTAGGATTTACCATAAAGATACAAATGTAGTGATCAGAAGGGGCATCTGCACCCCAATGTTTATAGTAGCAACATCCACAATAGCCAAAATATGGAAAGAGCCCAGATATCCATCAACAGATGAATGGATAAAGATGTGGTGTATATATACAATGGAATACTACTCAGCTATCAAAAAAAGTGAAATCTTGCCATTTGCAATGATGTGGATGGAATTAGATGGTATTATGCTAAGTGAAATAAGTCAATCAGAGAAAGATAATTATCATATGATCTCATTCATATGTGGAATTTAAGAAAGAAAACCGAGGATCATAGGGGAAGAGAGGAAAAAAATAAAAGATAAAATCAGAGAGGGAGACAGACTGTGAGAGACTTTAAATCATAGGAAACAAACAGGTTTGCTGGAGGGTGGGGGTAAGGGATGGAGTAACTGGGTGATGGAAATCAAGGAGGGTATGTGATGTAATATAAGACTGATGAATCACTCACCTCCACATCTGAAACCAATAATACATTATATGTTAATTAATTGAACTTAAATAAAAAATAAAACTTAAGAAAAATGTTTAGCAGAATTCACTTGTGGAGCCATCTGGTTTCAGATTATTTTGTTGGGAGTTTTTTTTTTTAAATTATTGATTCAATTTCATTACTAGTAATCAGTCTGTTCTATTACTTCCTGATTCAGTCTCAGAAGACTGTTATGTTTCTAAGAATTTATCAGTTTCTTCTAGGTTGTCCAATTTGTTGGCATATAATTTTTTGTTACAGTCTCATAATCCTTGCTATGTCTGTGGTATGTCTGTGTAACTTCTTTTCTTTCATTTATTTTTTAAAAGATTTTATTTATTTGAGAGAGAGAGTGCAAGCGAGGGGAAGGGTAGAGGGGGAGATAGAGGGAGAGAATCTCGAGCAGACTCTGCTCTGAGTGTGGAGCCACATGCAGGGCTTAATCTCACGACCCTGAGATCATGACCTGAGCCAAAACCAAGAGTCAGACGCTTAACCAACTGAGCCGCTGGGGTGCCCTTTCTTTTTCATTTTTTATTTTATTTATTTGAGTCTTTGCTTTTTCTTTTTTTCTTGATGAGTCTAGCTAAAGGATTATCAATTTTATTTTTTCAAAGAACCAGCTCTTAGTTTCATTTACCTTTTCTATTGGTTTTTTTTTAGTCCCATTTTTAAAATTTCTGTTCTGATTTTTATTATTTTCTTCCTTCTGCCAACTTCAGGCTTTGTTTGTTATTCTTCTTCCAGATCCTTTAGGTGTAAGTTTAGATTGTTGGAGATTTTTCTTGTTTCTTGAGGTAGGTCTGCATTACTGTAAACTACCTTCTTAAAACTTTTTGGTGTGTCCCAAAGATATTGAACTCTTTGAACTCTTATGTTTCCACTTTCATCTGACTCCATGGATTTCTTTTCTTTTTTTTTTTTTTTTTGGTTCATTTGTTGACCCATTTTTTTGTTTTGTTTTGTTTCATTTTTTAAAGATTTCTATTTATTTATTTGACAGAGATCACAAGTAGGCAGAGAAGCAGGCAGAGGGAGAGGGGGAAGCAGGCTCCCTGCTGAGCAGAGAGCCCGATGCTGGTCACGATCCCAGGACCCTGAGATCATGACCTGAGCCAAAGGCAGAGGCTTAACCCACTGAGCCACCCAGGCGCTCTGATCCATTGTTGAGTAGCATGCTGTTTAGCCTCCAGGTGTTTGTATTTTTTCCTGTTTTTTTTTTTTCTTGTAATTGATATCTGGTTTCATGATATATTGTGGTTGGAAAGATGCTTAATGATTTCAACCTTCTTCAGTTTGTTGAGACTTGTTCTGTAGCCTAATGTTCATATAGACTAACATGGAAAATGTTCCATGTGCCTTGAAAAGAATGTGTATTATGCTGTTTGGATGAAATGTTCAGTATTATTTATTAATTCCATCTGGTCTAATGTGTTGTTCAAAGTCACTGTTTCCTTGTTGATTTTCTGTCTAAATGATCTATCCATTAATGCAAGTAGGTTGTTAAAGTCTCCTACTATTATTGTACTACTCTCATTTTCTCCCTTTATGTCTGTTAATATTTGCTTTATATATTCAGTTGATCCTATGCTAGATACACAGACATTTACAATTGTTATATACTCTTCTTAGATCATTCCCTTTATCATTATGTAGTATCCTTCTTTGTTTCTTGTTACAGTCTTTGTTTAGTCTATTTTGTCTGATATAAATATCAGACCTTAATTTTTAATTAAGGTCTTAATTTTAAAACCTTAATTTTTGTTTTTGTTTTTGTTTTTGTTTTGTTTTGTTTTGTTTCCATTTGCATGGAATATCTTTTCCATCCCTTCACTTTCAGTCTGTATGTGTCTTTAGGTCTAAAGGGAGTCTCCTGAAAGAAGCATATAGATGAGTCTTGTATCTTAATCCACTAAATTCACCTTATTTGGTTTTTTTTTCACCCTATTTGTTTTGATTGGAGTATTTAGTCCATTTATATTTAAGGTAATTATTGATAGGTATGTACTTATTGCCATTTTGTTAATTGTTTTCTGATTGCTTTTGTAGTTCCCTATTCCCTCTTACTTCTTCCTCTCTTCCCTTGAGCTTTCTTTAGTATTATGCTGGGATTCCTTTCTCTTTATTGCGTGTGTGTGTGTGTGTGTGTGTGTGTGTGTGTGTGTGTGTCTATGATAGGTTTTTGCATTTTGGTTACCAGGAGGTTCATATATAACTTTCTATGTATATACCAGTCTATATTAAGTTGATAGTTGCTTAAGTTCAAACACATTCTAAATGTACTATATTTCCCTCCTCCACGTTTTATGTATTTGATGCCATATTTTACATCTTTATTTTATATATCTCTTCAGTTATTTTGGTAGATATAATTGATTTTACTGTGTCTGTCTTCTAACCTTCATACTAGCATTATAAGTGATTGATCTACTGCCTTTACTACCTGGATGTCTATTTCTGCTCCCAAGTTAGAAAGTTTTCAGCTATTATTCCTTCAAATAAATTTTCTACCCCTTCTCTCTGTCTTCTCCTTCTGGGACCCCTATAATGCAAATGTTAGCATGTTTGGTGTTGTTCCATATTAACCTATCTTCACTTTTTACTTTTTTTTTCTTTTTTTTTCTTCTTGCTGTTTGGATTGTTTGCTTTCAACTACCTTGTCTTCCAGATTGCTGATCTGTTCATACTCTAATCTATTATTCACTCTAGTTTGTTTTTCATCTCACTGATTGTTTTCTTCAACTCTGTTTTTTTTATATATTTTTACTTTCTTTGCTGAAGTTCTCATTGAGTTCATTGACTCTTCTCTCAAGTCTGTTTAGTATTTTATGGCCACTACTTTGAACTCTTTATCAGGTAGATTACATGATTTCATTGAGCTCTTTTTCTGGGGTTTTGTCTTGTTCCTTCATTTGGAATATAGTCCTCCATCTCTTCATTTTGCCTCTTTGTTTGTTTTATAGATTAGGTAGGTCAGCTATATCTCCCGGTCTTGAAAGTAGTGGTCCGTGTAAAAGTCCTGTGGTGCCCAGTAGTGCAATCCCCCCTGGTCACCAGAGCCTGGTGCTCCAGGTGTGTCCCCCATGTGGGCTGCATGAGTCCTCCTATTGTGGGTGGGTTATAAAGGCTATGGGCACACTGGTGGGTGGGGCTGCCCCTAGCCTGGCTGTTAGCAGTAACTGCCTAGGACTGACTTGTGCACACTCATGGCTAGGTCTTGCCCCTAACCCTACACTGCTGGCTGAAAGGCCCGGCTTTGGCTGCTGCAGTGCAGGCTGGTAAGGTTAGCTCCCTTCTCCCTGGACAAGAGTCACTTTGGACATGTGCAAGTCTCCACTGGGGCTGCCCACTGGGTGTGGCAGGTGGTAGTTACTCTGGGAGGATGTCAGTCTCAGCTGAGGTTGCTTGCTAGGAGTGGCAATGTAGGAGCCGACTTGGACACCTGCCATAGCAGTCAGGTTGGGTGGAGCAGGTCTAAAGGAGAAAGCTGGGGTGGGGCAAGCTGCATTAGCAAGGTAAATGGAGAATGTCATAACTACCTCTCACAGGTGTTTGATTAGAAAGGCTGAAGGAAGTCAAGAAAAATGGTACCAACTAGCCCTTTCATTCCCAGAGAAAGCTTCTGCAGATCCCTGCCCCTCTGGCATATGTCCTAAATTATTCAATAAATATTTCCCATATAACCCAGGTGTTTTTCAAATTGCTGCTTCTATGCTAGGTCTCAGACCAAGTAATACAGGGCACTGCTTTCTATGAGAAGAGTTATAGACATCTAGTTCTTCCAGAGTTAAGCCCTGCTGATTTCCAAAGCCAGACATCCTGGGAGCTCATCTTTCTACTGCAGGTTCCCAGGGCTGGGGGTGCCCAATGTGGGACTTGATCCCCTCACTCTTCTGTGCCTATGATATTCTTCCCCCTTGTGGATTGCCACACAGGGGTTTTGTTGGCAACAGCATCTCTGCCTCTCCTACCCTTCTTGATATAGTCTTCTCCTTATGTCTTATCCGTTGATAGTCTGTTCTGCCAGTCTTCAGGTCATTTTTAGAGTGAGTTGCATTACACATAGTCGTTGCCTCGGTGTCTGTGGGAGGATGTGAATTCAGGATCCTCCTACTCTGCCATCTTCCCTGGCTCTCTTCCTCATCTATTCTGTTAAGGACATCAGTCATATTGGCTTAAAGCCCACCATAATGACTCGATTTCAACTTAATTAACTCCTTAATGTCCCTATCTCCAAATAAAGTCACATTCTGAGGTACTAGGCATTAGGACTTTAAAATATGAATTTGTGTGTGTGTTGGGGGGGCCACAATTCAGTTCATAACACCATGTACTGCATCTCTACCTGTTCCTTTCCACGTACACTTACGTTGTGATCTAAGCCTTCGGCTACATGCCCTTCCCCTGACAAGACTTAGGGCTCCATTTGGATAGTAGCAATGTGTCACTCATTTCTGAGTTCCCAGACATAGAACCATTAACCACTGGTTTCCAGAAGTTATTCAAAATCTTGAACACACTCTAAATATGAGGGGAAACAGCTCATTAAAAAAACAAGCTTTTCCTAGAGAAGAAACAGATGGCTAAGGACAAATTCCAGCCCACTGATGTATTTTGTTTGGCCACATTGTTGTTGTTTTATGAAATCAAGAGATTTTATTTTTAAAAATTCTGGAGTTTTCACTTCTTTGAAAAATGTAGAGATTCGGCAACTCAAGCCGAAGTCAGTTTGGACATATTAGTAGCTGCCACCTTTATTTCTTGTTCTAGTTTTTATTATGAATAGCGTTTGTTATGAGTTCTCACGTACTTGTCATATAACTAGCAATTATTAAAATGTTTCCAATCTCATTTCACCTATTCCCCTCCATTATTCTGCTTTTTGCTTAAATATTTTTAAAGCAAATCCCAGACATTTTAGTATTCCTTTGTATCTGAAAAAGATTTTTTAACATAACCACTATGCTATTGTTGTATCTTTAAAAATAAGCAATATTTCCTTAATAGCATCTAATATACAGTATATATTCATATTTTCTTACTTCAAAATTGTCTTTTTTGTAATTAATTTTTCCAATCAAGATTCAAAATTACTAATCACATTTGAACGATATGTTTTTTTTGTTTCTTTTTTTTTTAAAGATTTTATTTATTTTATTTGACAGATAGAGAGATCACAAGTAGGCAGAGACGGGGAAGCAGGCACCCCGCTGAGCAGAGAGCCCGATGTGGGACTCGATCCCAGGACCCTGAGATCATGACCTGAGCCGAAGGCAGAGGCTTTAACCCACTGAGCCACCCAGGCGCCCCTGAATGATATGTTTCTTAAAACCCTTTCAAGATATCATTTAATTGATAAAACTGGGTCATTTTTCTTATAGAGTGCCCCAGAATTTAGCGTTTGGGTGGTTGTTGCCTCATGGCATCATTTAATTTGTTCTTCTAGCTTTCATACTTCCTATAAACTGTAGTTTGACCCAAGGCCGCACTGTTCAATGTTACTTTCTACAGGGATGCAAATTTTTTATGTCTATGCTGTCCAGTAGAGTAGTCATGACTGCATGTGATGAGTAAGCCCTGAAATAGCTGAGGAACTGAATTTTCTAGCCTGCCTTGTAGTTATCTACAGCTATGAGCTAGGGTTTAGAGGATAGAAGAAGGGACTTTTGGATCTTGCCTCTAAAGGGAAGAGAGTTAGCTTTCACTCTCCCTTCTTCAGACTTCCAATTTCTGCCTGACATGGGACAGTAATGACGACTATAAAACACTGCAAGCATGCAAGCAATATTCTAGAGATGACAGAGAAATTAGAATGAACTTGGATCCTCAATACCATAGCAACCCCAGACTCTTGATGTTTAAACTATTATGGGAGACTTAAACTTCTATCTTACTTAAGTCACTGTTAACTTGGATCTTACTAGACAGCAAACAGATCACTAACTAATGCATATCCCATTTAACTCATCACGCAAGGTCATGGGGGTAGAAAAAGGCTCTTAGTGACCATATGCATAGGAGTATTGTTTCTGTAGATGTCAGTTATCCTTTTTCCTCAATTTGCTGGGTGTGTCTTCATTTATCTAATAGATGAAAACTATTGGTCTATTAGATAATTATCTAATACCAATAGTTTTTGCAAGGATGGCATATGCATAAACTCAATAAGGGATCCTCCCTCGCAGAGGCCAACCCTGCCACTGTTGACTACCTAATTTTCTAGCAGGGTAGCAAACCCTAGCACCAGGATGGTACCATTCCTCTAGGGTCCTGACAGCTAGTTACCTATTGTCAGGTTGATTTTATTTGACCCCCTTCATCATGTAGACTATAACAAGAATAAATGCTTAAATGTGCATTTGAATAGGATTCCCCTATCCATCATTCCTCTGCCAGTACTAACATCTGTCCACTTACTGAATATCCCATACCAACATGCTTTTTGAGTCAATATTGCCTCTAAACAAAAATTTATTTAATGGCAAAAAAATGTAAAGTAGTAGTATAATGCTCCTGCTATTCTTATCATGTACTCTGGCCATAAAGAACAGAACAGTAGAATGGATCAAGGAGGGAAATCATTAACACCAAGCTAAAGCTGCATGACCACTTATGAAAATGAGAACAAGGCTTGTACTGTATTTTCTTGATTGGGCAACTGGCCATCAGAATAATGATTACATTGTCCAAACTCCCCTGTGACTTTCTATGGCTATGAACTAAGGGTTAGTGGATAGAAGCAAGTGATGCACTCAACTTCTGGTCTTGCCTCTAAAGGGAAGGTAATAGCTTTCACTTCTTCAGACTTCAGACTTCAAACTTCTGCCTGGCATACGAAAGTGGTGCCAGAAGATTGAATAATTGCCCCTTCCTCTTATTCTTGTTAAAAATTAGCATAATTTAAACGGAATCTTTAATCTCTTTCCTCTTTTTCCCTGTTGCTGTTTATAGCAATAGCCTTCAAACTTCTTTGCCGTAATTCTTCAAATGAATATTTAAAAAACATTGTTGCATGATTTTAAGTAACCTAAAATTTTTCAGCATAACTTTAACTGGTTATAATTTGTGACATATTATATATATTCACATTTAAAAAAATAAGATGCATCATTCTTTTAAATAAGTTCAACAGAAACTTTACAGGATAGCAATTTGAAAGCTACTAGCATCCATTAAAAAATATATGAACAATTTCTCTTTTTAATTCCAGTGTAGCTAACATACAGTGTTATATTAGCTTCAAGTGTACAATATAGTGATTCAACAATTCTGCACACTTTTCAGTGCTCATGATGATAACCATACTCTTAATCCCCTTCACCTATTTCACCTCTCCCACCTTCCCACTTCTCCCTTGGTAGCCATCAGTTTTGAACAAGTTCTTTTTTAACAGTGAAAAGTTCTATATCATATTTTTTCTCGAATTCATATTTGCCTTCTACTCCCCTCACAGAATTTTACCCTCATGTATTATATTTTTATGCTTGGTCTTATATTGACCATTCTTTCCTACTCTGTGTCATAAAAATACATATATACATTGAAATTATAACCTAAAAACAGAGACTCTAAGGTTAAAAAAATGTCCCCTACATTGACTCAACCTTACAGTTATTATGTAAACACAAATGATCAAAACAACATACAAAAACATTTTGATGAAAAATAATCAATATAAAATATTTATTAGATATTCATCTCTTATTGAATTAGAGCTTATAAACTATACACCTATGGATTTATCGATGAAAAATACTCATTAGTAGAATGAGACAGGGTACAACCTCAATTATATTCCAATTTTTAAATCTTTACAGATTTTATTTCTGAGAAGTGTTATTCCTATATATGTGTGTGTATACATATATATATATATAGAGAGAGAGAGAGAGAGAGAGAGCAATTTCATTTCCCTTTTTTTTTCCAAGCAATCTCCACCACTAACATGGGGCTTGAACTCCTGACCTTGAGATCAGAGTTGCATGTTCCACCAACTGAGCTAGCGAGACATCCCACATGCAATTGCATTTAATGTCTGAAAATGATAGTTGGTAATCATGCATTTGACAGAATTAGAACAGCAAATCATCATTTTCAAAAAAGGAGCTAATCTTAGTTGAATAAAATACTTAATTTGGGACATTACATCCTGACTCCATTTGGCTAACACTTATCATAATTGCGGTTTCTAAGAGTACAGTTTAATCTATTTTGTGCCAATTAACAAAATAAAAGAAAAATGTTGGGTTACTAGTAAAGCAAATCTAAAGAAAGCATTTCAGTGAATGCATTACTTCTAAAATTAAAAACATATTCCTGTTAATATATATCTATTTAGTACCTTTCAGGAATAAATAAATGGGCAGAGAATTGGTTAATGAGAGACAGCCAGGGGCACCTGGGTGGCTCAGTTGTTGAGCAACTGCCTTCAGCTCAGGTCATGATCCTTGAGTTTCGGGATCGAGTCCCACATCGGGCTCCCAGCTCCGCGCAGGGAGTCTGCTTCTTCCTCTAACCTTCTCTCGTCTCATGCTCTCTCTCTTTCTCTGTCTCTCTAATAAATAAAAAAAAATCTTAAAAAAAAGAATGAGAGACAGCCAGTAGTAAACTTCAAGCAGAAATAAATACGGATTTAGAGTAAACAATACTTTTTTAAAAATCTTTTATTTACTGACTTGAGAGAGAGAGTGCACGCGCATGCACAAACAAGTAGGTGGGAGGGGCAAAGGGAGAGGGACAAGCACTCCCTCTAAGCACAGAGCCCGGGGTAGGGGTGGGGGGGCAGCATGGATCCTGACCTGAGCTGAAGTCAGACAATTGAGCAACCCAGGCACCCCCAGAGTAAGCAAAGTCTTGTTAAAGTTAATGAAATGATTCTTTTCACCAGTCTGAATAAATGTTTAACAAAAGATAAATTCCAGCTAACATGGGCTGTAGAATATATAAAGATATATATATATTTTTCTATATAAAGATATTTTGACAGAACTAGAGTAAGACTGCTTTAGGAAATTCTTGGCTTACAGTATATGTTTCCTATGGCATTTCCTCTAGATGAATAAAGGGACACAAGTTTGTATCATCTTCTATTGGAAAGGGATGGCTGCAATTTGTGGGAGAACTGTACCACGCAGAGATAGGAAAGCTTCAGATGTATGAAATGGGTTGGTGGGCACAGGGGAGAAGACAGTTTTCAAAGTACTGTTCAGCTCACAATACTTTGAAAACTTTCAAGGGAAAGGTTGACCATTCATCAGTCATATCTATAATACATAAAATTGTCAATTTTGGGATTGATACCCAGCCTAAGCTGAGTCAATCATATCTTCCAAGGAATTTGAAATTTTGAACTAAAAGTCACCCAAAACATAATTTGTTAGACCTAAGTCACCTTAATTGCAGAATTGTATTTTTTTTATTACACTGAGTAATTTTATTTATTCATTTTTAAAGATTTTATTTATTTATTTGACAGAGAGAGAGAGAGCACAAGCAGAGGGAGCGGCAGGCAGAAGGAGAAGCAGGCTCCCCACTGAACAGGAAGCCTGAAGCAGGGCTTGGTTTCATTCCATGATCCTGGGATCATGAGCTGAAGGCAGATGCTAAACTGACATATAATGTTCTATTAGTTTCAAGTGTACAACTCAGCGATTAGAGAAGTCTATATATTATGCAATGCTCACCACATAAGGGTAGTTAACCATTTGTCACCATAATTATTTCAGTATTATGGACTATATTGCCTATACTATACTTTTCATTCTTTATTTATTTTATAACTGGAAGTTTATCCCTTTAAATACCCTTCACCCATTTTGTTCTCCCTCTCTTCCCTACAGCAATCATCAGTTTGTTCTCTGTATTTGAGTGTGTTTCTGTCTTGTTTTTTGCTTTTTCATTTGTTTTTTAGATCTCACATATAAGTGAAATCATGTTGTATTTGTCTTTCTCTGTGTGACTAGTTTCACTTAGAATAATATACCCTAGGTCCACCCATATTGTTGCAAATGGAAAGATTTCATTCTTTTTTTTGGCTGAGTAATAGTCCATTGTATACACATACCACCTCTTTATCCATTGATCTATCAATGGACACTTACTTTGTTTCTAAATCTTTTGTATCTGGCTATTGTAAATAATGTGTCAATAAACATACAAGTGCCTTGTATCCTTTTGAATGTTTTGTTTTCTTTTGGTAAATACCCAGCAGTGAAATTACATGGCTATGCGGTATTTCTTTTTAACATTTTGAGGAAATTCTACAGTTTTCTACAGTGGCTGTACCAATTTATGTTGCAACCAACAGTGTACAATGGTTCCCTTTCCTCCAAATTCTTGCCAATACTTGCTAGTCCTTGTCTTTTTGATATTAGCCATTCTGACTAATGTGAGGTAATTGTGTGAGGTACTAATGTGACTAATGTGTGAGGTAATATCTCATTGTGGTTTGAATTGCATTTCCCTGATGATTAGTGATGAGCATTTTTTCATGTGTCTGTTCACCCTCTCTATGTCTTCTTTGGAAAAATGACTATTTAGGTCTTCTGCCCATTTTTTAACCAGATTTTTTATGTTAATGATGTTGTATCAGTTCTTTATATAGTTTGGGTATTAATCCCTTATTGGATATGTCATTTGCAAATATCCTCTCCCATTCAGTGGGTTTCCTTTTCATTTTGTTCATTTCTTAATAATTTTAATTCTTTACTGAGTTCTATCACCTCAAATAAAATTTGTTCTTTCATTTGTTATATTATTTTCTTTGTGTTGAGTTATTAGATTTTCATTTTTAATCTGCTTTATGAGAATGTCTTTTGGGCAAGTTTTCATCATCTGTAGGTATATTATTCTCTCCTTCCCGAACTTTGATGGAATTTAATTGCCATCTTTTTGTTTCTCAATTTTTATGTTAGTTTTTGTAGGCTTTTAAAAAAATAATGTTGTTTTGGATAACTCTTTAGAGTAAAACTTTCTATCTAAACCTTGATAAGTTTATATTAGAACATTATAATTCTAGAGTTTTCTTGTTTCAATGTTTTTTGTTTTTTTTAATTTATTTATTTATGGGAGAGAGAGAGCAAGGACATGAGCAGGGGGGAGGAGTAGAGAGAGAGAGGGAGAAGTAGGCTCCCAGCTAATTAGGGAGGCCAAAGCGGGGCTTGATCACAGGACCAGGATCATGACCTGAGCCAAAAGCAGACAGCTAAATGTGAGCCACCCAGACACCCCTCAATGTTTTTCTAATGAAAAATTGGCAAGAATATGGCAAGCTTACATTCTGAAATTTGACTGTTCCTTCTTACCTCCATCCCACTATTAACCTGGATATTCTTTTTCTTTGGTCTTTGCTGTGTCCTGCTAAATTTGGATTCTATCACCAGATGTTTCTCCTCTTTGAGAAGATTTGTTCCTGAATGGAGCTTTACTTAGAGAACGTATATGGACCATATCATTCTAGCCTTTTCAGATTTTTTGGCAACCCTTTGCATTCCCCCCTACAGAGATGTAATACCGATTTCATCAAGGAAAGAAGAAAGATTAAACATGTAAATCTGATATTTAAAAAAAGGAAGAAAAATTTTCTGAGGAAAGTTCTTTTGTGGCTATTACAACAGCTGTCTAATAAAAATAATTAAGAAAATAAGAGAAATTCCCCAAAGTTTCATGTAGAAAGCACTGTACTGGTTAACATTTCTGTTGTAAGTAACAAGAACCATTTCTAACCAGCTGAAATTTTAAAAAGATAATTTAGCATAAAAAGCAGAGCTGATTCAAATGGCTCAAGGGTAAGATGCAGCCAGGCCAGGAAGATGTACCACCTCCTCCCCACCTTCAACTCTCCTTCAATCTCTGTATCTTCTTTTCTCCTCCTCTCTGACTACAGACTAGCTTCGCCTACTTCCTGGTTCATAAGGTGGAAAGTATCCATTGATATCTGAGTTTCCATCTCCTCTGTTCCAAAAATGAGGCAAAATAAGCTTAGAATTTCTAGTCTACATTCCAAATGCCCTCAGAGAGACTGTGATTGGCCCAGCTTTGACTCAGGTGCTCTGAGTATATGAAAAGGGCCAAGAGAGTGGAGGCAAGTTATGAGAACAGGAATATTCCCACTGTGATCAACTCTTGGCATGGATGGAGTATGAGGATGAGAAAGAAGAGTCAGTTCTTGGAAAATAGGGAGCCAAACAGACAAAGCAGGTATGAAACCCATACTTCTATTCTCATCGCCATTAGGCATAGATATTTTACACATGACATTTGCTTATAAAGAGTAAGGAGCAAGAAAAACTGGTTCAAAAGCTAGAAGAATGAATAAGAACTAGGAGATCTTTTCTACTCCATCTTCAATATTATTATCTGAAATAAAATCAAGACTGTGAGGCATACAATTGTTGTCTGGGAGGTTAGAAGCAATAAAAGCAAAAAAACAAAACAAAACAAAACAAAACAAAACAAAAACCCAAACCGAATTCTGAGTTTTGAAAAGGATATGTTTGCTGAGCACTGTTACTTTCTGCAGAAGGAAATTTAGATTCTCCAGTAAACTGAAAATGTGACAGTAGTATGAGCTTCTGAAATATTTTATTTAAGTGGACATGGAGAGGTTAGCTACTGAATTTAATATAAGCAAAATAGACCAAATAAAATACATATTTCAGAAGTAAATACTTTACAAACTAAGCTACAGGCTCCACTTGAGAAAGATCAGCTCTTTGAAATAAGCTTTGGTTAGTGAATAGCTTTGGTTAGTGAATCCCCAAAAAATTCATTTTCAGAAGAATACAAGTTGCAGATCCTAGAAAATATTTACTGTCAGCTGTCACTGGGTTTTTTTTTTAATTTATTGTTTTACTAGTTTTTCATTTTTAAGATGAACAGAACAATAAATCCTCTGAGTCTTCGGAGAGCAAATATTTTGAAGATAAATATCTCAATTCTTCTGTCATACTCTTGATAAAGTCTTCTTTGGAAAGATGCATATTACTCATAAATATCTATAGTACATAATATTTAAAACAAATTTGAAGTTTAATATATATGCATGAATTTACATTGTATGAAAATGCAGTTACACAGTTAAACCTGAGGTGGGCTTCTAACACAGGAGAAGCCCTCTAGAGAATGAACCATATTTTCTCATTTTTGGTGAGGAAAGTTGGCATTGCTTCACCATTTTCAAACACAAAGAATCTTCCTGCAAATGTACCATGATGGTAAGGGATACTGGTAATGGGGAAGGCTGTGCACCTGTGTGGGCAGGGAATCTATGGGAAGTTTCTGTACTTTCCTTTCAATTTTGCTATGAACCTAAAACATAAAATCTTTAGAAAAATATCTTCCTGATCTTTAGAATATCATTCAAGTTTCTCTCTTAGATATGTAGGTGTCTAGTGTCCCTGATTGTTGACTAAATTGTGAAGAAGAGGCCAACATCCAGTAGGCCCACCACGAATAACATCCAAATTTGCATCTGAACACATGAGCAATGACGACTAATAATCACTTTCTAGGTAAGAGTCTGAGGAAACATCCTTAGCCATCTTTGCTCAGGTTGTGATCTCTCCTTTTGTCAGAAGGCAGGAACTCTCTCACTTTACTTATCCCCCAAATTCTTTGTTAATCTAGAATTCAGAAGAGTATTAATGTATGTATATGGAGACTGAAACAGGTGAGTGAGAATGTATTCATCTGCTGACTACAAAGACAGAATAAAGACGGTGCAGCAAATTTTGAATAAAATTGAATTTATTCGACCGTCCATTAAACTGAGGTTGTCTCTGTGCTTTTATGTTAAAATAGCCTACGTTTTTGACTGATGGTTTGTTTATTCATTTTTTAAGATTTATTTACATATTTCAGAATGGGAAGGAGGGGCAGAGGGAGAGAGTCTCAAGCAGACTCTGTGCTGAGCATGGAGCCCGACTCAGGGCTCAATCTCATGACTCTGCGATCATGACCTGAGCCAAAATCAAGAGCCAGATGCTCAACTGGCAGAGCCACCCAAGCGCCCCTAAAAATAGCCTGCTTTTAAAAATGGTGATGGTAACAGAAAGTTCTTTGTTTTGTTTTGTTTTGCTTTTTAAAAAATGTCCTGACTTGGGGCGCCTGGGTGGCTCAGTTGGTTGGGCGACTGCCTTCAGCTCAGGTCATGATCCCGGAGTCCCGGGATCGAGTCCCATATCGGACTCCCGGCTCTGCGGGAGGTCTGCTTCTCCCTCTGACCTTCTTCTCCCCTCTCATTCTCAGTCTCTTGCTCTCTAATAAATAAATAAAAATCTTTAAAAAAAAAAAAAAAATGTCCTGACTTGGCAAAGTAAGATCACAAAGTCATGAGAATGGGAGCTATTGTCCTAAGGTCTGTGATACAGGAAGAACAAATCCTCACTGTAGAAGATATTCCCATTTCCTCTCATGCGTGTTTCACCCTATGGCCAGGACTGGCTCAGCAATTATCAATCCATAATGGAAGCAACCTATTTTGCCAAAACGTTGCTTGCAATTACTCTGAGAATAGAGCCCAGAAAGCATTTATGTTCCTATAAAAAAGGAAATGGCTAAATATACCATAGAATAAGGAATATCATACAGCAGTTAAAAGAATAAGGCAGATGTAAATGTACGACAGTTAAAGCTCTCCTTAACCAAGTATTTTATGAAAGAAGGCGTATATTCATCATTTAGTGTACTAGTCTGGGATCTCCAGAGAAACGAACCAATAAATGTATATCCTCTAAATCTATCTACCTACCTACCTACATACACATAATGATAGAGATTTATCATAAAGAATTGACTCATGCAATTATGGAGGCTGAGAAGTCCAAGATCTGCTATTGGCAAACTTATGAAAAAATATTAATTTTCAAAATCATTGGGATTTCTCTTATTGATAGGAGACTGTGAGTTTATTATAAGGAAAAGACAGAACCAATGAATAATGGGTACACCCTCTATTAATTAATTGATTTATACAGAAGTTATGCCCTTTGGAAAATATATATGTATGTTTGCTAACTTGGGACATCCTCATTATCACCCCTTTGCCCTACAGGGGAGAGGCAGCATTTTGCCCTTTACCACTGAACCCTGGCTAGGACAAGCTCTTCCCTAATCCCCCCACCAGAGCTGAGATACATTGGCAGGGAAGCTTAATGCAGGCAGTTACTTCTTTACTGCCCTTAGAAATGGTTTTTGTCGGGGCGCCTGGGTGACTCAGTGGGTTAAAGCCTCTGCCTTTGACTCAGCTCATGATCTCAGGGTCCTGGGATCGAGCCCCGCATCGGGCTCTCTGCTCGGCAGGGAGCCTGCTTCCCCCTCTCTCTCTGCCTGCCTCTCTGCCTACTTGTGATCTCTCTCTGTCAAATAAATAAATAAAATCTTTTTAAAAAATTAAAAAAAAAAGAAATGGTTTATGTCAAAGATGCCCTCCCCAGTGGGACCCTGCCTTGACTGCCCCCCTATACGGCCCCATCTATCTTGATGTCTCAAGATCCACATCATACTCCCAGCAACAACTCAAAAGAGAAAAAAGTTCTTCTTCTCTAGTTCCTATACCTCCTCCATCCTTAAATTTTGCACCCCCCAAATTTACAATTACTAACCAAGTGGATGATCGCCAGTAGAATTGTTTCCCTTCAAAAGAATCACAACCCAAACAGGGCTATCGTTATTCTAAGCTCCACCCCCCTCTTACCCCTCAGGATAACTATGACACAATGGAGCCAACATCAGGACATTCTGCGTTTTGGAATCTTAGTGGGCATATCCACAATCCACTCTGCTAAACTGGAATAAGTCCAAGTCACTTCTTCAAAGTCCCAGAGGTAGATCAGGTTTGCCTATCTCTTCTGCAGCTTTAGAGGTTCTGCTCCTAATTCTCTGTGCATTACTCCACAAAGAAGAACAGACATATACACATCTCTAGCAATAAAAACCAAACAGAATAAAATCTAAATCCAAATATGGAAAATAATCCATTCTCCTGTGGAAGACACAAGTCTGTATGGTCTTGGCTTTGCTAAAATACCACTCTTTGGCAAGACACACCAGGTTTGCATTACAAAATAAAATATTTGGCTTAACTTCTCAATCGAAACATCTCCATTCTGGTAGCCTCAGTTTCCCTTACAAACAATACTTTTGTGTCTCTAGAAGTGAGGAGCATTCCAAAAAACACGCACAAAGACAAAGGGAAATCTCCTCTTCCATTGAAGATTACTGTTGAAGATCTTATAAAAGAGCTTCCCCCATTTCTGGGCTACTGAAAGTTTATAAGGATTAGGGTACAATGTCAATATATTGTGGGTGTGTACGTGCGTACTATATTGCAACCTGTGGGGTGATACATGATAATGTGTGAATATCCCATTGCCCAGTAATCCTCAAAAATCTTCCGCCCAATAATTTTAGCATCCGTTGATGATCCTTGCCTGAATGATAATGATAGTGGTTGCAAATGGTGATTTTTCTAATTCTATACTTTTTTTCACATTTATTAGCTGGCAGTCTTGGAAAGAAGAAAGCTCACCTGTACCACCACGTTTACTTTGAGTGTCACTACAGATTAATGGGTTCTTTTCTGATTCAAGATGACATAAACCATTATCATCGTTGTTCTTTTTGATGTTCAACATATCACAAATTTGGGTAGCAAGAAAAACTTTAAGCTAATTCCTGTATCTTTTTGACATGTCCCCATTAATTTTGAGTAATTCCTCAGTTTTTCACACAAAATGTTTCCAACTTACTGTGTATATCCTGTATCCCAGATGTAAAATCAGCCATTTCCTCAAAGAACCTGGGTTCCTTTAGAAACTGTGTATGGGGTATGCCCAGTATTACTGGAACATTATTGCTTCTAGGCTTCTTCAGGAAACAGAGCTAGGAAATAAACATTTTTAAAGAAGCATGAGTTAATACTGATACTCCAATTCGACTAAATCTAATTTCAAAACAAAACAAAACAAAACATGATTCTTCCTAACCTCCTCCTATTCCAATTGGAATCTCCCTTTTCCCATAGTGAGGAAAGATCTCCTGGTTTCCAACAATTTTCTTAATATATACAAAATAACTTCAGAATTTCTTTACTGATAGCATTATAAAAAACAGACCTATGAGGAAAATGTCATTATTTATTTGCAATTCTTTTTATACTTAAAATACATTCTGTTAAGGGAGTACTGTGCTCAAAAGTAAACTGAATTTTTTTTTTCTGAGTGTTTATGGTATCAATGTGATAGTTTCATTAGTGAGGTTAATTTGTACCAGTGCTCAATATTAGGGTTTGTTTTTAAATTTTTATTGATTTAATATGCAAAACATTTACATGGTTCAAAAGCCAAAACTACATAAAGAAGTAAGCTCAGAGAGGTCATACTATTTCAACATTTTCATTAGTTTCTGGTTTATCCTTATATTTCTTTTTAAAATAATATGAAAATAAAGGGGCGCCTGAGTGGCTCAGTTGGTTAAGTGTCCAATGTCGATTTTGCTTCAAGTCATGATCTCAGGGTCATAAGATTGAGCTCCATGTTGGGCCCCACTGCTTGGGAGTCTCCCTCTCCTTCTTCCTTCCCTCCCCACTCCCCATTGCCACTGGTGTGTGCTCTAAAATAATAATATGCAAATATATATGTTGTCTTATTTCCCCCATTCCTATAAAAATGTTTGTATTATATATACTCGTCCACAACTTGCTTTTTTTTTTAAACAATATTCCTTGAAAACACTCCATGTTGGTTTACAGAGATCTCTGCCGCATAGGTTGTTCTTTATTCCTGTCATGAAAATTGATTTGTTTAAACTTTTATCTCTACTAGGGACAATTTTGGAAACTTAAGTTTCCCAGGAAATTATTTATTTCAACTAGATTTTCAAGTGCATTTGCACGAAGTTGTACAAAGTAGTTTCGAACTTTAAAAAATTTCTACCATTGCGAAGCTTAGATCTTCCTTGTCGTTTCTTATTTTGTGTATTTTCTCTGTTTCCTCTCTTGATTAGGTGAGCTGGTAGTGTATTTGTTTTTTGCCTAAAACCATTTTGTTTCCTTCTCCTGAAGATTTATTAGTTCTGTAATTTTTTCTTTTCTAATAATTAATTTCTGCTTTTTAATCTTTATTATTTTCTTCTTCCTGCTTTCTTTGGTTCTTTTCCTGTTCACTTTCTAGGCTTGGAATTGAAAGTTTAGTTCATTTAGTTCCATTTTCCTGTACTTTTACTGATAAAATTATTTTAAGCTAATGATATTTCACCTATCACTACTCTAATTATGCCTCTGTCACCCCTATTTCCTGTAAGATAAGTTAGAAGCCTAATTAGATTTTTTTATGCAAGAATACTTAACTGATGGTTGTGTACTTCCAATTACATCACACCACAAAGTACACATTATTGTCCCAGCTTTATTGTTACTAAAATTGATCACTGGACTCTAGTGGTATAGCCAGTTTTCTCTATTGTAAAGTTCCCTATCAACATTTTACCTAATATTGCTAGTAACCGTTGGTGATGTTTCCCAGATAGCCTTTACATCATTAGAGGATGCAAAATAGTGATGGTCTATCCTATCATTGTGTCCTTATTCATTAGCTGGCGCTCATCAACAAAAAACTTTTCCTCTGGTCACCTGGCAGGTTCAGTGGGTGGAACGGGTCACTCTTGATCTTGGGGTGTTAGTGCGGGCCCCACATTGGGTGTAGAGATTACTTAAAAATCTTAAAACAAAAGCAAAAACACCTTCCTCATCTACGAAGAACTTTTTCTCATTAATTATTCCATTTATACAGGGAAGGCAGGATACTTGATTACCCGCTCCCCTCCCCCCATTCATCAATGTTTAAATTACGTTACCTTGTAATCTGGCAACCTCCAATGGTAACCAATGTGTTCTTTAAAGCACCATCATGAACAGATTTATACATATTTGACATTTCAGTTCATTGCAGTCATTACTGTTTTTACTTAACTTTTAAAATTTTATACTTTTCTTTTCTCTTACAGTGAAAATCTCAAATTCTAATGGTATTAACACAATTTCTCTGCCTTTTTCTCCTATGTCATCACTATTTTTACTACAGATAAGACAACCAAAGGCAGTATAAAATTTCTTCGCAGTTCTTTTTTCTGTAGAATACATCCTACAAGAGGTATACTGTATTTTAAAATGAAGTCATTATTTTATCTACATAGCTGTGGTACCAAATTGATATATGGTTATGTTCATTTGTTTCCATTCGTTTTCAATTTTAGAAATTTATTTTTCCCATTTTCTAATTATAGAAACTGTTTGTATGCTTCAGAAGCCAAAACTATATATAACAAGATGCACCAACAGAACTTTTCTTCTATCTTTGAGCTTTTATCCTGCACTCTCTCCCAATATAGGAAACCATTTTTATTAGTTTTTGATGTATTGTTTCATTGTTACTTTGTGAAAAATATAAACAAATGTTTTCCCATCGTGTCAATATTCTCTCACCATTTCTCATACAGAAGGTAGTGTACCATAAACAATCTCTCGCATTTCTTTTATTTCATTTAACAATGTAGCCTGGTGGGGCAGCGGGGTGGCTCAGTGGGTTAAAGCCTCTGCCTTTGGCTCAGGTCATGATCTCAGGGTCCTTGGATCTAGCCCTGCATCAGGCTCTCTGCTCAGTGGGGAACCTGCTTCCCCATCTCTCTCTGCCTGCCTCTCTGCCTACTTGTGATCTCTCTCTCTCTGTCAAATAAATAAATTATATATATATATATATATATATATATATATATATATATATAGCCTGGAGATTGTTCCACACCAATATATCAAGATATTTCTCATTCCTTCTACAGCTACAAAGTTCTCCACTGCTTAGATGCACCAAGTTTATTAAACCAGTTTCCTGTCACTGGACATTTGAATGGTTTACAGTTTTCAGGTTTGTGCCTGTAATTTCATATTTTTGCAAGTATATCTTTGGGACACACTCCTAGAAGTGAGATTGTTGGGTCAAAGGTAATATTGCCACATTTCCTCCCCCCATGGTAGTTACACATTTTGCCTTTCCATAAGCAAATGAGAAGACTCCAGTGTCATGAAGATTTTCCCCTACATTTTCTTCTATGTGTTTTATGGTTTTAGGTTCTATGTGTAAATATTTGATCCATTTTTAGTTAACTTTAGTTAACTTTAGTATATGTTGTTAGGTCAGGGTCCAACTTCATTCTTTGGGACATGGATATTCAGTTTCCCAGAATCATTTGTTGAAAAGACTGTACATTCACCATAAATGATATTGGTACCCTTGTTGAAGTCATTTGAACATATTTCTGGGCTCTCTATTCTATTCCTTTGGTATTACTGCCAATACCACACTGTTTTGATTAACTATAGCTTTGTAATAATTATTTAAATCAGGAAATGTGAGACCTACAACTTTGTTCTTTTCTTTTTCAAGATTATTTTGGTTATTTGGGGGTCCCCTGAGATTCTGATGAATTTTAAAATGGATTTTTCTATTTCTGCAAAAAATGCTATTTGAATTCTAATAGGGATGGCACTAAATCTGTAGATCACTTCAGGTAACACTGACATTTTACCACTATTAAGTCTTTAAGTCCACGAATACAGAATATCTTTTTTTTTTTTAAAGATTTTATTTATTTATGAGAAACAGTGGGAGGGGAGAGGGAGAACAGGGAGGGAGTAGAGAAGCAGAGGGAGAGGGACAAGCAGACCCAGTGCTGAGTGTAGAGCCTGATGTGGGGCTTGATCTCAGGACCCTGAGATCACGGCCTGAGCCAAAACCAGGATGGGATGCTTAACTGATTGAGCCACCCAGGCACCCCAGAATATCTTTTCATTTATTTATATCTTCTTTCATTTCTTTGAGCAATGTTTTATAGTTTACAGTATTTGAGTCTTTCACCTCCTTGGTTAATTCCTAAGCATTTTATTCTTTTTGATGCTGCTGTAAATACAGTTGTTTTCTTAATTTCCTTTTCTGATTGTTCATTGTTATTTTAGAAAGGTTGAGCATCTTTCATATATTTAGAGATTATCTGTATTTTTTTTTTGGTGGAATTGTCTGTTCATATCTTTTACTCATTTTCTTATTGTGTTGTTGGTATTTGTCTTCTCAATTTTTAGGAGTTCTTTATATATTACTAATATCTGTGGATAGAGGTCTGAGTTACACAGGTGCATGCATGTCAAAAATTAATAGATGTACACTTAAGTTTTCTGTATCCATTGCATTTAAGTTTTATATCTGAAGACACCTGTAAACAAATATTGAACTCTGACTAATGATAAACACGAAGAAGTACTTAAAAAGCAGCATAATGATGTTTGCAGTTTACTTCAAAATGCATTGAAAATAATAATGAGTGCATATATGGGTATTCCCTATGTAATTTTTTCAAATTTGCTATATGTTTGACAATGTTCATTATTTATACTGAGAAAAAATTGTAGCCCTTTAATCATATACAAAATAAATATTTTTTCTAAGTTGTTATTTTTTTTTCTTAAGGTTTTTTCTCATGAAAAATGTTTTTTTTTAATATTTTATTTTTATTTATTTGAGAGAGAGAGAGAGAACATGAGATGGGAGAGGTCAGAGGGAGAAGCGGGGAGATGTGGGACTTGATCTGGGACTCCAGGATCATGACCTGAGCCAAAGGCAGTTGCTTAACCAACTGAGCCACCCAGGCGCCCTCTCATGAAAAATGTTTTTTAGAATTGTTTATAGATGCATTCGTGAATCTTTTATTGCTTAACTTGGAGTCATATTGTGCAGAGTTTTCTTTCTCTTAAAAAGCAATTCATCCATTACTTTTTTCTAGTACTTGCATTATTTCCTCTGTGTATGTGTCTGTCTCAGCCAAAACATTATTTTTTTAAGAAATAAATCATTGTGGATTCAGTGAAGTGCCCTGGGCACCCTGGTCTCTGTCCCTTTATCCCATCCATGGAAGTAATCACTAAGCTGATTTTGGCATTTATCACTGTTGTGCTTTGGCTTAATCTTAAAAATTAAGATTTTATTTATTTATTTTTAAATTTTTTAAACTTTTTTAAGATTTTATTTATTTATTTGACAGAGAGAGATCACAAGTAGGCAGAGAGGCAGGCAGAGAGAGAGGGGAAGCAGGCTTCCTGCTGAGCAGAGAGCCTGATGTGGGGCTCAATCTGATGACCCTGAGATCATGACCGGGGCCAAAGGCAGAGGCTTTAACCCACTGAGCCACCCAGGCACACCTAAGATTTTATTTATTTATTTGACAGAGAGATCCCAAGTAGGCAGAGAGGCAGGCAGAGGGAGAGGGGGAAGCAGGGGCTCAATCCCAGGACCCTGAGATCATGATCCGAGCCAAAGGCAGAGGCTTAACCCACCAAGCCACCGAGGCGCCCCTGGTTATATATGTTTACCATACATGTATATTTACAAACAATATATAGCTATGGCTTTCACATCTGTAAAACATATTCATAAATAGCACCTTTCTGGAACTTGCTTTCTTTGATCAATATTGTATTTTTGAAATTTATCCAAGAACAGAAATACAGCTCTAATCTATCCATTTTAACTGTCACATAAAATTCTTAAGAAAATACTGCATTTATTTATCAGTCTCCCATTTGTATAGTTTCAGTCTGTTTCAAATTCGTCTCATTATAAGACAGCTGTCACGAACATTCTGGCAGATGTCTTCTTGACCACACGTGCAAGGTTTTCTCCAGGGAAGACACCGAGGAGTGCGGTTGCTGGTTTACAGGACACGTACATCTTCAATCTTGCTAGAGAGGTGGTACAACTTGCTAGAGAAGTGATACACAATACCTTCACCAGCAGTGACGATATACTGGCAACTCAGTATTACGGGACTTTAAAATTTCTGGCGGGCATGGAAGTATATCTCGTTGTGGCTTTAATTTGCATTTCCTTGATTCCTACGAAACTGTGCATCTTTTCAAACATTTATTGACCATGCAGATTTCCTCTTCAGTGAATTACCTGTTCATATTTATTTTATTTTTTTATATTTATTTTTTTTAAGATTTTATTTATTTATTTGAGAGGGATAGAATGAGAGAGAGAGAGAGAGCTAAGAGGGGAAAGGTCAGAGGGAGAAGCAGACTCCCCGCTGAGCAGGGAGCCCAACTCGGGACTTGACGCAGGACTCCAGGATCATGACCTGAGCTAAAGGCAGTCGCTCAACCAACAGAGCCACCCAGGCGCCCCACCTGTTCATACCTTTTGTTAGTTTTTCTCTTGATCTGTGCAGTGCTGTCTTCATGGGCATGGGACTCATGCACTTAGAAGTGTGCTTTGCTTAATGCCCTACTGTTGCTATCCTGAATTTCTTAATAATTTAACAAGGGTCCCTGCATTTTCATTTTACACTGGGCTCCACAAACTATAGAGTTGGTCCTGAGGTTGAGCCATGTTTGAAATGAGTTTTGAAGGATGAAATGGGATTTGTATAGATTTGCACTGTTCAACATGGTGGCCACTTAGCTACATGTGCCTACTTAAAATTAAGTAAAATTAAAAAATTCAATTCTTCAGTCCCATTAGCTACATTTCAAGTGCTCAATAGATACAAGTGATTAGTGCCCACGGTATTAGAAAACAGACAGCATGTTTATCTTTACAGAAAGCTCTATTGGACATTGCAGCTCCAGACTCTTCTGCTTGAGGTGTGGCCCACCAACTAGCAGCATCCTATCACCAATCAGTCTGTTAAAGTGCGGAATTTCATACTCCATGCAGGGATTTACTGAATCCGAACTTCTTATAACAAGACACCAACAACCCCCACTCTTACCCCTGGTGATTCTCATGCACATTCAAGTTTGAGAAATACTACTACAGAAGACATAGGCCTTGGGAGAGGTAGTTACGTGAGTTTCCAGGGTAGAGGGATTCAGAGGGTGAAACTACATTCTGAGGGTACAGTGGGTACAAAGAAAAGTGCATGAAAATGTACCCACAGTAGGAACCAGAACAGGAGGAACTTGTAGGCTGAGGCAGATTGAGAAGAGCTTTATAGCCTTCTGGATTATGCCCTGCAGGGAACCATTGACCAATTTAAAACAAGAGTGATTGAAAAGATGTGGGTTTGAGGAAGACTCAATGTGAAAGACCAGACAGGCAACCCAGAAGTCAGGGGAGAGGATAGAGAGCTCGGACATAAACCCACGTGTGAGATAAAGCTTTCTAGGGAGCAGGTGATGGATCAGAAGGTCAGAGGTCTCAGAGAGAGAGAGAGAGTCCACAGGATCTTGGTGACTGACTGGACCTGTGAAATTAAGGGAGAAAAAATTAAGGTCACACTTGCGTGACTGATAAATGGGGCTGCTTTTAACCAAATCAGGTATCTGGAGAATAAAAAGATTTTACGAGGTTGACTTGGACATGTTAAATTTGAGGTACTCTGGGACATCTGTCCACTGGTGTCCTCGCCTGCCAAATGAAGACAGTGATAGCATCCATCCCACAGGACTGATGCATTAACAAGCAGCTAATACAGTATATGTGAATACACTTTGTTAGTGTTCAAGTCATAAGACATGTCATCTGGTATCAGCGCTGCAAGGATCCACAGTCTGATGGAAGGACGCAGAGCAGAGACTGAAATACAGCCTGCCTTTGCACAAAAGCAGCACCATCCATCTAGTTCAGTAAGACAGGAGACACTGGAGGAAAATGCTGAAGAGAATGAAAAATGTGGACAGTCAAGTAAGAAATATAACAAAGCATCAATTAGAAATCCACCCCAGCTGCTTCTAAACATAATAAATTGTCAAAGCTTCCCATCAAGTAGAAGAAGACAGAGTTACAATGAGATTTGGGAGAAAGCACATATTAAAAAATTCAACTGAGCAATTAGTAGCAGCACTGACTATAGATTAGAAACCCTCTCCGGAATCACTTCTGCCTTGGAACATACCCAGCATATATTACAAGCTGTTGTTACGTTTCAATTTTCATCAGCAGACAAATTTAAAGTTAAAATGCAGTAAGTCTTTAAAGGTGATTGCTAGTTCAAACTTATCATTAAGCAGACTGCTTCCTAACTCTTGATTATATGTTTGGAAAATGCCTAGGAAGTTTAACCATCTGATCGGTTAGACAGTACCTGGGTATGAAATATAATTCATTGATGCATGCTGTTCTTCTAGAATTTATAGGTAGTGCTGGGATTCTTAAATTTGTTCTGCTTTTGTGAAGTAAGCAAATAATCTGACTTTAAGTTTCATAAAACTATTTAGTTAAATTCAATACATATCTGTGGAAGATATATCATAGTGGGCAGGTGGGAAGGTATCATCACTTCTCTCAGGGAGCGGATAATCTCAAGGCAAGGTCATTTCTAAACAGGTACGGAGGAAAGTGAGTCACTGCTCATAGAAAAACAGGATGGTAAGTATAAAGGCATCATAAAGTGTGAAGGATTCTTTCCATCTAATCAAACCTCTCAACCTTCCTGCTAGCTTACAGGAAACACAGGAGCTAGAGAAATGCAGTATGGACAAAGGATAGAATAAGACAATAAGCTGCCATCAGAGATCATAAATTCGAAGTTTTATGACTCAGTTTAAAATGATCTGAATAAGGCTGTGAGAGCCAGTCTAATGTCAAGGTCATCATCTGCCCTTGATCACCCTTGGTGGGGCTCACAGTAGAAATCTGCCATTTAGTTCAGCTAGCTGCAGCCACAGTATCTGCAGCAACTCCCATAGGGAGTGAGAGAGTATTTGCCAAGCCCTTGAATTCAAGGTGGCCTCTGGGTTTCCTCTGATCCACAGAATGTGACATAGGTGACTTTGTTGATTCCCCAGGCTATGCTTTAACAAGTCTGACAGCCTCCACCTGCATAGATGCTGCCCACACATGGACAATGTAGCCTGTGAAGGATGAGGGACCACATCCTCCTGTCTATGAGAGAATCCTCTTGGGAGATTCTCCAGGAGAAGACTTGTGGCCCTCCGTGGATAGCCTCACCAACTGCCAGACATGTGAGACTACTTTGGACCTTCAGCTCAGCTGACTCTCCAGTTCAGCATCTGGAAAACTATGGTGTAAGGGCAAAACTGGCCCTCAGCCTGTTTTTATGTTGGGCCCTTGAGCTAAGAATAGCTTTTGCTTTTCAAAGGTTTATTAAAAAATGAAATAAATAAGTAACAGAATAATATGCAACAGAGACAAAGCCTAAAATATGCATTATCAGGCCCTTTATAGAAAATTTTGCTGATCCCTACTATAGCTGAACACAACTGTGTAAGCCCAAACAAAACCACAAAGGAACCAACCAACTAATTCTCCGAATCATGAGAAATATCAAACATATAGTTTTAATACATGGGAAAGTTCACTCTACTGCAATGGATAACTGAATCACAAGCTGCTAAATGCTACACAATGAACAAAGAGACTGCCTTAAAGGAAATAATCTCTTAAAGGTTTTGGACCTTTTCTTCTCACTCGTTTAATTTAGGTGGATTTCGTATCCCAATCTGGATGTCCATGGCTCTGTTTTGCAATCTAGGGAGGTTTTGGCAGCTACAAGCACACATACATACTAGTTATTCATGGGACATTCAAAACATTTTTAAAACAAGTATGGGGGGGCACCTGGCTGGCTCTTAATCTCAGGGTTATGAGTTCGAGCCCCTCACTGGGTATAGAGATTACTTAAAAATTTTTAAAAAATTAAAAAAAAACAAATATTGAACTATAACTTTTCTAAAATAAAAATACAGAATTTGTCCCAACAGAAAAATTGGCTAATGACCTGAGCAGTCTTCATGAAAAGAATATCCAAGTGACCTACTATTACATAAAGAAGTCCTCATTTGGGGAGCACCTGGGTGGCTCAGTGGGTTAAAGACTCTGCCTTCTGCTCAGGTCATGATCTCAGGGTCCTGGGATCGAGCCCCGCATCGGGCTCTCTGCTCAGCGGAGAGCCTGCTTTCCTCCCTCTCTCTGCTTGCCTCTCTGCCTACTTGTGATCTTTCTCTCTCTGTCAAATAAATAAATAAATAATCTTTAAAGAAAAAAAAAATACAGAATTTGTAAGATATAATATCAATGTCCTAAAGCATCCTTCCAGATACAGAGGTCTTTCTCCACCATAGATTAACCTATCTGCAATGGAGCCTGCCTATTTTTTTTTAATCAAGGGACTTCCTTTACGTAGTGAAGTAAAATGTTAGCCAAGGTGGGGTGAAGAATGGCTGTGATAAAGGATTAGTTTTAGTAATCACTTTACCCTTTGCAAAGGGCACAGCCACCTGCCAGCCTCCCGTAACCAGGAAAAGAATCACAACAATGATTTAGATCCGAATATTCATCCAGCTTAAAGTTCCACTACTGCTATCTAGATATGGTTTTGTTGTACACCCATTTTAACTTCCATATTCACTTATATTATTTTCAGAGAACCTTCAAATTATCACAAATGATTTTTAAAGGCATATTTCACTCCTCTATTCTTTCCTTTTTGCAGACAAAGGAAAGCAGCAGTTTGATAAGGAAGCAGCAGCAGGTGAACCAAGGAATCTGTAAACAAAAAGAAATGGTGGGCCATATTTGTAGTCGATGCAAATATGTGGGTCGCAATTGGGAATGGGCAGCTATGGCTAGGCTCAAAGTTCATTAGATGACCCAGACCCACCAGAATTTGAGCAAAGGACTAATATGATCAATACTACACCTCTAAATTTGCATTTGGCCTACAGCAGTGTGGTAGCTCCTTTCCAAATATATCCCTTCTCTCCCACAGTGGGCCTCATCTCCTGGTGATCATGCCCTGGTCTAATCTCCTCCACTTGAATCTTGAATAGTCCTACACTTGCTTTTGACCAATAGAATGTGACAAAAATGATGCTACATCACTTACGAGGCTCACTTCTGCCTTGCAGCTTCTGGTCTTGGGACTTCGGGTTTGCTGACTCTGATGAAATTCAGATCAACTGTTCGGGGTGAGAGCAGACACTAATTAGCTGATGCAAATGAAAATTCACTGATACAACCCAGTGACTTAGACCAACTCACTAAAAATTGTCCTCTCTTGAGAAGTAGGAATACGGGCTATTTAGAACTCTCCATTTGTCTGTGCATTAGATGATGCCCTTTGAGAGTTCTCTTGTGGAGTTGAGATGGCCATTGATAACAGAGTAAACTTGACATAAATCTTGCCCAGCACACCTTATGAGCTTAAAATGGATGAGAGCACACCCATAGATATTTATATGAGCCAGAGACCAGAGGACCAGAGGCAGAGATAACACACAGAATTACATACTCTTGATTTGTTTCTGCTATTAGAACGGAGCTGGTAATATACATCCAGTATGCCCAAGTAAGCATAGGACATTCCTGGATTTTATAAAATCATCTTAAAACATACATCACAAGACTTGTAGAAAACCCCACTGCTTTTACAGAATTAACCACAGGAACTCTGAAGTGGCCCAAACTCTAGAGACCAGAGTTTTGCTGTTCTTTGAATAAAGCTAGAATTTAATTCACTGAAGCATTTATCAGAAGGTGATCTGCAGTAGGAAGTCCAGAATGAACCAGATGATTGATTACTCTCTCCACCCAGGTGAATGGATTTTCAACCTGTGTTCTCCTCCCAGGAATCTAAGATTTTCTCTTACAAGGAGTTCCAAAGTCTCCACTCCCTAGATTACCTATTAACCACAAAAGGGTTATACTTTATAATGGCCTATATGGAGAAATCCGGAGGACAATTCAGATTTCAGGTATTGATACTGGGGCAACCCTCTATTATATACTCAAAAATTAATATTATGTGTTTAATATTTAATACTATGTTCTTCTGAATGGGAAACAATATGAAGAGCACCTCTTAAAGTCTGAACAATTCTTGACAACCAAATCTCTTGATCTTTCTTCTAGTTTACAGTAAATGGGGGAGCTAGAGAAAAGGTTAAATGATATCAGGAGGAATAGAAGGTCAAACAAATGGAGAGAGCTGAACCCTCTACCAGGTAATTGTCCTAGACTCTCCAAAAAGTTAATGCCATGAAAAAAAATATGTGTGTGTGTGTGGGGGGGTGGTCTGCATTAAAAGAGAGGAACATAACAAGTGCAATGCATGAATCTTCATTGGACTATCTCTCTACAAAACCAATATATAAGACATCTTTTTGACAACCAGGGAAATTTGCATATGGGCTAGATATCAGGTTAAATTACCACATTACTAAGTTTCTTAGATGTGATTTAAGTTTCTTATGTGGTTGCACATGTCTTTATTCTTAGGAAACGCAGGCTGAAATATTTAGGAGACATAAAAAGCAATTATGGCAAATGTTAACACTTATTCAACCTTGGAATTAAGTACTGGGGTGCTCCCTGAACCATTCTTTCAACTTTCCACGTGGTGATGCTGGAGCCAAGCTGTTCACAATCCCAAAGCCAAGCGGCCTGAAGGGGAACTGTTTTCAGATGGCACTATGCCAGCGGTGCTGGGAGAGGAGAGGAAACCTTATTTCTGGATTAATTCAACCACCTCCACCCAAAGACCGCCACGACCCAGAAGAACCCAAACAGCAACACCCAGCTCCCACGCCTAAAAGCCTCACCGCTTCTTCCAGTTAGCGACGACTGTGGGTAGGACAGACTCTGAATTCTCCAGACCAACGAAGAGTTTCGAGATGAATTCCCCGAAAGCAAGCGACTTTCTGGGACTCCTGTTCTTATACCAGACCACCCACTGTCACCTGTTGTGTCCACCCCGTCCTTCACTCTCCAGGATTCTAGAAGAACGCGCATTTCTTCTGAGATAAGGAACTTCCCGAGGTTTCTTCTCTCCATAACAGCTCTTTGCGCACTCAACAAGTAAATCCCTCCAGGACTGCCTCCAGGCCGTGCATTTACGCGGCTAGTAAACACGGCAAAATTCTTGCCAGAGGTCCGTCACTAAGCCGCCCAACCTCGGCCAGCCGCAAGTGTAAAACGCCTACGGTACTCAGAACGCAAGGTGATGGCGAGGAGCGACAGAGCGCGCCCAGGAGAGTGCGCACGGCTGCGGGCCGAGCCCGGCAGCGCTCGCCGGGGCTCAGGGCCCGCGCGTGCGTGTGAGCGAGCAAGGGGCTCCCGGGCCTCGGCGCGTGGTCTGCGCGCGCCCGGCCGTGCGTGCGGCTGCGGGAGGCTGCGTGTGCGCGCGGGGCCGCAGCGTCGGCCGCCGGCCAGTGGGTTCCGGAGCAGGCTTCGTTCTAGGCGCAGGAGGTGAGTGTGAGGCGGGGTCGCTGGGGGTGATCCGAAAGCCTTGGAGACCCCTGGGCTGGGTGGCGGGCTTGGCCCTGGGACTCCCTTCTACCGGACGGCACTGCCGGGGCGGCGAGGCCAGGAGGCGGACAGGGCGGTGCCGTCCACTCTGGCCCTTTCCCAGAGCGCGGCCGAGGTGGCGCCGGAGCAGCCGCGCCCAGGGGCTCCGGCCTCTGCGACGAGCAGCTGTTGGATCCCGGTGAGCCGGGAAGAAGGGCCCCGGCAGAGTCCTGGGCGACGTTGAGGGGCGCAGGGACGCGTACCGGGCCCAGGCCGCGGCTGCAAGCAGCACGCTGTCCTGCCTGCTCCGCCTTAGGGCGCAGCCCCGGGATCCCGTCGCCCTGGGCCGCTCTGGCGACAAACTCGGGGAGCAGCCCGGGGCGCGTTGGCCGCGGCCGCGGCGGAGAGGACGGGGACGGTGTCTCCCTTTTGGTGGATTTCCCAGCAGGCCCGGGGCGAACGAATTCCCAAGGCATCGGGGAAAGGCCTGGGAGTCGGATTGTGGGAGGGTTCTTCTTCACCGGGAAGGATTGTAAGGAATATGGACTCAAGGAGGAGAATGGGCGAATTGGGTAGAGAGAAAAGGAAACCCCAAGGAGCCGGGGCTATCAGAGGCGATCTTAACGCATACAGACATTTTTAAAGAAATCTGGAAGGTGCAGTGGAGCCTCATTTTTCCAAGCAGGAAGGAATGATGCCAGTAGTAAGCACGCCTTGCATTCCGTATTTCCTTCTCTTCCACTCCTCACTGTTGGAGATTTGCAAAGCAAGAGATGGTTTTTTATCCTGTGTATTTTGCACGTAGTACCAGTGTTAGGACGTGCTGCTTTGTCAGGAAAAGCTGGTACCAAGGAGCAGATTACCAAACCATATCTTTTTCTATTGTCAGAAGTAAGGAAGATTTGAGTTTGCAGTCTTCAGCTGAGAATAAGTTTGTGTTTTAGCTTTCCCCGGGTGTCTTAGAGGGATATAGAATGTGTTGATGCCTGATAAAAGCGCATCTGAACTTGTATCAGTCTAGAGAAGGGAGCTATTTATTAAGAGATAAGAGTCTAAAACATTTTTTTCTTCTAGACTAGAAGGTGCATTCACATGAATAGTCATTGGGTAATTCCAGCCATGAAAACAAAGCCTGTTATCAAAACAGTGGCCAAATTATAACTCCAGATTGGATGCATGAGGTGATTTGAGAGCAAGAAGGAAAAGAGGACCAAAGCTTTTCCAAAAATGAAGAGAATGCTGATATGTAATAATTTGCTCCTGTAGCAGATTGCTAGGTATAGAACATTGATTTTAGATGTCATATTGCTCGATGGTGTTGAGTTATGACTTAGATGCATTCTTTTTCTGTTCTTTTGCTCAGTAGTTCGCAGCAAATCTTTTAATTAAGCATGGAATATGGAAAACAGAAAAACTGCTAGTGCTTTAGTCTCATCTGAAATTCTGTAGGTAAGTTCATCTTATTTTAATTTAGAAATTATCCTAACTGGTTAAAATTGACTGTAATAGTCTCTTTACAAGATTTTAAAGATCATTTACACAGCTGCAAATTCTGTTGTATATTCTAGTATATCTTTTTTCCCTGGAGGATTTGAGGAATTGTAAGAGTTGAAGCTTTGCTAAACCATTTTGGATGATACGTGTATTTCTAAATTTGGATTGTTATTAAAATATCTTGGTAACTCAGGAAAAGTTAACTATGTAAACTTAATTTGGTGGCCATATTCAACTTCAGACTCCACTCTCTTTATTCCTAAGAAAATACTCCAGTAGATACTTTTTCCTTTGTTCTTATTGCTTGAAATGATTTGCCTCCTCTCTCTGCCCAGTCTGCAGCTCTGTTCTTTCCTCCATTGGGTGATACAGGTAGAATTCCATTAAGTGCCTTTATCCCATTCACAACAATATAATGTCAAGGCCACATATACTTTCTTCTTGAAGCTTTAACAGTTACCATTGCTTATCCGTGCTCACCGTGTGGTAACTACACTGTACAACTTCCTGAACGAGGTCAAATATAGCCGGTCAAATAGCATGCTCTTAAATGGCCTTGCACAGCAGATGCATTCAAAAGTTGCAGTTCATTTGACAGCATGTCTTTTGCAAATATCTCTTTTGGGACTGTGAACAATGGTTTGATTTCAGTAAAAAGTTGCCTATTATTAATATCGATTTGCTTTTGGCACCAGAGCTTTTGGTACATTGTGAATTAGGTGCAGGGGAAGGTGAGGGTAGGTGCAGGAAGCATGGTGGTTTGTAGAAGGCTTGTCTAGATGAGGGGAAGTTGAAGCCACAGAACATCCCCAGGGTGAGGCCCTGAGACGCTGCACAATGGAAGATTTGGCCAGGAAGATAACTTTTAACTCCTGTAGCTCTGAGAAATGAGGGAGTAAAGCCAGAAAGCTAGGGTAGATTATTAATTTTTCATTCTATGTGTTTCTGACCCTATATTAGGAAGCCAGGGATTTTGTTATCTCTTTAGAGCATCCATAGCCTAGGTTAATACTCATCAGCCCTGTCTACCATTTGGGAACCATGTTATGTGGGAACATGTTACCACCAGTAGGATCCCCTCTTCAGTAATAAGGAAACACAGAGAAGAAAGATCTTAGGAAATTAAGATTTTCTTTTCTTTTTTCTTTTTTTCTTTTTTTTTCAGTAAGCTCCATGCCCAGCAGAGGGCTTGAACTCACAACCCTGAGATCAAGAGCCACATGGTCTACTGACTGAACCAGCCAGGCACCCCAGGAGATTGAGATTTTCTTGATGTTCTAAGGTATGCCATTTCATGGGGCTAGAACAACACTTCCAGACCAGCAGCTTGTTTAGTGAATAGAGTTTTGTGGAGCACAGCCACCCCTATTTGTTTAATATTGTCTATGGCTCCATTTTTGCTACAAAGGCAGAATTAAGTGGCTGGGATAGAGACTGTATGGCCCACAAAGGAAATGTTTGCTATCTGCCCATTTATTTATTTATTTATTTATTTTTGCTCTTTTATTTAAAAAAAATTTTTTTTGCTACTCCTGGGCTAGAACATAGAATTCTGCTAACTCCGAAGCTATGCGTTTTGAACAGGCTTTTTAAAGTTAGCATAAAGAAGCATTCAATTTGACTCCTATTTTGGTAACAGACTTTGTTTTCAAGGATGGAGATATCCCCTTTCTAAGAGAAAAAACTCTTATCAACTCTTTTCTCTTAAAGAGTTCTTTTTTCAAAACTGATAATAGGTTCTGTAATTTTTGTTTTTATCAAGCATCTGCACATTCTGAGAGTGCAAAGGCAGCTCCTGGCCATGGGCCCTGACCTGACCTCACATTTAGAGACAGTTGAGCTGGGAAGTCTCCTGCCCATCTTCTCCAGGTGGTCTTTACCCATAATGTTCGGTCTGAACCTTGGAGTCCTCAGCCTTTCTCCATGCTCTGCATGGTGTCCACAACTTGAGGGCAAGGCAAGGCTCTTTTTCCCCATTGCAGACCCAGCCTCTAACAGTCCCAGACCTCTAGGGTCTGGCATATCGAATGAAGAAATGAATGAAATACACTCAGATAACTAAGGGAAAGGTAGTTGGTGACTTAGCCTGACAGACAAGCATGACAAAGACATGTAATATTCCTAACCTAGTGAGGAGGTTAGGAATTTCAGTGAGAAATTCAGTAGAGAAGAATTTGAACTTTCAGTGAGAAATTTCAGTGAGAAGAAATATGAACTAGAGCAACTTCCACTATCCTTTTCCTCCAATGAGTAAAGCTGTTTATAACAAAACAGAGACAGGAAGTGCAGCTTTCAAGTGAGCTTTCCTGCTGTTTTGCCTGACTTGTGTGATCTCTGCTCTGCTCCAGTTTTCCTCGCTTCTCTCCAGACCCAGTCATCTTGTTGCCTCTTCCCACGGGCTGTTCTGTCACGTGGCTCTCTCTGACTGCTCACCCCTGACTGCAGAGGTACGTCCACTCTTGCTCTCCTTGGGTGTTTTGGTCAGTACCATCTTCTCACAGTTCAGCATGAGCCCGAGAAGTATGTGTTGAACACATGACTGGCTATAGCAAACACATTGGCCATGAGGGACCAGCCAGTTTTGAAACCAGCGAGGCACCATTGTTGAGCTCACTTGTCCACTTCCTTCGGAAAGACCATTCAGTGCCCTGACGTCTTCAGAGAAATTTGATTCTTGTGAATGATCTAAGGCTTCCTTGATCTTCAGTCAGACAAGTACTCTGACTCTAGGCCGGCTCCTGACAGGTCATTGTTTTTGTGTATGAGTGTTTGCTACTGTTTACTGAAGCTCAGTAATTTATTCAGGGTTATTTGGAATATAAACTCATTAACATTATTCTTCTCAGCAATTCCTCCTTTTCTGAAATGTGTACTTAAAAGGAACACTGGCTGGACATTGTCTGGATGAGAATTCAAAAGAGCATGATCTGCTTGGAAATTGAAGCATGTTTGCACAAAGGATTCCCCCCTCTTTTTAAGTTTCTGGGTTAGCTTTGACAGCCCTTCATTCCTGAGGAAGATCAGAAGTGCTGCACTTTGTGTAAGAAAGCACGAAGATGCCAGGCCGGTGAGATTAATACATATTAAGAAAGATGCCTCTTCACTCAGGATGAGGACTGCAGGATTCCCAGTCCTGTTTGCTGGCTGTGAGAGCCTAACTCGGGATCAGGTCTCCACCTCTCAGTCTCCTCAACTGGAAAAAAGATGCTGTGGTAGTAATGCCTACCTCCTAGATTGCTTTAATCAACACATAGTGAAAGGATGGAAAGTACTTACTACAGTGCCAGGGCCAAGCAGGGGCTTTTGCTAAAATTATGAGGAGAGAGGAATGGGAAGAAATTGGTTGAAGTAGAAAGCAAGTTTTTTTTTTAATTTTATTTTTTCAGTGTTCCAAGATTCATTGTTCATGTAGCACACCCAGTGCTCCATGCAGCACGTGCCCTCCTCAATACCCACCACCAGGCTAGCCCAACCCCCTACCCCCTCCCCTCCAAAACCTTCAGTTTGTTGCTCAGAGTCCACAGTCTCTCATGGTTCATCTCCCCCTCCGATTCCCCCCCATTCACCCTTCCTTTCCTTCTCATGTTTTTCCTTGTGCTCCACACATAAGTGAAACCATATGATAATTGACTCTCTCTGCTTGACTTATTTCACTCAGCATAATCTCTTCCAGTCCCTTCCATGTTGATATAAAAGTTGGGTATTCATCCTTTCTGATGGAGGCATAATATTCCATTGTATATATGGATCATATCTTCTTTATCCATTCATCTGTTGAAGGGCATCTTGGCTGTTTCCACAGTTTGGC
>CM052799.1:102882311-102933499 GCA_028533885.1 Nasua narica | reverse complement strand
GGTAGACCTCATAACCACAGGCACATTTTCACTCTTGGAAACCATGGCTTATAGAACGCACATAACATCACTTCTTAATAAGAGTTGCTGTTTTGAGTTCTTCCCATTACTGAAGAGTAACGGGGCCGTCATTGCCTCGATGCAACTGTAAATGCCGCTCCTCACACAGGATACTTTCCTTCTCTTGGTCCGAAGTTTATTATAATGGCTGCTTGTTAGAGTGAAGCATAAAACTACACCTGACAACTGTGGTAATAAACGTACAAGCTGTCGTTGGCCAAGGTGTAAATTGAGCATCCTAAGGTTGTGCGGTGTGTAAGTCGCCTGATGAGGAGAACATATAAGAAGAGGTTAATTACTTCTCTAATCCCTTCTCTGAGTCTCTTCTGTTTCACATTTTTCCAGGAGCTGGCTGTGTAAGGCTAGTAGGGAGGAGGAAGGAGGATGGAGTGGGGTTGACAGACCTACCTTTTATCCTTATACAACTAGAAATAGCTTAACACAGAACAAGTCTGTGTTCCTTGCACTCCTGCTGTAGGTCTCTATCTTACACTCTGACGATTGTGAGAAAAACTTTGCCAACAGCGTCGTAGAATATTAATGGAAAAGCAAGACACATGTACATGAAATTGAAATGGAGAGTTTGCCAGAGCATTCTATTGTATTGTGTGACTTAAAGTATAGAAAGCACTAGAGAAAGGAAAGATTACCGTGACCAGAACTAGTCAGAGCAGGTACGATATAGCCAGACAGAGACGACAAGGATTCTTGAGATCCTGCCATCTTCATAGTAGTAAGAGGCAGTAGTAATAGTAAGAGCTGTGTTTCCAGAGACTTAAGACTGACCCAAAGTAGAGTCCTTGGGAGGCCAGCCTTCCCCTATGATGACATTAATGTATGCCCCCCCCTAACAAATTCTGGCTCCCCAGAGCCCTACCCCCAGATGATTGTGGGTGAAAGGGCACCATCAGAGCCTCTCAGCCTGCCCCCTATGTTGTTGATCTGTCCCTTCTTCTGAAGTCCCTTAGTGTTTGATATAAACAGTGCCATGTTTCCCTGTTGCCTTGGGATGGCCTTCTTCTCCCATCTTCCTCTGATCTTAGTGCCTGATGTAGTCTGTGAATGGGGAAGATCTAGGGAACACTTAGTATATGTTTTTCTTTAGATCATGGTACCAGGAAAGCCCTGCGGGATCCTGAATTGTAAACCAGCCTTGTCCTTGGGATCTAGCGCAGAGCTGAGGCCACATTGTCACTGCAGGCTGCGTGCTCTGTGTCCCCTACCTCTGTTCTCCTCTCAGCTGGGGTCTGTGCAAAAACCGCATGTTCTTGGAGGTTCCAATCCCATGATTCCGATCTGGCACAGGGTTTCTGAATAGATTAGTTGGGAAACATGTAGTACTAGGGACAGGCCTTTAACTTAAGAGCTTGCTATCCAGACTGAGCACTGAGTTCAGTCTGCGTGGTAAAAAGGGGAGCTGGGATGTGTTTTGGGCAAGTAGAAGTTCTGTTGAAGTCTTGAGCATTTAAAAACTCTGGAAACAGCTATCCTGTTTGCGTCTTCACCTCTCAGGTGAAGAGTCTCTGCTTTCCTCCCATCTCACGTGAATAATTGTAGCTACTGGGTTTTCCTATTTCCACATTTGCTGGAATTCACGTCAGTTTTGGGACATGTTGCTGGTAACATCTCCTTGCATTAATTTCTTTACGTCTTTTCCATACTGGTGCAGAAAAAAATGCAGCTTTTTGTCTTGGTTTTTTTTGTTGTTGTTTTGTGTTTTTTTCATTGCAGGTTTATTTTTTAACCCCCATTATTCCTCTCTCTCTGTGCCTCTGGACATCCAGGACAAAATCATATTTCAACAGTTATTTAAATCAAACAAAAAGTATTATTTTTCCCAAAGTCATGAAGGATATGTTTTTAACCTTGATCTTGATGTAAAAAGCTAAAATGCACTCTTGGTTGTTGGTATCCATTTGCTTATGGTTAAATGAAATTAGGTAGGGTTGGATCAGGATTCTTGGTTTTGCTTGGGAGCTTGTATTGTCCCATCTCTTTCCCTTTAAGGAGATAATCAGATATCATTTAATAATGTGTCTTGGGTGGTGGAATTCTACTAACCAGGTCTTTGATAATCTTCCAGAACCTGAGGGTCGTGTGCTTCTGAGCTGCTGTGGATGGCCCTGGCTCTCTTGACCACCCTTCCGAGTAGGATGTCCCTGAGATCCCTCAAATGGAGCCTCCTGCTACTGTCACTGCTGAGTTTCCTTGTGATGTGGTACCTCAGCCTGCCCCACTACAATGTGATAGAACGTGTAAACTGGATGTACTTCTACGAGTATGAGCCCATTTACAGACAAGACTTTCGCTTCACGCTTCGAGAGCATTCAAACTGCTCTCACCAAAACCCATTTCTTGTCATCCTGGTGACCTCACACCCTTCAGATGTGAAAGCCAGACAGGCCATTAGAGTTACTTGGGGTGAAAAAAAGTCTTGGTGGGGATATGAGGTTCTTACCTTTTTCTTACTAGGCCAACAGGCCGAAAAGGAAGACAAAATGTTAGCACTGTCCTTAGAAGATGAACACCTTCTTTATGGTGACATAATACGACAGGATTTTTTAGACACGTATAATAATCTGACCTTGAAAACAATTATGGCATTCAGGTGGGTAACTGAATTTTGCCCCAATGCCAAGTACATCATGAAGACAGACACTGATGTTTTCATCAATACTGGCAACTTAGTGAAGTACCTTTTAAATGTAAACCACTCAGAGAAGTTTTTCACAGGTTATCCTCTAATCGATAACTATTCCTATAGAGGATTTTACCAGAAAGCCCATATTTCATACCAGGAGTATCCCTTCAAGGTGTTTCCTCCCTACTGCAGTGGGTTGGGTTATATAATGTCCAGAGATTTGGTGCCAAAAATCTATGAAATGATGAGTCACGTAAAACCCATCAAGTTTGAAGATGTTTATGTTGGGATCTGTTTGAATTTATTAAAAGTGGACATCCATATTCCAGAAGACACAAACCTTTTCTTTTTATATAGAATCCATTTGGATGTCTGTCAACTCAGACGTGTGATTGCAGCTCATGGCTTTTCTTCCAAGGAAATTATCACATTTTGGCAGGTTATGCTGAGGAATACCACATGCCATTATTAATTTGACAAAAGCCTAGAGAAAGACAGGGTACTCTGTGGAAAGTATTAAATTACTTTAAAATCTCCAGTGGAAAACTCATGGGAAGGTCACTGTGTTAATTTACACTGAACTGAGACTCATGAAGTGCCCATGGACTGGGGACTGGAGGGTTACACTTGTGATTTTATCTAGGTAAAAATCAAGTCAGGCCCTTTAAAGGTGATAGTAAGAGGAACTAAACATCTTATAAAGGAATCGGAGATTTTTGTTAATAAAACTAATAGAATCAAACTATTTGAACATGCCATTCTAGAAACTAGAACTTGTTAAAAGGGTTTCATTGAATTATAAGCTCATTAGTCCGTTAACAACAAAGCAATGTGGAGTCCTATTCATTGAACAGTCTAGTCAGATAAAGGTTTTGTGTATATCTTACATGGATTACAAGTTTTTAAAAATATATGGTTCTGTGTAAAAAACTAAAGTTATACTGAGAAAACTGTCATCCGTTTTGGTCACTCAGAAGGTACTTCAAGATGCTACAGCATTTCACAGTTATGAATTACTGTTTAATATTACTTAAGACTTTCTGGTGTTTGAATGTTATGGTTGTTTCAATACTGTATAAAGAGAATAGTGAATCACCGTTCACATTTGAACTTTCTTCTGGTTACTTCACTGATGAGTTTATTATTTGATAGCTCCATTAATGTAAAGTCATTCGTCGTTATTGAATATCAGTAATCTCTTGGACTTTGATAAGTATTTTACTGTGATATAATAGAGAAGAATTAAAACAAGATCTAAATTATTGTCTTGTTTTTAAAGATATAATTCCCAGTGTTTTTATGCCACTACATCTGTCTCATTTTTCCACTTGAAAATTGGGACTAATATAGAATGCCAGGCAGCATGTTTCCTTTTGGAAAGGACTCTGAAGACAAAAAAGAAAAGAAAGAACCCGATGGCCAGGGTATTATGAATGTTGTTATTAATCTGTTCCTTGTGTGTGCTCGTTAACAATCAATTTGAGAATAAAGAGGGAAAAAACGTGCTGCTGCTATTGTTACTAGTTTCACATCAAAAGGATGTGATGTAGATGCTATGCTACATAGATGTACATGCTATGTAGAAGCACATTTCTTCATAGGAGTGGTGATGGAGGTCACCTCTGACCTACCTGTAGGTCAAAGAAGACAAATCCTTCCCCCATATTCTTGGGGTTGTGCAATTTCCCATTGTGGCCAATATGGGACAAGTGATTCCTTTTTTCTGGATGACAGGTTGGCAAAAGATCAAATCCATTGGCAGAAAATATAAACTTAAAAATAATAGTTAGCTCTAGTAATAATCAAATATTTATAATTCTGTAAGAAATGCTTAATTTCAATCATACCTATTTTATTTTTCTAAAGATACATTTATTTAAGAGAGAGAGATAGTCGGGGGAGGGGCAGAAGGTGAGGGAGAGAGAATCTTAAGCATAGAATCCCCTCTGAGCTCAGAGCCTGACTTGGGGATTGATCCCACCACCCTGAGATCATGACCTGAGCTGAAGTCAAGAGTTGGATGTGCAACTGGCTGAGCCACCCAGGTGCCCCCAATTAGAACCATTTTAATGTGTGATTCTCTATAAGATGATTGATTCCATTTTCCTGGTCTCAGACCTGATAATCAGTTTTAATAAAATCAATTAAATGAAGTAGTCTATGGAATCCATCTATGCCCTTGCTAATCCCCTTTCATATAGGAGTCACTTTCTTTAAGACGGATGGTGGTTATTTTTGTGCTATGATTAGATTGGTTATGTAGAAGTTTATGTTGATCTTGGGGAAGCTAAGTTAAGAATTTCTTAAGAGACAACGTTTAAAAAATTCCCTTTAAAACAAAAATGACAACTAAAATGTGAATAATTGGGGCGCCTGGGTGGCTCAGGGGGTTAAAGCCTCTGCCTTCTGCTCAGGTCATGATCTCAGGGTCCTGGGATCGAGCCCCACATCGGGCGGGCTCTCTGCTCAACGGGGAGCCTGCTTCCCCTTCATTCTCTGCCTGCTTGTGATCTCTCTCTCTCTGTCAAATAAATAAAATCTTTAAAATAAATAAATAAATAAAATGTGAATAATTGCTAAATTTCAGAAGATTATTTCTTTTCAACTAGAAATTGGTGCCTAAAAGATCTCTAAAAAATGATTATGAAAAACAAGAAGCTGGGTCATTTATGTTTTTTGTTTTTAACTACAATGTTTCTTAATAGTCTAAACTTTCAGTAGTAAATATCAGTCAGCTGTATTATTAAAATCTTGGCCTCTTGCTGTTTAACCAAATAGGATTTTTTATTTTAACTCCTAACACAGTTTAGTGCTGGAGGCTAACCTGAGGCTGCTTCTCTCCCGCCTCCCACAGCCCCACCATCCCCATGGCCTTACACACTGTGCCTCGCTCATTTGCTTTGCCTGCCCATAACATTGAGTTTGTGACTCCTAGCACGTTAGCTTCTGCCAGATTATGCTGCAAGAATAAGTCTCAAATCTTGGGACGCCATCAGCCATGTGTTCTTTTCTAGCACAGCACATGCCATTGCTTGCCGGCATTGGCCATGACCTGCTGCTTCTATCTTCGCATCTCAGGATCCCCACTGTGGGGCACACCATCTGGAACATGCCATTCTGGCAAAACACATTGGCATATATATCTATATATAGATAGATATCCACTGACCAAAGCAAATCCCATGCCAAGTCCAATGCCAGCGGCAGCTGGGGGCAGTGTATTCTCACAGGAAAGAGTGCAAGTCAGTGCAAGTCATGTGGTGACAGGCAGGACGTGTGGTATAGGATAGGGTACAGTAATAAATTCTGCCACATCTAGTGTGTGAAAGGGAGAGGAGGGAGGCTCAGAGATCTGCAGGTCTGAGTCTGGCCTGAGTGGATCAGAAGTTGTCTGGCTGGCTTACTTGGAGCTGGTGGGTTATTTTATGTGGGGTTTTGTTTGGTTTGGTTTGGTTAGATTTTATTTATTTATTGGACAGAGAGCAAGAGAGGGAACACAAGCAGAGGGAGTGGGAGAGGGAGAAGCAGGCTTCCCGCTGAGCAGGGAGCCCGATATGGGGCTCGATCCCAGGAACCTGGGATCATGACCTGGGCTGAAGCCATACGCTTAACGACTGAGCCACCCAGGCGCCCCTGGAGCTGGTGTTTTGATCCCTTCCCTGAGCTGGCTACCCTTTCACCCCCGTTAATCTTTCCCTGGCTCCACCCTAAATGTGCTGGGTGTTATCGTGTTCCCAGCAACTCACCAGATGCAGAGCACTCAGAGCTGAACTATTTTTAACAATAGTATATCAGAGCATTAGGTTGGGGACAAAGACCTTCTCTCTTGCAGTCTGGTAAGCAGTTGTTGCAGGAAGGAGGGAGAGAAAGAGGAGTTGGAAGGGGGCCGGATTTCAGTGGGAGGGGAGGGCAAATATGTGGCAGGTCCATCCCGCCAGCTTTGGGCTTGTTCCATCCTTTAATCCACTGGGAATTAATCTTTATATTAAGCCAACTTCTCTGGATTTTGTGTAAACTAAAGACTAACTCTAATTGGGAATCCCTTCACACTTTCCATCAGCTCCTTGGTTGTCCCATTATGGTTAATGTGGGAGTAAACCCTCAAGGAGTCCATCAGAATAGATGGCACATATTGATGGTGTTGGTAAGAGAAGAACACTAGCAAGGCAAGGGGAGATTTGAGTGGGCAGTCCTTTGCCAGAATTTGTGCCCAAAGGAAGGGCCATCTCCTGGGTCTTGCAGGGACAAAGAAGAGCCCAAGAAGGATAGATAGCATCCATTACTCTGTATTCAAGGTAAGTGAGGGAGACAGAAAATTTGGACTTAGTCTTTGAGTCCTGGGTATGGTTCATGGAGTCTACACAATTTTCAAAATTTTGAAAGTTGAGAGGAATCCATATCCATAATCCAACAAGAGGTTGCATAAGTTAAGGAAAATGTTTCCACTGGCTAGAATTTAATCAGCTAAGACAGTAGCCATGATCAGCTTATAATAAACAGAAGCTTAATTGGGAGTTAATTTTGTTTGATTAATAAAATGGAGAAACCAATTTATAATTTAGTGATTAATAAAATGGAGAAACCAAGTTAAAATGGAGAAACTAAGTTATAACTCTTCCCATTCCAGAGTCATGGATGATGGTTCATTGAGGACAAAGAGATCTTTGCCAAGGAAAGACTTGGGAACGGCTGTTCTTTGATATGAGGGCATGTAACTTGTCCAAGGTCATTGTCAAGTCAGGACTAGAATGTTCCAGGTCCAGCTACACTGTTCGTCCCTTGCAAACATCGAGTTTAGTTAGAGAACTTTCCTCAGTGGAAATGCAGAAATTTCTAAAAAGGATTACGCCTGACTGTGAGTGGTGAGAGGAACTTGGAGGTGCCAGGCTATAGTCTCCAAAGGTTTTAAGGAAATGTGTGGCTGCCAGGTGTCTTGGGGAAGTCATGCAGGCTGCTGGGTAAGATGCCAGTGGACAGTGGCCAAGCGGGCCAGGGACCAGTGCTGCCCCTAGCAGCATGACAGGTTCCTGTAGCCAGGCCCCAGCAAGAGAAGACATCATAGGAAGCTTGCTGCATAGGCATTTCAAAATAAATGTGTGTCCTCGGTACATATGTCAGGGTGTTTGCTTACGGAAATGCCTTGGGCTATGTAGGAGGCAGGGATGTGGATTTCAGGTTTCCAGAAGGTGGCAAGGGTCAAGACCAGGGAGATATTTACAAATAGGACCCGGGTCTCTGTGCCACAGGCTTCTGCTTGTTTCTTAAAATTTCAGTGAAGGGGCATCAGTTACCCAGGAGAAAAGAATACAGCAAAATGTCTGTTCCAACCCTCGAGTCAGTTGTCACGGGGAATATATTAACTTGCAGTTTCAGACCCCGGTGCCGGAAACACTAAAATGGATTCTCCTTCAGGAAGCCTGAGCCAGGTTGCCCGGGCTTGAATTAAGTCTCCTCTGATTACTAGCTTTGTGTCTCGGTTTCTTTACCTACAAGAAAAGAGGAAATGACCTACCTCATAGGGTTCTTGGCACACAGTAAATGCTGTGGAACTATTGGTGGTTTTCTGTGTTGATGAAAAACTGCATTTGGACTTCTAAAAGAGTAATTCAGAATTTGTCACGGAGCGCCCATGCTACGGCTGGTTAGAGGAGTAATTATAAGCCAACTCAATGTAACACAAGAGATGCTGTGTATCCTGAGACCAGATCAGAAGAAGCCTTCAGCTTTGCCTTGGTCTTTTGGAATGGAATATTCTGTAAGCAGTCCCACTACTCTGAGCCCGCCACACGAAGCAAAGCCAAGCTAGCCCCATGCAAAGCCAGGTGATGATAGAAGTGATGCCTGGCCAGCTCCCAGGCTCCCGCCATGCCAGCCAAAGCACCAGACATGTGAGTGAAGATCTCACTTTGGAGTTGAGCCTTCAGACAACTCCAGCCCCAGTATAAGAGCTCAAACGAGAGCCTCCCGACTGTCCCCCTTAACCCACAGAACCATGAGAAATCCTAAATTTTGCTTTAAGCTATCAAGCTTTGCAGTGGTTTGTCATGCATAGATCATTAAAACATCTCTCCTCAAGAAAAATTTCCCATCATCCGTAGCCCCGTTATGGACAGAACGTTTGCGTCCCTCCAGAATTCTTGTGTTGAAATCTGATCCCCATTGTGGTCGTGTTAGGAAGTAGGGCCTTCGGGGAGGGGGTGGTAATTGGGTCATGAGGGTAGAGCCTTCATGAATGGAATTAGTGCCCTTACAGTAAGAGGTCAGAGAGTTGGCCTCCCTTTTTCCACCATGAGAGGATGCAGCAAATTTGTCATCTGTAACTGGGAAGGGAGCCCCCACAGAACCCGACTGCGCTGCTGCCCTCGCCTTGGGCTTGTAGCCTCCACAACCACAACAAATACTTTCTATTTATAAGCCACTCAGTGAGGCTCTCTGCTCAGCAGGGAGCCTGCTTTCGTCTCTCTCTGCCTGCCTCTCTGCCTACTTGTGATCTCTCTCTGTCAAATAAATAAAATCTAAAAAAAAAAAAGAGAGAGACCCCCTCGTATTAAAAATAAATAAATAAATAAATGAAATAAGCCACTCCGTGTGTGGTACTTTGTTATAGCAGCTTTCACAGACCCTCTCCAGGCCCTGGGCCAAGCCTTCCCTCCACACATCTGGCCCTTTCTCCACAGTCTCAAGGCCTCACCCCTGTCTTAGGTCATCAACTAACAATTTTTAAAAATGTCTCTCAATTTAGTCCTCGTTATGTTTTACTATTGCCTTTTAGACTGTGTGGCAGGTAGGGTGGAGGTAAGTGCCACTTAATGTTTCTCTCTTAAGGGAGCCCATTCGAGAACCTTCCCAGATAAAAAGAAATCAACTTCCCTCAAGATAAATTATGGCCTTCTCTTGAAAGTTTGCAGCAGCTGCAGTGATGATTTTATTTATTATTTGAGAGACAGCATGAGTGGGGGAAGGGCAGAGGGAGAGAATATCCAAGCAGATGCCCGCTGCTGAGCCCAATGCCGAGGCTTGATCCCACGACCCATGAGATCAGGATTTGAGCTGAAACCAAGAATCAGAAGCTTAACCGACTGACCCACCCAGGGGCCCCTGAAGTGACGATTTTTGATACCACTCTTCCCCCCTCATTACAGATGGAGAAACTATACAGAAATAAATGTTAACAAGAATTGCCTCTCAATCACTCTTTCCTGTTTAAAGTACCTTTTATTACTTCAACAATAAGGATAAATTACTTTTATGTCTGAACAAATTTAGGTAAAGGTGAAAAGTGGGGTCAGAAACTGTGCTGGGGAGAGGCTAGTGGGGCTGAGCCCCCGTGCTGCTCTTGCTGCTGAGCCTCCCGCCCACCCTCCCGCCTTCTCCCACGCCCACCACAGACCCCACCGCATACAAACCAGTCCCAGCCAGTGGGACCCGGGGGGATATCTGGGAGGGTTCCTCCCTGATTTAAAAAAAAAGAAAAAAAAAGACAAAGGAGAAAGCCTCTTTGGGCAGATGTTCTGTCTACAGTGCGGGGCCCCACAGCTTCCATGTTGATCCCAAGAAGGGACAAGCCTGAAGAGCAGGGCCATGAACTGAGGTGATGAGCCTGGGCAACCCTGAGACCGCTTACTTCTAGACCTTGTGTACGGGAAGTAACCGCTGTGGTGAGGCCGGGAGTCTGTGACTCACAACCGAGGGTGGGCCAACTGTGGGGCCTCAAGAACAGTCTCCTCGTCTGCGGGTTGTGCTCCAGGTGAGTGGGGAGATATGAGGAAATAAATCAAACCCTCCTCTAGTTTGTGACCCAGGAGCTTTGAGGGTGTGGGATAGAGAATGGTGCCCCACTTGGGGGTCAGGGGGAGTGGAGCAAAAAGGAAATGCCTTCTCTCTCCCTCGTTGCCACTGCTGCCTCCCGTGCTTGTCTTCCATTTAAGGCAGCAGGGTCTGCGGTTCCCTCTTCGGGGAGCAGAGAGGGAAGACCAGGAGGCCAAGGGTTGTAGCCCCAAGAGTCTGTACGCCTCTCACCGGCGGAACCAGGGCCTCTTAGTTGGATGTGAAGAGAGGTCAGGGCCACATTGGCTTGCCTTTTAAGGTGTGCTCCCTGACTATTGTCAGAGAAGGTTTGTTTTATGAGCTTGGCACAAAGTAGTCTCAGGGCCTGATGGTGATAACACTCAGTATGTCCTCTTCATAAATGAGAAGCTGGAAAATCTCTGGCTATCGGTAAGGTCACAGTAAAGTGACTGGTGCTTGGGGCACAGGTCTTAACCGTTCTTCCTGCCTCAAGGCTGCTGTAATTACTTTATTCCAAATGAAGTGTCTCAAAGTTTCAGGATAGTCGAAAACCTATAAATAGTGACTAATTTGATATTCTAAGGTCAAGTGATAATTAACCCTATCTCTTCACTCAGTGAGTAGTAGGAGAGTAACTTAACCTCACTTTTGTTATTGAAACTCTTTTGTGCCTAAACAAAGTAAAATTTAAAAAGCCTTAAATTTGTAGAAGTGAAATTTTACATTTCTCAGACTTAAATTTGAAAGGAGGTAGAGGGGGCATTATTCACTTTGCCTGCCAAATAACCTCTTTTCTAGAAACTTCTAGAAATTTCTAGAAGTTCTCAAACTTGAGAAATGTGTCATCAGCTAACTCCACCTACATGGTTAGTACAACTCACCATGTTAGCACAATGTGACCCAAGCCATGAGGATTTCCCTCTCTTAAGATCCCAGAACTCTAGAGACAATCTGTTGGACTACTTGACATTATTTGGCAATGGCAGTCCCTCTCAAAAAATTTAGAGTGAGGACTAAGCAACCCAAACTAAGAATGAGCATTATTTCCAACTTAGGAGATATAAATCTGGGAAATTTTGCTATTAGCTGTTTTTTTTTCTTTCAAAATGATTTTTTTAGAACAGTTTTAAATTCATAGCAAAATTGAGAGGAAGACACAGCAACTTTCCATATGCTCCCTTGCCCCTACACGTGCACAGCCTCTCCCACTACCAACCCTCCTCACCAGACTGGTACGTTTATTACTAAGGCTGACACCTCAGTGACACGTCATTACCACCCAAAGTCCATAGTTGGCATTAGACTCTTGGCGGACTCTCAGGGAAGCTAAGATTATACTCTCTGGGGAGAGCTTCGGAAATAGAGTTAGGGCTCATGGAAGGGCAGTAGCTTACAGAAATAGGGAAAATACCCAAGTTCAAATAGACCCTTAGCCAAGACCAGTGCCCTTTTTCCATGGCTGGTCTAGGGCCGGGCTGGTAGGCCTGAGACTCTATAGGTTTCTCCTCCATTCAGACCTTGCAAGAGATAGCAAGGATTCCCATAGATGATAACCCCAGACTGCACCTACCGGCCAGGCCAGATAAAGGCCAAGAGGATAAAGAGTTGACATCTGGAGTCAAAAGATCTTGAAGGTTCACCTAGCACCTTCAGGAGGTTTATGGTTCCAGACCACTCATGTGTCAGTTTATTCATCTTATCACTGGGAATTCTTCTGTTATATGAGTAAACAGCAACTTGTTTATCCATTTTGGTTATTTCCAGTTTGGGGAAATTATGAATAAGACTGCTATGAAGATCCTTATACGGGTTTTTTGTGTGTGTTTTTTGTTTCTCTTGTGTAAATATGTAGGAATGGAATTGCTGGGACGTTGGGTAGATGTGTGTATAACTTTATTATAAAATGCCAAATAGTTCTCAAAAGTGTATCATTGTACATTTCTACACACTTTTCCTTTTATGGTTCATGTTTTTTGTGCCTCACCCAAGAAATCTTTACCCACCAAAGTCAGGGAGATTTTCTCTTATATTTTCTTCTAAAAGCTTTTTGAGTTTTAAGTTTTAGATTTAACTCTATAATCGACCTCCAATATAAATTTTGAATGAGAGTGAGAAAGGGTTTGAAGTTCATTTTTTCCATATAAATACGCAGTTGTCTCGGCAACATTGAAAAAAAAAAAAAAAAAAAAGAAACAACTTGCCCCATTAGAGAGTGCTTAGTCCATTTATGTTTAATGTAATTATTGATATGAATGGATTTAAGTACACCATCCCATTATTTACTTTCCATTTTGCACCTTTGTGGCTCCTTCCATCCCCTCTTTTGAGTTAACTAAGGACTAATATTCCATGTAATTTCTTCAATTGCCTTCTTAGGTATTTCTCTTTTTAAAAAATTATTTTTTTAAATGATTGTTTTGGAGCAAGACTTTTCAACAGTGGCATTATGACATTTTAAGGTGTTGCTTTCTTTGTGTTTAGCTTCCCTGTGGTTTGCTGATCTTCCTGGTTCCATATATTGATATTTTTCCTAATATTTGAGAAATTTGTGGTCATTATTTCTTCAAATATTCTTCTGCTCCATTCTCATTCTTGTTTCTTTCTGGCATTTGAGTAACATGTATCTTATACTGTTTTGTAGTGTCCTACATATCCCTAAGGTTCCATTACTTTTCCTTCAACTTTTCTTCAAATTGGGTAATTTGATTCCTTCTTTTGCCATCTCCAAGTTCTGTTAAGCTAATTTGTGAATTTTTCATTCCAGTTATTTACTTTTCTATCCTAGAATTTTCACTTTTAATTTTCCATTTCTCTGTTGAGATTCCTTATCCATGTTTTCATTAAGATCATAGTTGCCTTTAATTCCTTGAATATACTTATTATAGCTGCTGTTAAATATGCTAAGATCAATTATCTAGGCCACTCAGAGGTGGTTGCTATTCACTGCCATTTCTTCTTGACTATTGGTCACATTTTCTTGTTTCTTTGGGTCCTGGCAACTTCCTGATTTTGTATTATACTAAAAAATGTGAGTGATATGTTATAAATATATAACTATTCTAGATTCTATTATCTTCTAAAGAGTTTCGACTTTTGAATTTTGTTCTAGTAAGTAGTTCAGTTATTAGCTGGTCATCTTGACCTTGCTTGGAAGGATGAAGGTAGGAAGGGGGTACATTATGTTTGTTTCAGCCTGTCTGTAAAAGCCTGAGGTGTTCTCAAGCCTCTCCAACTTGTTAGAATTCAACTTCCCACCTCAGCCTCCCTTGTGGATCTTGTTAGCACTTAGTTTTAGGCCCAGTTAGGTTAGGTCTGCAGTAGGCCCTAATCTACATAGTGGTTTTTACTCTTAAGGCATGGCCTAAGTGTCTCAGGTTTGATGTCTGTGTTGTTAACAGTGTTTTTTTGTTTTGGTTTTTGATTTTAAGATTTTATTTATTTATTTATTTATTTATTTGAGAAAGAGCACACATATGAGTGAGGGGAGGAGCTCAGGGAGAGTGGGAGAAGCAGACTCTCCACTGAGCAGGGAGCCCTGACAGGACTCGATCTCAGGACACTGAGATCATGACCTGAGCTAAAGGCAGACACCTAACTGACTGAGCCACCCAGGCATCCCTGGGTTGTTGATGGTGTTAAGAAGGTCTCCCCCCTCTGCTTGGACCAGAACTTGGTATTCCCCAGCAATGTTCAGTATCCAGTAATTCTCTTCCACTGTCAACAGCAGCTGCCATTTTCTGTTAAGCCTCTGTGTTTCACGCTGTGCACACTCAGTAAAGCCCTCAGCTAAAGACTCATGAGAGACCTACCCCTAACTCCTGAAGCTCCCCTTCTGTATCATTCTCCACAGATTCTAGTCACATCACTTGCCCTGAACTCTGATTTCTGTACTTTCTGTTCAGTCCAGCTTGGACTCCAGCTTGCTGTGCCACAATCAGAAAACTGCCCTGGGTTTTGAGTAGCTCAGTTGGCTAAGCGTCTGCCTTAAGCTAGGTAGTGATCTCAGGGTCCTGGGATTGAGGCCCGCATTATCAGCAGGGAGACTGCTTCTCCCTCTCCCTCTGCCTCTCCCTCCCTCATTCTCTCTCTCTCTTTCTCTCAAATAAATTTAAAAAAAAAAGAAAAGAAAAAAGAAAATTGTCTCCTTACAGACAGTTGAGTTGATCATGGGACAATTTGTGATCCCTTCTGTCAAGGATTGCTATCTTGCATTATCTGTTGCCTACAGCCTGAAAAGAGTTGCTTAATATAGCATGTCCAGTTTTAGAGTTGTTTATGGTAGATGGCCTAGTTCAATACCAGTTAATCTGTTCGAGCTGGAAGAAGAAACTCTGTAGACTCCTTGATAGCTTTTGAGTCATAGGCGTAACTTGTTCCCAAGGCTGCACTTAAATACCCACTGACCTTGAATTCTGTAAGGCACCACTTATATTGAAATCCTTAAAGTCCCCTTTCTACTTAAGCTACCAGGATTTGCAGCTGTAACCTCAAAAAACCAGAGAGATTGTCACTATTATATTTTTAAAACAAAACAGAAGGAATGAAAGAGAGAGAAAATATAAGCCCTCACTGTTAAGTCAATGTGAGGTGTTTGTGGCTCTTGATTCCTATTTCTTTGAGTCTGTGGCTGGTATTGAAAAAGTCCACACTTCTTACTCTAACCCAGATGACAAACATTCATCCTGAAATCTTGACTCACATCCCTCATTCTGTATTGGAAAATTTCTGAGGCACCTGAGTGGCTCAGTCAGTTGAGTGTCTGACTCTCGATTTTGGCTTAGGTCATTGTCTTAGGGTTATGGGGTCAAGCCTGCATTGGGCCCTGTGCTTTCTCTCCTCTCTCTCAAAAAAAAAAAAGAAAAGAAAAGAAAAAAAAGAAATCTTCTACTTATGGAAATGGGTAGAAGACTAGAATTTCTGGGAGGCATTTTCCACTCTGGCTATCAAATATTTTAACAAAAAGTAGAAAAATAATCCAAAGCCATATTTTTCTGCTTTGTTATACCCAATCCCAAATTCGTTCATCAATCTGTTGATTCGTTTTTATTGTTCTTCATCTAGGTTCCAGGTACTGTTCACACTTGAGCATTTGGTCTTTAGAATACCTAAAAGTAGTATTACATGTGTGCATGTGTGTAGATGTATATCTCTTTCACTGTGTCCAGAGTCCACAGTGTTCTTTCTTGCATCTGTGAAAAATTCTGTAGGTGGCTATTCTCTTCTAAACACTTTTCTTAGAAGTGTGTCATTTCGCTAGAGTTGGCATGTATGTATAGCTTCTCTAACCCTTATCACCTAATACTGGTTATATACTAGATAAACTTGGTTGATGAGGTATAGAGCTGGGTAAAATTTGGGGTTGTGTGAACAACAAACAATTTTTGTTGCATACGCTTTTAAAAGTTATCTTGTTTTTTTTTTAAGATTTTATTTATTTATTTATTTATTTATTTGACAGAGAGAGAGATCACAAGCAGACAGAGAGGCAGGCGGAGGGAGAGGAAGAAGCAGGCTCCCTGCTGAGCAGACAGCTGGATGTGGGGTTCAATTCCAGGACGCTGAGACCATGACCTGAGCTGAAGGCAGAGGCCTTAACCCACTGAGCTACCCAGGTGCCCCAAAAGTTATCTTGTTTAGAACCAGAGCCCAGCTTCTTCCTGTTTCAAATGAAAGCACCCAAAGTTTCCATACCTCCTGTCTCTTGCTTCTATTGTGCTTTGGACTTGGCCGGTGAATTGTTCTTTTGCTTTCCACATGGCGTCTCAACTCAACAGCTACTGTAACTGAACAGCATTGAGAAATGAAAAAACTCTATAGAGGAGACATTTGAATGGAAAATGGGTTTAACCAAAAGAAAAGACTAGCAGCAGTCTCATGTATAAAGTCCAATGACTTTAATGTTTATTTTTGCTTTAATCTTGTCATCAAGGATGAATTTTTAGCTGTTCATTTTGTACACAACAATACAGACTCAATGATTGCATGAACACATTAGTCTCTACAAGGCTAAATCTACTGCTAGCACATATCAAGGGGACCTGAATGACATGCCATGCATCTTGAGTGACCGTGCACCGCCATATACTCTGAGCTCTACACCAAACTGACAATTTATCACTGTTTCAAATGTCTCTTAGAGACAAATATAGAATAGTGGGTATAAAAACCTCTGAAGAGTACCAAGAGTAATGAGGTTTTGCTAAGGTTTTGTTGTATTTATTATCGATAGTTTTCAAGGACTAACTTACGGGAAAGCCTGATTGATTTGAGCAGTCATTTTTCATCTGCAATTGTTAATTGCAATCTGAAGATTCCTAAAAGAAAGCATTGTCTAATAAATTATGGATCCTGGAATCTTTTTATAAACAATCTCTTATAATTTTTAAAATAGCAATAAAATACTGCTAGAAAACGTTCATGATGGTGAAATTGGTTTAATAAAAGTTTATACAAAGTCACTGTTTCCAAATCCAGCAGGGAATCAGATCAGAACTTCGCAGATTTACCATTCATAAAAAACACTACTCAATTATGTGGTTTTTTTTCTCTTCCTCTCTCCAACTCTCTTTTCCTTCTTTCCTTAATTAATAATGGGGCTCCACCCCTGGTTTTAATCCTACCAAATCATAAATCGTTTTGACTTAATTTGAATTTTCTTTTGTATGTTCTCATGGTTAGGCACAAAATGGCAACAACCCCCCCCTTCTGATCACTATGAGATATTCCCAATCTCTTATCATTCACTTCCTATTATTCTAATTCGATAGGATTCTAATGTAATTTGTCACTAGCTAATATTACTTGGTAAAGAGGCAGTTGGCATAAACAGAAAGAGATGTCTAGGGAAGGTGACCAGGCAAAGAACTTAGAAAGAAGTGGTGGCCTCTGTGGCTAAAAATAAAAGTCTGGTATTTTGTTTTGCTTTGCAATACAGAAAATAGATATTTCTATTTTGTTCAAAATATAAAACTTAAATTCCATGCCCAGACTCTGGAATGTCTAAAGTTACTATGGATACCAGCTTTAGGATTTTTTTTAAAAAATCTGGCATTTAGTCTTCTGTTCATATTTAAAACCAAGAAATTATTATATTCCTGAGACATGTCAATTTTCTCTGTAATGAGTTCACTAATTTATAGATTCAGGAACACTGTTGATAAAGACTCTCAGGGGGCGCCTGGGTGGCTCAGTTGTTTAAACGTCTATCTTCGGCCCTGGTCATGATCCCAGGGTCCTGGGATTGAGCCCTGCATGGAGCTCCCTGCTCAGCGGGAAGTCTGTTTCTTCCCCTCCCTTATCTTCTCCCTCTGCTTGGGCTCTCTCTCTCTCTCTCCATCAAATAAATAAATAAAATCTTAAACAAAGCAAAACAAAACACTCTAAGTTTCTGGGTTCTTTATTGGGGCGTAAGTTTGTTACACTATATAACTTCTTGGGAAGGAAAATTAAAATAGGCCATGGAGAGATGTTCTTATTATTTCCTGTTCTCTTTTTCTGCAATTCTCTCTTTCCTCCAGGAAAGGATCCTGGAGGGAGAGACACCTTGGCTTTGACCATCCTACTACAGAGCCCTTGTATAGCTACTGTCCCACTTGGGTGAAGGCCTCCCATGGGGACAGCCTTACCCCCCCGGTCCTCAGGGGCTCCCTGTCTCATTTCTTCACTCTAGGTGAAGTTAGAAACTTAGATGATCTAACATGGAGTTAGAGGATCTGATGGAATTTGCTTGGATTCGAGCAAGATATAGCTAGTCTTTTGTCATATATTCTCTCATATGTAGGAAAGAATTACTGTAATTCTGCCTTGTCCTCACAAATCTAAAGCCATAGGAGGAAATCATGAAAGATGGCAATTTTCACCCCATTCAGCCAGTGCTGAGTGTTATAATATCTATGAAGCCTTCACTGGGCTGTAAACTCCAAGAAGGCAGAGATAATGCCCGAGTGATCACCACCAGATCTACTCAGACCCTCTCTGCTTGGCACATCACAGGTGCTCAGAAAAAAGAAAAAAAGAAAAAGAAAAAAGGAAAGGAAAGGAAAGAACAAAACATACAAGCAGATGTACTTACAGCAAATATAATGACTTTTCTAATTAAATCCACTCATAAGGTAGATCAATCTGTTATGAATGCAATGATGCTTAGATTTAAAAATACACCCTGTACATTTGGCATATAGAAATTATGTAAGTGAACATGGTTCACATTGGAGGGTTTTGGAATTAACTTTTTCATTACTATTTTCCAGGCTTGTCAGAGTAACTATTCTTTGATTTTACTAAAGTTTTTTCTTCTTTTGTTCCTGTTTCCCCTCCCTCACCATAGGAACGCCTGAGGCATTGCACAATAGATTTTAACTGGACAGCCTGAACTGAAGTCCGTGTAAGTGCTATAAATCAAATCCATTTGCTTGAGTAATTAGAGGGTAAACTGGAGACAATGTCATAGATGTTCATGTTTCAATATGAAAAAGTGTTGCAGACAAATTAAAAAGGGCAAACACTATATTCTAATTTTTTTTAAAGTGATCTCTATGCCCATCGTGAAGCTTGAACTCCTGACCCCGAGATCAAGAGTTACGCGCTCCCTCCGACGGAGCTAGTCGGGTGCCTCTCTAAAATAGAGGCAAAAGTTATTGGCTTTTTTCCATTTTTGTGTTTATTACTCTATTTTCTGAATATATACCTGAGATAAAAAGACAATCAAAATGATTGACACACGGAGACCGTTTGTTGTAGGCTTGAAGCCCAAGTGGGGGCCACAGACCTGCTTCACGTCCCATGGTTCTAGTTTTTTCTCAAATAGCAGGGTTTGTATCTTTTCACTAGTACACTTAGCAATCATTGTTTGTTCTTACAGGTACTAATACAGACAGAAATTTAATATTTGCACAAGCAATATCATTCTCTTGGGATAAAGATGGCTAAAACATCATTTCTCCGCAATTGGTGTGTGTTTGTTTTCTAATTATATGAGCAAATATGACCCTTTGTCTTATATGGATAAGAAAACTGCAAAAAGCAAGATCCACTGAGTCACCCTGTTTTTTGTTTCTGTAATTGTTTTAAATTGCATACTCAGTGGTATTCATGTCGGCATTTGAAAGATTATGTCTACCACAACTGGCTCTCTGTGGGAGCTGTGACTGCGTTTTCTCTGGGCGCTATGAAATAAAAGGCCTATCACTTAGTCTATCTGATTATCTAAAAAACCCTAAAAGGTAGGTATTTCCTCTTGGAAAATGCAAAAATTCTAAGGATGCAGGCTAAAACCACATCTAAGATTTGCAAAGTAAACAGAATCTAGATCAGTGAAGGTGGTTTAGGATGCCAATAAATAAGGCCACACATATTTTCATTGGGAAAGAACGGAATAGGGACTCCAATAGTACTTTATAAATAACTCAATATTCATTTTCTTATTTCAATGTTATCTCCTTGGCTTCAGAAAAAAACACAAATATCAGAAAGCATGATTCATAATGTAAGAAAATATGCTTCCTTTTCTTCATTTAAATTATTTCCTTTTATAGTATTCTCTTTCAATTTTCTCTTTCATATTTTCTTAAAAATGCTTTTCTTTACATTCTGACTTTGACCATCCTGGAAATTAATTTTGCCATTTTTTCTTAATTAAGGAATGTTCCAAGCTCTTTTTCTTAGATATGATTCTGCCTGTTCTAAGAGTCCTATACAAGCTTTAGAATTCTGTCTTTATTAACACATAAAAAAAGCATTAGCCAATACTCTCCATAGGAAGCCTCTTGTTTGAATAGGTGAGATGTGGGAACATCTCACCTATGGTGAGGGAAGCTGCCTTCCACTGATCTGTGTGCTGGTGTCCCCAGTGGCTATGAGCGAAGTCTGATAATCCAACTTTCGGAAAACCTACATTTTACATTTTTAATGTCTGGGTACCCTGAAGGTTTTCTTCCCCAATTCTTTGATTATTACTTCTGCCTTTGCTTCTGTGTGAACACGTTTTAACTTATGCATTGTCAGATTTATTTAGAAACATATCATCTTTAACCTTTGAATTTCCTCACGACAAAAGGTGAAGAGAGAGTGTGGCGGATACACGGTCCCTCTCTCCCAGAGTCAGCGAGTGACCCAGGCACACTGCCCTGTCCCCGACCCTCCCCCGTCACAATCTGCCAACAGAACCTTGGTAGCAATCTGCTTGTGCTCAGAGCCAAGGACTCAGGTCTTTGGAGATTTTGAGGTTAATTTGGATTTGGCAAATGTCAGAGGGAGATTTTGTAGTTAAATAATGCCAGATTATAGGACTTCTAGAATAAATGGAAACATCTCTAAATATAAACTACACCTTTGCTGCTTGCTTGCTTGTTGGCAGAGTTTTGAACCGTGAAAAGGCCTACGATGATTTGTTAAGAATGAATAGCTGCTTCGTGCTCTCTTCAAGTCCTTAACTTGGCTTTATTAAAGTGATTGTACAAATGATGGTGTGGTTATTACTAAACACATCAAAATGATCATAATCCACTCTGAGTTAAACAGTCTGCAGTTTAACAGTGGTAGGAAGAAAAAATAATGGACAAAGCATCAACATTAAGAATTAGCAAAAAAGAAAAAAAAAGAATTAGCAAAAAAGTTGACATATTACCAAACATGTTTAGAAGCACATATCTAATTCCACTGTCCCTTGCCCTCTGAAATCTGCCACCTAGCTTAAGCAGTTCTACTTTCAGTTTTTTGCTATTTTGGATTATGTGCACAGGGCAGATGTATTCCTAAACACTGGAGGTAATTCTGATGAATGACTTTCCCCTAAATTCACTGTGCACCATGTTTTGGACTAAGTTTGTTTCATCCATTACTTGGGGATTTCCTAGAGCTTCCCAGCCCTGCCCAGGCTGAGAGTGACCAGTATGGAGTTTCAGTCTAGCCCTACATTTCAGGCAAGAGAGCACTCACCAAACTTAATCCTACACATAAAATGTGAAAGGTGGGACAATATGGGACAGGAATTTTAGAACAAATGAACTTTGATTGATTTCAGATTATTTCATTGAATCTGGAAAGAATGACAGAGGAAGGAGTAAATAAGTGTTAATAGTTTACATTTCCATAATTATACAATGGAGACATAATTTAAGAAACCTAGTTAAAATTTTAAAATGATTTATAACCAAATGTCTTTTTTGTCCCTTTTTATTGTTTTAAATATATTATATTTAAATTTTCACATAGTGATGAAATGTAAAAATATTTATTTTGATTCAATCTGGAAAGCAAAGATGACTTTCACAAACATAACTGAACGCTCTGAATTCGAGAAATCCCTAGCTATATGGCAAGGCTCCTGTTTATCAGTAACATGAAAGAGAGAAGTTTAGGGCTACAGGTAGGATTGCTGGGCTTCTGTTGTCAATGGGAAGCTGCTGATGGGTCTTATTGAGTCACACTGTTTCTCAACACCGCTTTCATTAGCAAATCAGCCTCATCTGTGAAAAGGACTGGTGTTTCGAAATGGCAACTTGTGCAGCTACCACTAAGAGTTGTAGTGAATGAGAAAAATGGTAATATTTCCACATACTAGAAATTCCCAGTGTGGGTCCAATGGAACACAAGCTCCTTGGAATGTTACTAGGTGTTACTCAAAAAAGTTTCTCTGGCCAAATTAATCTGGAAAACACTGAGTTAACTGAAATTACATTTGTGTTTCTTCCCCTCTCCCCACCGCCCACCCATAGGACATTTAAATCAAAACCTCCTATGTGTTTATATGCACTAACTTTTTAAGATAGTATGCTTCCTAAACTGATTTGACCATGGAACCCTATATTTGGAAAATCATCTTTGGAACTCGTGTTCAATGGAACACACTTTGGGGGAACACTGGATTCTATTACTCCTGCAGTGTTTAACTAAGTAGTTCAAAAGTCTAGATACCAATGGTTTAATCTAGAGGCAATTAAGTAGGCCCCAGGGTGGTATCTGACAATCAGGTCATTCTGGCAGAGCTGGTTCAGGAATGCTGGTGTGACTGGCTAAGGCAATTTTAGGAGAATATTAAGGGAAGATCAGTCTAATGATGATGGATCAAAGGAGAAAAAAAAAATCATTTCTGAAATCGTGGAAGAAAAAAGCTTCATCCCGGGCGTGTATTCACATACTTTCAAATGCACAGTGAAATGTTGCCCTTTCTAAACCTTCTTCATTGACATTCTTGTAACAGTATTAGATCTGGCAATAATTCAGGGGGAAAAAATCCGGAAAATCAAGATGTACTTAGCAAAGGAAAAAGTGATCACTTCCTTGTGTATCCCTCATTTATTGCCGGACACACCAGTGATCCAATTAAAAAATGTAATCAATTTCCCAGAATTACTTCAGATAGGATTGAAACGACGCCATCGTCCTCACGAAATCCCGTTTGCACAGAACATATGTGGGTTGGAATCATTACGATTGTATGAAATAGCCTTGTTCCAAATCACCCAGATTGCATATGCTCCTTCACTCTAGAAAATCTTGTCTGTTACATAGACAAGATTCAAGAGGCCAGTACCTTCCAAGGCAAGGAATAGAACGTAGCCACTGGTTACTGGTAATGTGTACGTACACGCACAGTCATGGTGTATTAGAATTGGACTGAATTAAACTTCAGAGCTGAGTTTAACTTCAACTTGGGCAAGTTGGTCACATAAAATGAATGCAGGTCTTGGGAACTCGCTTTGGAGTTTTTAATGTAAGTACTGTTTATTCCTTTAATTAGAGAATTGCAAATACAGTGAGTTTTCAAAAACATTTTCCCTATCTTGTCCTAACCCCCCTCCCCTAGTCCCAACCCACGTTAAGGTTACAAATTGCCAGTGGGGCAGCAGCGGAGAGCGGTGCAATCATGAGATCTGCGCTTGGCGTCCTGCTGGGGGCTCGGAAGCTTGTGGTCATTCATTCCCAACTTCATTTCTAAAAGACTGTAAAACCATCCCGAAATTTGGCACCGTGGGGCTATTGGCAATGCGAACTCGGGCTGGGGCGTCTGGGCAGCCTCATGTGAAAAGTCCAAAGCTTTGGCAGTGCTGTTTAGGGAAGCTTCACATGCAAACTTCTCAAATCAATTTCCTTAAAGGCTAGATTCAACTTTTCCCATGTCCCTAGAAAATGAGCCACAGGGCACCCTGGGGGTGATGTCTGCAGACCCCTAACAGCTGGATGAGGGGCAGAGAGAGAGCTCCAGGATGGGGGAAGGAAGCAAAGTTCTCTCATTTTAGACATAACTCTTAATCAAACAGCTACTATTTTGCCTAAAATGTCTGTCTTTAAAAAATCTACAAGCCAAAGTGGGAGGAAAAGAGGCAGAAAGAAAGGGACTAGGAAATACACACACTACATGGTTAAAGTTAGAAATGAGTAATTTTACAAAGCAAACTGTAGAAGACACCCGGTAACCTCAGCTGGAGGGGAAGGCGAGCACTCCTGCCCTCAGCACCACGAGGAAGACCCTGTGCAGGGGAAACAAACACGAATTTCCTGTAGTTTTGCTTGTTCTTCCTCACCAAAACATGTCTAGTTTCATTTTAGACAGTAACAATGATTGTGGAATTTAAAAATCTCTTTCCCTTGTCAATATGAATTTTAGAGTTAAGTTAAAAATAAAAAAGGAAATTGGACTGCGTAGCATAAAATGCTGAAACTGCTTGTTCCTGACCCTCAGTTAGATGGTGGGCTTTGGTAACTCTCCAGAGTCAGAATGTCCTAGATCTCCAAGCAAGCTCGGGCCACCTGGCTTGCTCATCCCATCACTGAGCACGACCAGCCTGTCTCCTACCTTCCTCTCCTGACCCCTGCCCCAAATACAGGAGTTCACTGTCTCTCAATAGGCAAATATTTCCATCTAAAATGGTGACAGGTATTTTGTACTAGAACATTCTATAGCTAAAAAAAATAACCAGGGTTCTAATTCTATTGTTGGAAATTCTAATGTTACAGTTTACTCAAAAGTGAGCAAATTGCTTTGGAAACCATTATTAATTCTTATTGCAGTCAAAGGACGGTGAGTGCTTGGAGGAAGTGAGACAGGCTGCAGCCCCAGGCAGCCAGAAGGGAATCTTCATTGTCCCCAGTTCTCCCCTAGAACCTGCTTCGGGAAAGCTCCACAGCTGAAGAAGGGCAGGGGAGGGAGGGGCACTGTGGGCTGCAGGTGGCCAGTGAATTGGGCTTTTGAGAAGCTCTAATGACAAGTGCCCACTTGAGAAGGACAAAACTGGGTGGACACCTTGACATTTCAGACACAGAGGGATGGGTACACAACAAAAATCTTGTCTGGTTTTTTGAGCCACCTCAGTCAGGCAAACAGGCTGACCTGGCACTCTGTCAATTAATTTACAGACTACTGAGGTTGGAAACATGACTTTGGTGACAGGACATGAAGAGCAGCAAGCTTGGCCCTGAAATAACTCTGAGTCACTTAACAATACAGATTTGAGCTCGAATTCCCTGCCGGTGTGGTTGCCAAGGAATGCAGGGCAGTGTGGGGCGGGTTGTATTTGCCTGGGGGAAGCTACCCGGTGTGGACAGTGATCTGCAACCTAACTTTATGGGCGGCTGCCTTTCCACTGTCGAGGAGAAGCACCTGCCAGCATTTTGTCACCAAATGCCTGACCGCGCTGGGAACTGTGTACTCGGCTTCAAGGAACACATACGCAGTTCTAGGCTGTGCTTCTCAGAACACGCTTGAAAGACACTTGAAAGCTACTAGGGCAGGGGAGTAGGGAAAAAACTCCCGACCCAAAAATGGCCGCTGGAGCTTAGTTCAGGGTGGTGACTGCCCCAGCTTTCTCTCCTAATGCAAACTGCTGATTTCCCAGGGGGCACTGTGACTTACTTGGCCGCTATTTCCCTCTATCTGCCCTTAAAGACTGAAGAAATTATGGTGTTGTTGTGATTTGCTTTATTCATTTCCCCTAATAGGTTTCTTGGTAAGACAAAAATCGTGGTGTCTGGCGGCGAAGTTTCCCAGCTGCCTATTACATAAGGTAAGGTAGAAGCAAAGGTTAAGGTCATGCACGGTTAGGATAAATGCACGAAGACAGGTCAGACTGTACCCAGGGTCTATTTCAGTAAGAAAGGAAGCCAGGGGAAAAGGTTATGTCTGCTGTACAGACGGCTCTCACCCTCCCCACTTCCCTCCGTCTCCAAAAGCAGCCACGGAATAATAAGCCATTTCAAATCTGTGTCTGGGAGGCTGCGGAGCAGAAAAGCTGCACTCGGGAGGACAAAGTCTTCTCAGGGTGGCTCTGCCTCTCAGCAGTGGGCATTGACCCATCTGCCCAGACTCCCGGGGCCGCGGCGGCCCATCTCCCGCAGCCCTGGAGGTCTGCTGTGTGCACCGCTCCAAGGAGAGGACAGAGTCTGAAGCCTGGAGAATCCTGGAAGAGGTCTTGAAAAGAATCCCAAAGGGGAGCATATATGGCACACACGCCGTTCACGTCATACATGTGAATCTACAGCTATATATTTATATATTTGGAACATCGGAGGAAAGAATTGGGAACACATGAAGAAACCATTTTCCATTCTCTCGGCTACGTGGGCCAAGAGCACCCTGTGTTCATTACTGCATATAGACCTATGACCAGCAGGGAGGGGAACCCCACGTCTAGGTGGCTGATCCTAACTGGAACTCCCACGCCTTTCACTACATTAAAAGAGACCAGTGTGTTTGGAGTCCTTTAGTCGAGGGCAGCCAAGACCCGGAAGGATTCACTGCTCTTCTGTTTTGCTGCTATTCCTGAACTTCACCACCATGACCGTTATATTGTCAGGGCAGCCTCTGTAAAATGACTGTAAAACTATGCTCTTAGCCCCAAAGTGAGGTTCATCCAAGCGCTCCTTGATGAATCGGACGGCTTCTTCATTGCTGAAAGCATCCCAGAGGCCATCTGATGCCAAGATCATGAACTCGGGCTGGAGCTTGTCCAGGTCAAAGGTCAGGATATCTGGGTCTGGGATGACCACATTGAGATTTTTCAGCGGATAATCCCCCAGGGACCGAGACATGGCCAGGATTCCCTGGACCCTCCAGGAGCCATTGAAACTGATAAAACCACCTGCAAAGACAGAATGAGCCCATTAGTTTGAGCGGCCGATATCTCACCCACACGGTAGGGTCTGGGGGCATGTACACATGGCTCACCTCCTGCGTGTGCCTCCCTCACCTCCCCTGGGCACCGCCAGGAAGGAGTAGCCTTCCCGCCACATGGCAAGAGGTTTCACACTCTACCACCAGGAGATCCTCCTGTCCTCATTCCGGACATCTTAAAGGCTCTCTGAGGAATATATCAGTAAAAATATTGCAGGTAGGAAGATACATATAGGTGAGGGCATTGGTTTTAACTTAACAACACCTTAGGGGCTCACTGATTGACAGTAGGGAGCCCCAGGGTAGGGATTCAAGGACAATGGCCAGAGAGTGCTGAAAGGCACGAGGACAGGAATGAGAGACCACCACTGGGCGACTTCATTTAGCTTGAGCCGTCCTTGGGTGCATCTAGATCTCAAAACAGCTCCCCAGATAGGATCGGGATTAAAGAAGGATGTATTTTAGCTCAGTGGAGAAAAGCTCAGGCTCTTGGGTCGGACTGCATAGATTTGATTCTTGGCTCTGTCATTTCAGATGAGAAGTCCTAGCTTTCTGATTCCAGGTTACCCTGGCTACACAATGGGGACAATAAGAGTACCTTTTCCACTGAGTTGTGAGAAATAAAGGCGTTATCCCTTCTAAATCACTTAGCCTAGTGTCTGCATATCACATGCACTCCATGTACTCAGTATTATCCACTATTATTTTTTCTTTAAGGGAGCTAGAACTTCGTTCATTCACATACTATGTGTCAGATATCTATTAAATGTATACTCCGGGGGTGTCTGGGTGGCTCAGTAGGTTAAAGCCTCTGCCTTGGGCTCAGGTCATGATCTCAGAGTCCTGGGATTGAGCCCCGCATCGGAGCTCTCTGCTCAGCAGGGAGCCTGCTTCCCCCTCTCTCTCTGCCTGCCTCTCTGCCTACTTGTGATCTCTCTGTCAAATAAATAAATTAAAAAAAAAAATAAATGTATACTCCGTGCAAGGCAATTGCAGGCTATAAAGTTATAGAAGATCCAGACCTTTCTCTATAGAAGTAGGTAGTCAAGCAGAAAGGAAAAGCTACATGCATTAACAGCTATAAGCACAAAGTGGCATTCTTTTGGGAAGAAACTAGTACCTGTTCAATGCTGTAGTCAGATGAGGGAGGAGCAATGATATCTGGTTGTCATGATCGGGGAGGAGTGAGCAATAAAGCAGGGCTTTGAACAGTGGGTAGGACTTCTATGGGCGGGGACGTAGGAGAACATTCCAGGAAGTGTGGTCTAGTAGGCAAGAGCATGGGCTCCAGAGTCAGTGTCCTGGGTCTTGATACTCTTCTCACCATTCATTAGCTGTGCATCCTTGGGCACACATGCCTCTTTGAGGCTCTACTTCCTTGGTTGTAAAATGAGGATAACGTTATCAACCTCATCAGGTAAGTAAAGAGAAAGTGTATATAAAGAACTAGGCTTGGCTCCCATTTATTGAGCAAACAATAAATGGCAGCTGCTATCATTGTTGTTGTTGAAAACAATAAAAGGAGTGAAGACCCAAGGACCAACATGTATTTGGCCCAGACTGGTCGCAGTGTATTGTGACACTGAGTAAGACAGGGAAAGGTGCCCAGAAAGAAGGGCTGAGGTCAGAGAACATACACATAAAGGTAATAAAACCAATCACAGTCCCTTAAGCCTTGTTATAAAATACACCCTTGACACAGGTTAGATTAACTTCCTTGGAGACAGTGTCCAAATTGGCTTCTATAAAGCATCCCTGGAGGGTTGGGGGCTCTGGCAGGGATGAGAGGAGAGGATAAAATGGGAATGCCATTTCAGAAGGGCACGTGGGATGCTAAGATGACATTTCCAGGTATCATACACACACCCTTGCCTGTGCTTCCAAAAGCGTAGGCTAACTGAATCTTAAGTCCAGGGTCACACAGGGACTCATGGGGAAATGGTGCCTTTCTAAGTAAGGAATGCGGAGTATTGGCTCCTAGTGCCTGCCACTCATCAGAGCTTGATAGATGCTCCTAAAACCTCGTTTGTTCCATCCCGCCAGCAAAAACCCCGACTAAAGCTGTCATTAAAAATTATTCTGCATCTCAAGCAGTTACCGAAGCAGGAGGTTGTAATCAATTTCAACACTCTTTGACTCAACAGTAAGTCTCCTACTGTGAAAGCTCAAATGTTGATTAGGTTTCGGGCAGAAGCTGACCTGTAGAGACCGGGAGTCAGCTGCAATTACCCTGGGCAGCAGGGGCCCATTCTGGTTAGAGACCAGGGTACGCGAGCTCCCTCCCTTCCGCCAGCGGGGTAGCCTGCGGAGCCTACGAGCTGCAGTTGTCAGTCTGGAAAGGCAGGGATCCCTCCTTTCCATGGGCAGAAAAGAACCCCCCAAAGTGAATCGTGAAAATGTAATCATCAACTGATAATCTTCCTTGGAGTCTTTGTCCTGCTGTTACCTAATGAGGCCTGTAGTGACTGCCTCCGATACTCCCCATTCCCTTGCCTGCTTTATGTCTCTTCATAATGATTATTGCTTTATAATATACTAGATAATTTCCTTATTTTTACTTATTTATTGTTAATGTCTGTCTACTCCATTCCCCATCCCATCCCAATTCCAGAATGTAAGTTTGTATCCCTAGTCTCTGGATGTCGAAAAAAAATGAATGAAAAAGGAACCCCCCTCCCGCCGACCCCAGAATATTTACTTGGGCCCGGCACTGAGCTAGATGCTGGGAGTAGAGAGAGGAACAAGAACAAGTTCCTGCCGTCAAAGAGCTCACAATCAGGAAGGCAGAACAGATAAGAGAGCCACGTATGTCCATACACTGTGAAAGGTAACCCGATAGGTTACCCACATAAGATGTTGGGAAAACGAAGGGGCACCTACCTAGACTAGAGGAACCTTTGGTGCAGTGCCAGGGAAGCTTTAGCCAAAGGATGCCCTTAAACTGGGTCTTAAAGGACAAGTAATTGCTACCCACTGGCTGGTGGGGATGGTGCTCGCCGCCGAGGCACAGAGCTAGCAGAAACATGGCTCCTTTGGGGAACGGCTACTTTGGTACCACTGGAGGGAAGCGGGATACAGCAAACAGGAGCCCCAAGATCTCATTAGCCTTTAAACTAGTACAGGGCTCTTTGGGGGGGGGGGGGCTCTTCTGGAATCTTTGGCCATGAGGAAGGTTCAGCAGCCATTTGACAAGAAATGTCACAAAGTCAAGTCTCAGCTACGTCAGCAGCAGCCTCTGTGCTGATCTACTAATCACGGGGTAACCGAACATCGTATCCCCCACAGGCAATCCAAGCAAGCCGCCCTGTTCCCCAAACAGGATGGCAGGCCATACTTGGAGGCGTTCGCAAGCTTACCAGCTCTCTTTATCCTCTTTCTCTCCTTCAGTTGGTAAGGCTTGTGATCATGAGACAGAGGAATGGCGTTCCCGTCCTTGTCACACAGGACCCCTCTCGAGTCACCCACATTGGCCACTGTGAGGTCCTTATCTGAGAGGAGAGCGATCAGACACGTTGTACCTGAGAAACCAGAGAGAGAGGCACTGTCAGAGGTCAGCCATCATTGAGATTCAGCCATTTCCTGTTGTTACCGGATTCTTCAGTCATTCAAACTGCTCCTGCTGGGTGAGGATTTAACTCCAGGCACTCCAGAGAATGACGGCGATTCACTTCAGCAACACTGATCAAATCTGACAGTCAATTTTCTTAACCATGTTAGGATGTTACCGAAATAGCCTAAGATAACATTATCATTTCCCCAAATCATTTTTGTTTCTGCTCCTCTTAATTTAAACACGTATCACATTTAAAAGCATTAGGAGAGGATCGAAATCAGTTTGAAGCTTCTGATAATTGACAGATGTTTTCTGCTTCCCACTGGTGCCTCATTTCTGTGGAGTCCCAGGTGAAAGTGGGGAGGGGAGGGGTCGCGTGGGCTCCTGGCCTGGAGGGTCTGGAGGAGGCAGTAAATGACGGAAGCCAACGGCCCCATCCTATGGCGCCGTGAGGAGCTGCTGATACAAACTTGCCTACACAGAGTCTGACACAAAGACTGGTAGCCAAAAACAGGTCAGCTCCGGGGTATGATGGGGGCAGCCTGTAAAGGCAGAAGCAGAAAAACCTCCAGTGATGACAGAAATGAGATCTAGGAAGACGGGAGGTGGGGGTTGGGGAAGTCAGAGTCAGAAAGGGAGCCAACCTGAGGCCTGCTTGCCTGGAAACTATACAAGACACAAAAGGACAAGCTCTTCTCAAACCCCTCTTGAAATGAGAGTGGATAAAAGCAAACAGAGATGGACGGTCCGGTGCACCTGGAGCCTGGCCCTCTTTCCTGCCGGGTGTCCTCTGTCCAGCTCTTCCCTTTCTCCTTCCTCCCTCCTGACGGTGTCACTGAGTATGCAAATGCCTGCTGAAATGTGCAAGCCAGTAAGCTGTTGCTTCAAACTGTTAACACCTTTGCTTGTGAAAACTATCCATCAGTGTCTTCATTAATATTTCCCTCCTCATTTAGAAGGTCATAGTCGAGAACAGAATGTAAACTGCGTCTAAATAGCTCTTTAGCCTTCGTAGAACAATAAACAAGACTGAATGCTTAAGTGGACATAAAGAATAAATACAGGTCAATATCAAGAGCAGGGAGAATGATTAGAATATTTAGCATATTCGGGTAATATTTCAGTTTGAAATTCCATTCCTTAGCCTATTGAACTCAAAACTGCCTTGATCAGAAATGGAAATAGGTGAAATACTGGTTAACTCAGGATTTCTGATATGAAAACCTTTGTGAAAAAAAAAAAAAAGACTAATCTTAGGGATTCCAAACAAACTGCAAATCTTTTACCTTTAAAAAAACACTGTAAAAATGAAAATGTAAACACAAAAACAACTCATAGAATTAGAAAGCACTATTCTTTTTTGCTATTAGTCGCCTTTTGGTCTTCAATCATTCTCACTTTGTCCTCAAGCAACTGATTGGGTTAACTTGTCTAACACAATCAGAGACTATAAGGCACATTCCTCAAGTCTGAAGGTGAAATAGAAACTTTCTTGAATATTGCATGGCTTGGGGTAGGGCATTCATAGACCTCTTTGAGCTCTCTTTGGCCCTGTTGGCCTCTTTCCTTCTCACTCTGCATACTCTGAGTGACCATGGTCATGACCTTGGCCTCCACTACCATCTAAGCCTGTGCCATGAGCCTGGTTGACATTCCTCAGATCCATATCAACTGGCGTGGAGATGTTTCGATTTGCCTGTACTGCCTGGCATCCAGGGAAGGGCTCTGTGGCCTCCCCATGAGAAGAGCAGGGGATCCACCTGGCCTTGGGCCCTTTCCCCACCCCATTTCAGCACAGCAGCTTTACACCGATCTGTTGGCTATACCGAGCAGCCACGTAAGTCTTTTCTTAACCAGAGGGAAGGGAGAGGTCATTCCTACAGCTAGAAAAAAACCTGAAATGTAATTGCGTATGTGATTAAGAATCACAGAAGGCTTTTAAGCAGGATAGTGTCATGATGAGATATGTGTTCTGAAAGATCATTTCCGTGGCAATATGGAAGATAAAGTGGAACCAGGGAGAAAGAGATAATGATGATCTGAATTAATGTAGTAAACATGGAGATAGAGGGTAGGAGACAGTTTATTTAAAACCTGAAAGGAGAGGTCATAGAGAGTGAAGGAAATAAAGGAGAGGGGAACAAGTCTAGGGTAATGTCCTACTATCTAGGTGGGGGGAACTGGGTGCTCCATAGACAAGGACTTAAGGGGATGTCTGCTTGGGGCTTCCGGGAGAAGCTTTCTCTCTCACTGAAGGAGACACAATGAAGAAAATGACCCACTTCTTTGGTCCAGTGTTGGCTCAGGTATTTTCCAGAACTGTGGCAGCCATTTTGAACCATGAGGCAATATGCCTCGGGGTCAAGGCACTCTGCTGTAGGTAGAGCAGAGAGGTAAAGAGCCTGAGTCTCTAAAGATATCATGGAACTGCTGAACCAGCATGAAACGGACTTGTTCTGTGAGAGATCAAATATCTTTACTGCTTTTTTATGGCTTTTTAAGTTGGATTTTTCTGTTCTTTGTAGCATCTTCACTGGTTCAGGGGCTAATAGTCCAATAAGGGGGTCTGTGGGTAGATTTCGAGTGGCTGCTTTGATTTACTCACATGTTGTTGCATATACTTAAGATTCATGGCCTGCCAATTCCTTTGACAAGGACACAATTCCATTGTTTCTGTGGGTAAAAAAGATCTATCTCATGATGTGGATTTCAAAAGTTTACTGCTTTGAAGCAGTGGGGACTGTCTCTGTTAGCAATAGAATCTTAGGTTTGGCCAAAGTAGGTGAGCCCCCAGATGGTGGAATGAGAGCTGAAGGCAGGTTTTAGGATCACTGAAATGTCACCATTCCCTCTCTGCAGAAACCTGTCTTGTATTCTGGATGGAGGGCCGAGCCTAATCTTAAAAAAAACTTCTTTGCTGTAAGCAATTTTCGTTTGGGCTTTGCAGTAGTGGTTTGGGGTTGCAAGAAACAGTTTATAATGTAATCTTACTTTGCAGAACAAACTACCTTGTTGCTGAAAGACTCCAGAAAAATGTCGTGTCCAAGAGAAAATGGACAAAATCACCTTCTCTTTTGCTTGCATGAGAAAAATATCCCCCCAAATTTTGGCTACAAGTTTTGATATAAAAGATTTATTCCACAATAGTACTATTTATACCAGGTCTGACAATTATTACTTAATACCTCAGGATGTTTCTATATTAACAATTTAATCTAGAAGAGAATGTAATGGCAAATCTGGAAGATATCTTGGAAATTTAACCTATTAACCTCACTTCATAGATTAAAACAATGAAAAAAGCGAATTCATACAGACTACACTTCAATGTCCTAATCGAGTGAGGTCTGGCAAGTTATTTAACTTTTAAGCCTCAAAGCCATAAAAAAGCAGTAAAGATATTTGATATCTCACAGAACAAGTCAGAAAATGGCACCACAATCCAGTTACTCAAGCTAGGAGTCATCCTACTACCTAAATGAGGGGAACTGGGTGCTCCATAGATGAGGGCTTAAGGGGATGTTTGCCTGGGGCTTCTGGAAGAGGCTTTCTCTCTCACTGAAGGTGACACAATGAAGAAAATGACCCACTTCTTGGTCCAGTGTTGGCTCAGGTGTTTCCCAGAACTGTGGCAGCCATTTTGAACCATGAGGTGATATGCCTCAGGGTCAAGGCATATTGTTTTTTTTTTTTTCCTAATTCCTGACATTTAATCCCTCATTAAGTTCTACCACTCTTACTTCTAAGGTACATCTTAAACCTTTCCAGCTTTCTTATTCTCACTGCGTTGACTCTGGTCTAAACCACTGACCTTTCTAAGTGCTGCTATTTCAGCAGTCAGGTGAAAAACAATGGTGGCTAGGTCCTGCATGGGCTGGCCCCCACCTGAACTGTCCAATGTCATAACATACTACTCTTTCCCTCCCTTCTGCTACCCAAATATACCAATCCTATTGTTGTCTTCTGCTCCCTCTGCCTAGTATATTTCCCTGACTCTGACAATGGCTGACTAATGCATATGGGATGTCTTAGTACAAGTGTGATGGATCTTCTCTGACGGGGTGGATCTGATCTCCTCTTTATGTCCCCCTCTACCCTCACAACACACAACTGTGTAAATACCTTGTATATTTATTTAAACAATTTAATTAATGCCAGTCTTACCCCACACAATATAAATTTCACAAGGATAAAGACACTGCTTGTTTTCCCTATTACAATGCTGATGCCTAGAACATGGCAGGTACTCAATATTTGCTGAATAAACAAATTAATAGATGAATGAATAAATAATCACACACTGTCTCTCTGATCCCGATCTGACATAATGCTAAGCTCCTTCTGACTTGCTCTGAACCTATCCACCTAGGTCAATAATACAATGCACACCATCTTCCAGATACTCCCCCATCAGCGAGATGCTCAACTGTAGCAAAACACATTTTACACATGGATCAAAACATGAGGACCATCCTGTACAGGTATAACCACGTTCACAGTTACTCTGCCCACAACTAGAGAGCTTCCTGCCCAGGCCTGTCCCGAGTTCTTCCCTCTGGCCCAGGCTCCTGATCCAATAGAAATGGAACATGCATAGGGCTTCCGTCCTCACCAAGCCCTCCAAAGCCATGGCACCTTGTGAAGTGATGAAAGTGCCTCATGGTGGTCATTGCACGCACATTCCGTGTCTGTTTCTGACCTCAATTTGTACGTGAGCAAGTCAGGCATGGTTTCCTGTTGTCCTGTTAATTCTTGTCTTCTTTAGGGAAAACTCACAAATGCAAGTTAGTCATTTAGTCTATTCCTCTATACCAGCATTCTCTCCTCTGATTTAATTTCTGGGAAGCAGACAAAGTAAAGGCATACAAGAAAATCTCTTCTAGATTTATCTAAATTTTCTGGTTGAGTAATATTAGACACTTCATCCACTTGGTGAGTTGAGTTTGAGAAAACGAAAATCCTTTTTTTGTTCTTTTAAGTGGACTCCACATGCAGCGTGGAACTCATGACCCTGAGATTAAGACCAGGGCTGAGATCAAGAGCTGGGCGCTTAACCGAGTGAGCCCCCCGGGCGTCCCAAGGAAAATGTAAATCCTACTGCAGGTTAAGTAACTTGGGTTACTTCAGGCATCTTTGCAAACCCTAGTTATCAATATTTTTAAAACTTAGTTTAATTAGGGACGCCTGGGTGGCTCAGTTGGTTAGGCAGCTGCCTTCGGCTCAGGTCATGATCCCAGGGTCCTGGGATCAAGTCCCGCATCAGGCTCCTTCCTCAGTGGGAAAAGCTTTGCCTCTGCCTGCTTATGCGCGCTCTCTCTCTCTCTCTCTGACAAATAAATACAATCTTACAAAACCAAACAAAAAACAAACTTAGTTTAATTAATAGCAAAGTGGTAATAACAATTAGCTCAGCGCTATATGTGCCACTGAGTGGCTCACAAACATATTGGTAGTTGATTTCCTGACTGGTCAGGGTGGGCGAAGGGCAGGCATTATTCCTCTCTTTGAGCAGACAGGAAAATGGGGCACAGAGACTTTCAGGGTCTTATCCACGGTGACACTGCTCAAGGCATATGTATTGCGTGACTAAGCGACTAAAAAACCTGGCAGTCCAGAGTGATTACTCTAGTAATAACAACGACAGATGCTACAACTGAAGTGTTTCATTATAATGCCAAACGCTTACTTACATTGTGTAACTTCATCTGCACTACCCTTGAGATCAGGCACAGTTATCCCCATTTTCCGGATGGGGAAACTAGGTCTCCGGTAGGATAACAAGCTGGCCAGGTCACGTACCTGGACCGTCTGACTCCACTGTAATGATCAACACTTCTCCCTGTTCTAAGCTGTTCTCCTCCTACTCCCACAAGTAAAGATTTCCGTGATGTGTTTCTACGTTTCTGTTTTGAATAGTCTTCATCAACCCGCCCCCTTTTACAGTGAATACGTTGGTGCAAGTCACAGAAAAGTCTGTGAATCAGGAAAACACTTGATCACGTGATATGAAATTCCTCTAATAGAACTGCGGCTGTATTCACTTAAACAAAGCTGGTACGGTGAAAATTCTCAATGACGAGCAATCAGAAGGCAGCCAAAACGGTCCGAAATCAAAAACAAGTGGGGTGCCTGGGTGGCTCAGTTGGTTGGGCGGCTGCCTTTGGCTCGGGTCGTGGTCCCGGGGTTCCAGGGCCGAGTCCGGCATCAGGCTCCCGGCTCCATGGGGAGTCTGCTTCTCCCTCTGGCCTTCTCCCCTGTCATGTTTCTCTCTCTCTCTCTCTCTCAAATAAATAAAATCTTAAAAAAAAAAAAAAAACAAGTGGCTGGGGTGAGCTGACCTCTAGGTCCTTTTCAACTTTAATGTTCTGCTGCTCTTGAATTGGAGCCGCACACTCCAATGCCTCCAGGGAAGAACGCCAGGTATAAGAAAAAGCTTGTGGCCCTCTTGGCGGAGCCTTTATCCTCTTAGGGTAGGAGCACGGCTTCTGAAGTGCTTGCTACTCCAACAGAGGGCAGGCAGGAGGATAAGGAACAAGGGACCTCGGGTGTCGATGCCAGGTGCACAACACGGAATGTGCACGGGGCTTGGGGGGAACACACACGAAGGGGGCAGCAGATCCTCCACCGTGAAGGTCACTGCCATGTGGGAATGCAGGCCCCTTGTGAATAGTTCTTCAGATTCTTAAAAAAAAGTTTATTTATTTAATCTCTACACTCAATATGGGCTCGAACTCTCAACCCTGAGATCAAGAGTCATGAGCTTCTCTGACTGAGCCAGCCAGGAGTCCCTTTCTTCAGATTTTTTAGGGGAAGCTATTATTATGTGAACTCTCCTGATTTTTAAATATCGGCAGCTTTTATTAAAAACAACAACAACAACAACAACAACAACAACAACAGTGCAAGCCAAACAAAAGGCAACTGTGGTCAAATGATTCTTTGACTCTTTTTGAGCCAGGGTGATGCCTTCCTTATTCATTGTTGTGTATATATTTTTTTAATCAGAAAGTCCTTTAAAAGAAAGTGTTCCCTATGACGCTCATTGCAGTGTTCCATAATAGTGCTCCGTACGCTGCACAGACCCCGAATGCTAAGGGCGATGCTAAGTATTGAGGGAACATGAGATGCTGCCGTAGGACATACTGATGGGAGCATCGGTACGACTCAGACTTTGGACTTTGTAAATATATATATTCTACCCATGTGAATACTCATACCCTTATTTTAAAAATATATTATCAGGGTTATCTAGATAATGAGATTTTAGACTACTTTGTTTTCTTTACGCTTTTTTTGTATTAAGATGAACATGATATGTCACTGAAAACCAAAAGGTATTCACAACACTTCCGGAGCAGATCTGCTGTGTGAGGGAAAGTGTACAAGACGTAAAGGAAAAGCAGGGCTGACAGTCTCAGAATAGGTGGAATCAAAGCCCCAGGAGAACAGCAGTGGCCCTGGTGACAGCAGCACACAGACAGTTCAAGTTCAGATTCAAATGCTACCACCAGTGACTATCCATCAATGACTCAGTGACACACAAGCAAGCCTCCGCTGCCTTTGGACCCCGCACCCCCCCTACCCCCTGCCCAACAGCCTCACCTTATCTCTAGCAGCGACCTTCAACTTCTCAGAGCAGAACTCCCTGCCCCGGTGCCAATCAAAGCGCATTTCCCTCAATCCCTTGAGCTCCCCACCCCCACTTTCTGTATGCCCACAGCTATGATTTAAAAATTGGAGTCACGAGGGGCGCCTGGGTGGCACAGTTTAGCATCTGACTCCTGGTTTCAGCGCTGGTCGTGATCTCAAGGTTATGAGATGGAGTCCCATGTCGGGCTCTGCTCAGTGTGGAGCCTGCTGAAGACTCTCTCTCCCTGGGGCGCCTGGGTGGCGCAGTTGGTGAAGCATCTGCCTTGGGCTCAGGTCACGATCTCAGGGTCCTGGGATGGAGCTTCGTGCATCATCTCTTGCTCAGCAGGGAGCCTGCTTCTCTGTCTCCTCTTGGCTCGTGCTCAGTCATGCTTGATGTCACTCTCTTTCTCTGTCTCTCTAATAAATGAATAAAATCTTAAAAAAAAAAAAAGACTCTCTCTCCCTCTGTGCTCCCCTCACATGCCCTCTCTCTCTAAAATAAATAAATCTTAAAAAAAAAAAAGATAAAAATTGGAGTCAGGAGAATCCTTATTTTCTGAAACTCACCTTGCCACAACATTTTTTTCTTTTTTTCTTTTTTTTTTGCCACAACATTTTCTTTTTCGAGAGACACTGTAGTTTTATTTCTTCTTGGAGTGGGAGTGGGAGGCTGGGCAGAATGGGGAAAACCGGGTAGAATGAACATGGTTTAGGGGCCTTGCTTCATGACAGCTCCAGGACATGATCCCAGCTCCCACACAATGCCACATAGTGACCCCTCTCTGTGACATCAAGTCTTTTGTAAAAGTAAAAGTAAAAGACATGCCATTAATCTCTTTAGGGAACAAGAGATGGGGGGTTGGATGGAGAAGAAGTCACCAGCAGTAGGGAAGGGGAGGGGGAAAAGGGGACACACACACACACACACACACACACACACACACGGGTGCCTCGGAGAGAGGATTTCAGTGAAGGTGTTAACCGCCTAGAGGCCATTCAATATATGCAGCACAGGAAAACCAACACATTTATAGGATGAGGGGAAACAGGCTTATCTTGTGAAGTTTCGACAATGAATGTTAGCTCAATAACACAATTCCAGGGCCTAGATGATATCAGGGCACGGTGACTGACGGAAATTATATTGGTGAGCAACGTATTGGAAAAAGAGCAGGCGAAGGAGGTCATGAATGAAAGAATCACAGGGAACGATAAGATCACCGTCAGTGGGGACTTCCAGCCTCCACCTCCCACAGCCACCGCTGTGCTGAGCCCCGAAACACAGATAAAGTGCCAGTAGTTTGTAGATAAGACTCCCTGGCCCCCATCCCCTGTCTGCATCATCTTAAAGTCTGACCTGCCCAGAGCCTGTTCGCCAGTCTTTCTTGTAGTAATTAATGCCATAGCAGAGACAGACCTGTCAAGGCCGATGTGTTGTCTGGAAAACTAAAGAGTGGGCTCTAATCTTGCTTTCTTTATTCCTTTTCTCTCATCTACTGCCAGAGTCTTGGTAGTCCCTGCTCTCAATTCTCTCAGATGCAGGCCCTCCTCACCGTTGTGTTAATGTGCGTAGCTGGGCCGGGAGAAGCCCCATGCGCTCGGCTAACTCCGTGCACAACGTTACTGAATTAATACTAATTAATGATTCATACTAAAAATCAAGAGTTCCACTGTAATGAGTCTTGTAGTAAGTAATGAGCCTGAAAGTTGTTTTACGCTATGAGAGCCTTGAGTAGGCGGTGTTTGGAAAGAAATCTATGTGTGAGAGGCTTGTACCAGCCAAGGGCTGAGAGCTACCACATACTGACCATTTATTGTGAGTCGGGCCCTGTGCCCAGTCCTTGGCATATGTAATTTCTTTAATCTTAACAGCCTATGAGGTACCATTATGTCCATTTTGCAGATGATAAAACTGAGATTAAGGGATTAGCTCAACGTCCCACCGCTAGTGAGTGGTGGAACTCAACCAGTGTGTTGTCAGAGAGTCTGTTGCTTTCAACCTTGAGGCAGGCTGTTGCTGGCCCACATTTAATGGTTTTGTGCAAAGGAGAAAGAGGTTATTTCTTCCCTGAGACATTTACTACCATCTCCATAAAACCACTAAAATACATATTCCAGTTGAGAATGAATGGTTCGTCTTAGAGCCATAGAGTCAAACCTGCACAACGAGATGGGGAGCCCGGCTTCTTGGCCATACCCTGCCCCCACCCACCCCGGGAAGAAAGCCACTATAGGAGAAGGCCACGCAATGTGGAATTCCAGCAGAAGAGCACATTAAAGGGTTTCTATTTCACAGTGACTGGTAGGAGCCCCAAAGCCAAACTGAAGTATGAAATATCGTTAGCAACATCTCTAAGGCTACATGTGGGTGTCACCGAGGACACATCAACGATTTCTTTACTCAATATCTTAAGTACTAGTATGGCCAACTATCTTTGCGGGTTTCCAAAGGGAGGAAACAGGGACGGGACACACCCGTATATGCAGGGAGGCTTATGGGAGTCCCTGGGCGGGGCAAAGACAGGAAGCTCCTCCAAATCGCACCCTTCCGGGTCCTCCTTTGTAACCCTGCCTCAACTGTCCCTCATCCCATTCTAGAGGGCAGAGCAGCAGGAATAACATTTTACGAGAAAAAGGTCTACTACAAATTGTGAATTTTTCCATTTCCCTGAGCAAAAATTTTACCCATTGAGTTTGACACTGGTTGAATGTGAGCCAGTAAAGTTGGTAACAAATTCTACTATCTTAAACCCTAGTCCTATGTCGTTTAATTCTAGATTTAGGTATGCTTGGGTTCTTCCTTGGTGAACATATAGTAATTAATAATAAAATGACTAGAAGGAATCAGAAACAGTATATGAGTGCCAGAAAGGTTTTTTCCACAAATGAGATGTGTCATCCTAAATATGAAAAATAATGTATTTAACGGGGTGAGGGGAGGTCATAATTCCAGCTTTTACAATTTGATGAAATATTCATTTAATTTTCACACTTCGCCAGAGTTAAAATATAGATGTGTTGTCTACTGCTTTTGAATGCCATTTTGAAATTGAAACGTTCTTCAACTTTACTTTCAACTGCTGTAATAATAATCTTCATTTCACCCTTGGCCTGTGGCCTATGGACATCCTTCTAATTCTTCCTTCTCAGTTAAGTATGAACATGTTAAAGAGAGTTGATTCCTATTAAACGGGTCACATGCATTGGGGAGTCTTAGAAAACCCTAGCAGATCTTCTTGATATGGGAGATTTCATCTGTACTCGCTGGGCATGACTATTTTGAGGTACAGGTAAGCAGACAAGCTTTTGTGATGCCTATTTCTCATAACTACTGCTGACATTTAGTTCAGATGATAGCATGCTACTGAACTTAATTTATAATTAAATTATCACATGCTGGATCCTAAGTCCAGTATCTTTTAATGATAAATAAAATTAATTTCACAGTTCTTTGATTCTTCCTATATAAGCCAGAGAAGTGCTGGCTACATTTTTTCATGTCTTCATTTTATTTGAAAATTCTTCAGCAAGATATCTCACTTCTCTTTAGGGTTTCCAGCAAATTACAAGTACTGTCTCTGCTTCTTTATGAATGCTGTGGAAGTGGGTAAAATAGGAACTTTGGAAATTGACTTTACAAAAGGATCTTTGCTTTTTAATAAAAGGCAGAGAGGAGAAAGGCGGAGAGAGAAGAGGGGAGAGGTGCAGCCCTATTCCTCTGGTGCTTTAACCACAAATTACACTTTCTTTGACTTCTTTTTCTCTTAGTGTAGAATCAACCCCCTTCCCTTTGGTTTCAATTAAAAACAAACGGGGCCTTTGAGTTTTTTCAGTTAGCATTATTTAAATTACCATAGAGCTATAAATCTATTTACATAGTCGTGTTGGAAAAATGCCATTTGGAGATAGCCACTGAAATTCCTGTCCCCTCGTGTGTACATGACCTCCCTTCATTCAGTCTGTGGCACTGTCACCGTAGGGTTAGGATGCTGTGGCCAAAGTGCAAAGAGAAAGAGGTAGTTATGTTTAGCTTTTGAGCTTTAAAGAGACTATGGAAACTCACAAAGAAACAGTATTCTCAAGAGAAAAATCTTTTTGAGTATCCATCAGCCCAGGTTCTGGACTAAATCACAGACATATGAAGATGGAGCAAACGGCAAGTTTTCCTGCCCATGAGTCCTCCCTTCCTGCCCCCCCTCAAAGGTTGGCCAAGTGGTGAAGGGGAGGATGGAGGGGAGACAAAGAGGAAAACAGGAGGGAGGCTTTGATGTGTGGGTCCCCAAGAACCATGAGGACCTTGAAGAACAGAAGACCTAGACCTTGCTTTCCAGGGTTCAGCCCAAGAAATCATAAACATTTGTCCCAGAATGGAGACGCAAAAGTTGAGTGAGCTCATGTAGGTAGCCTCGAGTGAAGCAGACAGAACCCCTAAGAAGCGCTGGGCTTCCCCTGAGGGAGGAATGGCAACTCTCAGGGGCTTCACAGCTGGGATGAGTGGGTGGGCCTTCCAACCATGGGTTCTGGAGACCCTGGGTCATCCCAGCAGATACCAGGAGAGTAATAACATTCAGATGCTTAGATCACCCCTGGGGAAGAGGGGGATGAAAACATGAACTTAATATAAGAACCTGAAAAAAATCAGGAAATCTACCTGGAATTAAATAGAGTAAGATGTTAGGATCAGAGCCAATATGGATTCAAAATCCAAGTTACATTCACTTCTAGAGAGATAAATGAAGTCACGTCTTTATACATCTTTATACATCTATTTTGTAGCTGTGTAGCGCGTATGGATGGATAGAAGATAGATATCTCGTGTCTGTTGCACATTACACATCTTAAATTTTACCCTGGCCTAGAAATTATGAAATTTAGTTAAAAAAATACTGTAACCAGTACCACCAACAATGTTTGATAACCAAATGTGACCTCCTTGTCACCTAGTCAGTTAGCACATATTTATTACTGAGGAATTCTAGCTGGAAGGAGAAACAGTCTCCAAAGCCAAGTTTTGCCCTTGAGAAGCATGCCCCTGGCAGGTTCTGCAGTTACACATAAATTATTTCCAGACGATCTCTTCCATCCAAACACAACATAGTCACTGATATCCCCATTTAAAGGGACAAAATAAAGGTTATATAATTATGTTCATTTAGAAAAAATAAACAAAACCAAATCAGATTTGGGGCCAATTTGATCCAATACTTATTAACTTTCCAGCTTGCTTTGGGTTCAGTGGACTATGAAACTGACCCTAAAGCTGTGTGTCTCCAGGCAAGCTGCTGTCCCAGAGATCTGCTAAAATCCTTCTGGCCCTTCTGAATGTGTACTAAAAAGTGATATCCCATCTATGCCTCAACAACTGGGACAATACCAAGTGCCTGCCTGGGTGGCTCAGTCTGTTGAGCAACCCCAATTCTTGGTTTTGGCTCAGGTCATGATCTCTGGGTTGTGAGGTCAAGCCCGACATTGGGCTTCACGCTCAGCATCGAATCTTGGGATTCTCATTCCCTCTCCCTCTGCCCCTCCCCCCCTGCTCTCTCTCTCTCTCTCGCTCTCTAAAATAAACAAATACATCTTTTTAAAAACATGGGAAAACACAACCATGTTTTTTTTTGTGAAAATGACCCTCTTCCTCCTCTTTCTCATAGATCTATCTCCTGTACCTAATAATAATATAAGACTGTGTATGTGTGCATGCTAAATAGTTTTATGTTCTTTGTTCCCTCATTCAGTGCCTTCTGCATGCAAATTACTAGGCTTGATGCTGGAACAATAAAGATAAACAAGATACTGCCCTTAATCCCAAGGCATTTATTGCCTAATGACCAGATGGAAACAGACCTTAGAATCCAGCCTGGCAAATGTTTTGACAGTGCTATGAAAGCCTGTGTGTGTGTGTGCATGTGGACGGGAGTGACTGCAGGGAGGGAGCTTGGCTCAGTTTGGGGAGATGGTAGGTGGTGGGGAGAAATCCAGGGAAGACGATGGGGAGCGAATGAGACCATAGCTCTCTCTCTCTTTTTAAAGGATTTTATTATTTATTTGAGAGAGAGTGAGTGTGAGAGAAAGCATGAATGGGGGCTGGGGACAGAGGGAGAGAGAGGAACAGACTCCCAGCTGGGCAGGGGGTGTGACATGGGGCTGGACCCCAGGACCATGACCTGAGCCAAAGGCAGACACTTAGCTGACTGAGCCACCCAGGTGCCCCGACCATAGCCCTCTCTTGAAGGTATAGCAGGGTAATGCATTCTCATAGCCAAGACTGCTCAGTGGGGAGCCTCCCTCTCCCTTCTCCGATTAGATGCTGCTGCTCAGAAAGGGACAAGGGATGACCATCGAGGGTGGAGGGCAGCAGGAACAGACTGGTGGTGACACAACTGTTGCACTAGGAACCGACCAGGGAGAGCCAGTTCTCCCAGGTGGTTCCGGCTGCAGGACCTGGCTGACCCAGTGTCACAGTACAGAAGGGGAGGCTGAAGGAAGGTTGGGGGAGAGAGCAGGAGACAAAAGAGGAGGAGTTACAGGATGCCGGAATTTCAAGTCACAAAAGAAAGTGAAAGTCATGAACTCTACAAGCTACAATGGGCCAGGCACTCTACTTGCTGCTTGAGCATACCCGACCTCATTTAGCCTGAAAAAAATCCTGCAAGGTACATGTCATCATCATCATCCCTCCACTGTACAGATTTGGAACAAGAGGCCCACCAAGGTCACGTAAGCTTTTAGGGAGATGAGCTGTAATTTGAACCCAGGTCTGACACCTTCTAAAATTTTCTCTAAGATGCAGAACCTTCTCAGGAGTGTGGCAAGGAAGCAGTCAGTCTGGGCAGCAAATACCTTTATTTAAGGATTCTCTAAAGTTTGCATGTGCTTCTACTAAAGACCAATACGGGACACTATATAAACTAGATATTCAAAGAAAATGTTTTGGTAAAGTGTACTAATGCTGTATAAAATGGTTTTTTTTTAATTGTTTTTTAATACATGGCTGAGATGGAAAATGAGGATGTGGTTTTCTTGGAGGGCAGAAACAATAATAAAGTGAAACCCCAAGGCGTGAGTGAGGGAGAGGGGCTGATCAGTTTGGAAACACCAACTCCCATATCCCTGAGACTAAGTCATTCTGCAAGGGGCCCTGAGGTATTTAGAATGTTTCCAGTGTAGCAGATGGAGGGTTGGATAGTATTCAGAGTTTGTGAAGTGATGTCAAATACTTCTTCCGGGGGTGCCTGGGTGACTCAGTGGGTTAAAGCCTCTGCCTTCGGCTCAGGTCATGATCTCAAGGTCTTGGGATCGAGCCCCGCATCAGGCTCTCCGCTCAGCAGGGAGCCTGCTTCCCCCCCTCTCTGCCTGCCTCTCTGTCTACTTGCGATCTCTCTCTCTCTGTCAAATAAATAAATAAAATCTTTAAAAAAAAATACTTCTTCCGATGATCTTGAGTGACATTATCAATTTCCATTTATTAATGAGGCAACAGGCTCAGGAACTAAGATCGGCAGCTGGTTTGCAAGGGAACCAGAACTTAAGCTGCATTTCAGTGGCTCAGTCTGGTACTCTGGGCACCTCCTCCGAACTGGGGCATATTCCAGGCTGCTAGCATGAGCCTCTGTTGAACCTAAAAGCTCATATTTTCCAAGTGTGAAAAGAAAGCCTCAGCAGTTTCAGGCCTAAGAGTTGAAACTGACAACTTAAGGCATGAGCCTCAGGAACATAACTAATGAAGGAGCTGGCCAGGTCAGGTAAGAAGGAAGAGATTCTATAATGAAACAGGGAACACTATGTTCTAAGTAGGTCTAAATCCCCTCTTGAGCCCTAACTTCTTACTATGTGAACTGTTGGTGACATCTTTTGAACTGAAAATCAGAATAGTTCAAGGGGCAGCCCCTCTGTTTATCTGTGCTCTACTCCCAGCATCCCCGGAAAGCCCTCCCTCTGCTTGCCCGTGAGAGGTGAAGCTTCCCACATCACCACCGATCCCTTGGATCCATCCCAAGTTGAACTGGCTTCTTCTGAAGGTAGTTTCTTCACTTGCCACCAGACTGTTTTCCAGGCCAATGTAATGAAGCCAGCCTCTGGCTTGAACAGAAAACAACGTTTTTAAACATGAAGTATGATTCATGTAATTGGATTTTGTTTAGAGCCCCACGGGGGGAATGTTTCTCTTTTGCCTACTTCACTTCTTGGAGTTCCTGAATAGGCAAAATGTTTGCAGGAGCCTCGCTCACGCAGAGATGGTCCTGGCCCACAGACAGCACAAAACTGCCAGGCAGCAGGGTGTGGGGCAGGAGGGCACCCCAGTGTGTGGTTTCCCATGTTGGTCTGGCCTCATGCAGTCCCCGAAGGACCTATAAACCCCAGGGTGGCATCGTCTCTGACTCGCTGAGTTTCTGCCGCTCTGGCTGAGCTTACAAATGATGCATACACAGCCTCTGAATTCGTCTGCAAGCTAGCCTGGAGGCTGGAGTTATTCATTTATTTAGCAAGCTTTTCGCCAGCACTTTCTGGTTATAAATAGCTTCAGATGAACGGTCACTCCTTGCCAGGCATTTTGATAGGAACTGGGGACTCAACAACAAAAGATGCAGTCCCGAGGTGAAGAAGTCACAGTTTAGTGGGGTGCCAGGGAAGAGAGAATAGAAAAACAATTCTCTTTCAGTTGAAGTTGAGAGAGGTGAGCACAGAAAGCTGCTTGCAGCGATATGAGAAGAAGATATTTGAGCTGAGTTTTGACTGATGAATAGGGGTTAGTGGAACAAAGTGTGTGGGGAGGAAGGCGCAAACCATATGTGTACATGTATGTGTGTGCACGTGTGTGTATGGGGGTAGGGGTTAAGGAAGTGAATGAAACGGATCTTTTTTCCTCTTCCATATTGGAGAAAGATTTTTCAAATATTCTTTTCATGTGATGATGACTAGGACATCTGAGTTAACATGAGCCCAAATATATGTCAAATCATAATACGGAAATTAGTGACATTAAGAAATGTCAAAGCTCTTAAACATCACCGAGTTTTAAGTATGACTATGGACCCACATGCTATTTAAGAAAATTGTGTTTAGAAAGAAAACATGATAAAGAAGCAAATTCCCAGCCTGACTTTAGAATGTTCACAAATCATCCATATGGAATTTTCTGTGATTACCTAATTAATAGTAAAAGCTTCAGCTATAGGCTGTAGTGCCCAATTTCTACACTGGAGATAGTAAATTACTGTACTGGATTTTCTTTTGTTCTATTTTCAGTTTAAGTGTTTAACCTTCTTAAGAGCTTTTCCTTGCTTGCAAATTTAAATGACTGTGCAATGGGGAATTCTTAGACTTTGGGATCTTAAATTAAAAACACATGTTATTTCAGTCCTTTGTTACGACGGCTGACTGACATTCAGCTGAGGAGTTTTAATAAAGGGCAGGAGGAGTGTCTTAGCATTATTTAAGAATTAAATCTCTAAGGTTATAATTTGGAAATAATTATAAAACTGCATTGTACTGAAAGTTTCTGATTACAAAACACTGAACTGTCACACCATAAAAGAAATAATATCAAGAAGAAAGTAAAGGGTTATCTAGAGATAAAAGAATGTATTTCACTAAACATCAAAGAACTGACCAGCTAATACTTTTCAAAATATGATCACAAAGTCCAGCAAATTCTTATGGCCTTCTAGAGTGTACACAAATGGAATAATCCAACCTAGACCCAAACCTGGTAGTAAATCTACCTAGTTTCCAAAGGGAGTATTGGTTGCCTGAGATTTAGGACAACCTTTCTGGAAGTCAACTTTTAAAGATCCAAAGGCTTGCAGAAACCAGATTTTAGCATCTATATTGGAGAAGTTTATTTAATTCAGACTCCAGATGGAAAGCAGTTTCATTCAATGCCTTCTACCTGAATTTTCCAAATGGTACAAGTTATGTATGATAATTTAGAATATAAGGTATGAGCTTCATACAATCCTAAGAGAAATTGAACCTTGGAAGTTCCAATACTAAGATAGCTTCAGATGAAAAAAAATACATGCTTCCTCCTTACTGCTTCCCTATTCAGTTACCCTGCTTTGTAACAGGGCAGAGTACCAAGAACCTGGATCATTTTTCCAGAGGGAGAGTCTTTGGGGCTGGCTTTTCCTTGACTGAGAAGAGGCAGAACCACTGAAGAAAAGGGAAGAATTTTCACATGATTGTCTAATCACTAAGGAGGACAGACTGAATTATAATATGCACCAAGAAGATGTACTTACGATAAAGAATGAAAAGCTGTCAGGATAGAGTCAATTTTGCTTTAAAAAGAAAAATAAAATTGGCCACACTTATTGTTATATACAACCTATAACTAGCCCTCTGCTATAAATTATGTGAGGCAGTGTGACTTAGTCTATTGCCGAAGAGATGGATACAAGATAGATTCATCCATCATGATTGCAGCTTAAAACATTTATTATTTCACACAGCTTCTGAAGGAATCCTAGAATGGTTTAGCTCAGTGGTTGGGACTCAGAGCTTCTCATGAATTTGCAGTTGAGCTGTCAGTTACCTAGAGCTCAATGAAGGGAGCATACTCTTCCAGGCCCACTCACAGAACTTTTGGCAGGTCTCAGTTCCTCATTTTGTGGGTCTCTCCAATGGCGGCCCAAGTATCCTCATTACATGGCAGCTGGCTTCCCACTCCCCAGGCTACCTCATGATGACACCTGACTTCCCTCAGAGCAAGTGATTCAAGAAACAAAGGGAGAACATGAGAGACACCCAAGACAGAAGCCACAGTCTTTTTATAACCTAATATTGGTCTTTCAAAATTGGCCCTTTCCTCATGATGTCTGGTCATTCCATCATCTTCGGTCACTAGAAAGGACTTACTACAAGTCCATCCCACACTCAAAAAGGAGAAAAATTAAGCTCCACCTCTTGAGGGAATAAGAATCAAGGAATATGCGGGCATATCTTTAAAACCATCACAGTAAATGTTTGCTAATGGTTATCATTATCAGAAAATAAAAGTCTAAACTAGCAAAGCATAGATCGGAATATGAAGAATTATTTTTAAAGGATTTTTACCTCGAATACTGACTTCCTTTAGGGTTAAAATATGAGGGGCTTCCTAGAGAAATAATCCTCATTGGATCAATAAATATAGTCACATGGGGGCACCTGGGTGGCTCAGTTGGTTAACACCTGCCTTCAGCTTGGGTCATGATCTCAGGGTCCTGGGATGGAGCCCCATATGAGGATCCTTGCTCAGCAGGGAGTCTGCTTCTCCCTCTTCCTCTGCCCCTCCCCCTGCCTATGCATGCTCTCTATCTCTCATTCTCTCTTTCAAATAAATAAATAGAATCTTAAAAAAAAAATACAGTCACATGGGATTTCACAGAAGTCATTTATATTCTTGGCGGGGAAAATGGACTTGTCACATACTTTTTAGATTTAATGAGAATCTTAAAATCATGGATCTCTGCTCTGAAAGTACCCTTGAATTTCCAGCATTAAACACAAGTAGAATGCCCTGACTGGTGACCATAGGTTGATGGTGAGGAGCAAAGAGACTGATGGTAACATGAATAAAGAGGGGGAAAAAAAAAAACAGATAAACATGAAGGAATGCATACTATGCAACAAAAACTCCCTCACAGCTCTGTAATGTCTTGCGCAACACCTGGCTTGGCTTCATCAAACTCCATGACTATATATGCAAAATTCACTATTTACCGAGAGAGAATAACAACAGCTCACATTTATCAAGCACCTACTCTGTACCAAGCATTGCTCTAAGTGCTGGACACACATTAATTCACATAAGTCTCATAGTGATTCTATTAATAAAACTCTCAGTATTCCCATTGTATGGATAGCAGAACCAAGAGATTTGCCTAAGGTCACACAGGTGTTAAGAGAGAAGATGGGACTTCAACCCACACACCCTGGAACTACTGCCTTCTGTTTATACACTTACCATTAGCCATTCCTCAGGAGTGAAGAACTTATCAATAAAGACATGTCAAATCAGTAGGTATACTGTATGAAGAGGATGATTAGCGAAAATGTGCTCTACTTTTGTGGGAGGGAGACAAAAAGGCAGAAACATCACCAACTTGGATATTAATGTTGCCCCAAAAGTGGTTCTGAATTTAATATTGAATAGGTCAAAGTAGATTCGGATCTTCTCTTTCTTAGGAAATATCTGAGTCATAGCTTGCTTCAGACTTCCTGGGATACTGTTTTCCCCTTTATTTCTGTGGTTTCTGGTGATCAAAATAAAAGAGGATATCACATGTGCAGCCTATAAACTGGAGACAACCAAGAAATGTTGAAATCAGCTGGCTCGGCTACCGTGACCCTTTCTGAATATGTTAGGTTATATACTGAAAAGCATTGCAAAAAAGACCTAATGTGTTCAAACCTGAACTATGTCCTAAAGACAGCAAAACCATCCATTAGGAATGTTCTGGAACTGGGAAGACTGAAAGAATCTGTGGTCACCGTAATGTTCATAGCAGGAATCCCCATTTATATTCCCACATGACGTTATTTTATTTAGTTGGGAAATCAGCCAATCATTCTGACATGGGTAAGTTTTTGGCCCTGTACTTCTCCCAATCGTGTCATTTTAATCCTGCAAATCTCTTATTCTTTTTATTCACTTCTCAGCAAATATTTCTAATACCCAAAACAAAAAGAAGCTGTAAGTAAGCATCTTCCCTTCAAACAATGAAACAAAGCTCTCAGCACTTCTGAAGACAAGTCAAAACCACTTTCTGGAGACTTAAGAGCAATGGTGATGTCTCTCAAAATTGGCCCTTTCCTCTTTCACCAAGGGGCTCAGTACCACATAACCATGAAAACTGTGTGTTTCACATCAGATTTGAGCACTTCCTGCACTGGCCACTACTACTTTTCTGAGGATACTCATCTATTCAGTGAGCAGAACCAAGCTCTGGCGCAAATGTGAGACGGCCTGGTTTTGTCTCAAATGGTTTCATACTCTATCTCCTCTCCATGGGCTGAGGGGGGTGACCGCCTACCCCAGCACCCAGTACTTTCAAACTTTCTGTCTCTTGAGGCATTTTACTTGTGTCTGATCTTCACAAGCGATGCTTCAAGCCTCCAAAGTCTCCTACTCCCATCCCTTCTTCTCTACATCTATCCCCTCCAAGGTAAAGTTCCTCTTACCTTGGTTTGAGGATCCTAAGTGCTAGGTGAACACTGAATAACAGCAACTTGATCTATTAACACAAGGTCAGGATTTCAGGGACTGTCATATGCTAGTCGGGGACCTATATTCATATATCCATATATACATATTTGAATAAGGAAGTCTTCCTTGTGCTTTTCAGAGTATATCAGGTAGGCGATGCTAACTCTATGTGTAACGCCAGCCCTTGTAATCAATTTTTCAGTCACTCTGGGTGTTC
>CM052799.1:102857568-102882211 GCA_028533885.1 Nasua narica | reverse complement strand
GGGGGGGGGGAGGGGGGGTAGAAAAAAAAAACTAGAATGAATCCCTAATTCTAATAGGACACAACGGAGGCAATTTCATTACTGGCACTTACAGGAAAAGGAACTGGCTCCACTTTGGCCACTTGATTAAATCTGCTGATACTATTAAAAGGAAGTAGTTTTGTTTTGTTTTTTAAAAAAAGGAAGTAGTTTTAAAGTTGGCTTCTTGGGTTCAAGCCCTGACGTAAAGCGAGTTGGGGGAAAATGGGAGGTGGGAGGGAGACAAAAAGGTAGAAAGGTCGGCTGTGTTAGACTGCGATTTCTCTTCTGCATTCCCCCCCAGGCAGAGGCAGATGTTCCCATTGCACCCGTTACCCCCCTATTTCGCATTCCTGTGACCTCAACAGCACCATTAGCAGGGGAGCAAAATCAGCTGAACCTCGGCACAGACGGCTGCTGTTTCTGCTTCAGGATGCAGCACACACGGCTGCCATCACAGAGCTGCTGTGCCAGAGTGTGATGGAAAGAACTTGAGCTTTAGATCATACCACCTAGCTTCAAGGTCTCGCTAGATGCCTTCGGGCCAATGACCAAAGCTCTCTCGGTTTCCACAGTCTATAACAAGGCCCAAGAAATTATCCAGTGCATAGTTGTTGCTCTGTGATTGTTTTTTCTCTGTGGTTTCCCTCCAGGTCACTACAAGGCCACCCCTATGGCCAGCTTGCATCTGTGGTGTCTTCCTGAACTTTCTGCCTTAAGTGCACCTAACCGCTTGCCTACTCAGACAGAGAAAGGACATCTGAATCTTCCTTTGCACCTCTCAGAAATACAAGCCTCTGACTGGTCTAGATTTCTGCTGGTGGTCTAGGCTGTGGCCGGCAGAAGACATTTGCACAGCAAAACACCAAACAACAAAAAGAAAGTCGAGAAAACCCTGCTCTTTGCTATCCAAGCCGCGCACAAGCCTTCCTGATACCTTGTAACCCTGTGCCTTGCACCTAGCAGAAAATAAACTCCAAGCAGCCAGGTAGCCCTGAGAAAGAGAAAAGAAAAAAAAAAAAAGAAAATTTCCCAGCTTCTGTGGGCTAGCTTGGGCTCAGCCTTTTCTCTATGGTTTTCAGGATCCTGGGGGAGGCCATGGGGGGAGGAAAAGGGTGGGGGCAGGAAGAGTCCTGATATCAGGAATATAATGAAGTCACATCTTTTATAAAGCAGCCAAGGAGGCAGAGAGCTAAAAGGCTCGCTCTCTTTTGATTCCTCTCGCCAGTACTGTTCTGTATCCTAGAAGAATAGTAAGGAGAGAAGCATTTCCGTGGGGTCAGTGCGTTAAGGGTGACGGGAGAGGGGAAGATGGTTCTCACAAAGTTGTATGTATAAAAATGAGCTCCTGCAGGGAGAGATAAACAGCAAAGTTAAGAGGAAATGGTGATATATTAAAATCCTCTTTTGGGGGTTAATGAGATTGTGCTTTTAGAGATTATTTAGAGGCCTCATTTATATTTTCAGATACTACTTCTAACGGTAATAGTCAAAAATATCCTGCCTACACACAGCTTTCTTCCCAAAGTTTTAAAGTGCTTTCACATAGCTTATTTATCTAAACTTTATGACATCCTTATCAGGCATGCAGGCCAATTTAATGTGCTTCCATTCTGACATGATTAATGGAAACGATATGAACTTTAGAATGAGATGGGCAGTGGTTTCAAGTCTTAGTTCCATACTTACTAGTTCGATGACTCAACTTCCTCATTTGCTCACTAAGTCTGGCTGTTTTCCACAGCTATCTCAGAGAGTGCTCGAGAGGATCAAATGAGATAACCTACGTAAAATATCGGGCATGATGGGCACTCCATAGTGCTATTTCCCTGTGTGTGAGACTTCAAATCCACATCCGCCCTTGCACATATGAGCGGCCATCGGACTCCACAGTCAGGGTTTTAGTTTGTGGATGTGCTAGCTCTGACCCTAGAGTTGAGATGAAAAAGCCAATGAGATCACTCTAAGTGTTTAAGGGCACCGTGAGTGTAATACAAAACCACAAATCCATTAAATGTGATCAATTAGACTTCTGTTAGTACATATGACCTCCCTGAATCCCCACTGACCAGAGTTCATCAAGATTACTGCTATTACATGGAGTTGCATGTTAAGGAGTATAATCTCACCAATTAAATTTTTATAGGGCACCCACACTGGCATTCTGTCAGCATCCTGATACGTTTTTATTAATGACCGCCTCAGGGCTAGGGGACCCTCTCCTAACATTCTGCCATTTGGGAGGGCCTTTCTGTCTTTGATGTCATGTATCCCTATTTACTGATGTGGAAGGGATGGTGGGAAAAGGGATGAGTATCAGATCTGCTCTGCGGTGTGGCGGCAAACAGCAACAGCTGATGCTTAACCCGGCCCCTGTTCTCCCAGATTTGTAAGCCCCTCCTCTTTCCCTTTTCTCCATTACTTCTGCTCAGTGCCTTTTTACAGTCTACTTTGCAGAAATTTCTTCCTCCACGTTTTCCCCAGGCTTCTGTCCTTGGTGCCCTTGTCTTCTGCTGTAGTTTCTAGTACCCCCTCCCCTCTATCCACATCTTCAGCCACATCTATCTGTATACTTCTGTCTGCCAGATCCTCAAGGCCAGCCTGAGGGTCCAATCTACCAGGACCCTGCATTCTGGTCTTCTATAGAGACCTCAAACTCCCCCCTCCCTCTCTAAATATCAACATTTCTTTGCTTTCACTTGCTTCATTCACTCATGTAGCCTAAATCAGAGAATGGCATCGTTAATCCAAATCCAGAGATGTGGGAGTCAATACTGACACCTCCTTCTATGCCTATAGCTAATGACCCAGTGTCTTACTAATTTTATCACTTTACTGTCTCCGAAATTCCCTTTCCTGTTAGTCACTTTCCAATTATGAGAAGAAGAGCCTAGTAGTTAAAATCACTGGCTTTGGGTCTGTTTTACCATTTAATAGCTGTGTGGCCATGAGCAAGGACCCTAGCCTTTCTGAGCCTTAGTTCCTTCATCTATAAAATGGAGATAACGTCTATTTGGTAACACTTTGCAAACTTGGGCCTATGTAAGCTTCACCCGGAGGGTTTGTTGAACCCTAGATTGCTAGGCCCTGTCCCAGCAAATGTGCATTTCCAACAGGTTCCCAGGAATGCCGACTCTGCTGCTCCTAAGCCCTCACCTTGAGTGCTCCAACAGCCTAAGGGTCTCGGCCTGCAGTCCCCCCAACCCCACACTTTACCTTCTCTGAAGCACTGTCAAAGCCATCCTTCTAAAACATTGTCTAATCTTTACGTGAAAATGGCTTGACTTTCTTAATAATTGCTAAGCATCAGATCATGCTAAGTGCTTAACATGAATGGACTTATGAAAGCTGAGAACAGCTTGTGAGATAGATAATATTATTTCCATGTTATAGAGGAGGAAACTGAAGCATAGAGAGTTTAAGTAACTTGTCCAAGGTTGCAAAGGTAGAAATTTTCAGAACCAGAATTTGAGACCAGATTCCAGCCATTGGTTCCAGAGCCCAGGATCAGAACCACTGTACTCGCTGCCCTTACACTCTGTTATTTCCCCATCTTAAAATCCTTCAATCCTTCAGCCTACTGGATAAGCCCAGTATCCAGTATCCTACTGGATAATCCAGCCTACTGGATAAGGCCTTAACATGGCCTATGTGACCCTCAGGCCTCCTTTTTCACCTTATTTTATGAGCTCTAATAATTAAAAACTTGCTTGTCAAGTACACTTTTCCCTGCATGGAACATCTCCCTACTAACTGCTATTTATCCATTATAGAGTTGAGCTGCTCTCTCTTTTGAGAAGCGCCCTGCTCTTCCCCACCAACTGTGGAGTAAGGGCCCTCCTTTTGTGGAAGTTCCCATCACACCTAGCCCTTAGCTGTCTTTTGGAGCTCTACTGTGCATACCTGCTTACTTGTCTAACCCTTCAACGAACAGTGAGCACCGCTGCTCAGGGCAGTATAGACTCTTACCAATGTACCTGGCACACAATTGATGGTATCTCTTAATGAGTGAATGTAGACCACATCCAATGGCCAATGTAGACCACATCAGGCCCTCTCCTACTACCTTTTCAGGGGCTTCCTTCTTTGGGCTCCCTCAGGACTGTGGGCAGAACCAGTCTTAATAAATAAATAAATAAACAAATAAACAACCAAACAAATAAATAAAAGATTTATTTATTTTAGAAAGGGGGAAAGAGAGAGAGAGAGAGAGCAGTAGGAGGGGCAGAGGGAGAGGGAGAGAATCTCAAGCAGACTCCATGCTGAGCACAGAGCCCGATACAGGGTTTGATCTTAGGACCATGAGATCACGGCCTGAGCCAAAACCAAGAGTTGGACATTTAACCGACTGTGCCACCCAGGTGCCCCTTGATTATATATTTTTCAAAAAATATTTCACTTATGTTTATTATTGAAAATCCCCTAATGATAAAATGTAAAATGTAACAAGTATCCATACACCAACTACCTAGCTTTAATACCTTCTAACATGTTACTTTGTTTCAGATCCTTTAAATATTATGTTACAGAAAAATACCTGCAACAACTAATTTCCTAATGAAGTAGAAAAGATACTTAATCTCAAAGAGCTTTTGTTTAGATTTAAATTACTTAATTATTTATTTTTAACAGATCTATATATGGAGGACTCTTGGAATTGCAGAGGAAGGATCTCCAAAAATTTTCTCCTCCGTAAAGCCATGAGAACACTGGTAAAAGTTGTGAAAATCAACTTTTTCAGAATTCTGGAAATTAACCTAAGGAGTGTTTATTCAAGAAAAAAATGGCCAAATCTTGGTAGGAAGAGTGAGCTTTGTTTTTTAACTTGCCCTATTTCCATTCCTCTCTTCCCAGCACTGTGGTAACCTTGAAAACCAGAAGCCTCATGAACACAGTAGCTGTAAAAATTAGTCTAATAGCCAACAGAAGGGGAAGAACAAATGTGGAGCTCCTAAAAAAGCCTCATCCCCAGACAACTGTCACTATTTGGCTTACCCGGTAGCTCCTTGGAAAGGCTCCAGCTGTAAGGCTTATTTTTATTTGACCTGATTTAGAGTTTCCTTAGTGGGAAAGCCATGGCAATCTCCAAAGGAATCACTAACAAAATAACTAAAAAATATATAGTAAAAGAAACAAGAATGGAATCCAAAGAGAAAACATCTAGTTAATGCAAAAGAAAGCAATAATGAAAAAACCAAGGGACAAAAGACATGACATACAGAAGACAAACAGCAAACATAAACCCTAAAAAAAAAAAAAAAAAAAAAAAAAACCATAAATCCTACCTTATCAGTAATGACATTAAACGTAAAGACTCTAATCAAAAGGCATGGATTGGCAGAATGGATTTGAAAAATTATCCAACTATATTCTGTCTAGGAGATACTTTAAAGACACAAATAGGTTGATAGTAAAAAGGGGGAAGAGAAATAAAAAAAGACATATCAAAAGAGAACTTTAGGGGCTATATTAATATTAGACATAATAAACTTCACACAAAATTATTACCAGAGACATAAAGGGATATTTTAATATGATAAAAGGATGAATCCATCAGGGAGATACACCAATTACAAACATGCATGCACTTAACAACAAAGCTCTTGGATTCATGAAGCCAAAGCTGGCAAATCAAGGGAGAAACAGATAATGATAACAGACTGTTTAAAACCTCGCTTTCAGTGATGAATAGAACGAGGCAGAAGATCAACAAGGAAACAGAAGACTTGAACAACATTATAAATCACAAGACCTAACAGATATCTGTAGAATAGGCCACCCCCAAGCAGCAGAATGCACATTGTTATCAACTGTATATAGAACATTCTCCAAGACAGACCATATATGTTAGACCGTAAAATAAACTTCAATAAATTTCAAAGGGTGGGATCATACAAAATATGTTCTTTGACCACAAAGGAATGAAACTTGAAATCTATAGCAGGAATAAATTTGGAAAATTTAACAATATGTAAAAAGTAATGAACACTATCCTAAATAATCCATGAATCAAAGAAGAAATCACAAGGGAAATTAGCAAATACTTTGAGATGGATTAAAATGAAACACCTGTTTCCACCCTCAGAAACTGGAAAGAGAGGTGCAAACTAAATCCAAAAGTAAAGAAATAATATAGATTAGAGCAAAAATCAACAAAAACTAATGTTGGTTCTTTGAAAGTTTCACCAAAATTAACAAAACTTAAGCCAGATAGATGAAGAAAAAAAAGACTCAAATTACTGTGATCAGGAATGAAAAAAGGGATCAATAGCACCCTTACAGAAAGAATTCTAAGGGAATACTTTGAACAACTGTATATCAACAATTAGATATCCTGGATGAAATTCATACCTTTCTATAAAAACACAAACTACCTAAACTAACTAGAGAACAAATAGAAAATTTGAATAGACCTATAGCAAGTAAAGACATTGAATTAGTAATCAAAAAATCCTCCTAAAGAAAAGCCCTAGTGCAGATGGATTCACTGGTAAATTCCAGTAAACATGAACAGAATTAATACCAATCCTTCACAAACTCTTCCAAAAAGTAGAAGAGGAGGGAACACTTCCTCAATTCATTCTATAAGGCTAGCGCTATCTAATAACAAAACCAGACAAAGACATCACAAGAAAACTACAGACCAGGATCTCTCCTCTCTTACGAAAATAGTAAAAACAAAACAAACAAAATACCTCAAAAAATACTAGCAAACAAAATTCAACAACATATAAAAAGTATTCTACACCCTGCTCAAGAGTAATTCATTCCAGGAATGTAAGATTGATTCATCATATGAAAATCAATGTAACACACCATATAAAAGACAAAAACCAATGCTCATCTCAATAGACTCACAAAAAAGTAATTGACAAAATCCAGCGCCTATTCATTTAAAAACACCTCACAAAAAAGGAGTACAAGAGAATTTGCTCAACCAGGTAAAGAATATCTACCAAAAATAGAACTAACATCATATTTAATGTTAAGAGACTACTTCCTCTCTAATTAGGGAAACAGACAAAATGTCCACTCCTGCCTCTTCTATTCAGCATTATACTACTGGAACTTCTAGCCAGGGCAATTAGGCAAGAAAATGAAATAAAAGGCATCCAGAGAGGAAAGGCAACATAGATAATATGATCTTGCATACAGAAAATCCAAAAGAATCCACATACATACAACACAACAACTATTAGATTAAATGAGCTGCGCAGATTGCAAGATCCAATAGTAAACATACTATATCTAAACACTAGAAACAAATAACCTGAAAATGAAATTAAGAAAATAATTCCATGTATAATAGCATTGAAAAGGTAAAATACAGGAATGCCTGAGGCTGGCTCAGTCATGTAACGTTTGATCTTAAAATTGTGAGTTCAAGCCCCACATTCAGCATAGAGCTCGCTTAAAAAACTTTTTTAAAGATAAAATATGGAAGAATATATTTAACAAAAGTGAGACTTATACACTGAAAACTACAAAACATTGTTGAAAGAAATTTTGAAAGATCTAATTAAATCCAAAAAATTCCATGTTGTGGATTAGAAAACTTAATATTGTTAAGATGGCAATATTTCCAAAATTGATCTGTAGATTCAACTCAATCCCTATCAAAATCACAACTCCTTTTGGGGAAAAGAAATTGAAAAGCTGCTCCTAAAATTCATATGGTAATGCAAAGTACTCAGAGTAGACAAGGTCATCTTAAAAAATGAACAAGTTGGAAAGCTCAGACTTTTCAATTTCAAAACTTATTTACAAAGTTTGTAAAAAAAAAAAAGACGTGATATTGCCATAAAGATGGAACTGTCAAAAGAACAAAAATGAGATTCAAAAATAAACCCTTACATTTATGGTCAAATAATTTTTGACAAGGGTGCCAAGACAATCTGATGGGGAAAGAATAGTCTATTCAACAAATGGTGGTGAGACAACCGGATAACCACACATACAAGAGATGATACAGGGATCACACTATATACAAAAATGAATTTAAAATGGATCATAGATCTAATTATAAGAACTAAAACTATGAAACTTTTAGAAGAAAACATAGGGCTAAAGCTTTGTGACCTTGTATTATGCAATGGTTCTTAGATATAACACTGAAAGAAGAAGTGATAAATAAATTGGACTTCATCAAAATTAGAAATTGTTGTGCTTCAATGAACATCATCAAAAAAGGAAAAGACAACCCACAGAATGGGAGAAAATATTTGCAAATCATATATCCCATAAGGGATTTATACCTTGAATACATAAAGAACGGTTACAACTCAACAATAAAAGACAAGCCAACTTATAAATAGGCAAAGAGTACAGACATTTCTCCACGAATATATAGATGGTCAATAAACATAGAGAATGATGCTCAACATCATTAATCATTAGGAAAACGTAAATCTGCAGTGAGATATCATTTCACACCTGGTTTGATGGCTAAAATTAAATATGCAATAACACCTTTTGGCAAGGATGTGGAGAAACTGGAACCTTCATACATTGCTGGTAGGAATGTGAAATGATGCATTCAGTTTGGAAAACAGTTTAGCAGTTCCTGAAAAAGTTATACAAAGAGTTACCTTAAGACCCAGAAATTGCATATCTCCAAGAGAAATGAAAAAACATGTCCACATAAAAACCTGTACATATTGCATATTTGTCACAATAGCTAAAAAGTGGAAAGAACCTAGATATCCATCAATTGATGTATGGATAAACCAAATGTGGCATATCCATACAGTGGAATATTATTCAGCTCTAAGGAGGAATGGAGTAGTGACAGATGCTATGACATGGATAAAATGTGAAAATATGCTAAATGTAAGAAACTAGCCACCAAAGAGCACATACTGTATGATTCCGTTTACATGAAATGTCCAGAATAAGCAAATCTAGACAGAAATTAGTGGGTGCTGAGGGCTGGAGGGTATGGAGGTGAAGGACTAGGGAATGACTCTTAAAGGGTATGAGGTTTCTTTTGCGGGTGATGAAAATATTCTAAAAGTCAATAGTGGTGATGGTTGTACAATTCTGTGTATACAAACCACCGTGTATTCAAACCACTGAACTGCATTCTTCAAAGGCAGGCATTTTATGGTCTGTGAATTATTTTTCATAGCTCTTTTATAGATATATTAAAAACAGGCAGGTATACTTCAAATTACTCTGGCATCTCCTGAGACCCTGAATAATCCTTGCTACAAAGCAAAAGTCAAACACCATATTTGATCCTTTAAAAAAAGAAATCTGGTAGAAGCAATAATTGCACTGGAATCTAAGCACCCAGCTTTGAATCTGTGATGAGTTATCTTTCATTACGGGATCTTTCTGTGGCTGTTTACATCGACCATGCGCAGAGTTCCCCGAAATCTAGACTGTATGTCTTATGCAGAGGCTCCCCGTCTCTCTCTCCCCCCTCCATTCTAGTTTCTGTGTATATAGAACGTGACCCCATTTATCCAATTTAAGTCAATGGAGAAGAAGAATGCCGAGTATGGCAACATTAGTAACACTGTCTATAATTAAGCTTGGATCACAAAATGATCATGTGAAATGAAAGTCTCCACATAAGTGGACCTTCATGTGAAATCTTATGTAGCACGGTCAGGAAAGCTAATTCCCAAATAACAGAGTGCCTTTGGGGGCTTCTTCATCTTCTGAATGTTCACCCCACAGAGACATCAAGCAATTTATTTCTGAACATTGGTAAAAGGACAGCAATAAAAACCAGCCCTTGAGGCAAAGGCCAAGACTAAGCTGTCTTCTATAGCTGTTTTTATATATTTTTTAAAAGGTCCTTTTAAAAAAAAATTATTTATTTACTTGATAGAGAGAGAGAGAGAGTATAAGCAGGGGGAGTGGGAGAGCAAGAAGCAGACTCCTGAGGAGCAGGGAGCCTGATGCGGGGCTCAATCCCAGTACCCTGGGATCATGACCTGAGCCAAAGGCAGATGCCTAACCATTTGAACCACCCAGCCTCCCATAAAAGGTTCTTTAGAAATGCCGCCAGTAAGCAATCAAACAGGCTTGGTATTTAGAAGAGTAAAAGAAGTGTTTAGCTTAGTCCTATGATTGCTTTTCTTCATCTGTGACCCCAGGATTTTGGTAGGACCCTATTTTAACTTGAAAATTGAAGCACTATAAACAAATTCTTTTCAATGACAGTAACTTGTTTTCATCATATTCATCTAATTTTGTCTTTGGTTAAAACTGCCTAGGTATAGTGCAGACATCTAGGGAACCCGTTATAAAAGCTGGTTATCAACAGCCTGTTTCACATGGCCATTTCTAGATATAAGACATCGTGCAAGTGCAAAATGCTCTAATTATAAAACTCTGGAAACTTCAATGGCAGAAACAGCTGCAAGCATTACCGACAAATGGTTATTTTGTACTTCGGCTACTTTCAATGTTTCAGGATGATGTTTCCGAAATCCTATTCAACTGACTATTAGGACAAACTCCACACTTCGAAAAAACACAAAAGGTATCATCAATGTCCTGGCTCAAACTTCTGGGGAAATGGAGGCTTAGAATCCAAATCTGCTTCCTCCACTTCCTGCATTCCTTCCACGTAATGATTCACAAATCAGTTTAAAAGAACCTCATCATTTCTCAAGAGCAATGTAGTGATTCAAGCTGAGACTCAACTTCTACTGAGACCAAAGATTTTACTTATACAGGATGTTAACGAATGTGTATGAGAAAACGGAGAGAGTGGGTGTGGCAACAGGAAAGGAGCTTCTAGCATAATTACCTTCTTCTGTCTCCCACTCTTTTTTTTTTTTTAAGATTTTTATTTATTTATTAGAGAGCGAGAGACTGAGAATGAGAGGGGAGAAAGTCGGAGGGAGAAGCAGACTTCCCGCAGAGCCGGGAGTCCGATATGGGACTCGATCCCGGGACTCCGGGATCATGACCCGAGCCGAAGGCAGTTGCTCAACCAACTGAGCCACCCAGGCGCCCTCTGTCTCCCACTCTTGAGCTGCTTGTCCAAGAGCCACGAAAGCGGAGAAATCACCATGTGGTCATTTGTCCCTACGATTAAATATTGAACTCCTTAAAGAAAAAGACTGTTTCCTTTATCTCTGCAAGCATAGCAGAGCTGCTGCTCAAAAAAGAGAAAAAAAAATGTTTGTGAAGGGAAGGTAGGAAGAAGGGAAAGAAAAGAAAGAAAGGAAAGGGAGGGACAAAGGGAAGAAGGAAGGAAGGGAGGGGAGGAGGGAGGAAAGAGGGGAAGGGGGAAAGGAAGGAAAGATGGAAGGAAGGAAGGAAGGAAGGAAGGAAGGAAGGAAGGAAGAGAGGGTGGGAGGGAGGAAGGAAGGAAGGAAGGAGAAGGAAGGAAGCATATGCAATTTCAACTTTACAAGATAATGCCAAATTGTTTTCCAAAGTGATTCAGTCACTCCACAGCCTCAGCAATACTTCCTATTGCTGACTTTTTAATTTTTGTTAATCTGATGTGGATAAGATGGTGTCTCATGGTGATTTTAATTTGCATTTGCCTGATTAGTAGTGCAGCTGAGCATCTTTTTAAGGGATAGTCCTATTTCCTCTTCTCTTAAATGCTGTCTCATGTTGAAGTCAGGTTCCTCAATCATCTTCTTTAAAATAAAGCTGTTATTTTGATTGCTTCTTGACTATCTCCTATGTCTTATTTCTCAATTGCTTATAAACTATAGAAGGAAATGAGGGTATTATTTTAGACGTCCTACCGAAGCAATAAATAAAGAACAAATTTGACTACATAAGAGTTCAGGACTTAAGTACATGTTCAAATATTTTGAAGTGCTAGAATATATTAGAGCATGAAATTGAGTCATGAGATGGCTTTTATTTTTATTTTTTTATTTTTTGTTAACAGCCTGGCTTAAGAATTTAGAGGATAAGGCCACCATGATCTTGGATACATCATCTTGTTAATATGTCACTGTGATCCTCGCAGATGTATGTCATGCAGTAAACACTCAGCAAATATGAGCAGACTCATGACACAGCAATGATAAAAAACACAAACATACTCAAATTTTCTTATTTGTGAATTTGTTTTATACACAGAACTCTTACCACTAAATGATCCTTTGATGCTATTTTACTTCTGAATAAATTTTCATGTTTGTAATGTTTAAAAACTAGTTATTAACCTCACCCAAAAGTATCTAGGATTTACCTTAGTAGTTAAAGAAAAAAAACAGAATTACCAAAAAATGTCTGAATTTGGATTAAGGTTTTCAGCAATGTATATTGTATTGTGTAAAACTGATAATCAATGACTGAGTTCATCAAATAATTATATTCTTTACTTCAGTGCTTCCCAAAGTGGTTTCCATGGAGGACCATTTTAGCTGGCATAATTCAGTAAAAGGGTTCATGCTTTAGTAAGTATGGAAAATACCAAGTTATCAAAGTTAAATCAGCTAAACTGTTGGTCTTGAGAGATCCTTCAGTGTACTGTCAAATGGTGAATCCCAACAAGATAATGGTGTGCAACATACCCCAAATGTCTTTTACCCCAAAATGCCTGGAATACCTTCAGTTCCAAGAAACAGACATTAGTGAATGTACAGCTCTGCTTTGACTCTCGCCATCACCTTCCTATAGTAAAAAAAATCTTTGTTTTCTTAGTTTTTTTCTATTGTTATCTATTTTAGAAATATTACTCTTGGATTTAAATTTTATATCAGCATTATAGCCATTGGACGGGGCATAATAAATTTACACTGTAAGAAAAATATTCACAATCCTGAAACTCTACAAAATTCCTTTTTAAAAAGATACAATTCAAGTTCATTAAAATGCTAATTAACTCTAATCCTAAACTAATTAAACATTGTCATCAAGTGTAGTTTGACATCTTACATAACATGGTGCCTTAAACCCAAATTTTAAAAAAACCCAAAGCCAAAATAGTAGAATTTCATTTATAAATATACCTATGCTACCTTCCACATTAATAGAAAAAATAAGACAAGATAGGCAAACCACTTGATATTATTACTGTTGAATAAACAAAATATATCTGAAAACTTCTACTTGAGAAATTCTTGTTTAGAGCCAATTTACTTATAAAATGAAAAGAGCACTTTTAAAAATTGACTCATCATGGGCTTTTATGTGTAAATGCAAATCCTGTATTTGTGATGTGCTGTGGAACATTCTTCTTTAAAGATGGCCCTTCTTGACCAACCGCTGCAGAAAATGGAGTTGCCAGCACTTAATCTATATGAGGAGACAAACACATTCACATGCAAAAACACAAACACAGTGTGCATGCAAATTTAATGTGGTTTATAATCTGCTCACTTTCTTTTAAGATTGATAGCTGAGTTAAATAATGCCAGGCTATATGCCCCATTTACTCTTATAAAGACAGGCTGGCACCTTTGCTCCAAGGACAGAATGGAACACAGAAGAGGATTTATATGAGCTAATTACCCTCTCTCTTTGACCACTGAAATGTTTTCAACCTCCCACGACAATTCTGAGCTTCATGAAATTGTAGCTCGATAAGCATAATGGGCACTTACATCTCAGGTTGGCATCTACTTATGAAGATGGAATCCAGTTGGACCTTCAATAAAACACCAAAATGGAGACAGGCCATTAAGTAATGTGCTAGAACCCTGAAGGTCTTTGGAGAATAGGAAAATCGGTGAAGAAATGAAACTGCCACTGAAGAACCAATCAGCATAATCAGTTGAGTCAAGATGCTCAGACTCCATAATTGGGCAAAAAAGAAAAAATGCAGCACTGCTCTTTATCTATCTCCCTCAAACTCCTTACCCTTGGGACAACTGGCTGTTCACTGTATACTGTGACTGTCCTTTCCTTTTCAATTTTTCACCATGGCATTGATTGACAAAATGCTCTCTAACTTGGGATCATCATGGGGGGATTATGACCATGTTTCTTGAGATAACTGGACGCACACCCTCAAGTCCCTCTTTCTAAGGAGTCACGGGCAAAAACTAAGGCTGCGGAGCACCTCTACTCACAAGCATCTCCACTCACGCACCTCTACTCTACTTTAAAAACAATGATGTCTCAAATGAAACAAGACGAAACCAGAGAGGGAAACAAACCATAAGAGACTTTTAATCTCAGGAAACAAACTGAGGGTTGCTGGGGGCTAGGGGGGTAGGGCTGGGGTGACCGGGTGACGGACACTGGGGAGGGTTTGTGCTATGGTGAGCGCTGTGAATTGTGTAAGACTGATGATTCAGACCTGTACCCCTGGGGCAAATAATACATTCTATGTATTATTATATGTTGATAATAAATTTAAAAGAGTTAATAAAAATAAAAATAATGACGTATTCTATAAATCCATTCACTTCCAGCTAGAAATGCCAGTTGAAATATTTCAAGCTCTTCCGTGATCTCGTGAGACAAGCATAAAAAAAAGAGAAAAAAGTGAATTGTGTTTGCTTCAGACAACATTCCAAATATCATCTTCTAAGAAACCAGAAAACAGAATCTTCTCCTCCGAATGAATACCCCATCCATGAGCATGTGCTGTTCTCTTAAAAGACTCATTGACTAGTTAACCTCTCAGTTTCCAAATCATGGACATATTGCTATACATAGGGTCCACTCTAAATACAACTGAGAATTAGGAAAGCTGATCTTCACAAGCTTACCAGTGTCCTCTACTCTCAACCTTTTGTTTCTCTCTCCTGTCAAAACCTATTTGGACTAGGCCTTACTTCTCTGACAGGGACATGATGAAGTAATAGTTTCCTGCAAGAAGCAGTTCCTCATAGGTTCTCAGGAACACACAGGTCACGCCTCTCCTTTCTATAGGATCCCCCAAAGATTGGAAGGCTCTCTCTCTTTTTTTTTTTTTTTTTTTTGAGAGAAAGAGATAAAGAGGGAGAGAGAGGGAGCAAACACAAGCAAGGGGAATGGCAGGCAGGGGAGAAGCAGGCTCCCTGCTAAACAAGGAGCCTGATGTGGGGCTCCATCCCAGGACCTGGGATCATGACCTGAGCTGAAGGCAGCCACTTAACCAACTGAGCCACCCAGGTGCCCCTGAAAGGCTCTTTTCAAATGGGGATATACTTTCAGAAGGGCATGCAATTAAAAAGCAAACACTGGGGTCAGATTAGCTGGGGGTCACAATCCCTGTCTGTTTAATGAATAAAAATGGCACTCCAGTTCTGCAGAGGGCAGGATTTGGCTTGGAGGCTGCCTGCACTCACACTGAGCGGGTTTTAATTAGCCAGTCTAAACAGCAGCGAGCTTGGTAAACTGATTCTTGCTGAAGAAATAAAGCAGACCAACAAGACGACCACTGAATCCAGTTGGACAAAAAGATTCAGAGCTAAAACACATATTCTGACATGAAACAGAAGGGTCCAGACCGGGCTCAGCTGCATGCCACAAGAAAGCCTTTGTCTGGAGACTGGTCCCAGGTGGTAGGTGCCGCAGATAACTCAGGGGATTTAATTAGTGAATGCAGCTGAAGGATATAAATAATGGCCTGTTTTGAGATGCAGCTCGCATGTTCTGATCAACTCGGTCAGCACCAGCATTAAGAGAACACATCTGCTGGAAAATCCCCTTTAGGATTTCAAGACCACACTTGACAAATTGTTTTTCTACAACTGCACTATCTTCAGGCCCCAGCAGTGAGGTTTTATGAAGAACTTGTACATATCAATGGCACTGCCATATTTCAGTCTACCACTAATTTCACTGCGGTACCCTGTAAATAACTACCTAGCTTGCCAGCTAGTTTGGAAGCACTGAAACCACTGAAAGAAGGATCACCAGATTATCTCACAAATGAAACACAGGGTGGTCTGCAATGGGATTCTAGAGCCAAAATGCCAAAATCTGACGAGTAGAACCCAATGTAGTGCATGATTATTAATTAAAAAATAGACTATGTCTAAATAAAAATACATATTATGATGCTTTTGGTATGCGTGTGTGGAGGGGGGAGTTAGAGAATTCATTAACAATTTTCCTCATTTTCTCCTTTGCGTCTCCCCTACCAATTGCCTTCCACACACCTAGACTTAGTGTTCTTTGATTTACAACTGTGACCTTTCTCCAGGTAGGGGACTTTTCTTTGTCAGCTCCTTAATATGGAAGCGGAGTTGCCAGCACAAAACCCGGGCAACCTTGTTTTGCTCCATGAGTTGTAGAATTCAGTTGCTTGGAGTTAATGTAATCTGACCCCCAAATATCCTCAAACAAAAGATGAAGGCAAGGAGGGCGATATCTGAAGAATTAGTGCTTCCGCTACTTTCTACTGCTGGACTATTAAAAATTTTGACTTGGAAAAAGAAAGTGATATTGTTCGGCTTTAATGAGCCAATAGTGTCAATTTCTTCTTCCCTAATTTAGAGAATAAGGACACAAAAACAACATGAATATTTTATGTTTGGGGGTTGGTGTTAGAAACAATGACCTCCGTTAATGACCCACTGAATTTGAATATCTTCTATAATATACTTTTAGGAAAAGGTAAATCACAGCAAGCAATGCTTCCTGAGCTTACCTAATAGGGTAGAGCAGGCCAAAATGTCTGCTTTCAAAGTACAAAGGAGTTCGACTGTAGGACACATAGCATACAGCGGGTTTTGAGCTTGATTTTTGTCGCCTTCTAGTTTAAAAAAAAAAAAATCCTCCTGGAAAGAATAAAAAAGCACAGTCTATACATAGCCTTTTTATCTCACCAACTTTTCTGACTCACGCTAATTTGTGGCCAGAGGCAAGGGAGGGAGGTAGAATAACAAGTGAAATCAGTAGGTTCTTACACAGCATATTAACAGGGTGATTGAATGCCCAGGGTGGGAAATGAATGAGAAAGGGGGTTAGGTAACAAAGATAAAGTTATCGTAACTTTCCATACACAAGCTTACATAATAGTAAATGTTCCATTCCAAAAGGAAAAAAAACAAAAAGTGAAACCACCTGTGGGGAAAACACTGGGCAAACTATCCAGTACACTGGTCTCACCACTGAATCCAAGATCAACTCCATCTACGTAAGCAAGAGTAAAGATCATCCTGGCAACTGATAACACTGTAGAGATATGTATTAATCAGAGTCACTTGCAAAGGGTTTGTTTTTTTTTTTTTTTTTAGATAGCAGTCTCCCACCTCACCGACTGCCCCTTAACCTCTGTGGTTTCTTCCTCATTTGTCCCACCCTGAAAGGGGGCACCCTAGGACTCCGTCCGTAGAAGACTTCCTCAATTACACTTACTCCCCAGCTGGTCTCACGCAGTCACATGACTTTAAATATCACCTATCTGCGGTTATTTCTAGACTTTTATTTCCAACCCTGCTCTTTCCACTGAACTGTAGACTCATAGATTCAATTACCTACTTGACCTAATTGGGCATCTCAGACTCAACATGTCCGAAACTAATATCCTGATATTACCCCAGAAGCATGTTCCTCTTGTAGTGTCCCCTGTCTCAGAATACAGTAACTCCATCCTGACAGCAGCTCAGGCCAAAAAGCTTGGGAATCACCCTTAATTCTTCCTTAATTCTTAATCCCCCAGGCTCTACCTTCACGATCTACCCAGGAGCTGAATCTTTTCACACCTCTGGTGCTACCAACATTTCTCTCCTGATTTGCCTCTCTGCTTCCCTCTTCTCCCTCCTACAGTCTATTATCTACTGAGGTGTCAGAGAGACCATCTACATAAGTTAGATCACCCCTCCGGTCAGCATCCTCCAATGGCTCCCATGTCAGAGTAAAAAGGAAGTCAATAAAATGGCCGGAAGAGTCGATGCCCTGCCCCCAATTTCTCTGATCTAATCTCTATACCTCCCCACTTGCTTGCTCTTCTCCAGCTCCACTGGATTCCTGGTTCTTCCCCAAACCCATCAAGCTGTCCCTGCCTCTGGGCCTTTGCCTTCAATGGTCCCTCTACCTCAGTCTTCCCTCAGACATCTACCAGACATCTTCCTTCATGTGCTTCAGATATTCTTACTCAAATGTCACCTTCTATGTGAGGGTTCCTTGGATTACATAGAATATGATAGCATTCCTCTTATGCCCTGGCATTCCTCTCCAGCTCACTCTATTCTATTTTCTCTAAAGCCCCTAACACCAGCTGACATACTATATATTTACTTGTTGTTTATTATCTGTCTCCCCTCATTAGAACAGAAGTCAAGGGCTGTGAGGATTCTATTTTCTTCACTTCTAAATCCTACTGTCTAAAAAATAGCACATCGTATACGCTCGGTAAATATTAAATGAATGAATGACTGGGAGGGCAGGAGAGGTAATTAGAAGTGGTGCATTTTCCTAATGGCAAAAGGAAAGGTGTAGCATTGGAGAGGGTAGGATTTCAGAAGACTATATAGCATAAAAGCTTCAAACACCAGAGCAAAGGGGAAAAAATGGGGATTTTGAAGAAAACTGATTGTTTTTTAAAAAATGTCTTTTCCACTTTGTCTTCAGTATTATACAAGTTTACTTAAATTAAAAAATTATGCTATAAAATTTACCATCTTAGCCATTTTTAAGTATACCTTTCAGTAGTGTTAACTATATTCAAATTGTTGTGTAACAGATCTCTAGAATTCTTTCACTTGCAAAACAGAAACTCTGGGCGCCTGGGCAGCTCAGTGGGTTAATGCCTCTGCCTTTGGCTCAGGTCATGATCTCACAGTCCTGGGATCCAGCCCTGCATTGGGCTCTCTGCTCAGCGGGGAGCCTGCTTCCCCCTCTCTCTCTCCCTGCCTCTCAGCATACTTGTGGTCTCTCTCTGCTCTGTCAAATAAATAGATAAAATCTTAAAAAAAAAAAAAAACCAGAAACTCAATACCCATCAAAAAAACTCCCCGTTTCCCCCACCCCTAGCCCTTTGCAACAATCATCATTCTACTTTCATTTTCCATGAATTTGACTACTCTAGATATCTCATATAAGTAGAATCATACAGCATTTTTCCTTTTGTGACTGGTTTATTTCACTCAGCAAAATGTCCTCAAGGTTCATTCATATTGTACTATGTAATGGAATTTCCTTTTTTAAAAAAATATTTATTTATTTGAGAGGGAGGGAGGCAGGGAGGAAGGGGCAGAGAGAGAGAGAGAGAGAGAGAGAGAGAGAAGGCACACGAGTCAGTGGAAGGACAAAAGGAAAAGGAGAAGCAGATTCCCTGCTAAGCAGGGAGCCCCATACAGGTGTTGATCCCAGGATGCTGGGATCATGACCTGAGTCGAAGGCAGTCGCTTAACCAAGCACCGTGGAATTCCTTTTTTTTTTAACGGCTAAATATTCCCTCATATGTATGTGCCACATTTCTTTATACATTCATGTTGATGGACATCTAGGCTACTGCCACCTCCTGGTCATTGAGAATAATTTTGCAACGAACATGGTTGTGCAAATACCTCCTTGAAATCCTTTCAGTTCTTTTGAATATAGACCCAGAAATAGGATCGCAGGATCCATATGGTAATTGCAGTTTTCATTTTTTGAAGAATCTTCATCCTGCTTTCCATAGTGGTCACATCATTTTACATTCCCATCTACAGTGCACAAGGGTCCCAATTTTCCTACATCTTCACAAACACTTGTTATTTTCTGGTTTTTAGTTTAGTTGTTGTTGTTATTTATAGTGTCTATCCCAATGGGTATGAGATGATATTGTGGTTTTGATCTGCACTTCTCTAATGACTAGTGATACTAAAGAACTTTTCATATGCTTGTTGACCATTTATAGACTTTTGGGAAAATGTCTATGTAGGTCTTTTGCACGATTTTATTTATTTTTTTAAAAGATTTTATTTATTCATTTGACAGAGAGATCACAAGTGGGCAGAGAGGCAGACAGGGAGAGAGGGGGAAGCAGGCTCCCTGCTGAGCAGAGAGCCTGATACGGGGCTCGATCCCAGGAACCTGAGACCATGAGGCTTTAACCCACTGAGCCACTCAGGCGCCCCTTTTGCACAATTTTTTTTTTTTAAGATTTTATTTATTTATTTGACAGAGAGAGAGAGATCACAAGTAGGTAGGGAGAGAGGGGGGAGCAGGCTCCCCACTGATCAGAGAGCCCGATGCGGGGCTCGATCCCAGGACCCTGAGATCATGACCTGAGCCGAAGGCAGAGGTGTTAACCCACTGAGCCACCCAGGTGCCCCTCTTTTGCACAATTTTAAACCAGGTTTTGTTGTTGTCATTGTTGTCAAAGTAGTTATTTATATATTGGATATAATTCCTTACTAGGAATTATATTCCTTAATTCCTTATTAGATACATGATTTGCAATTTTTACTCCCATTCTATAGATTGGCTTTTCATTCTATTTGTTGTTTCCTTTTATGTGTGGAAGTTTATAAGTTTGTGTAGTTCCATTTATCTATTTTTGCTTTCGTTGCCTTTGCTTTTGGTGTCATATGTGAGAAATTATTGCCAAGTCCATTGTTAAGAAGCTTTCCCCTTGGGTGCCTGGGTGGCTCAGTTGGTTGGGCGGCTGCCTTTGGCTCAGGTCACGATCCTTGAGTTCCGGGAACGAGTCCCACATTGGGCTCCCAGCTCCATGGGGAGTCTGCGTCTTCCTCTGGCCTTCTCTCCTCTCATGCTCTCTCTCACTTTCTCTGTCTCTCAGGTGGATGGATAAAGTCTTTAAAAGGAAAAAAAAAGAAGCTTTCCCCTCATGTTTCCTTCTAGTTTTATGCTTTATGTTTTATAGTTTTATGTTCAAAGTTTATTTTTTGAAAATAATCACACAAGCAGTTAGTTAATATTTAAGCTTATCTTTGTTAATTAACTTTATTCAATAATGTAAAATGTTGGTGCTATTTATGGCATTTTTTTATGCATTTTTAAAATTTTAGTGGCAAACTTATTAACACTTTCATTAATTCCTTCTGGATCTGGAGTCATACCTAGGAAGGCCTTCCCTACCCTGGGATTATAAGTAAAAATTATACATATTTCTTTTAAGACTACTGTGGTTTACTTTTTTACATTTTCAATCTTTGCTCCTTCCAAAATTCATTTCATTCTGAGTCATTTTTGCATGTCTATCCTACTTACCCTATCTTTCAAGGTCCAGTCTAAAGAATAATAGGTAGTAAGTCCTTTGTGGAGGACTTTCATTGTGTTCTAAGTGCTTTACATGTCATCACTCAATACTCAAAAGAGATCAATAGGTAAATACTACTATTTTCATTTCATAGATGAAGAAATGGAGTCATAGACAGCTTACTGAGTACCTCGCCCAAGGTCATTCAGTAAGTGACAGGTAGGACCTAAAACAGGCAATGCTGGTTCCAGATCCTGTTTTTAACCACTATGCTGTGTTACCCTCTCAACTACCACTCTTTCATAACACTTTCCCACCCGGAGCATAATATGGCCCTCTCTTTTCCCTAAACTCTAGAAAACCTGTACTCCTTAAACCTGTACTCGTTTTTTTTAAAATCTTAGATAATAGTTAATTAAACACATTTCATGCTACTTTAAAAGGTAGCTTTCATATTTAATTCACCACCTATTTCTCACAGAAACTAGTATTACACAGAGAACTCAATAAATATTTAATTTGAATAAATACATAAATTAGAAAAATGCTTAAAATGTAAATACCTTGAGAAGGTTCATATTACATTCACATTGTTATGAATGGTTGAGAAAAAAATCCTTTTGCAATCCTAAATTCTAACAGGAGGGAGAAGAAAGAGGGTTTGAGGGCACTGACAGCTTGTGATGTTTGATAAGAGGGAAAAAGAAGGCCTGGGGTGTATAACTAAGATTTTTTTTATGGCCGGACCCCATATATAAACATATAGTATGGAGTTTCATATATTTTCCTATCACTGGGAAAAGCTGGGGTTTTGTGCTTTAAAATGACAGCCTCTTAGTTCTTGGGTGTTTTCTTGTAGTCTAGTCTATAGAATGCTCTAGAATTGGTCAAATAATTGGTCTGTGATTCTTAGGAAGATAACTGAGAGGAACAAATAATTACTGTTATCAGACTTGATGAGAAATTATAATTACTTATAGAAGATCGTAAATCTTAATAGTTTGAAATATTCTTAAGCCATGTTTCTGAAATTAAATTCCTAGGAAGAGTTTAAAATACACCTGAACCTTAGGAAGCAAAATTAATTCTTCAAAAATCTTATCATGGTGTTCTTATTATTAGCTGTAAGAAACCACCCAGCATAGCCTTTAACATTATCACGGATGAGTTAAAGAGGTTTTAATCAGATGTATCTTGGACTTGTGTAGTGTTTACAAAAAAAAAAAAAAAATCCAATGACCTATTGAAGACTATACTCTCGGGTACCTGCCTGGCTCACTTGGTAGAGCATGCGACTCTTGATGTTGGGATCATGAGTTCTCGCCAAATTTGTGGCATAGAGTTTACTGAAAATTAAAAAAAAAAAAGATGATACAGTGCTAATGGGGAGAAATTCTTAAAATTATTCCCATGAAGCTGGGATCAACCCAAATGCTTATTTCTAACTGATTTCTCCAGTATATCTTTACAAAAGTCTTACAAAAATGACAAAAGATTACATATTGGAATAGTTTTTGTTAAAAACTGATGCAATCGATATAAATAAGTCAGAAATGTGAAAAACTGTTTCACTGGAAATGAAATGTTAAAGGTCTCTAACAACTTTTTGCTGTCGTTGCCAAATTTATTGGCCTTCTGTCCCTCATTTGTCTTGACTTGCCTTATATATCTGACCCTGCTTATTGGTCGGTCATGTGTTTCATTTGTTTGTTTTTACTGGTCATTTTTTGAAACTCACTTCTTTCTTAGCTTCTGATACATGCATGTTCTTGAATTGCTTCTCACCTCTCTGAACGATACTTCTCTAGCCCCTTTACCAGATCTCTCGTTTGCCCATACTTCATGTGTGTTCCTGAAGGCTCACTCTTTGCTTTCCCATCCTTCCCTGCTTTTCTCTTTAAGACTTATCTTGAATTACAGCTTCAACTTTGAATTGTTTATTGGAAATCTGAGTGTCTGTATGTGTACAGTCCTCACTTCTAATCCAATTTCTGGCTTCTAACCTCTAATTACTCAAAGCACATGTGTATTTGAATGTTTCACTCTCAGTTTGCTGTACCAAAGAGCTGTTCCTTTCTATGGCCTGTTTATTCAATCATCTGCTCACACAGCAAACATTTATTAAATGTCTGTTATTTGCTAGATTCTGTGGATGCGAATGAGCTCTGCATCTTGGGCTGCAGTGTCTTGGGAAGGAAAAACACCTGTAAGTAAGTCCTTAAAACACAAACACACAAAAGATTTTGAAGCCATAAAACTGCCACATTAAGGGTTGCAATTAGAATTGGGCTACACATCCCCTCCTGATTCTGGAAAGGACATTTCTAGGAAGCAAAAAATAAGAAACTTTGCTTTGTCTTTGATGAAGTCCTGAACAAAGCAAAATGACCCAGATTATAGAAGCTGCAGACTGAGATACTGGCTTTGCATACTGGGCATGGACTTTGAAAATCACTAGGCCATTTCAAGTGAACTCCCAGGAACTGCTGAAAGCTGTGTCCTTCCTGAGGTCAGAGCTGGGGGATTGAGACGGTTGCATCCACAAAATGATTAGGCCTGGCAGAGCAACCAAATCCTAAGAGGGTACGAGAAGCATGGCAGCAAGGTGAGAAGGCCGGAAAGGAGACACCGAGCACATGGGGAGCGGTAGGCCTGGGAGCAGCGCTGAGGTTTGAGACGTTCCTATTTCCCTCAGGCCGGTTGGGGCTTGTGGTACAATAATCTGGATTGCAAATGTGCATTACGAGTCACAGATTAGGACAGTGAAATCTGGCTTGCTAAGTGCAACAGAGCATGACATAAAGCTGTGGTAGACGCGAGGCCCAGGAATCACACTGTCCGCAGCAGAGGCCCGACTTGGCCATTTACAAACAATGTCATCCTGAGCAAGTTCCTTGACCTTTCTGGTGCTTCAGTCACTTCATCTATAAAAATGGACACATGAAGGCATACGGAAGGTGCTAAATCTAAGCTATCATTAGGTGTTTACATTTTACTTCATGTTGCACCAAAACTACATGTTTTGCCGAGAGATTAGCAATCATGTCATACTTAGAGTGACTTTACTGAGAAAACATGGTTCCTTTCACAAGTGTTTTTTTGGTTTTGTTTTTTAATAGAGTCATGAAAACTGAAACCCATTCTCTTACCAAGTCAAGTTATTTACTGAAAAAGTCACGTACCTTTGTAACTTAGTACTAATAAATGTAATTATGAAATAACTTTCAGGTCAACCCCGTCAGTTCTGGGCTTATAGGCATCATATCACTTTCCATCTGCAGTGTTTTACAAATGGTCACTGCTACAGTTATGTGACTCAATGGTCAATATTTAATTGCTTCACAAAAATTTATACTAAAGAAAAGACTTTTAATAATCTTGCTAATACTGCCAATAAATTTATCCATTTTTGCTCAATTTCCTAAAATGTCATCTAGGGGCTCCATATCTCCCCAGACACCTCTTCAAAGATGTCTGTCAAAAATCTCCCTCAGAAAAGTCTTTTTGATTTCTGTGACTCTAATGAAGGTAACAACAAAGTCACCTTTATGATTTGCTATAAAGAAAAAAGGGAGGAAAGAGGGAGAAAAGCTTAAGAATAACAGTGAT
>CM052799.1:102801170-102857068 GCA_028533885.1 Nasua narica | reverse complement strand
GGGATATGGACATTGGGGAGGGTATGTGCTATGGCAAATGCTGTGAAATGTGTAAGCCTGATGATTCACAGAGATGTACCCTGGGGTAAATAATACATTATATGTTAATAAAAAAATTAAAAAAAAAAGAATGAAATCTTGCCATTTGCAACAACATGGATAGAGCTAGAGAGTATTATACTACATGAAATAAGTCAGAGAAAGAAAAATACCATATGATTTCACTCATATGTGAAATTTAAGAAACAAAACAGATGAACATAGAGGAAGGAAGGAAAAAAGAGAGGGAGATAAACCAGAAAACACTCTTAACTATGGAGAACAAGCAGGGTTGCTGGAAGGCAAGAGAGGCACGGGATGGGCTAAGGGGTATTAAGGAGGGCACCTGTGATGAGCACTGGGTGTTATATGTAAGTGATGAATCAAATGAAATCAAAATTACACTATGTGTTAACTAACTGGAATTTAAATAAAAACTTGAAACAAACACAAAGTTTCTCATTAAACCTATTTCCTTCTCTATGAGACTAGGATCCTGCTTTCTGTGTTCTCAGTTGCTCTAATTCCTGGTAAATTCTTTAGGACATGAACAATTTTATTTTGAGATTGTAAGTAATAGGATGTCCTTCTTTAATCTAGAAGAGAAGAAGAGATCTAGTACTAGACAAACACAACTACAAAGTATATCAGCTTCTTTGCTTCTTGCTTGTCCATATGACTTTTTAAAAATCCCATTAAGAGAATTTTAGAGCCAAAATCAGACCAGCTGCGAAGACCTGGAGTGACTCAGTCTTGTTCAAGCTCAACTGAACGCTGTCCTTAAGATGACAAGGAGTTAGTCCTTAAATCAGCCCATTCAGCATCTGAAATGTGACTGCTTAGAACTGCCAGATTTCTAAGATATGCCCAAACAGCTGTAATCAACTTGTATAAAAGAATCTAACAAAGTTTTCCAATCTGATTTCCCCATTGGCAACCATATTTCTGCCAACGACATTATCAGTCTCCCTTTCAGTCAAGGTCCCAAACTCAGGACACCTCCAGTGGATATTTAACATTTTGGGGAATATCCTCATCTTTTGAATTAAAGGGGAGACAGAGTCCAATTCCTGTTACAGAAGCTGAAAAGCCAAGAGACTCACTTTTGCAGTTTCCCTTGCCAGCCAGGATGCTGTGTGCGAGCAAGGCCTAGCCAATCACATTTCCTGGCCGGAGACTCTGGAATCCAGAGCTAAGCATAAAAAATTACAGGGATGTGGGAGAATTCTTTTAGGTAGTGGTAGTATTAACCAGTTTTCAGAAAAAAAAAATGGCAGCCATAGTGTCCAGCACCCAGTATGGGTAATAGAAACTGTGGAAACAGCGAACTTACTGGATTCCTTTAGCGAGGCTATTTTAGCTGCTGTCCTGATATGCCGCCTCCTCTCTTCCTGCGTATTTTTCAAGCCTGGTAGCCCAACCTGATCAAATTTTAAGTACAGCAGAAACTCCCTTAGCCAGCACATTTGAGACTGCTAGTTTGCTTGATCCTGAAATTCAAGACTGTCTTTTTACATAAACCACATCCATTAAGAATCATCTGGAACAGTGCTTCTCAAAATGTGGACCCTGGACCAGCAGCAGCAGCAGCAGCAGCATCACTTGGAAACTTGACAGAAATACAGATGTTCAGAGCCCACTCCAGACTTACTGAGTCAGAAACCCCAAGGTGGGACTCAGCCCTCTGGGTGCTTCTGATGTATGCTGAAGTCTGAACACGACTGATCTCAGATGTCCAATTTCAGATTCTCTAAGCAGAACGACATGGCATCCATTTAAAGACAAGTGCAGAAAAAAAACAAAAACAAAAACAAAACCCACCTGCGAGCAGAACCTTCTTAAATTTTACATATTTCCCCCTTGTTTATCTGCTCATTCAATAAATGCCAAGCAGTTCTAAAGCACCTAGGATAGACCATTAAATAGAGCAAACAAAAACCCCCGCCCTGGTACAGCTGACCTTCCAGAGAAGTGTAAGCTGGAGACCCTGTCTTCCACGAGGGTCTGGCTTCCGTGCATGCCAGTCAGCATCAGTTTCACACGGGGACCAGAAACAGTCAGGTCATCCGACAAGTCCATTACGTGGAGGTTCGTGAGGAGACCCTCCTAAATAGACTTCCAATTTTTTTTATACCTGTTTATTTATTGCTGTTGTCTCATGTAATTCCTAATTCGTGTTTGACCAATTATGCCTGTTGTTGCCAACAGTGAAAACTTAGAACAGCCTAATGTCTAACAGTAAATGAATGAATAGTCAGAACAAACTAAAGGCCCACGAATAGGGATTAGTTGGAACAGCCAAAATATCCCAAATTAGTGGGTGGCTTGAATAAATTATGGTTAAGTTATAAAACGGCAGGTACAGAATGATTTCCATTTTATAGAAAATAATAACATGATTATGTATGTATAGAAAAAGGATTCTGGCAAAACAATACATATGATAATGGAAACAGTATTTGTCTCTAAATGGAATTATGGATTTTTAAATATGCTTATGGTTGTCCGTATTTTCTGGTTTCTCTAGAAGAAATATCCACTGCTTTTCTAATAATTAAGATAAAACATTGAAAAGTAAACCACATTTCCCCCAAATCTGACATTTTAAGGTAGCTGTGCTATGTTTTCTACTTTAAATGTTTTTTCTAACTCATTTTAAGGCAATTATATTTGCTTGCCCTTATTCACTTATATTTTTAATTTTTATGTATAAGGCTGAAGTACATTTAGGTCATTCTGATTATTAGACATTTCATTTTTCCATCTAGTCCTTTATTTTGAAGCACCGACGTTGTTCCAACTAATCCTCAATGGGTGGATAGCACAGGCTATTTTGAACTTTTAGCTTACTCCAATTATCCCCTATCATCAGGGATGTAGATTATTTGACTTTATTGCAAACCCAGATACTCCCTTTCTCAACCCCTTTGACAGCTGGCGACTAGCACATAGCCCAAGCCTGGCTATCAGGAGAACCAGCCCTAGACTCTGAATCCCAAGTCATCCAAGTCCCACAAGGTCCCATTTGACTGCAAAGAAGGCTGGGAACACAGTTTTTATTCTAGACAGCTTTGAGCATTGTGTCCAAATAAAAATCGAGGTTCTAAGATATTAGGGTGGGCAGCCAGCAGTTTCTAGCCCAGACAGCAATCCCTAAAAGGAAGTTACACTCATGTCCCCCTAAAAGATCATCACTCACCTTTTGGCATGTCCCTGTTTACTCTGTCACCAGAGAAAGTCCAAACCTCACTACCAGGACTCATCCCAATTCACCTTTATAAATCCTCAAAATGCCCCCCATTTTGCTGCTCCCTTTTGCTATCCCTTTCCACCCTTTTCCAGAACTTACAATCAGCATAAGCTCCTGATGCACAAAACGCTTTTCTGACCATTGCCTTCACCTTCTTGCTCCCACTAAGCCTGGCTCTAAGCTGAGGGCATTGCTGCTCCAGCATCCCTCTGAAGTGGTGATGGGCTTCTTTCCCATCCCTAACACCAAAAGATCTAAGGCAGGGCAGAGCCCTCTTTCCTTGGAGCTGCATCCACACCACTTCCCCTCCACAAACATCCAGCTCCTTTGAAGGGTCTGCAGTTAGACTGTTCTATCTCCTGCTCTGTGTTGTAACCATTTACTGTCCTCCCGGTGGACAGGAGGACTAGCACCTCTCTCTCAATCACCTGTACCACTGCCATTGTCAGCATCCACATAGACCACCCACTGGAAGCCCTGCCACTTAGTTCCTTCATCAACCTCAGAAATCTTTACTTGAAGCATCTTTTTCTTGAACTACTACCCTCTAACTTTCCACAGCACTCTCGCTGGTACTTGGACTCCATTATTTCTTCAGCCCAACAGAACATATGATCCATTAGTCTACCACTTTTTTACTGTCCCTCACCCCCCTTAAATCCTCATATTGTCTCTCTTACCCAGCACATCATTGAAATTCCTCCCTTGCTCTTCCCTCTGTGACCTAGGCTGGAAAATCTCCCCAAATCTGGTTAAATCCCCTTTTGACCTCATGTATGAACTCTATAAACACAATCTTCCTGATGGTTCTCACCTTTAATTTTATGACTATAAATCGCAGGACACTCATCATTGCATTTTTATTTTATTTTCCTATTTAAATCCATCTCTCAGTGTCTGAGTTGACTGTTTCATACATTTCCACCTTTTCTTTAATTTCCAAAACCACTTTCCCTGTCCTCACTCTCAACTCATGACTTCACTGTTTTACTAAGAAAAGAGACGTAATCAGAGAAAACTAAGGTAGTCTCCCATTGTCAATTTATTCACTCACGGAACCAAATATCTCTTGCCTTCCTTCCTCCCAGTTCCTGGCTCCCTCACCTACTCAAGAGCTTTCCCCTTAAAAATCTTCTCTCTCCCATTCTAGAGGACAACTCATTAGCATATCAGTATGCTGTTACTTCTCTCATCTTAAAAAAACTCTCTACCTAAAGGCCACAAACCCTCTGGCTACTGGCACATTTCTTTCCTTATCTTCACAGCAAATTGCAAGCAAAATGTATCTTTCCTTGAAATTTCCACTTCCCGTAACTCCCACAATTTTTCCTTAACCCACTTCAAAGAGGATTTTGTTCCCACAGTGCCGACAAAGCTGCCCTTGTGGAAGACCCCCAGCAATCTTATCTTGCCAAATCCCACTGTCAACCTTTGTCGTTCATCCTGTACCACACTTCATCACTTCACAGCATTTGAAGTCAGTCTCTTAAATTTCATCTCTCTAATTTTACATCCTACCTCCACTGGCTTGCTCATTCTGTTATTCCTTGAACAGGCAGAACATTCCTGCCTCAGGGTCCCAGTATTTCCTGGTCACTTTGTCAGGAATGCTCTTGCAGAGCTCTTAGAAGGCCTCCCTTCATTCAGGTCTGTGGTCAGAGGCTTTGCCCACCCACTCCTCTCCGCCCCTCCTTTGTCCCACCCAACAAGCTCTAGTGTCTAGTCCTGCTTTATTTTTCTCCAGAGCACTTAATCACCATTTGCCATCCTATCAATCGCTTGTTTATCATTTTGTCTCCGTCAGGACCCTGTAATCTACACGAGGGCAAGGAACTTGTCTGGCTTGTTCATGGTTTAATTTCTAGTACACAGAACCGTGCCTGGCACAAAGTAGGTGTCCCGTAACTACTTTTTGAATGAATGAATAAAATTTAACAACTATATTTAAGGCCATTATTATTCATGAGCAAATAGAATATTTTCCCTCCCTCCAAAATAAACCTTGAGTAAGACTTGTAAAAGAGACCAGAAAAAGTGTCCAACGAATTTGCTTATATGCATGGGAAGGAAACCATTCAAGGTGAAATTAACTGAGCATTCAATGAAAAAGGAAAAATGGGGAGGGGGGCAGAATTGGAAGAGGAAAGAATAGGCTTTGTGTATTAGTCCTTGATGGGAGAAAAATGAGGAACTACAGATGATCTCTCGGCTAAGAGTCCAGAAATGGCTTTTCATTAAAAAGAGGGGCAGATGGGAACACCTGTATGCTTGTAGACATGTAGACATTTGAAGGTTCAGTTTTTGTAGCATCGGTGCGCCTGAAGGGCTGCTCTGTGTTCTCATAGGAGCACATGCTCCTCTGTAAATTACAGAGGTTAATTACTGTAATTCTCCTGTTTGGCTGCACATCAGACTTACCCTAGGAATCTGGGCTCCTCCTCATTTACCATGAGCTATAGTTTTACAAAGCTCCCCCAGTTACCCAGTGTAGGGAGAGTGATGCTGATGCTTTGCTTGAATCATTACCAGGACAGTGTTTTCCAACCGGCAGACCAAGGGCAGGAAAGAGGCCATTTTTTGCCACCTCATGACCATTTCATTCCGTTCCTCTTTAGCATGAAAGTTTGTAGTTCAGTTCCCATGTTTTCTTATCTGACTTCCTTTTCTGGAAGGAAGTCAGATAAGTCTACATCCTCAATTCTGTTCCAGAGAATCAGATAATTTATCAAACTCAAGAGCAACCTAGATTAGAAAATCTTGTGCTATAATTCATGTGGTTGTTGACAGGCCTTGGGATATTGTTGCCTGGCAACAACTAGTAAGTTGTTTGTTGGATATTCATTACTGAGGCAATAGCAAAAATAACATTTTCACTTATGAGCATATAATAACATCAGCTAACAATTAAGGAACTATTATCCTCTGCCAGGTACTGTTTATATATGATTCTGTAGCCTTATGTACAAAACAAAGGAAAAAAAAACCTCATTGTAATAACAGTATACCTGGATCAACAATTCCATTACAAGTCAGGGGATGCAGAAATTATAGCAGTCAGTTTCTGGCTCAGTTTGGGTCCTTGTAGTAGCAACCTGTTATTTGTAAATGTCCAGCATTGCTTTCCCCAGGGAGCCACCTATCTTCCAAGCCATGAGGTCCCCAGTTCCTGTCCACCCTCCTGCAGAGGGATTGAGCAGATAAGCCTAAGGCTCAGGCTGGACAAGGAGGAGTTCTTCCTCCTTGGCCCCTGTTCTTGGCTCAAAGATGAGCATGTGACCCACACTGGCCAATCAATATCTTCCCTGTGGCTACCAGGAAAGAGTCTCTTCCTCTGGAAGTGCAAGCAATGAACATCTTTTGTGACTTCTAGAAGGAAATTACTTGTGATGGATAAGAATAAGGTTAACATGCAAAGAAAAGCAGAGCACGAGGAAGGAGAGTTAGAGCTTTGATAGTGTTTGAGACTATCAAACATTATCATTTCTAAATTGAGGGTATTCCCTGGACTTTTCACTTACAGATCCAATAAATTCCACATCTCATTTTGTTTTCTTTTCTTTTCTTTTCTTTTTGCTTAAAGAATCAGAACTGCATGTCTGTGAGCTGGAATGGAGAGTCCTGGGCCCAAATATTTATGAACTGAGGGAAGGCTACACTTACTTTCTCAGTTTTAAAGATACTGCTGTTCATGAGTTTCTGGTTCCACTGGAATTGATAGGGAGTTCCCCGTGGACACTTAAGGAACCACACTCCAACAGCACTACCAGTTTTCTCAACCATCACCGCCTCTAAACATTTAGCTTCATCAGACCTGGGAGCAGGATGATAGTTAAAGAGACAGCACTTCGGTAGGGATAGGGTGGCTGGGTTATGGACATTGGGGAGGGTATGCGCTCTGGTAAGTGCTGTGAAATGTGTAAGCCTGATGATTCACAAATATGTACCCTGGGGCAAATAATACATTATATGTTAATAAAAAAAAGAAATTTAAAAAAGAAATTAAAAAAAGAGAGAGAGACAGCACTTCGTGTATTATAAATTGCCAGCCCACATTCTTTACTAATACACATGCAGCATAATGGTGAAGAGTATGCGTTCTAACAACACAGACTGCCTGGCTTCAAATTCTGCCTTTGCTACTTATTCTAGAGCCTTAGGGGAGTCACTTAACCTCTTTGTGCCTCAGGTTCCCCATGTAAAAATTCTCCGTGTAAAAAATAATACTTCCCACTTAGTGCTCTTGAGACAACGGAACATATGAAATGCTTGGGGTAGAATCTAGCTCATAGAAGTGCTCAAAAATTGTTAGTTGTCATTATTAATTACATTACGTATGGAAAAGTAGAGATTAAGCTCTCTTCATTAATTTATTATAAAGGCATATGCATATGTATAACTACACATATGGAATGAGATCAGGGGTATAAACTTACAGACATTAGGCTAGCCAATTTCTAGTTAAGCACTTTGGGTTCTCACTATTACATGAGTGGCTTCAGGGACCTCCTATGCGTCGTTTTATAGGCCACAGACCTTGGGACTACAAGTAAGGCCTAGGTTTCCAGGACTCCTCAGAAAATGAGACAGTGTAAACTTCAGGAGATTCTAATATACTTACCATAGATCTAGATTAATCCTAGAAAGAACATTTAAAAATTTTCATAAGATAGTTACACTATTGCCCAAGACATAACTGATCCCATTTTCTAGGTCCCTCAAGATGGTGTTAGGCTTCCAATTCCTGCAATTGGGAGTCTTCTTTCCCTGACCAAACCCTTCTTAGGGATTCAAATGAAACTCAAATGGTTTGTAAAAGCTACAAACTGAGCGTGCCATCTTAACCATCAGACCATCTTTCTTTTTCCTGGGAAGATCCTAGGATCTTACGGTTCTAATATTTGAAAATGAAACAGTTGCCCTCAGCATCTAAAACCAAAGAAAAATAATCAAAAAACCTTCAAAATGGATTCAAAGATTCACATCTGTCACCTGAACATAATTTTTTATCTCTGTTCCAGACGCTAGAGCACTGGTTCTGAATGGGGGCATTTTGAATATTTGTGGGGACATTTTTGGTTGTCACAGGGACTGTGATTTCCACGCACTGTGAGTTCCATACAAGGGTCAGTGACACTAGATATTCTGCAACACAATGGACAGTCTTACAAAACAAAGCCTTTCCTACATCACATGCAACTTTCAAATAATAGAAGTGAAAAACCTGTTTGTAACCATATAAGCCTGGGCCTTCTGCTTTGCATGTTAACAAAAAATATTTTGGGGATGGTTTTGCTCTACATTGAATTTTCCAGGAATGCAACCACTGTGAAAATGAAGAGGAGCGTGTATTTTGTGTTGTTCAAAACTTTACGTAGAGTTAGTCCCATCTTAGAAAAATCAGTTCACCAACAACAGAAGCACTTCTTGTATTGGAGTTGTCAAAACAATTCGGTCACCAGCCTGCATTCATAGCTGTTGTATTTATGGAGTGCCACAAGCATCTAAGTGCAGGCATCTGACCATTATGACTTCTGGTGTATTAGTGCCTGAATATTTACAGATTGAAATACATATAATTTTATTTATATTACTTTTTAAAAGATTTTATTTATTTATTTGAGAGAGAGAGAGAGACAGAGAGCGAGACAGAGAGAGGAGTGAGCAGCAGTGGGGGGCGGGGAGGGCAGAGGGAGAGGGAGAAGCAGGCTCCCCGCCCCCCCTCCCCCGCCCCTCCCGTAGGGAGCCCGATGTGGGCCTTGATCCTAGGACTCTGGGATCATGATCTGAGCTGAAGGCAGACACTTAACAGACTGAGCCATCCAGGCGCCCCTACATATAATTTTATTCTACATTACTTTCCCTTTGTACTATTAGGATATTTCACTGAATTTTAAAAACATCATGTACATGAATTTCTGAATTTCATTTCAAGACGATAAATAGAATGTTATAAAATATTTGTTATAAAAAGAACATGTTGGTTCTGTAAGGATGAGAATTACTGTTTTAGCATATCAACAGAGATGAAAGAAATACTTAAACTATTCCCACTACTACAGGAACTTATTACAGGGCAATCATCATGTTGGGTTACAGGACTTGTGTGATAAAAATTCAAGCCAAAGAAAGGAAAAATGGACAGTAAACGGATCCGAAGTAAATGGATTACAAAATACTGGTAGGAAAGGAAAGGCAGGACTCCAACATGAGGCACTAAAGTCCTCAAAGTCTCCAGGTGACAGATTTTCCTAAGGAATTGTTCAGTTCATTTCAGTCTATTTCCTCCTTTCATCCTCTTGACAGAAGAAGCGAGTAACAACATTCACTTGAATCAATACATTGGTTTTTTATCAGCCAGCTCTGGTTTGCTCTTTTCTATAAAAGAACCATGCCTTCTTCCTTTCCACAGCAATTTTTTTTTTCTAGTAAAGGTTCTGGCTAGCCTTAAAATCGGCTACTCATGAGATCCACAGAACTAATTTCTGAAATCACAGACATTCCTCGCCCTCTACTCAAGCATAAAGAATCACACAGACATCTTCAGCTCACTGTACTACCACTATAAATTCTATCTGAACAGAAGAAGCAGGTTAGTAGAGCATAAAATTGTGGCTCCCAGGAAAGCTTTGGTAGTTAAAGACTGGCTATTCTATTTTACTAAGTTGTGCCGAGACCCTGAGAAAGTCACTTAGCCTCCCCATGAATTAGTTCTCCTAAGCAGAAAGGAAGATGAGAAAACATTTTATTTCTTTTTTAGTGCCTGCTCTAGTAGCACACATACCAAAATTGGAACCATATTTTCCCTTTGCTTACTACCCCAGTATGCTCAGCTAAGCTAAGCTGATCAGTTAAGCAGCTTGAGCATCTCAGGAAAGATGTTTCATTCAGTGTTGTTAATTACTGGCCGGGACTAACAAGCTAAAAGCCAAGAAAATCTGATATTTAACATCTGCTTCTAAAAGTCGAAAATCTGCACCAGCTGTGAAATGGTTCTATCATTCTTTGATTTTCCTCAAGGTCAAAACTGTTCTCCTTTCAAGAACAAGGTTGATTTTCTCATATTGTTCACTTATGGCTTAACCTGAATCCTCCCAGACCTCACTTCCTTGTCGAGGTCATATAAACACAAATAATTCAAATGTCATCCTCTTGATAGAACTGGTGCCTCCCAGGAGCTTCAGTCACCTCATAGCATTTGCCTTGTTCCTCTCTCTTGCCCAGTTCCCTCTGTGCACCAGACTGCTTGTGGAAGGCAGTAATATGGTGACCACTCTGGACAGCCTCGATGCTAGAGATCTCATTATTTCTTTCTCAATGATGAACTCTTCTTAGAGAGCCTGCTTCTTTCAGAGCCAGGGAAGAGACTTTATACTGACTATGCAAGCCTGCCCATTTGGCCAGAGCTGGCAGGACCAGAGGAACTGACCCATAGACTGTGCTGAGCCAATCAGATTCCCTAGTTCAAGAAAAGGTGGAGTCTCTGTCCCTTCACTGAATCTGAGTGGGCCTTCGACTACCTTGACCAATAGCATTTGGCAGAAGTGACTCCCAGGCTAGCTCAAAAAGGCATGCAACTTCTATCTGGATCTTCTGGAATGATCATTCTTTGGATACCCCCCTCTGAGGGCACTTCCTCTCAAAACACTGCATTGCCATATAAAAAGTGTGATTACCTTTTGCCCCCATGCTCACAAGCCTATGTGTAGACACTGTGGCCAATAGTCCTAGGGAAGCCCATTCCTACACCACGGTACTAGAAGTTTAAATATGAAGAAGCTATCTTGAAAGTGGCTCCTCCAGCACCAGGTCCCCAGCCACGTAAGTCTTTCCAGCTGAGGCCCCACACCTCAAGAGGCAAAGACAAGCCAAAGACATGCCTTGACCCCTAGAATCCATGAGCACAATAAAATGTGAGGTCCCCACACACAGAGCTTGGGGTGGTTTGTTACAAAGCAGTAGTAACTAAACACCCAAACACATGCACATCAGTGCCCCACAACGAAGATCTGCATACTTCTGTGAGAGTTTCCAGAGCTGCCTTTATTATACTCTTCTCTAGCTCTGCCTATTCAGCTCTTCCTTAAGCCCCCCCAAAGATTCTATTCTTCTAATAATCCTCCCTTTTTCCTTAAGATAATCGGACCAGATTCCTTCCTTATAATACAATGCACTGTAAGGGAATGCTCATCGTGAAGTTGTCTGTGACAAAGTTCACAGACAAACTACCAGTTCTCATGGAACCCCGGGGTTCTCAGGATAGTCCCACGCAGTGGGGTAAAACTGGTCCTCGACTCTAAAGCAGCACTAATAATGCCCAGAGTCTCCCACGAGAGAGAGCCTTAAATTCCTTTAAGTTTCTCACCCAAATCCTTGTTCCCACTGGAATTCAGATCCAGATGAGGAGGGAAGCAGAGGACAGATGATACCTGTGAGTGAAGGAGCAGCGCTGTCCCAAAGTGGCACTGAGGTCCCACTGTGATTGCCTGATGATGAGCGAGGTGGGACTAAAGTTCTCTCAGTAGGAAGGTTTCACCCAAACTCGGCTTCCCATAGTATCTGGAGTTCCCTCCCGCAGCCAGATGGGCTACAACTTCCCATGGGCCAAGGGCTCCAGTGGCTAGGAAGCTGGCATTCCCAGAAAACAAGTGTAAAAAGCTGGCATCTAAACCTATACTGCTTGAGAAGTTTGGGTTCCGTGATTGAGAAGGATCTCATCTGCTTCTAAAAGTCGAAAAGGGAAAATAATGTGGGTGTGAAGATGTGGTTTTTCTTTATAATATAGACATTATGATGTGTCCAGTAGGGGGCCCTGGCCAGGCACACAACTCTTTGTGGGGTGCTGGAGTGTGGGGAACCTAGACCTTCTCTTGCTAATGTTCACTTCGTAAGTTCTCTCTTTCCTTAAGAAAGCCTACCTAATACTCCAAGCTTTGAGAAACTTGTCTTGAGGTCTGGGATGTGCCAGGTGGTGAATCAGAAGGCATTTTTAGCATGACATTATCACATTCTCTCCACTGCTCTCAGATGCATGCCTATCCCATATATTTAAGAATCAATTTTCCTTTTTTTTTTTAAAGATTTTTATTTATTTGACAGAGAGAGAGAGATCACAATTAGGCAGAGAGGCAGGCAGAGAGAGAGGGGGAAGCAGGCTCCCCGCTGAGCAGAGAGCCCGATGCGGAGCTCGATCCCAGGACCCTGAGATCATGAACTGAGCCGAAGGCAGAGGCTTTAACCCACTGGGCCACCCAGGCGCCCCTAGGATTGATAGATTGATAGATTGATTGATTGATTTATACTAATGATTTTTATTAACATATAATGTATTATTTGCCCCAGGGTACATGAGTGAATCATCAGGCTTACACATTTCACAGCACTTACCAGAGCACATACTCTCCCCAATGTCCATAACCTAGCTAACCTATCCCTACCTCCTGTCCTTACCCCCTGTACCCCCCCAGCCACCTTCAGTTTGTTTTGTGAGTTTAGGAATCTCTGATGGTTTGTCTCCTTTCTGATCCCATCTTGTTTCATTTCCCTCCCCCACCTCCCCATGACCCTCCACCCTGCCTCTCAAATTCTTCATATTAGAGAGGTCATATGATAATTGTCTTTCTCTGTTTGACTTATTTTGCTTAGCATAATATCTTCTAGCTCCATCCACGTCATTGCAAATGGTAAGATTTCGTTTCTTTTGATGGCTGCATAGTATTAGGAATCAATTTTAAAGAAATATCGACTCCTTCTTCACTTAGCCAAACAAACAAAAAACAAATAAATAAATCGCATGCATGGAACCCTGCACACTGCTTTACGTGTATTGTGTCATTTAATCTTAACAGCAATCCTATACTGTAAGTTTCATTCTCATTAGCCCCATTTTACAGATGAGGAAACTATTCATTGGAAAAATTTAGTAATTATCCCAAAGTTATACAGCTGATAACTGGTTGGGGCAGGATTTAAAGACAGTTTGGGTCAAAGTAGGAAACCTTATTCCAACAGTCTAACTAAACTTTGAAATATCCAACAGATTATATGAGAGCCCAGTTATCACTATCAGATCTGCATAAATTTCTTCTTATATTGAGAAATGCATCAAAACATTTTTATCAGGATGCCTGGGTGGCTCGGTCAGCTAAGTGTCTGCCTTCAGCTCAGGTCAAGATCCCAAGGTCCTGGGATCGAGGCCCACATTGGGCTCCTTGTTCAGTGGAGAGCCTGCTTCTCTCCCACTCCCCCTGCTTGTGTTCCCTCTCTCGTTGTCTCTCTCACTGACAAATAAATAAATAAATTCTTTTAAAAATGTATTTTATCTAGGTAGTCTCCCCTTAGGTGTCTCTGACTCTGATGTTCTGTCAGGTAAAAAGCTATTGCTTTTTATCCTTAATTTTACTTTTAGGGATATACAAAACTTCCGAGAAGATACGTACACAGTGAGTTTTAATGAAATCAGTTTCAGACCCCATTCCCCAGATCTTTCTTTTGTAACTTGGGTCGGCCTGAGATGGTTCTCCTTTCCCATCTTTCCTTCATATTTTCCCTCCTCCCACATTGCAAAACAACAGTGTTTCTCACTTTCATCAGAATCTTACAATGTAACATTGCTCAGAGTATAAAAACTTACTGGAGGTCAAACGAAGAATTTGGAAGTGCATTCTTTCATCTGGCAGACATTTTTAGGGCAAGGTGTCACCCAGATGATGATCTACCCATCCATCTTCCTCCTTCCCCAACCCTCCTTTCTGTCCTTCTATGCATGCATCCATTCATCCATCATCTAGCTATCAATCTTAGAATAAGAATTCAGACATAGGATGACTTTTATAGAGAACTGTTTTCATATCTTTGAGTTGAAAAATGAAAACAGGCATTTTCTGATAGAAAAGTAAGTCTGATTTGGCCCTTTTGTTTGACAGTAAGGACTGACTTTAGCAATAAGCTAAAATGTAGCCATTTCTCAAAATTTCATGATCTAAATATGTGGCTCAGGATTTGGATTAAAATATTTAAAGCTTACATGTAATATGCCAGAAATTATATCCTTTGTAACTAATTTAAACTAATGGTGTAAAGTTTTGTCAGTTTATAAATGTACAAGAGGACTCCGTAGTTTTAAAAATTCTTTTAGAAGATATACAAACATTTTTATTTTTTATTTTTGAAGGCATGGTTTTGAAATATTAATCAGTGCCTTTCCCTAGCTTTTGCTTCCCACAGCTAAATAGGCCTCTGGGGCAGGGTTCATATCTGAGTGATTCAGGACAAAATATCACTGCCCAAAATCCAGTTCCTATGGGCCTCCTATTCCCATAGCTCTGCTTTCTTCTAGAAACCTTAAGATAAACTACTGCTTAAACTATGATGCACTTGTTGCACCCTTTAGACTTTTTCCTGTCATCAACTCTCACGTTGGGATGGAGGGGGTCCCTGGCCACCTTGTGATTGGAGTGCAATCCTGGCCTGCCCTGAAAAATCAGCCTTTCTTCTGCCTGAGTCTTAATATCAGACATTTTTGTTCCTTTGCTTGGGTTTTATGACCTAGTCTAAAATGTAATCAGAGTATATCTTTCCTACATTACTGTCAGAAACAATAGTAACTGCCTATATAATTGCATTAAAAATCGCCTGTCTGATTCGGAAGTCGTAGAGGAGGGAAAGAATCAGCCCTGAGCAGAGGCAGATTTATTTCAAACTAATGCAGCTTAAACTTGAGGGCCCATCCTTGCATAAGCCCTTTCTAAGGACTGCCTCCTATGTTTTTGGAAAATCTGGAGAAGGTATTTGAAGTAAGAAGTAATCAGGTAAGACCACCATCTGTTTTTACTCTGACAGCCCTTGGCTCTGTTTTCCCTGTGTGGAGGGAGGTTAGATTAGCCTCCAGTGGGGAGCTAGCCAAGGGGCACTTGAGTCGAGGCTATATCAAGTTTGAGCACAGAGAAGTGTATTTATGTAGCTTGCAGCTGCTTTCACATATAGCTAAGGTTTTGCGAGCAAGTTGTCACAGGCCCATCAGGGGAAGAGCGAGGATTCAGATCAGAATTTGGCTGGCTCTCAGGCCAGTGACACTAATATCACACCATGCTGCTTTCATATGCTCCATGGTCCACCCATGGCTTTGCACTTCTTAAATTAAAAGCACACCAGATAGTCTATCCTGAGGCACCTGCCAATTCTGACACTTTCCCCATTGCCTGCCTGGCTCCAGAACACCTTCCTAGTCTTGTTCCCCACTGCTGCCCTACTTGTACACTAGACTGCATCCAAACTCCATGCCATGCCTTTACCAGAGCATACCATTGCTCTCCTTTGACCTAAAATGGCCTCACTCAGGGGCGCCTGGGTGGCTCCATTGGTTAAGTAGCTGACTCTCGATTTTCAGTTCAGGTCATGATCTCCGAGTCATGAGACTGAACCCTATGTCTGGCTCTGCACTCAGCGGGGAGTCTGCTTGGGATTCTCTCTCTCTCTCCCTCTGCCCCTCCCCTTGCTCCAGTGCTTGCTCCCTGTCTCTCTCTGTCTCTCAAAATAAAATAATAATAAAAAAAAATGGCCTCATTCCATTACATCTTAGTACGTTCTTATTGGTAATCTGACATTCAGTGAAGATAAATAACACCCATAATGCACGATTACAAAAAAGACAATAACAACCAATCGCTTTATGAGTGTTGTAAATTCAAGGAGTATTTATGATTAGCCACTGCATCAGAAAACTTCAAATAACCTAGAATCTTCCAGCTCATGCATGTAAGAAACTTCAATAGAGGTTTTCCCAGGTTTGGCAGCAATTCTCAAAATTGACATGACCTTACTAATAACAAGTTGAAAAGCTGAAGGAGACAGAATTTCTAAAACATCAGTTAAAGAACAAAACAAAATAAAAGCCTTCAAATTTTCTTCAACCACCCTAAAGGAGAGACTGAGTTATCTTCTTTGTCCCTCTAAAGGACATAAGGTTACAAACACATCATTATAAGAAGAGGTAAACAAAGAGTATGCCAAAAGTGTGGGAAAAATAAGGCATATGTCAGACTAGAGCATATATTAAGCAATTAATAAAAATATTATTATTTTGGGGGGCACCTGGGTGGTGCAGTCAGTTAAGAATCTGACTCTTGGGGACGCCTGGGTGGCTCAATGGGTTAGAGCCTCTGCCTTCGGCTCAGGTCATGATCTCGGAGTCCTGGGATCGGGTCCCGCATTGGGCTCTCTGCTCAGCGGGGAGCCTAATTCCCCCTCTCTCTCTGCCTACCTCTCTGCCTACTTGTGATCTCTCTTCTCTCTGTCAAATAAATAAATAAAAACATTAAAAAAAAAAAAGAATCTGACTCTTGGTTTCAGCTCAGGTTGTGATCTCAGGGTCGTGAGATTAAGCTGTGTTTTGGGCTCCACACTCAGCACGGAATCTGCTGAAGATTCTCTCTCCCTCTCCTTTTGCCCCTCCCAGTCATGCCTGCTCTCTCTCTCTTGCTCTTTCTCTTTTCCTCAAGGAAATAAATAAATATTTTAAAAATAAAAAGTAAAAATGTTATTTTCTAGGTTCTGTCATATTTGGGTATTTGTTACCTCTTTAAATTTGCAAGTTGTTGTGATTTCTTTTCTCATTCTAAAAAAATCTGCATTTTGTACTCAATTTTTATTCTTTTTTCCTAGAGAGTTCTCCAAATTATGTAAGCCTCAGGACCCAGGAAAACTGGGCCTCTCCTGGTCCTGTCTGAGGAACCTGAAAACCAACAGAACATGGGCAGCCCCTAGGCTCTGTGGTCACTCCCACTTTCTTTCTCACTCTCATGCCCTTTGACTGCTGTCCAGTACCTACTGACAGGCTTGTGGGACACAGGTGGAAGAGGTCAATGACCCAAATTTCAGATGGCTCTCCATGAGTTACACCACACTCTACTCCTTCAAAGGGGCTGGAGCTGGACAATCCGATCCTCCATGAAGCTTTGGGACAAATGTGGACAAGGACAGTTTCATTGTCCACTAGGCAAGCGTGTGCTGATTTCTATAAATGGAATGCTTTCAATGATATAATACATCACTAAGAATTGTTCAATTTACCCTTAACTGTCAAAAACTTTGAGATGCATTTGTGGTTTTTTCGGGGAGCTGGTCTGAGGTTCCCTGATAACCTGTGCCATCAACACAGGCATCTAAAATAAAATAAAAAATTATATGTTAATAAAAAGTATATATTCTAAATACTTAGAGAATATTTATTTATTTAGTGTTTAGAGTGACTGTCCATGTGCATTTGAAAATTTTGTTTTTGGTGAGACAACATGGTTAAGAAAGCAATGTGGGGGAACACATTCAAAGTAAATATTCTTAGAGAGACACCTCAGTTGCTTTGCCTAGCACATGGGTTCAGATAGATGCAAACGATGAGACTTGTTCATCAAGTCATAAAACACCTCAGAGACCTTTGAGGAAAATAAATCTACAATGCTCCAAACATCCCAAATGTTAACTGAGTGAACTTCCGTGACAAAGCTACTAGTAAATACTTGTTATCTCCACTTACGAGCAGGAGAAAAGAACATATTTTATTACACAGAACCAAAGGAAAATGAACTTCCAATATGGCGATGAGAACAGAAGTTCTTCACATTTTAAGTGCTGGCTTTAGAGAATATAAAAAGTTACTACAAATTCACTTGAACCTCACAGTAATACTATAATGGGACATTGCCCATATGTCAAACTACATTTTAATAAGGTTCTATCAGGTACTTTAGTAAGGAAACTATCCGGGATGATGCCCTACGCTAGACTTGCCCTCCAAAATTGTTTGCTCTAAAGTAGCGGCTCTTGACCTTGGCTGTGCACTGGAATCACCTGGGGAGATATAAAAAATACCGAGGCCTGGGTCCCACTGCTCAGAGATTCTGATTTAATTGGTCTGGGTGCAGTTGGGGCATAAGCCCCCCTAGAATGATTCTAATGTGCCACAAAGGTTGAGAATGCTTGCTCTAAAGCAGGTCTCAACCTCAGCACTACCAACATTTTAGGCCAGATAAGTCTTTGCTGTGAGGGCTGTCCTGTACATTCCAGCACATTTTACCAACATCCTTGGCTTCTACCCACTAGATGCCACTGGTCCTCCCCGTTGACGACTCCTCCTTAGTTGTGACACTAAAAATGCCTCCAGACGTTGCTAAAAGTCAAGACATGGGGTAAATGTGTTAAAAATTGTCCCTGGTTGAAAACCACTACTGTAAAGTATTATAGTTAACAAATTTTGTTATTTGGGGCTACTAGAAAACAATTTCTGACAAATAAAAGCAGGGCAAAACAGAACCTCCTCTGAGCCTCTAGTAAGTAGGACCCAGTGGACACCAGTGAATAGTGTCACCAAAGCCCAGAATGAAACCGAGTACCCTCAAATGCTTAGAAACAGAGAAAATGCTGAGGAGGTCATAAATCTAGTACAACTTCAAAACAGCCATTTAAAAATTAACACAACTGCAGCTCCTCAGGGATTTACAGATTAGAAGTGGACTTGACCATATCTGTCAGGTATGACCTCATTCCATTTTGTAAAGCTTTCATATTACAAAGGAAAAAAAATTAATCTGCTAAAATCTTGTCAACACGCAACTATTTTTAGACAAGCTCATTTTCTTTGGTGGCTCTGGAGTACTGATTTCCCCTGCAGGGTAAGGTTTACAAGGAAGTACTGTCAACTGAAGAGGCTTGACGTTCTGACATTATAGCCAAAAGGGAAAATTAACACACCTAATTGTACTCTGAGGCACTCGACCTTCCCACATTTTATTTGCAAATGCAATTACACCAGTCCCATAACATTTTCAGGTATGATTTTAAAACACATGTAGGCCTTCAGCTAAGTAAAATCTAAACGCAAAAATCAAACTCATCTCTAATTCGGTGAGGGCATTTTTATTTTTCCCTAACTCTTTTAATGCTTAATCTCGGACTAAATCTCACGTAGATCAGAAAGCAATTTTAAAAGAGTGGTAGGTAAAAAAATCTATATATGTGCATTCTCTCAAAAATAACACTTTTCTCAAAACATATTTTAAAAAATCTAGCCACAGGGGCAGCTGGGTGGCTCAGTTGGTTTGGCGTTCAACTCTCGATTTCGGCTCAGGTCACAATCTCAGGGTCCTGAGATGGAGCCCCCTGTGGAGCTCTGCGCTCAGCAAAGAGTCTGCTTGAGATTCTCCCTCTCCTTCTGCCCCTTCCCCCGCTCATGTGTGCTCTCTCTCTTTCTCAAATACACAAATAAATCTTTTTTAAAAAAATCTAAAAAAAAAAATCTTTAAAAAAACAACTGCCACAATGAAGTAGTTTCTAGGACATGGGAGAAAGTTACTTGTTAGTTCCATCCTCTTCTTGCACTAACACTGACACAATGAGAGACTCACTTGTTTACTGCTGTTTCCTCTAGGAGCAAAGAATCTGAGGTGGGAATCTGGCAGGAAAGCAGAAGCCTACAAGTATGGAAAATTATGGAATAGTAAAAAGTGGAAAAGACATCAAGATATTCAGTGACTTCTTCATTTTTGCATCTTTACTTTTTCTCTACACAAAAGAAGAGGCAGCCTAGAAGCAATAAAGGAGAGGAAACTCTTCACTGAGGGCAACTGCTGGGTCAAATATAAAAATAATTTCTTTAGGGGCACCTGGGTGGCTCAGTGGGTTAAAGCCTCTGCCTTTGGCTCAGGTCATGATCTCAGGATCCTGGGATCGAGCCCCGCATCGGGCTCTCTGCTCAGCAGAGAGCCTGCTTCCCTCTCTTTCTCTGCCTGCCTCTCTGCCTACTTGTGATCTCTCTCTATCAAATAAATAAATAAATAGAATCTTTAAAAAAATAATTCCTCTAGTTATTCTATTCATCTATTTTGAAAATGTAAAATAGAACATGTCATTAAATTATATAATAAATACAAAAAATTCAAATATGATGAATTTTAGAACATAGCCAGCTAAAGGAAAGAAATAGAGAAAGAAAAATTAAGTGAGGGAATGATGAAGGAGAGAAGGAGAGAGAGACAGAAACTACTACCAGCCACAGAACAGCACCTTCAGCGGCTTCATCTTTTTTTTTTTTTAGATTTTATTTATTTGCCAGAGAAAGAGAGAGAGCACCAGCAGGGGGAGGGGTGGAGGGGGAAGCAGACTCCCGCTGTGCAGGGAGCCCAATGCAGGGCTCAATCCCAGGACCCTGGAACTATGACCCAAGCCAAAGGCAAATGCCTAACTAACTGAGCCACCTAGGTGTCCCCAATGCTTTCATCTTGAAGCAGTTAGGATACTGCTGTGAAAATGAAGCTGCAGTTTCACACCTAAAGACACACCTGAAGACTGGGCCAGATATTTGCCTCCCCACCAAATTCTCATGTTGAAATCCTAATATGATGGTATTTGCAAATGGGGTCTTTTGGGAGGTATTGGGTCACAAGGGCAGCACCCTCTTGAATGGGCTTAGTACCCTTTTAAAAGAAGCAAGAGAGAGCTTCCTAGCCCCTTCCACCAAGTGAAGATGCAGTGAGGAGTCAGAATTCTGTGAGCAAGAGGAAGGTTCTTACAGGATCATGCTGACATCCCGATCTCAGACTCTAGAGTCTGCAGAAGTGTGAGAAATAAATTTCTGTTGTCTATAAAGCCACCCAGTCTGTGGCATTTGTTATAGCAGCCTGAATGGACTAAGATCCTGGGAATTGTGTTAAGAAGTTCTAGAAGGAAAGGCTGTCATGAATGAGAGGAGTCAGAACTCAACACCCAAAAACCAGATAATCATGTCAAAAAATGGGCAGAAGACAAGAACAGACACTTCTCCAAAGAAGACATACAAATGGCTAACAGACACATGAAAAAATGTTCATCATATTAGCCATCAGGGAAATTCAAGTCAAAACCACATTGAGATGTCACCTTACACCAGTTAGAATGGCCAAAATTATCAGGACAGGAAACAACAACTGTTGGAGAGGATGTGGAGAAAGGGGAACCCTCTTACACTGTTGGTGAGAATGCAAGTTGGTGCAGCCACTTTGGAAAACAGTGTGGAGATTCCTCAAGAAATTAAAAATAGAGCTAACCTATGACCCTGCAATTGCACTACTGGGTATTTACCCCAAAGATACAGATATAGTGAAAAGAAGGGCCATATGTACCCCAATGTTCAGAGCAGCAATGGCCACAATTGCCAAACTGTAGAAAAGGCCAAGATGCCCTTCAACAGACAAATGGATAAAGAAGATATGGTCCATATATACAATGGAATATTACACAGCCACCAGAAAGGATGAATACCCAACTTTTGTATCAACATGGATGGGACTGGAGGATATTATGCTGAATGAAATAAGGCAAGCAGAGAAAGTCAATTATCATATAGTTTCACTTACTTGTGGAGCATAAGGAATAACATGGAGGACATTAGAAGGAAAGGAAAAGTGAATTGGGGGAAATTGAAGAGGGAGATGAAGCATGAGAGACTGTGAACTCTGAGAAACAAACTGAGGGTTTTTAGAGGGGATCCTTCTGAAAACCCTCAGTTTGTTGCTGTAAGGCGGTGGGTTGGGCGAGCCTGGTGGTGGGTACTGAGGAGGGCACGTATTACATGGAGCACTGGGTGTGGTGCATAAACAATGAATCTTGGGACACTGGAAAAATAAAACAAAATTTTTAAAAAAGAGGGAAAAATAAAAAATAAAAGAAAACAAAAAAAGAAGTAATATTCAAAATACTTAACAACTGATACATTGACGGCATTGGCACTGGCCAAATGAAACACAAGCTGCAGTTGTAGGAAAGAATGCTAAGTCTAAAAAATCCTAAGACCATCCTAGTGCTCGATGTGGGGCTGAACGCTCTGGCTTTGGACTTAAGGGAAGCGGGGTGAAAGTATGGATAAGAAAATGAGAGGACAGGTGATAATAGAGAAGGGAGACAAAGGAGTTGGCCGAGTTAAAAGTAGATATTTTTACAACTCAAACTGTGGTACCTAGCCTCTAAGATGCCCCCAGTGATCCCCACCTCCTGTTATTCATACAAAGCCGGTCTTTGTGACTAATAGCATATGGCAGGAACCATGGTATGTCACTTTCAATATTAGGTTATAAAAGACTGCCATTTCAATGTCGGGTACTCCCTTGCTCTCTCAGAGGGAAGCCACACAGCAAACAGCCCTATGGAGAGGCCATGGGGAAAGAACTAAGGCCCATGGCAAGAGCCAACTGAGTAAGCTGGAAAGCAGTCCTTTTACCCCACCCTTCAAAGACTGCTGTCCTGGCTGATAACTTGACTGCAACCTCACAAGAAAACCAACCAGGATTCCGATTTCAGAAACCGTGTGAGATGATAAACAGTTATTGTTTAAAGCTGCCAAGGTTTGGAGTGGTTTCTTAGAGAGCAAGAGATAACTAATACACAGCATTAGGAAAAACCAAAACCAAAAGCAGAGTACCAATACACTTGAGGAATTGCTTTTCCATTTAGGACAGCACAAGGAAGAAAGAGGAGGTTGACAGAGCCAGTATTTTGCTGGCTTCTGTTGTGCCCTCTGTGAGAAGTTAGTTTACGCACAATAGAAGACAGGTAATCCTTCTACCCTGAAGGGGTCTGAAAAATGCCAGTGTATACCAAACTAAAAATATGCCAAGTTAGGTAACAGCAAAGGTAATAGCAGAAAGGCCATCACTGTTAGAGCATCTACCCTATGTCCGTCATTTTCTACATATTATCTTTAATCCTCATAAAAAGCCCCATAAGGCATGATATTATCATAAGGAATTATCTTGAAGCCAGTTTGGATTCAAAGTCTAAGCTCTTTTCATTGTGCTATACTTCCTTACAAGAAAATCAGTAGAGGTTTGGCTATAGTTCAGGAAAGAGAATCGGACTAAAAGGTCAAGTAAAGCAGCAAGTCAGGTAACTTGCCAGACAGGAAAATCAGGCTCAAGTGATGCAGAAGCAACCACCAGGGAGAAAGATCAGAAAATGGTGAATCCAATACAGAATCAGAGGGGCTCAGGCATCCCGATGTTTGTAGCAGCATTATCAACAATAGCCAAACTGTGGAAAAAGCCCAAGTGTCCAACAACTGATGAATGGATAAAGAAGATGTGGTACATATATACAATGGTATATTACTCAGCCATCAAAAAGAATGAAATCTTGACATTTGCAAAGATGTGGATGGACCTAGTGAGTGTTATGCTAAGCAAAATAAGTCCATCAGAGAAAGATAATTATATGATTTCACTCTAATGTGGAATTTAAGAAACAAAACATGAGCATAGGGGAAGGGGGGAAAAAGAAAGAAGGAAGCAAACCATCAGAGATTCTTAACTACAGAGAACAAACTACGGGTTGATGAAGGGAGGTGGGTGGGTGATGGGCTAAATGGGTGATGGTATTAAGGAGGGCGCTTGTTGTGATGGGCACTGGGTGATATATGTAAGTGATGAATCACTAAATTCTACTCCTGAAACCAATGTTACACTATATTTTAGCTATAATTTAAATAAAAACTTGAAACAAAAGAAAAAAAAGAATCCACATCAGCTCACTGCCCATGAGTCCTGTTCTCTTTCAGGTAAACTTTTTCTCCCCTAATAAGGCTAGCTCTCACTGCACTCTGGTACCAATGCTGGCTCAGGGCACAAAGAGTTCCAAGAACCCTATGGCAGAAGCCCTGGAGCCCAGGTGTTCATTGGCAGGGTACTGAGCTGGTCTCACTACTGACCTTCTCTGACCTTGACATTGCAGTTCCATGATGACTGACCTTGTTGCTAAGTTCCTTTCTTTTTTTTTTTTTTTAATTTGGGAGAGAGAGAGAGAGAGAGCGCGCATGAGAGGAGAGAAGGTCAGAGAGAGAAGCAGACTCCCCGCAGAGCCGGGACCCCAATGTGGGACTCGATCCCGGGACTCCAGGACCATGATCCGAGCCGAAGGCGGTCGCCCAACCAACTGAGCCACTCAGGCGCCCCGCTAAGTTCCTTTCTTGACTTATTCCAGGGATACCCATGATGACTTAGGGATGAAAGGCTTTACTGAAAACAAGGAGAATGCCTTTCAGCCTTATTATATTCTATTTCCAGCATTGAAGATAAGGGGAAACATACTAGGAAGGTTTGTTTAGTTTTATTTATTTTTTGAAAACTAAAAAAAAAAGAAAATGCATGAAAAAGGTTAAAAATTTGAACAATACAATAAAAGGAGAAAAATGTAAGTTGCTTCGCCAGCTTCTCCTCTCCAAAGTAGCCACTAGTATGAGTTATCTATGGAAGGTAATTAATTTTTACACATGTGAAAAGCAGGATCTCACTGTACCACTCAGGTTGAAGAGCTCAGGTACTTGAATTCATTAGCCATAAAAATGAGGATTAGTCAGTTATTTTGGTTTGAGCTGGGAAGCTGCCAACTGTTACATCAAACAAAATACCCTCTCCTTTTGTCTTCTGCTGTCTGTTAGATTTTTATATACATGCATTTGAACACTCTTTGCACTGGGTAGAGCTACATGCTATACCAGAGCTTTGAAAAACATGAATAATGTATCCTTGGCTTTTATAGATGGCTGTTATGCAAGAAATGACAATAAGACAAACTCACATGTGTTTCCTATGAAGTTGTTTTTGTTTTTTTTTTTTAATTTCATTTGTTGTGCTCATATGGAACATCTCCTACGCACCATTCTGCATTCCCTTGGTCCTACCTCCTAACCTGGCCACTGGTGCAGGGACCAGTTCAGCCCAGATACAGCCTTGCCCTGAGCCATTTCTCACTTGCTTCCTTCCCAGGAGCTTCCCTGATGCTAAGGTGTGGGTCGAATCCACTCAGCACTCAGGCATAGGTAAACCAAAAGTCCAGAGAAGTTCTTGTCTGTGGTGCTACTGTTGAACAATGAGGAGTGGGACTTGTAGCTACATGCTTCCCCTTTCCCCTCCTGGTGGATGGTTCTGGGATGCAGTTCATAAGCTTCCTTTGTAGGCATAAGCCACAGTCACTCTCTGGGGAGGCCAACTCCATAAAGTGTCCTCATATTAGCTTTTCCTTGTTTCTCTTTTCCCTTGCTTCCTTTCTCACTCCCAATGCCCCTCACTCCCATTCTTTGGGATTGCACTCCTAAATTAACTATCTGCACTCAAGGCTCTTGTTCTAGGCTCTGCTTTAAGGGAATCCAGGCTGAGATAACAGTTGTTCAATGTCCTGTTTACAAGAAGCCTTCTGAAAAAGTCTTAGTACCTAAGCTCGAGTACCAGAAGAGACATGGTCCCCATTGAAAAACACTTTTATTTTGTCTATTCTTCATGGTTAGTACATTTGCTGCCTTCTCTTTTTTGGTCTTGCTTTTTTCTATTTTTATTGGAATATCATCACTGTATGGGTGTATATATTAATGTATGTAAATCAAACTCTGAGGAAGTAAGTAGGATATATATAACAAAAGTGCCATTTGTGTTACCCCCTTGAACGAGAAGGACTGAGATCAGAGGAATAGAAAGCCCGGACTCGGGCAAGGAAGAAGCCAGTTAAGGTGTCATTTGGAGGCAGGTCTCACTTAGAAGACGGATTTATAGAGACAACATTCAACACTAGCAATAAATTCAAAGGCTGTCCTTCCCCATTTCTTAGACTCTTGGCACTTAGCCAGAGCCCGGTACACGGGGGACGTGTGTTGGTCCCTGTGATCTCTCTATGGTTGATTTCCAGTTCCCCGGGATGGATAACAGAACGATGAGAGCACACTCAAGTTCCTCTTGAGGGGAGGTACTGCAAAGACTCTCCATCACCCTGCCTCATCAGAAATGGCCTAAGCCACACAGCCTTGAGACAAAGACATTAACTAAAGAAAGAAACACACAGAGAATTCCTCCAGGCAAGAGAGGGTGGCTTGAAAACAGTGCCTTTCAGAAGGCAATTTACCAAATGAAACTTCCAAGTGTCTAGAAGCTCCCAGAGAATAAATTTAACATTCTTGCAAAATGACATTAAACAGCAGTCCAGCTGCCTATGATTACAGATCTTCTGAGTCTGAAAGTCAGCCAGGGGATGCATTTTGCTTACATCTTGCTACTGCAAATGGATGGTCACGGTACATTAGAAATTCTGGCACTTTAAAAACTATCCTATTTTTCCCTACAGACTGAAGGTTTTACAATTAACTTGGATCTCATTAAAATTTATTACAAGCATCCCAACGAAGTCTGTAGAATCTTGGTTACAAAATTCCAATAGTGCAGAGAGGAGGAGATACAGATAGCATCAGCAGCGTGTCTCTGGCTGGCCAGTGCCGTCTAAATTGTGACCACCTGGTACAATTATTTTCTTTGAAGTGTCCACATTTTCTTCAGTCTTTGTAATCAAATACTACTTTAGAGCAGGTAATAGCATTACTTCCCTTGTGGCAAACAATGACAACTTGATTAGAAAGATAAACACAGCTCCACTGAAATGTTTTAATCACTAGAGGTGGCTCTTCCTGATTCTAAATCTCAGTGCTAGCTTGCGGTTTCCAGTATTCTCAGCAAAGTTCTTCAAAATCTAGAATTTGATTCTGCACACTACAAAGCTTGGAGCAATGTCTTTTCAGAGTGGATATGAGGCCTTCTGTTAAAAATGCAAGATGAAGTTGGGAAACGCGATTTTTTTTTTTTAAAGATTTTATTTATTTATTCGACAGAGAGAGAGATCACGAGTAAGCAGAGAGAGAAAGGGAAGCAGGTTCCCCGCTGAGCAAAGAGCCTGATGCGGGGCTCGATTCCAGGACCCTGAGATCATGACCTGAGCTGAAGGCAGAGGCTTGAACCCACTGAGCCACCCAGGTGCCCCAAAAGAAACACGATTTTTTAAAAAAAAAAATAGTTCCCCACCATACTGCTTTTACAAAAATTCAGTCTAGATTATCTTTTCTTTGAATTTTGGAGATCTCAAAAGAAAATGGGCAATGCTGACAATATATTGATGTAAGCTAATTCATTAAATTAATTAATATTAGTTGGAGAGAAACATTTAAAATGTGGAACATGAGGGCGCCCAGGTGACTCAGTCAGTTAAGCATCTGACTCTTGGTTTTGGCTCAGGTCACCATCTCAGGGTCCTGGGATGAAGCCCCGTGTAGGGCTCCATGCTCAGCACGGAGTCTGCTTGAGATTCTCTCTCTGCCCCTTCCCTGAATCTCGCACACGCACGTGTGCTCTCTCTCTCAAATAAACAAATTAATCTTTAAAAAAAATTAAGTAAAATGTGAAAGGTGACGCTGTGCCAGAGGTCAAGAATAGGTACTGGCACATAATCAGAGGAAGCAAAGAAGAAATAAAGCATTAGTCACAAGGCTGCCGTTAAAAATGCAACTGACATTACGATTAAGAGGCTTATGGATTCTCTTACGATTTTTTTTAAGATTTATTTTATTTATTTATTTATTTATTTATTTATTTATTTATTTGTCAGAGAGCGAGAGAGAGAGCACAAGCAGGGGGAGCAGCAGGCAGAGCAGGCAGAGGGAGAAGCAGGCTCCCCGCTGAGCAAGGAGCGGGATGCAGGACTCGATCCCAGGACCCTGGGATGATGACCTGAGCCGAAGGCAGCTGCTAAACTGACGGAGCTACCCAGGTGTCTCTTTCTTACGATTTTCTGATTTAAGAACATTTCCTCATCCCAAATCCAATTCTTTCCTCCTCTGCACATTTACTGTCTTCCCAGCACACCCTCTACAGCACTGACTACACTGTCCTCCAGTTCTGTTTCCACTGCTATATCCGCCTGCCTGCACACACACACACACACACACAGACACACACACACACACACACCTGCGGTGAAGGACCACATGCGCATCTGCGCATTCCCAGTGGCAGGCACCATGCCTGGCTTGCAGGTGCTCAATGTTTACAGAGTGAATACACGAATAAACCAATGAATGTCAAATGAACTAAAGGCAGACTCACACATCAGTAAAGCTGAGAGCAATTGAAGAAAATACCTAATGTAATGTCCTTTTGTTTTAACAGAGGAAGAAAGCAAGCAGAGAGAGGGGCAATATCCCGCCATGGACATGGAGACCGGCCCCAGGGCTTGTGAATCCCGTGTCTGGATACTTTCCAACAGCTATGGTCTAGAGTTTTCTAGTTTGTAGATGGAAAAGTCACTTTGTTACCACTCCCTGACCCCTTATCTTTGGGCTTTTGAAATCCACGATAAAAAGGGGGAAATAGAAGAATTACAACTGAAATTCAAACTAGCATCGTTAAAAAAATTGTTATCCTTGGCCAGAGAGTTCTCAGTTTATAAGTAGATTCTGACTACCTATTTTAGTCTTCTGCTCCCACTGTTATATGACTAATAATTGGCTGTACTACAAAAGTCCTCATTATGTTTCTGTTAATGATACTACCATTCTCATCTTTTCACAGACCTCCAAATTCAGGGATTCTATATGGTGATGAGAACTGAAACGTGGAAAAAAAGGGAGGCACTGTGCTGGAAATATTAAAAGGTTATGTGAATGGTAACTATGTCTTTTTCATTCCATAGGTTACTATGTGACCATTATCAATTACTTTTCCGAGTAGTATATAAGAGCCTAGAGAAATATGACTACATTTCAGTTTTTAGTGAAAAAAATATATATAATTAGGCATAAAGAACTAAAACCCAACAGAGAAAAATGAGTGAAAGTAATTATGCTAAAGATGGTGGTTACGTTTAAGTAGTAGAATTAGAGATAACCTTTTCTATTTTGCCATTTTAAAAAAAGTCCTAAAATGTATTTTTATTATTCTTAAAATGGAAAATAAAAGAGATTTAATTTTTTACAGAAATTCAGAGGTTGAGGGGCACCCGGGTGCTCAGTCAACCATCCGACTCTTGATCTCAGCTCGTGTCTTGATCTCAGGGTCATGAGTTCAAGCCCAGTGTTGGGTTCCATGGAGTATACTGGAAGAAAGGGAGGAAGGGAGGAAGGAAGGGAGGGAAAGAGAGAGAGAGAGGAAGAAAGAAAGAAAGAAAGAAAGAAAGAAAGAAAGAAAGAAAGAAAGAAAGAAAGAAAGAAAGAAAGAAAGAAAGAAAGAAGAAAGAGGGACGCCTGGGTGGCTTGGTTGGTTAAGCGGCTGCCTTTGGCTCAGGTCATGATCCCAGGGTCTTGGGATGGAGTCCCACATGCGGCTCCTCGCTCGGCAGGGAGCCTGCTTCTCCCTCTGATTCTGCCTGCCAGTCTGCCTACTTGTGCTCTCTCTCTCTGACAAATAAATAAATAGAATCTTTAAAAAAAAAAAAAGAAAGAAAGAAAGAGAAAGAAGTTGGTGTCACAGGTTGCACAAGGAACACTGAATTTCCCTTAATAAGTTTCTTTTGGGTCTGTTTTTCCCTTTTTTCCAAATCCTGTCATCAAGGATCCATCAAGATTATTTTTTCAGCGCAGAAATGAGATCCTGATCGAAGATACAATGTAAGTAAACCTTAGTGCTACTCCTTCCCTCAGGACATGTTTGAGAAGCATACTGAGAAATTCACTCTATTTGTTAGAGTGAAGAACTTCCTGCAAATGCCTTTTACTGCATTTTTTATGTTCTTAGAAAACCTGAAAGAGCCCTAAATAATTCACAGTCTCTTTCCTGGGTTTGGTTTCCCAATAGGTGTTCATTTTTTTCCCCATGACAATAAATGGCTTTCCTTTTAAGATCACTGATTACTCTGACACTAATGGCTCAATTAAATCGTAGGTGTAACTTTTAGGCACCGTCTATTTTAAGAAGAATAACATAAGCTCAATAGGAGGTAACCCTCTGGCTACTTCCTAAACTGCTTAGAGCACATTCTCCACCCTTTTTAAAAGCTATTTCTCCAAAATGTACATTATAGTACCCAGTGTGTCTACACGGCAGGTAGCTTTGCTTGGACACAGCTCCCGGGAATTTCCAACACAGAGCTGCATCAGGGAATCACAAAGCCAAGGCTGAAAAATTAATGCTGCTTTTTCTTTTTCACCTCCTCTGGGAAAGTTGTATGTGATTGTCTGACACTTGTAAGTGGATCTTCAGGTCCCCAGCTCTAACTATGCCCAGATGAACACCACAAATAGCCAGCTGAGTTCTCTCCTCTCATCTGGTTCACTTTCTACTTGTAACTGCTCTTACAAGGTGGAAACATATGCTCGTCGGAAAGCTATATGGGTTTCTAGTGAACTGTCGGAACAGAAATAAAATCCTTACTGGTCTTAGGTTTAACTCTGAGAAGAAGCTCTGATGAATCAGTAACATCAGTCACTGTGCCCGAGGCCTGCAGCAAGATGGCAGACTGGGTAGGTTGCCCACTACCAGTACATCTGGCTCTTCCCCAAAGGAGAAGGTGGCCAGCTCTCTTCTCCTGTTTCCCCTGCCTTAAGGGTTGCTGAGCATGAGGCAGAGAATATCATTCTCAAATAACTGGGCCCACTCTCCTCACAATTCCCCCAAATATAAGGCATTACAAGCCACACTACTTTATTCTTAACAAGAGAATATGTAGGTTATTCATTCATGCCCAAACTAAAAAACAAAACAAACCAAAAAAACCTTAAAACAACTTGAGATTATTTAGAGAAATATGAATAATATACCAGCATAAAAATAAACAATACAAGGAAAAATTCCCTCTTGCGCAATTTCAGCCCTATTTAACTTTTGCCCACTATGACAAATTAAGAAAATTTATGTTAATCATACTCTGTGAGATGGTGTGAAATGCTATTTTGATCTCTTCTCAAAGCATGCCACTGCTTTCTCTGTAAATGTCTCTATGCTAAACCCAACCTACTGAAATGTGTATAAACCTGTACTTCAATTCAAATAAAAACATTAATAGATAAAATGCAAAATACACCCTACTTCTTACTCTGAATTTTGCTTAGTATTAATAAATGCTAATAAAAATATCTAAGCTGTCTTAATGAGGATCCATGAATGATGGCTCAGAAACTCTCCTTCTGAAATCTGGTTTTGCTTAACTCTTACAGTCTCACTCCTCATCCCACTAACAAAAGTATGTCTAGGCATTTTCATGTGCAGATGCCAGGAAAGCTGAGAGTTTTTTGTTTAGTTTTTGTTTTATTTTTTTTAGTCAGATATTTTGTACAAATTACACAGGCTTCGTGAGAAGAGATAGGCAATAGAGCAAGCAGAAGGTTCAAGATGAGGCTACATACAATCTTGCAGAAATGATGGCAACCTGGCCTTTCCAGTGTCAAGAGACCAGTTACAGTTTTAGAAATGGAAGACATCTATGAGATCCTGCTCATGCCTTTTAAGATTTATTTATTTATTTATTTAAGATTTATTAATTCACTTTAGAGAGAAAGAGTGTGAGCATGGGGATGGGCAGAGGGAGAGGGAGAGAGAAACTTTAGCAGACTACTCACTAAGTGCAAAGCATGAGGCAGGGCTTGATCTCACGACCCTGAGATCATGACCCGAGCTGAAACTGAGTTGGGCATTTAACCAACTGTGCCACCCAGGGGCCCCTATGCCTTTGATTTATGGGAAAATGGGCCTTAGGGAGGTTTGGTGACTCACTAAAGATCATATACCTAGTTGGCAGTAGAGTTAGAATATAGTTTGGGTCTTTTGGTTCCAAGAGCTCTTTCAGTTATACCACAAAGCATCTTTATTCCTGTCAAAACTTAAAAATAAACCACTTGGATGAAAATCTTCCTAAACTGATTTACACAATTCCTATTTTTATATACAAAATATAATTAACATTCTCTGTGAGTCAAGGTCACTACTATGAAGATTAAGGATGTCAACACTACAAAATAGGGTACGAATGCTGATTTGACAGAGTATAGTACGATGCTGGGAATATGACAACTGCTTTTATGGGTTTCTGTGGATTTACTCTTTACTCGTATTCCTCACTGCCCTCAGTGTCTCTGCTCCAATTATCATACCTTTCCCCCACCTTCTAATTCTAATTTTAAACTCATGTTTTCTAAAGTCTAGTCTCTAAAGTAATTTGAAATGCAGACAAATGCCCAGCATATTCATTGCAGCATTATTCATTATAGCAGAAACAAAAAACAAAACCATAAATATCCAACATAGTAGAAGAACGTTTAGTGAGTAGTACTTCCAAGAACAGAGTATTGTGCCACCATTAAAATTATCTTCACATAAAGATGTTTTAATGAAATGAGGAAGCACTTACATACTAATGTTAAGTGAAGAAAGCAGAATATAAAACTGCAGAATATCAACCATATTGTAAAAATGCTTTGATGATAAATACACTAAAATGTTTACAATGGTAGGATTATTTATAATTATTATTCTCTTATACCATTCTACTTATCTCTATTTCTGCAATAAAAATGTAACACTCAAAGTAAGAAAAAGAATTTTAAAAAAGAAAATACCACATTGGGAAAATATAAGGTAACTGATCAGAACAACATAAAATAAAATAAAAATAAAAATAAATAAAATAAAAATAAAAACCTATGGATTCTAGGCTTGTCCATGAATTCAGCAACACAGTATGGTTGCAGGTGGAGTTTCCTTACTTCCCATTTCTTTGCTAAGTTTCAGGTATGTCAGGTTGCCGGATATTTGAACTGTGGATGAGTATAGCATTAAGGTATGTATACTTGAAGGAAAAGAGAGAATGCTGAGAAGAAAAGACTGAGAGAGAAGAGGGAGGGAGAAAAGGTTCTAAGCCAATGCTTCCAGACAAGCGTCTAAGGATTTTTTTTTCATTAATTGGTTTTTAGAAGTTTAGAAGCCACAGATGGTGGCAACTGTCATTAAGTCACTCAGACTGATTTATCAGTGGATGAGCATTAAAGACAAATTAACCTCTCTAGAGACCAGGCTAGTGTCCAATTAACAATTAACTATTTCCTCAAACCAGGAGAGCTGAATTAAGAATGTGAGAACAGGGGCGCCTGGGTGGCTCAGTGGGTTAAAGCTTTTGCCTTCGGCTCAGGTCATGATCTCAGGGTCCTCGGATCGAGCCCGCATCGGGCTCCCTGCTCAACAGGGAGCCCGCTTCCCCCTCTCTCTGCCTGCCTCTCTGCCTACTTGTGATCTCTCTCTCTGTGTCAAGTAAATAAATAGAATCTTTAAAAAAAAAAAAAAAAAAAAAAGAATGTGAGAACATCAAAGCCAGGATAGCATGAGAAGCTAAGCAGTTGAAGCAGATGAGTGTCTTAGCATAGGATGTTTATATCTGAAGGTACTGGAGATATATATCTATATCTATATCAGTATAAAAAGATATATATATATCTTTTTTACTTTTACCAATTTTCTACCCCAATTCTTTTGTAATATGACGAAATATTTTTCTGTTAAATAGCAATATCTTTTTTGTATTTTCTCTTCTTTCTTTAAATGAAATCTTTGTTAAATGGAGGAGGAGGCAGTGACCTTTTGATCTGACCACACACAGTGACACTCATTATTCATATACGTATACTCATTCCCCATAAAATGTGTCACCTCATGCAGGAAGGACCAAGGGAAACTAAGCCCAGAGTAGGTGATTTAACAAATAGATGTAGCTTGACTTCTCAAAGCGTCTGAAGATCATTTTTTTAAAATTTCATTTTCTAAAAATTGCCCTCTGCCTTTGCGAACATTATATGCCAAGAAAATACTCTTATGAGTATTTTTTTACTGGTCTGAGACACAGATAAGATCTAGATCTGCCCTCATTCAACATTAGCAGCATTTGCGATATGATTTCTAAGGACTTCCCAAAACCTGCTATGTTTTATTATAATAACCCTGTGAAATATTACTAGCCCCACTTCATAGATGGAGAAACAGAGGCTCCAACAGATTAATTTGTCGAAGATCATACCAATATTAAGCTAGAGGAAAGTTCCCCCAGCAATATCCTAGGCAGTCGGAAGACAGCTCTGAATCCTGCATTCTAGCTCCCAGTCCTGTATTCTTTCTACTGCTTCACGCTGCAGGCTTTGCCGATAGCTTCCATGCCAAAGTATTTGCCCCTGAAGCCCACGTCCAAAGGTACCTCAGCAGATTAGCAGCTGCTTAACAACAGGTCAGGTTGAATGGAAAATTATTCCCAAAGAAGTTAAGATTGAGTGAGGGGAGGTCAAGGCTGATGATCATTGCCACCTTGGTGTCCACTTGGGTCCCTGCACCCACGCAAACGTGTCTCTCTTCTCTTCACAAAACCATGTTCATCATTTGTCCTTCAGGGTTGAAACTAAGGCTGGCCCTCTGAAAATCTGAGCCACGTTCACTACTCCTTTACTGCACATCCCTCAGCTTAACTCTGATAGCTTGTAGCTATGATGGAACGTGCCTATGCCCCAATTCCTCAGGAATTTTTCCCCAGAAGTCATACACAGATGTTTTAGCTCTCCAGCTAGACTTTAAGCAAGATCTGTGTTTTCTACATCTCAGATTCCTCCCCACCTTTTCAACACTCTTCCCTCTGTCTTCCAACTGCCTGTTGGAATACAATACTGCTGTGCATTCAACAAATGCCTTTGGAGGAAATGAGAGCCTGCATGAGTGTGGGGAAAGCCCAGCTTGATTAGTAATTAGGACGCCGGAGTCCCAGCACACTTCCCACATGGAAGTGTGTGTGATTTCGGGTACGTCCCGGTTTTCTCAGCATAAAATGGTTGTGGGAACAGGAAGTGGGTGGACTACATGAGTTCTATGATTGCTAAGATTCTATGAACATTTATATTATTTTGATTGGGCTGATCACAGCCTTACTTTTGTTCATTAGGGATGAGAGAGGAGACGAATGTGAATTCCAAAGAAAAGAACGTTAAAACAAGACAAATACAGAGATCAAATAACTAACCACATAACAGGCAGAAGGAAGTCAATGTGTCTGGAAAATTAATAAGCAAAGGAGAACAAGAAGGAGTAGCGATGTTTCGGGCTAGAAGTGTGGATCCTGTCTGACAGGGATGTAAAGGGCTTGGAGGCTGGAATGTAAACGGGAACGGATCGGTAAGTAGAAAATTGCTGTGGTTAGACATATGCAGCGTGACGTTTGCTTTTTAAATTTGCTCTTCTGTTTGCTCTCCAAGCTTGAAATCAAATGTTAACAATGTCAGCACAGAGACTGCTGAATTCATGAGGTAGAAAATAAAATGCAAACCAACAACAGCCTTGTGCAACTGACGATAGAAGTTCCTGGTATTAAAATGGGGATTAATACTACCAATGTCTGACCATTAGCAACCTATTTTCCTATATTTTCTTCCATCTGGGGGGAGGAAGGAGTAAGTAATGGCAATTTTAATCAGGCTATTTCTCCAAAGTTTAATTTTATTAAAGATTTTTAAATTCCAAATAACACTGTACTGGTTTCACTAAAATTGGGTTTTAGCTGACAGACCTTGTAATAGATCAAAACGGTGTTAATAAGGAGGTCTGTCCATGCCTTCATTAAGAAACTCCCTTAGATGGGATGAACTTATGGCAGGTAGTGAGCCAAAGTCTCCAATGGGGCATAAGGGGTGAGAATTCATCTGAGGAGCTAAAGGAAAAGAAAGTCAGGTTCAGCTTGAAAACTTCAAGAAAAAAAAAAAAACGGTACCTCTTTAGAAAAGAAAAATCTCTGAAATTAAAAAATAATACCTGAAGCAAGTAACAACCCTGGGATTATCAGATATAAAAGTGTTTATCTGGTTTCCAAAACCGAAGTGGCACTTTTAACGATTAAAGCAATAAGAGCACATGGTTCATAAAAGGCCAGAAAAATTCCATTAGAAAAAGAGCAAAAATTTTAAAGGGATTTGATTTAAGAGCCATTTTTAGAAGCCTCTTGATGAAATTTTTGATACTAAAACTGCAGAGAAGAAACTTACTGTTAATCCACGTTATATGACTTTGAATCCAGTCTGCCCTTCGTCTTCTACCTCAGAAAGGGCCTAAATTTAACCAAAGTCTATAAAGACATTTCTGCAGGGAGAAAAAGTGTGTGTGTGTGTGTGTGTGTGTGTGTGTGTGTGTGTGTGAGAGTGTGTGTGTGTGTGTGTGTATGTGTGTGTGTGTGTGTTAAAGACAAACATACCTGCTTCATCATAGGATACAGTCAATTTTTCTAGCATTTCTCGGTCAATTGACAGAATCTGCTGTTCAAGGATGGTCTGGTAAGACAGAACACTATTTTCTTTGTCCTTCTCGTAGTCCTGAAGATGCTGTTTAAGGGCCTCTGGGAGTCTCGATTTTACATATTCAGCTGCAGTCTGCAGTTAAAACAGGTAGAGAACCCCATTAGTATTTCTCATCTTAGGCTTTTCACTTCCCCTCATGGGCTGTGGTGAAAACTCCAAGCACCGTGAAAGCAACCCTTTAGACAAGAATATCCTTGTCATCATCATTACTAGACTCCATTCTACCCAGTCAGATGAATCTTCACATAGGCAGACTCACAGACCTACTGGACTTTTCTACCAGGTTTAAAGGCCTGAAAGATGATGGATTCGGTTTGGCATACAAGGAGTTAATACTCGGAGTTTCAGCTACTCCACTGAACTCTGAAGGCCCCATGACAGTCATTTTGCTGGCTATAAATCTGACTTGCCCTTGTCGAGAATGCAGAAGCTTGTCACTCATCCCAGCAGTGAGCCCACCTATGCTATGGCATCCACATCGCTGCTTTGATGTTCTGTGCTCATTAATGCTTCCACGGGAACTCTTGTGAAGTGAACAGAAAGGAGAGTCCTCTGCTGGGGCTCAGAATGGAATAATGGGATAAACGAAGAAAGAAGAGATCTAAGACAATGATGCCCCTTAACCTGAAAAAAGAACTGTTCACCAATGTCTTGGCCTTTATATATATATGATGTATATGATATATATTACATATAATATAATATAATATAATATAATATAATATAATATATACATATATGTATGTATGTATACATATATACATATAATATATACATAGATCTTACAAGGACCACCGTTTAGATATGTGCCTAGACGACCCATCCACACGGTTTAATATTTTTTTTAAAAATTCCTGTACATTCAAGGTGTGATGCATAAACAATGAATCTTGAACACTGAAAAAATTAAATTAAATTAAAACAATTCCTATACAACTATTAATTGCATAATTTAAGACAAGTTCAAGTTAAACACACACACAGGCATATATATAGCAAATGCTCATCAACTGGGGTTTGTTTGTTTCCTTTATCAAACAGTATGCTCTATAACCTTTGGGAAAAAAATGAGATAGATCTATATGTACCAACAAGGAAGAATGTCATGGTATTACTGTTAAGGTTAAAAAACAAAGTCACAGAATATCAGTGACAGTATATCCTTTTTATGTAAAGCATACATATGTGTCATATTCTGTAATATCATGTGTGTGGGAGAAGATATTGAGGGCTATATTCCAATTGCAGAACATGCTCACTTTTTACTCTCCACATTTCTGTATTGTTTCAGTGCTCTTACCACTGCAATTTTTTTTGAGATTTTTTTCATTTATTCATTTGAGAGAGAGACAAAGAGCATGAGCAAGGGAGAGAGGCAGAGACAGGCGAAAGCAGAATCCCTGCTGAGCAGGGACCTGGATGTGGGGCTCCATTCCAGGACCCTGGGATCCCGATCCGAGCCAAAGGCAGACATCTAACCATCTGAGCCACCCAGGAGCCTCAGTATTGCAGTTTTTAAGAATTATCTTTAAAATTTTTTTGTAACCTTCATAGTTTTCCTTTTAAATATGTTAGCACAATTTAAGAGGAAGAGAAGCTTGCCAGAATAATGGACAATAGACTTCCCAGCAAAAGTCTCCTGGGAAATGGTGGAAAAAAGTTATAGATCAGTTCTCAGAGTGGCCAAATAGAGCACACAACACATTTTATTTCCAAATTTACATTTAGATTCCCTAAGTCAGTTGTTGATGGAATTAGGATTTTAAAATATCACCAAACATTGTTCAATTTCTCTGCCAGCCAGCTAGTGCAGAACAAATAAAATTATTCCATAAAATGTAAATGGACTCAGCACATTAGCACAGCATATTTAATTCTAGAATTTAATAACAATTTTCTCCCGACACTGGAAAATGAAGAGACACATTGCTGAATAACTATTTTTAGACTCATACTACCTTACTATTCAGTGTAACATCTGTCTATAATTTTTTTTCCTTGGAGATAATCTACGAGGTAACAGACGTAGTTAAAACGCACATTTTAGGGTGCCTGGGTGGCTCAGTTGGTTAAGCAACTGCCTTCGGCTCAGGTCATGATCCCGGAGTCCGGGGATCGAGTGCCGTATCGGGTTCCCAGCTCCACAGGGAGTCTGCTTCTCCCTCTGACCTCCCTTCTCATGCTCTCTCTCACTGTCTCTCTCTCAAATAAATAACAAATCTTAAAAATAAATAAATAAAATGCACATTTTACAAATATTGATATACTCTCTATTATTGAAAGCATACACATTTCCTTTCAATTGTGTCTACTGATTTATTTTTGTAATTAAAATCATGATATAGGTCTTTGAACAGGGCCTATATATATATATATATATATATATATATATATATATATATATACACTTTTTTTTTACTATATTGGAGTTATATTTTGGTATTTCATTTTTTTAAAGATTTTATTTATTTATTTGAGAGAGAGAGAGAGAGAGCAAGGGGGAGGAGCAGAGGGAGAGGGACAAGTAGACTTTGCACTGAGCGCAGGGCCAGATATGGGCTTGATCTCACAACTCTGAGATCATGACTTGAAACCAAGAGTTGATGCTTAAACAACTGAGCCACCCAGGTGCCCTGGCATTTCATTTCTAAACAGTATAACTTCACGTATAGAGTTCTTTCCGTTGGAAAGAGTCTCAAGAGGAACAGAGAGAAAGAAACTCTAGCAAAATACTAGATTCTGTCAAGATATTTTAAGAAATCACCTTTATACGGAGGTGATGTATACAAATCAATATAGATGTATACAAATGGCAGTGAAAACCTTATGTTCAAGCATGTATCTGCGTTAAAAAGAGGCTGTCTTACAAATACCATATGATCTCACTTATATATGCAATCTGAAACAAAATAAAACAAAACCGAACTCATGGATGCTGAGAACAGATTGGTGGGGTGGGGGTGGACAAAACAGGTGAAGGTTATCAAAAGGTACAAACTTCCAGTTATAAAATAAATAAATCTTGGGGATATAATGTTTTACATGGTGGCTACAGTTGATAATATTGTACATTGTATTGTATATTTGAAAGTTGCTAAGAAAACAGATCTTAAAGATTCTTAGCACAAGAAAAGAAATTGAAACTCTACGAGGTGGCAGCAGATGTTCATTAGGCTTGTTATGGTGACCATTTCATAATATATACAAATACCAAATCATTATCTTGTATACTTGAAACTAATATGTCAGTTATACCTTAATACAAAACCAGGCTGTCATCTTTTTTTGGGGGGGGGTCAGGCTGTCATCTTTTTAACTGAGATTATAATTTTCCACAAGTAATAGATAATACAAAGAAAAATTTAAATTTAAAATTTTCACTGGAATTCTATAAAAGTGAAAAATGAAATTAAAATTTAAGATTACTTATCTATTCTTTAATCGATGAGAAGTACAACTGGAAGTTTAAACCCTAAATTGCACGTTCTTATAATCAACCATTCCAGAAACAACAATACTGTTACCATGATCAGTATCTTGCATTTGTGTGGTACTTTATACTTTTCCCAGCAATTTATGCTATTACCATTCTGTTTGTTCAGAATAACTTTGAATGAAAGTAGATAACTTACTGGTTTTGGCCAGTCCTTCACATCCTTCAAGGTTTGGCTCAAATGTTACAAATTCTGTTAGTGAACACACCTAATAGCAACAGTCTTTCAAGTGTTTATACAGGAATTTATATAGGGGTAAGGATTTTAGTTCCCCAGTTCAGCTAACATTAGAACTGTATCTTATACATCCTTGAGTTTGCCCAGTATCTGTTTCAGTGCCTTATACTGAATAAGTTTACTATCTTGACTATATCCAAGAGTCAGGTGCTTTGAGATAGCCTTTGGAGAAAATCTTCTGACAGTTTATAATTCTTTGCCTGCAATATGAACTTGCTTTCCTGATTCCAGATAGAGCTAGGAGCATTTTCCACCGGCAAATGGTACCACACTACATTTACTCTTTGATTATCATCGGTGCCATTATTTTAGGAAAGCCAACAGCTTAAACTCAAATCATCATTTATGTGCCCAAACAGAAAATTATGTACTTCACATACAAAGCCATATATGAAGCTTTATTTAATAATTAAAATAATTATTGTTTCATCTTCTCCTTCCTCGTCTTTTTTCATTCATTCAGCAATGGGGTCGCTCCCACTAGGGACCCTCGAAGGAGTCATGTGAACCAAACCTCAGAACTGGGCCCCTCAGTTATGGGTTGCCTTGCAGAGGTTCACTCTGCCTACAAGCTCAAGTCTGTGCTGTTTCCAGTTGTGGCAGAGAATGGGAGATGCGGAGTTCCCAGCTTCCCCAGGTTCCACCAGAGCAGATGGTTAGCAGCGGGAAAGATGAACTAAAAGCTTGTGAGGCAGGACACAAAGGGTGCCCAGCCAGTGTACCTTCTTGCAGAAGCTGTATACATGCCAGGCTCAGTCTGGAAGATAGTTAATGGGCCAGAGCAGACCCTGTAAAAAATACTCAAAAGAATGAAAGAAAAGCAGAATGACTAAGGGTCTAAATTTGGGAACCTCGTAGGTAGAATGCTGACACTGGTCGTTAGGCTAAAAAACTATTTACTATCCCAGCGTATGTTCTCTAAGAAATAATATATATGAAAGAATGGGGGAGTGCGCTAAATTAAACGCGGCTAAATGCTTCACAAGTCATCTTAAAATCCTGGCAGCCAGCCAGTTCCAATTTATTGAGTGTGTCCTGAATAAAGGGTATTAGACCCATTGATGTTGTGCGAACAAATCTTTGCCATAAAGGAACTTGCAAGTTTAATGTGCAAACAAAACACACACATGAAATACTGGAAAAACACTCTTCACAGTGCAATAAAAAAAAAAACCAAACAAACATGCATGAATCTTGAGATAAACTAGCATATTTATTTAATATATGAGCCATTTTAGGTACTGAATGGCCTCTAGGAAGAAAAATTTAGGATGGGGACAAGAAAAGAATCAGGAAATCACTGGAGTTTAAAGAGCAGTTTTGAGGTAAGAGGCACTTACTGGAGCAAAGAAAAGCAATCTGGAAAGTAGTGAAGGCGAGTTCACAGGGAGAAATATTAAGAAATGAAGTTGATAAAAACTAGGAGCCAAGTAAATAAATAAAATGTTAAAAAAAAAAAAAAGGGTGCCTGGGTGGCTCAGTTGGTTGAGCAACTGCCTCCGGTTCAGGTCATGATCCTTGAGTTCCGGGATCGAGTCCCACATTGGGCTCCCAGCTCCGCGGGAAGTCTGCTTCTTCCTCTGACCTTCTCTCTTCTCATGCTCTCTCTCACTTTCTCTGTCTCTCAAATAAATAAATAAAATCTTAAAAAAAAAAAAAAACTAGGAGCAAAAGAGAGCTTGGCAGTTGTAGAGCAGTTGTAGAGTAGGGCGTTTTGATTTGTACCAGTTAATAATAGGAAATACTGAACATCTTAGAGTGAAATAAATGATCACATCTCCAAGTCAGGCTCCAGGCCCAGCGTGTAGCCTGCTTTAGAGTCTCTCTCCCTCTGCCCCCTCCCCTCCTGCTCTCTCTCTAAAAAATAAAAATTAAAAATAAATAAATAAATAAATAAATAAAAATAAAATGCCCTTGAGGGAGGCACCTGGATGGCTCAGTTGGTTAAGCACCTGACTCTTGATCTCAGCTCAGGTCCTGATCTCAGGGTCGTGAGTTCAAGCCCCACGTCAAGCTCCACGACCAGCGTGGAACCTACTTAAGAAAAATAAAGCATGGAGACAAGTAAAAAGTCTGAAGGAAAGGAAAACTGGCCTTCTACACTGTGCTTGGAGTATAAATTGGACAATCTCTTTGGACAGAAAATGAAAAAATGTCATACAAATTTTAAAACACTTTATAGCTTTTACCTAGTAATTGCCTTTCTGGGAACTTATTTTGAGAGAAAGTTAAAGATGAGCCTAAAGATTTGAGTGTAAACATGTTTATCAAAGTATTATTCATGATCATGAAAATTGGTCTTGAAATTGGTTGACTGAATTATGGGCATCCATGCAATGGAATACAATGTAAGTATTCAAAATCAAATTATGAAAGAATGCTAAATTATGTGGGAAAGTGTTAATAATGAAAAGCAGATTATGAAGCAGTTTGTATACTACATGTGTGAGGAAAAAATTGGCGGAAATATATAAATATTGATCACAGTTATCTCAGAGTAGTAAGAGTTCAGGGAATATTAATTTTTTCCTCTACGTAGTTTTCTGAGTTTTCCGAATTTCCTAAAATAAAAACGGCAGGAAACACTTGCCCACTTTCTATGTGCCAGGCACGGAGCTGAATGCCTTACGTGTATTTGCTTCTTTAACCCTCGCAACAACCTTGACAGGTTTCTACAGATGAGGAGACAAACTCAGAGAGGTTAAATAATTTATCCCTGGCTCTGTAGCAAGTGGTGGAGCAGGACACACCAACCATTTGTGAGCTAAAAAAGAAAAAAAATTTTTTTTGAAAAAAGAACCGGCTGCATACTGTGGTCATTCTTTTGTGAGGCAAAGCAGCCCCAGGCTGGGATAAAGGCCCTGAGCTGAGAACAAAAGAGCACTTGGGCCAAGTGTGGTGACAGATGGGAAAGAAAAATGTGTAAAATGGCTTCCCTGTTGCAAAACCAGAAACTAGAGATAAGGTGGTGATATCGAGAGTAAATGGGAAAACTGAGTAAAGTGAAACAGAATAAACTTCGTTTTAAACACTGAATTGTAAGCCTGAAGACTCTACCTCCACCAACCTCTCAAAAAAGAAAAACCTCCAGGAGGAGAAAGTATTAGATGTATTTTGTAGAACTCAAAACAGAAATACCGGACAAATGACTTTGGTTACAAGTTCTAGGAAGGCAAAAGCTATTTTCAGGAAAAGAAATTAGGTGATAATTGAATTAAATTCCAATAGAGCCCCCATTTGAGAAAGATCACGAGCACATTAGACCTACATTCATTTCACTTTTAGTATTTTTCCCTGAGAACTTGCAGATGTCCAGTTACTATCCATTTTGAACTTTAACAGATATAAAAACAGGCTTCTGATGTCATAAATGGAAAATTTGCTTGACAATTTTTATTTAATACTGCATATTTCATAGCTGTGGGAGTTTTAAATGTTTTGCCCCTTCCTTTCTAATCAAATATTCTATCTTATTACCAATTCTAAGACTTAGTTTATCATATATAATTTTATATTTAAAAATCTTAGGTATGGTGTTTAAAAAAAAGGAAGCTCCCTCTAAACTTTTACTTAGAAAATATTTAAGGGGTGCGTGCGTGGCTCAGTGGGTTAAGCATTTGCCTTCGGCTCAGGTCATGATCTCAGGGTCCTGGGATCGAGCCCCGCATTGCAGGGAGCCTGCTTCTCCCTCTGCCACTCCCCTTTTTTGTGTTCTGTCTCTCTCTCTGACAAATAAATAAATAAAATCTTTTTTAAAAAAATGGATTTTGGGCACCTGGGTAGCTTAGTTGGTTAGGCAACTGCCTTCAGCTCAGGTCATGATCCCAGAGTCCTGGGATAGAGTCCCACATTGGGCTCCCAGCTCCATAGGGAGTCTGCTTCTCCCTCTGACCTTCTCCCCTCTCATTCTCGCTCTCACTGTCTCTATCTCAAATAAATAAAAAAACCTTTAAAAAAAAGAGGGTTTTTTTTAAGATTTTATTTTTTAAGTAATCTCTATACCCAACATGGGGCCCAAACTCACAACCCCGACTAGATCAAGAGTCTCATGCTCCAACTACTGAACCAGACAGAAGCCCCCTTTTATCCTTAAGTTTGTAATGATCTGTGTTATAAATGCTAGTCCTGATGTAAAGACCCAATTTCAAAGCAACACTGAAAAACTAACAAATGAGATTCCAAGATTACAAAATCTGGAAATGCATCTTAAAAAGACATACCCACTTTTGCCTCAAGGATGGTCTAGAGCACCCTTTGCTAAGATAAGAAGTTTCAGAATTTTAATATCTTTCAGATTCTCTCATTTTATAAATTACCCTTCCCCTTTTGTTTTATTTAATGCAAATGTGCGTGCGTTCACACACCACGCACATGCACACACACACACACACACACATAATTGTAATTTAGCTGAAAGAAATCCTCCATTGACATGAATGGAACAAATAATTGACGGTAGCACCATTCCGTTTATATTTATGCCACATATATGCCTGACTTCGAACACACAGAGCTACTGCTCCAAGTGAGTGTTGCTTGTGAATGAACACAGGCTTTTAAAACTGGATCAAAAAGAGACGAAAGGGGCTGATTCTTGGAGCCACGTTGCCCTCAAACACAATAAGGGGCTGAGTCTGGCTCTAAGCGCATCTGATGACCCTTTAGGTGAGAAGTCGACTTCGGTGCCGACGAAGACCTCTGAGAGCGCTAAGATGGGAAATCAATTCTGCAAATACTGAGTAGGAAGAAAAGCTGAATTTGGGGAAATGTGACCCAGGAATGACAGCTAGGTGTTCACAAGATAAAGGAGAGACCCGAAGGGAGATCCTTCAAAATCCGTGCCACCGGAAGATGGAAGAGAGAAGGGAGTAAGTAATATTTTTATTGCAGACAAGGATGGCCTGTCCTTGAAGGGAAGTGAGTGTGCATATGCCGGCTTGACAGCAGCCAGAGCACAGATCGCACGTTAATTTACTTAGGTCCACCTTGGAATCTATCTTTCTTAGGGCAACATATCATTCACGTCTGACAACTGCTCCGTGGCTCCGGGCACTTTAAAACAAAGTCAGAGTGAATGCCCTTGCCCACCAGCAAGAGGACATAAGGCAGGGGAGCTGTTCCTCTCTCACACCTGCCAGGAGCCTCATTTCTTGCCATTTTTAGTCTCTGCCACTTCTAACCTGAAGGGGGTTGTTTAAATAAGAAAGGCATCTTTGAGAGGACCATCTTGCATTCCTGAATCCATAATCCTGGCTCAGAAAGGTGAATTTGATTCCTTTAAGAGAGATGGCATCAGGAAAAAGTTCCAGGCTCAAACCTGCGGTGTATAAACGAAATCCTTTGCTTATTAGGGAGATTCGAGATGGCTCTGGAGGACCAAAGCTGCGGCTGTGCAAATGTTAGTCTGTCGTGTGACGAAACGACCACCACAGAGGGCATAAGACTCAGCAAGTGAGGGACTTGAAATCATATTACCTACTTAATATGGAGATTGAAGTTTTCGTTTAGTTTAATCATAAAGGTGCTGACTGCTAAGTTATAGATTATTCAGGACGATTCGCCTGGAACTCTTCAAGTGACAAAGCTTTAATAACTTTATCAGTCATCTGATCCATATTTGATCTGAGGCCTTATTCTCACAGCTCCAAGCATGTCAAAGTGTGAAAATATGGCTCAAATTCCACTCCTTGAATGATGGCTTCCCAGACTGCAGATGGTTGATTTTATATATATCAAAACCAAATTACCTTCCTTTTCTAGATCCCTGTTCTCCCATCACAGTAAACTATAATTAACCAAGGTATCAAACGTTGTTCAGCCACATGGTCTATTTTCCTAATCTTGTTACTTTGGTCAAATCTATATTCAAACTCTATGGGATTAAAATGCGCATCTGCTTACAATCTGAAGAAAAGGTGAAATTATTTCTCTATACCAAAGTGACGACTCATGAAGCCTTTGCCCCTCAGTTACCACATACATTCTAGAGAGTTGGGGGGATTAGACTATACAAGGGCCATGGTCATTCTTCTAATTTGTTTCTTAAAACACACATTCACATCTAAGTTCTCCTGAAAGATGGCAACATAAAAACAGAGTACCAGCAGATTTTTTCATAAATCTGTTGAGAAAACAAGCAGCATTCAGCCAAAGCAGTCTTGTTAAATTTTGGGGATAGGTGAGTTCCTATTATTTCGGCAGTTGTAGAAAGAAGTAAGTTGTTTCACATTCTATACACTTGAGATCTATAGGAGAAACAAGTAAGGTAATGTTTGTTTACAGGGAGAAAAATGTTGCATATTTCAAAGGAAATTATGGTTAATTACTGATAAAATTCCCCTCCATTTCTGAATCTTGGCCTTGGAGAAACACCTGCTTCCCTAGGTGCTATCCAAATGTGTTCCAGAAAGTTCCATGCAGAATGCTAACTGAAAATGCCCTTGGTGATTCAGGAATTCAATGGAACCAACTGTTATAAATAAATTATAACAGACTCATGAGTTATTAATCAAAAAGAACTCTGTAACTATAACAATCGAGCAGTCCCTCAGGGGATGCAGCCAGAACATAGTCAGACAAAATGTGCCTTGGCTGGCAATAGGGTCAGAGAATTCCTCTTTGGCCTCACTTGGCTCCACAGCTACCTGTCAGGCTCTTCGGGGAGCACCTCCAAAGAGCAGGTGTGGCCAGGCTGGCAGGGAAGTCCAAAGCCAATGCCAATTGAGCTGATGTCCCCAGCCTGATAGAACTTTAAAAAGTGCCTTCGAAGCCAGTATTAGATTTAAGCTCCTTGTATGTGCTGTGGAGATTTGGAGAAGGGGCCATCTTTCTGTCCAGGAACCTGGGAACTATCTCATTCTACCATTCCACTTTTTGCACGGAACTTTCAACGTCTGGTTTGTGCTAGCTCTTCCCCCACTGAAAGGCAAACATCTGATGGAGTAATGCACTAAGAAATGTTCAGTCTTAATGTGGACAAGATGAACAGGTTTTTACATACAGGGATGTAAAATGAGAAGCAGTAAAGCACCAGAGAAATTCCTGGGAATGAGCTGCAAAGTGGGGAAAATGAAGGTCAGGAGAGACAGACATTATTACTCTGAGATTTAACTCTGCATGGAGGAAAACACAAAAATCTGCACTACCTCAAGCTTTAATTTACTCTTCTCCATCTCTGGCTCCACCGACAAGTCCTACCATTAAAACTTTTCTGAGGCTAACCTCACAAAAAAACCCTGTATCTGTTGCATCTCACACACAGGGAAGTAAAAAATGCATTTGGTCGTATCTACTGCGTGCACTAGGTTCAAAACCCCTCCCGTGCAGACAGGAGTCATTACTTAAGTTGTAAAACTAAAACTAAACTAGTCTTCCAGAACAAAAGCTACCATTTCCCTCACCGGTCCTGTCCTTCATTCAGGGACCTCTATCACAGCTCTCAACCACTCGCACTGTCTCTCCAGTCACCTATTTGCCTCCTCACTAATTTATGAGCAACTAACAGGTGGGACAAAAGTATTTTCCAATAGCTGGGTTTCCCTAACATCAAACCGCGTGCAGGCTTGTGGGGAGAAAACGGTGGAGAGGGGGTACGTGAAAACGGAGCTTAATGTTCTATGAATGTTAATTCTATACGATCACAAACATAAAAGACAAAAGGACCAGGCCCATCGTGTTTCTTCCTATCACTCTGACATCTGCCAGTCCTCTGCCATTTATATAAATGTCATACTATCTCACACTCCTTGAGCACCGAACCTTCTTTAATCGCACAGGAAACAGGGCTGTTAGTTTGGACAGAGCCAGCCCCTGTTGTATCTCAAACTAAGTGTTTCTTGTTGTTTTTGTATAATTTTGAATGTAAATGAAAATCTGAGGAAAGCAATGGATCCTCTTCCCAGAAACACACACACACACACACACACACACACACTATATACATATATACATGTGAAAATATATATATACAAAAAAGACTCATATGTATGTATGTACATAGTGCATATGTTATACATGTATGTGTATACATCATGTATGTATGTACGTGTGTAGTGTCCCATTTTAGGAACCCAAGTATGAAGTTCATGAACCAGGTCTCGAGAAGCCTTATTAGATCCAATAATGGAAAGGACACTAGGGACAGGGATTTAGTTTTCTCTACAAAATTTGGTGGATTGACTTGATCAGTGTTTCTCAGGGGTGTTACTAAAACCAACTGCCTCTGAATCACCTGGGATGGGGACAGGGGATGTCTTCTTGAAAATGCAGACTATGAGTTCTGCTCCCTCTTTAGCAAATCAAGATCTTCCGGGTGGGACTCTAGAATCTGCTCTTTAAACTTGTGCTATGTTTTTTCACAAGCTCACTAAAGGGTGAAACCTACCAGTTTCTACCCCTTAGAGTTCTGATTTTATAAGGGGTAGGCATGCATATTCTTGTAAAGCTGTACAACAAATTCTGATGTATATCTAAAGCTATATCAGACCCTTTACAATAACAGCCCTCTGCATCCCCAGGACTCAGTTTGGCAAGTAAATATTTTTAATTCTTATAAAAACCTTGACTGTATGCCCTGACATTCCCACACAGCCTGTCCACCTTCCGTGCCACAGGCTTTTCTGATTGTATAAAATTGCCAATCTGTTCAGCCTCTCAAAGGAGGAGCCCTCCCTAAAGCAAGCTAACTGACCTTGAGTACTTGGGGACGCCAGGAGCACCTGGAACCCTTTCTCACAGCTTGTGCGCAATCAAGCAAGTCTCAGCAAGCTGTGTGAAACAGGCCACTAAATGACCGGTGGCAAAGCACCTTGAAAACACAGTGATATCCTCTTGACCATGCCGGGACATGGTCAGAACACTGCCTTGACCTCTGCTGGCAACCGCCAGTGGAATTTCAAAGCCTGGAGAGTCGCAGCAAAATGGAGCAGAAAGAAAAGCAAATCAGTATCCCAGCAGTGCTGCATAACTTTGCATACAGAGTTGGAAGGGGTATCTTATTTTAGCAAGAGGAAAATGGGATACCTAATTGCGTGGCAAAGCTATAATTTAGCAGTGAATGCACCTGCTTATGTAAATATAAAATGACACATTTTAAAATCTGAATGGGCAAATAGTTCACGGATCCTACAGAGAAAAAGATATCCTTTCCCAAGTCCTACTTCAACTCCAAACAACAAGAGCTGGATGGGCAGACATGCAGTCATGGGCTAGAGCTACATCCTTTCAATTAATATTTGTTGCCTAGTATGTGCCAAGCACCTTGCTGGGAATAAACGGTGAAACAAAAGTAGACATGTCTCTGTTCTCATGGTGGGGAGACAAAAATTAACCAAATATGTAGTCTCTTAAGTAAGTGTATAAATACAAACAGAAGTGCTCCAAGGAAAGGAATACGGTTCTTTGAGGAGATACAACAAACCTAAACAACCTGCTATGGGAAAGGGAGGCTTCCCTCGGAGAATGATGCTTGAGCAGAGATCTAAAAACTAGGAGGTACACAGAGAAAGGGGTAAAGAGTAAAGAGTTCAGAAGAGGTCAATACAGGCAGTAAAAAGAGCATATTTTATTGATATGGATTTTCTAACATGTGGATCAGTGAGAACCAAAATGAATAAAAGTTGCAATTTTATAGGAGGGAAGGCTTCAAGATGGACTTATACTCTGAGGGGTTAGATAATGGGCCACCGAGTCCATTGAGGAGCATGTGCAAGGGAGTAATATGCACTACACTTGCCTAAATTAAACCAATAATAACTTTCTATTGTGCGTGTGTGGGCTTAGTTTTTTAATTTCTTTTCATTAACATGGGTTTCTTATAAAGAAGTTAAGAACAATGATGGGCCCCAACAAATTCTTGACCTCCCAGTTAATGTCTCATGTATTTTTAATTTTTTATCTTTCTCACCTAGTCCTCACACCATTGCCTATCTTTGTTTAGCATAGGCAATTGGTAGACTCTTCGCTTTCCTTCCACGTTACTCTCACGGGTTGAATTTACACCAGATTTTGGCCTTTTTGCAATAACATACAGAATAATAACACTTCTGGGTATCTTTTTTTTTTCTTTAAGTCAGAGAAGATGTTTGTTTATTTTATTTATTTATTTGTTTATTATTTTTTTGAAGACGTTCATTTATAAAGGGAACCGTGAGCTAAAATAGCATCAACTAATAAGCATATACTAGCTTGGACTCATTCGTCCCAAGTTGTAAAATTCCTGCCCCTAAAGCCAAAGGAATAAAACTAAAATGAAATCAAATAAAATAAATAAAAACTATACTCCTTAGAATAAATGTATGGAAGCAGCCTTAGCAGGGTAAGAAAGAAGCCCAGTGGTCTCCCCACTTCATGATCTGTCTATGTGGATACATAGTCCCGTTCCATGCAGAAAGTTCCCCACCAACAAAAGGGTAGAAAAAAGACTCAAATGTGTATATAGCTTAGAATTTCCCACTGGGAGAGACTTCATTCAGAAAGATAAAATCTGAGTAATTGCAATTCACATCTCCAGGGTTTTCCCCACCTACCTGGGAGAATGGCTGAAGAATCCTAAGAAATGTAATTTACCCTTTTGGGCGGGCCAGCCCAGCTCTTTTGTATATTTGACAGCTACCATTTACTGAGTTCTTATTGTGTGTCGGGTACTACGCTTGGTACTTTATATAAATTACTTCATCCAATCCTCACAACAACCCCGAAAGGTAGATATGATTGTCAATGTTTTACAGATGTGTCCCTGCACCTCTTGTAGTCCTTTGCTCCTCAACAAATTTGCAAGTTTCTTTTCTTTTTTTTTTTTTAATATTTTATTTATTTGACAGAGAGATCACAAGTAGGCAGAGAGAGAGGAGGAAGTAGGCTCCCTGCTGAGCAGAGAGCCTGATGCGGGACTCAAACTCAGGACCCTAAGATCATGACCTGCGCCAAAGGCAGAGGCTTAACCCACTGAGCCACCCAGGCACCCCAACAAATTTGCAGTTTCATAAATATTTTGTGTGGGCAAGTTTTAGGAATTTGGGGCTAAGAAAAATAAGATAGTAAAATTGAGATGAAGCCAGGGATAAACTTGAGACACAAAATATATGCCTTAAGATTCCATTTATTTGTTAAAGACTAATTAAGAACCAATTGAGTTCCCTGGCATCCAAAGCAAAGAAATAAAGGCAACCACTTGCACAGGTCACAGTGCCCTTAGAATGAATTATAGAAAGGACCAAATAATGCTTCTGGCAGACATTACTATTCAATCCAAGAATTCTTTGTCACTGAGCTCAGACCCATACTAAGAGCCTTCCTCAATACTGTATTCCAGGCAGCTGCCAATCAAAATTAGCACAAGAGATGAATCCTGTTTATGAGCCTTGGTCTAAATCCAGGGTGGCAAACTACAGCCCAAACACCTGTTTTTGTAAATAAGGTTTTACTGGGACACAGCCTCGACCAATTGTTTACATACTGTCTATGGCTGCTTCCAACTTGAATGGCAGAGTTGAACAGTTGAGACTGAGTACATATGATATACAAAGCCTAAAATGTTTATTATATGGCTCTCTACAGAAAAAGTACCATACCCTGGTATAGATGAATAGCCAAACTAAAGCAAAATCAGCAGGTGTGTGCGTGTGTATATACACATTACTTATTTGTATATATATTATTGAGCTCACATTTATTATTTGCCTTCATGTATTGAACAGTGTGTTGCATTCCAGGTGTATACAAATAAGTTATACAGAGTCATCACCTACAGATAGCTCACAATCTAGCTACAGAAATGACTAAAGAGGTAATCACAAAACAATTTGATCAGTTCTAAAATGTTAAGTACATACGATTTATTATGTGAACACAACAAAGTGATTTAAAATACCTAACACCCCAGAGAAAGAATACTTAAACATTCTATTGCTTTCCATGTAACCATATAACCTAAAAGTCAGGGGAATAGCACCTCTGTAGCAATCCTCAGAGAAAATGGGTGGATAAAAATGCAGCCAGGCATTATAAAGAGAAGCTGCTTTAACTGAATGTAACATTAAAAATGAAAAGGTCATTAGGCATTCTAGAAACAAGGGGCAACTGGCAATGCACCATAAAAAACTTGAGCAACTTTGGATTCTCACAACTGTCATTTGTCAGGAACCACATTATCACAGGAAAATTAACAAGGTTCCAAAGAGACATGTAAAGTTTGAATTAGGATTCATAGTAGATTGGCAGGAACATAATAAATTCATAATTATAATAATCCACAGCTGCTTCAACCTTAGAAAATAATGAATTGCTTGGTATGGGCTTGCAAGCAAAAACCATTTGCTGTGGAGCAGTGTCCCATCTTTAGGTCCTGTACCCAGATAGTCCAAATCCAAGAAAAATCCACCTCAAGATTTATTGTTGCAACAAGCAATTTCCAAATGTCATAAATCAGCATGGAAATTGTCAGACTAGAAAAAGTATAAACTTTGCCATCTACATCTTCCTTTTATTTCACAAGATAGTTCGTATGATTCTTCTTCGAAACATATTATGTTGATCTAAGTGCCCTAGGATGGAAGAGGTCATTAAATAAGTCAACATGACTTATGAGACACACTCAACAAACCAAGCTTTCTTGTCTAACACAAATCATATACCCACATTCCGGCAATTAAATAGTGAAGGTTAACAGAATATCAGAAGACAGGTAGCTGGCCATTTAGCTTTGAATACTTATTTGTAAGTTAAGTGAGTTGCCAGTTTGGTTTGAAATCTTTTCTTCAAGACTTGTACGAAACAAAATTTTATATGTAACACATTTTAATGTAATGCTTTAATGGCATCCTTCCCAGGAACTAGGTAAAAAATTCTCAGGATCCATTCCAGTTCTTTAGTTAAAGAGAAAATTAGATTTGGATATATGTGTGTCCTATGTAATTTTTCAAATGAGAGTTCTATAAATGATAGCTCAATTCTGTAATACCTCATTTAATAATTGTCATCAGGGAATGAAGAGCTTCACGTAAGTGAATGTCCCATTTCACTCTACTACTCTAAATAATGAAAAATTATTTTAACCTCTTTCAGTGGAAATGTTTCTATAGTGAAACACATACTTCCACATTTTTTCAATGAGAATACACAGAAGAAAATCTAGCATTTTTTTTAATGACTTAAAGCCATCTTTGGAACATGAAAGGAGGTAGAAACATTCATTTCTCCTGAATATGAAGTTGGTTCCCACACTCAAGAACCCTGATTGGTGTGAGAAGCTCTTGGTTCTCCCTCCGTAGGTGGATAATCCTGCATGTAAGTGGCTATGTTATTGTAGCCATAATTATCTAGCCCAAAGACTTGGAAAATGTCTGATCTTCTTACTGGAGAAAAATGCATGGGCTTTATGGTTATTTTCTCCTTAGTCCTTTTTTGTTTACTGCCTGGTTCATTACAGTGGTCCACATAGTTGAAATGGTGGGGAGGAGGAGTCTACCTTTCAGATAGGTGGCGTGTAAGTAAAAAATGTGAATATTGAATGCATATCTACTGTTTACTAAAAATCATAAAGAATTTCCCTTTAGATTCATATGCTCTGAGAAAACCCATCAAAATGGCACGAATAAAACTGGTAGCTTTGTACTTATGAAGCTTACAGGCATACAGATGGGTCAATGGATATAAGAAACTCATGAAAATCTAAATGGAGTTGGTATGATTTGTCTTATGAAAAGTTATTTAGCTTTCCATTCTTACCCAAATATTCATTATTTGGGCCAAAACTGGAACTATGTCTTCCATCTCTGGTTCTTTAGCACTTTGTACAATACTGGGCATTAGGTACTGAATCAAAGCTTGGGGAATGAATGAATTAAAAGACTTCAGTGTCACAGAAACATTTAAAAACTCAATATCTAAATTTTAGATAATCAGTTGAGCTATCCTCACTTAAGTTATTGCACTAGATTTTTCTCCATTTTATTATAAAAATTCATATGCAGTCTAAGAATTTAGAGTTGTATACCCTGGATGGCTCATTTGCTCTTGGATTTCTGCCACTGGTTTTCACTATTTTCCATATGAGCTAAAGCAATTACAAACTAGGATCTGGGAAGTTCCTAAATTCATAGAGTTTAAATATTTTTATAAACAAGCATTATAAAACTTCCCAGTTTTATTCCATCACATACTGGAACAGGTAAATCATTTTTAGTTACATAATCATACTAGTCAAAGTAATGTTTTCAAATGTTACTTGTAATTGACCAACTTCTTAAAATATTAAGAAACCAAATGTACAAGAATGAAAGAACAATTATTATGGAGTTTTCCCTGACTACGCTTCTGGAAATTTCCGTTAAACAATGGGAACTTCCATATTATTAATCGTTTTCATTTCCATATGGTTTTGGTTAAGCATGTACCTGTAGTAACTCTTTCCTCCACCAGATGGCATCCATGAACCAATCAAAATGCCCAACCTCCAAGCTACTCAAAAGGGAAACTGAATAAATGTAGTAAGGGGTGGCTGTCCTTGTGTCTAGAAGAGGCACAATTGTTAAAATCCAGTTATGAAATGCAGATGGCTGCCTGTACTGGGTTACAAAGCAGGCTTAAGAATTCATTCAAGTGTTCACTCTTTCAACATTTATCAAGTGGTAATGAGGCTCCTACATTATTCTGAATACAGATAGCAAAAAGAAGAGTCCTTGCCCTCAAAGAGCTTATGATTTAAAGAAGCAGATGAGTGGTAAAGAGACAACTACAAAACAGTAGAATAAGTTTAAGAAGGTTTGGAAACACCAAGACACACAAGATATGGACGCTGAGTCTTGGGGGATATGTAAAGGAAGAGCAGAACAATGGGAAGAACAGCAATCCAAGCAAAGAGCACAGGTTACACAAAGGCAGAGGCACGAAAAATCCTGGTATGTTTGAGGCTAATATCGGGTTTTAGGGCTGGAGTGCAGAGTGTGTACATATGTTTCAAGGTGGGAGGGAAAGGTGGAAGAAGAGGCAGAAGATGAAGAACTAACATCAGGCTGGAACCATGTATGTACACTTATGGCTTTAAATTCTATAATAATAAAGAGCAGTAGCTAATACTTATTGAAACATTTCTATGTACTGAACACTAAGCTAAGCACTCAAATTCATTACATAATTTACTCTTCATTATGACTCTACCCACTTTTCTGATAAGGCCCAGAAAAGAACATCCATCCAATATTGGTTCAACTTAGCTTAGCAAATGGTAGAGTTGGGATTTGAACCCAGGTCACTATCTGATTATAGGATCAATATATTAAATCTGCAGTTTGTAAAGGATCTTCTTGTAGAGTCTACAAAATAAACAATTCTGTAAAGTATTTTAAACAAAAGAACGGATCACCAGGTTTGTGATTTAAAACAGCAAGTGGGGCATCAGTGTGGAAGATGCGTTGATAGGGGTAAAGTCTGGCAGAAGGGAGACCTGAAGTAGATATGTTAAGTTCATTAAATTAAACCAGATGGAAACAGATAAATTATTTTCAAACACAATTGCTTACCAGGGCCTTAAACTGACTTTGTCATACTGAGATTAAAAAGGCTTTTTTAGAGCCAATTTCAAGCCCGGACAGTTAATTACGCTTTGGGGTTTTATAAACCAAGTATTTCCCAGTGAATTTCCAAGATATGATTGAATCAAATTTCAGTGTTCTTTTTCAGGTTTATTAAGGTGTAGTTGACATATAAATTTGCAAGATATTTAAAGTAGCACACGTCATGATGAATTGAT
>CM052799.1:102761362-102801070 GCA_028533885.1 Nasua narica | reverse complement strand
CTTTCCTTTCCTTTCCTTTCCTTTCCTTTCCTTTCCTTTCCTTTCCTTTCCTTTCCTTTCCTTTCCTTTCCTTTCCTTTCCTTTCCTTTCCTTTCCTTTCCTTTCCTTTCCTTTCCTTTCCTTTCCTCTTTTTCATGGGAACACTTAACTTCTACTCTCAGCAAATTTCAATGATACAATCCACTTGTTCTTTAAGTAGGGAATACTCAGGAAAGGAATGACTTAAAACAATCTATGAGATAAGTTACTTTTCTAATTCACTTTCTAACTGGAAAAGGAGGAAATGTAACACTCTTGTTGAGCTAGGACTCTTGTTGAGCTATGGACCTGTGAATTAAATGGTTCAAAACTTGAGAGTGCATAGAAAATGGAGTTCGTGTTCTCTCTCTGACTTTAAGAGTTGAACCAATTTTGGATGGATGTTGTTTTAAAAAATGAATTTCCCAGCTAATTCTCGGAATTCATTGCAAACAATATGTTGGAGCAGTCCTGTTGGTCTGTCCGCTGTGGACCCATTCTAGTAACAGTTTCTCCCCACCACCCACCTACTTGAAAAACCTTTGGAAGTAGGCTAAGCATTCTTTCCTTGGGCAAGTCATTCTATTCCATAGTAAACTGAAAGACAATCAAGTTTTCCGTTGTTCCAACTTCTTTTTTTTTTTTTTTTTAAGATTTTATTTATTTATTTAACAGAGAGAGAACACAAGTAGGCAGAGAGGCAGGCAGAGGCAGAGAGAGGAGCAGGCTCCCCGCCGAGCAAGGAGCCCGATGCGGGACTCGATCCCGGGACTCCGGGATCATGACCTGAACCGAAGGCAGCCGCCCAACTAACTGAGCCACCCAGGTGTCCCCCAACTTCTTCTGGAAGGAGTCCCAGATCACACTGCAGTTGGCCAGCTCTGCAGTTGTGTGCTCTTAAACACATTTCTTTCTTTCTTTTAAGATGTTATTATTCATTCATTCATTCATTCATTCGTTTATTTATTTGAAAGAGAGAGAGAGAGCGTGCACGCGACCACACACACACACACACACACAGGCACGCAAGCAAATAGGGGGAAGGGCAGAGGGAGAGGGAGAGAGAAAAACCAAAGCAGACTCCCCACTGAGTCCAGAGCCTGTCTCAGGGCTGGATCTCACAACCCTGAGATCACGACCTGAGCCAAAACCAAGAGGTGGATGCTTAACCGACTGCATCACCCAGGTGCCCTGTGAACACATTTCTTAAATATCTCTGGCCTTCAGCAAGGCCATCTATAAGACTGAGTGGGAGTGGGCTGAGGGGAAAATACTAGGTCCAAGGACCTTCAAAATCCCTTGTCTTAAATTTTACACAAGGAATTTTTAAATTTTATCTATCATCTATCTGTTTATTATGTCTCTCTATCATACCATCCTACTTTGGAGGTGCTAATGAGTAATATAAAGCAGGATACAAAGAATTTGTAAGATGTATATAACCTGGAAAGCCTGAGAGTTAATTATAATTCAGCACACTAATTGCAGAAGAAAAATAATAGTTCACGGGTTCCTAATATGTTTTCACAAACTTTCTCTTTTGTAGGTCTCACAGTAAGTAGTAATCTCTCAAAGTTAAATTGCATAAGCCTAACCAACAGAAGGCATATTGATTATCCAGACAGTTAAAAATATGCTCACATTTTTCATGTATCCCTGGAACAGAAGTTTCTTGCAAACCTCTATGTTAGCTTTAGTGACTTAGCAGCCATCAATCGGCAGTATGAAGCCATTACTGAATCAACAGAACCAACTAAGAAATCAGATGGCTTCAAATTCCTTCTGTCACAAAAGCGACAATGAACAAATCCATTTCATGAAGAATAGCAATTCTCTTGCTGAGCCTTAACTAAGGCAGTAAAAATGAGACCTAGTGTGACTGTCTTTCAACGTTACCAGAGTATGATGTTAATAAGCAGTCATGACTTAAGAATAGAACAACAACAACAAAAAAAAACTTGTAAGAATTTTAAAACACAACACTTAGGGAAAGCACTCTTGATGCCAGTCTTTAAAAAAAAAAATTTTTTTTTTTTTGAAATATCAGGTGCACCTGGGTGGCTCAGTGAGTTAAGCTTCTGACTTTTGATTGTGGCTCAGGTCATGATCTCAGGGTCATGGGATCAAGCCCTGCATCAGGACTCTGTGTTCAGTGGGGTGTCTGCTTCTCTGTCTCCCTCACCCTCTGCCCTTCCCCCTGCTTGCACACACTTGCACTCTCTCTCTCTCTCTCTAAAATAAATAAATATATTTAAAATGAAAATATTTTAAAAATTATAAAAATATATATTATAAATATATTATTTTAAAATAATTATAATATATATGAATATAAATAAATATAAAATATTATAAAAATATATCAAACTTCCAACCACATGCTCTTAATTTTATGTAGATCTATACCAGTAAAAAATAACATTCAACAATAATTTAAATATGGAAATACACTTAGAAGATATCCTGAATGTGTGGCATAGGTTTGTACCATTCAGTGACTCAAGCTAATTCATTGCACTTTTGGGCATCAAACATCTGGGACCTAGATGAATATAGAATTTTAAAAATATACAAAGTGTTGAAACGCTTTATCCAGACAACAGGCATTTTATTCCTGTTGTGTCAAAGATTTCTGTTATGTGATTTTGCATTCTTTTATCATCAAATGAAATGGATGATAGGGGCGCCTGGGTGGCTCAGTGGGTTAAAGCCTCTGCCTTCAGCCCAGCCCTTCAGCCCAGGTCATGATCTCAGGGTCCTGGGATTGAGCCCCACATTGGGCTCTCTGCTCAGCAGGGAGCCTGCTTCCCCCTCTCTCTCTGCCTGCCTCTCTGCCTACTTGTGATCTCTCTCTCTCTCTCTGTCAAATAAATAAATAAAATCTTTTTAAAAAATGGATGATAAATTAGAAGAGTTTTAATTCAGAGATGACTATGAAATGAATTTAAATTATTTTACTAGCTTCTGAGAAATATATTTTATTAAAATTTTATTCAGAGTTTATTTTTTAATTCTGTGAGACTATGTAAATACTCAGAAATTTAATTACTTCAAACAAAAACAGACGAGCTGCTACTAGAGTTAAAAAAAAATAAGTGAAATATTTTGGTAAGTATATGGAAAATGGTCACAACTGCTAACGTTTATTGAGCAATTACTATGGGCCAGACACTAAATAAGGTAAGAACTACACACATATTACTGCAATGAAAGTAAACAATAATTGGGGGGGGGGGACATCCATTTAGTTAGCAAAAAAAATCCCACTAGATTGGTTTTCTCAAGTGAAATTCACTCTACTTCAGAGTGATTCTGTCAAACATTGAATAATTATTTATACATATGCGGCTCCACCTAGGTGAAATGAAAAATATAAAAAGGTAACTTAAAAGGCCTTGACTAAAAACATAATTATGGTGACAAATTACTTAAACTCTCCTAAAGAAGAAATATAATATTATTAGGCAGGAATTATTAAGCTCATCTGGGAAATATAAATCTCACAACTATTTCTAATGCTTCATAGTTCAGGTGGTTTTGCACTATAATGTTTCTGCCATTAGTGATCTGGTATAATTACACAAGCAAAATACCTAGTATGTTAAAAAACAATTCTGTTAAATCGTATTTCAAAACAAAACCAAACACAGCCTTGGGAATACTAAAAATTTACTCAAACTCTATTCATTTACAGCTGTTTAAGAGAAGATACTGCAAAACTTCATGTGTTGATAGACTGATATCTAGGACTGAATGAATCCTGGGCCATGAAAATAACGTCAAGAAATTTAATTAAAAATTCTCCCCCAAGGGCACCTGGGTGGCTCAGGTATTAAGCCTCTGCCTTTGGCTCAGGTCATGATCTCAGGGTCCAGGGATGGAGTCCTGCATCAGGCTCCCTGCTCAGTGGGGAGTCTGCTCCTCCCTCTGTCTCTGCAGCTCCCCCTGCTTGTGCTCTCTCTCTCTCCCTCTCATTCTCTTTCTCTCTCAAATAAATAAATAAAACCTTTATAAATAAACAAACAAATAAATAAAAATTCTCCCCCAGTTCCCCGCACAAGACAGTTGCAATAGAGGAGAGAAACAGACAGACAACGCCTAGACTGAGGATCCACCTCAAATCTGACCCAAGTTATTGCCAAATCTTGGAATTTCTTCTGCAGGGCCTCTTGAGCCCTTAGATGCCGGCCTGGGAGAGCAACGCGGCCGAGGACACGGCAGCTGGAACCCCCAGCTTCACTAGATTGTCAAAATGTTTTTCTGATCTGTCTACAGTACAACAAAACACGAGCCATTCAAAGGGAGCATGCATTCTTTAGGAGCTGATTTAGTACAAGGGACTGATGACATTTTCCAGCTCATAATTAAATATCAAGCATTTAATGACCTGGCTGACTCAATGAGCTTTGATTTGGTGCAATTAGGACTCCTGCACGGAGGCTCACTCTCCTCCCGGGTTCCCGACGTCTACAGCTCGGGGCCCCAGGACCAGGCAGCATCGGCTATTTCTACCCCGCTCCTCCAGCACGGCCTTAGCCTATGCTGCTTCAGTTTCCAGCGTCTCTGCTGCATTGCAGCACATCTGCCCCAGTAAAGTGGAACTGATGGATCACTACTGTTTTGACTACACGGAACCAAAAACGAGAGAGAGGCCGTTGATATACACATACAGGTGCATGCAGCTGGTCCCTCCCTTAGCCTCTGCCCCCCCACCCCCCAGAAAGGTCATCCTGGCCACTGCAAATGACACCGTTCTTTAAAGATGGAGCTGGGGCAGAGATAAGATGACTAGATTAGAATCTAAACTACATTCTGCAGGGTGACAGAATTAAATGATTGCCAATATAAAGTTCACAGGAGTCATTATTTATAATTAAAAGGAGTTGAACAGTCCCTGCAGAGTACATGTTCTCATGGCTTTCAAGAAACAAAGTTGTCTATAAATTATCTCTTTGCTTCAAGCGATGATAGCTGAGAAACTCCCTCCCCAGGCTTTTCTCAGCCACCCAGGGAGTGAGGCAGCAGGCATGAGAACACGAGGATGGAAGGGTCCAGACCCTTCTCAAAGTCCTGGGGCTGACCCAGTGGCCAGCCTACAGCCCGCAGTGCGCAGGTCCTCATTAGTGCCCGAGTTAAATGGACTGGGACTTACCTCTGGGGTTCAAGGCTTGAAGGCTGTTGACTTCAGATAAATACGTTTTATCCCTATTTAGATACATTTGGATGATAGAACCCCAGAGAGCCATCAAACATGATGAAGTGAGAGAAGTGTTAACAACGTTTAAGATTCACAATATATTGCTAACTGAAAAGAAAGTTTTCCAAGGTGCCCTGTGGTGTGAACTCACAGACCCATAAAATCAGAATGTACATCACTCCCCAGAATCAGTATCCATAGCTGTTCTTTCTGCGTGGAGGAATTACGAGCGATTTCTTTTTTCTTCAAGCTTTTTGTACTTTTTAAGATTTCTAAAATGAGTACATATTACTTTTGTAATAAAATAATCTTGGGCAAAAAGAAGAGAAGAAAAAAAAAAGCAGTAAGATCGTACCACCTCCTTTTCCCAAAGAAGAGGGAGCAAAGGAACACTGAATGTGTAATCTCTTAAATGTATGCCTTAAATGTTAACCTTCCCTCATTTCCAGTCATTTGCCTTTGGTCACAGCGGGAAACCTACCAAAAAAAGTATCTGGGGTGGGGAAGAGCAAAGCTGGCACAGAAGCAACCTACAGAAAATCAGTCTTAAAAGAGAAGATGCAGCAAGTTGTTTTACACTAATCCCGGCATAGGAGAAGGGTGCTGGGAGGCATTCTTTTTAATACAGTTTAATAGTTTCCACTTTTTAAAAAATTGATTATCTTGACTTCTTGTTTTTCATATCCTCAACTTGTCAAGTTACATTTAAAATGAATAATGGCTAAAGTTGAAAACATTTGCTCGTGTTACCCTCTAGCTTTGAAAGAAAAAAAAAAAGATAAATTCCCTGTGGGAATAGGATTAATGACATATGGTAATTACACCATTAGGTTGAAATATCCATAATAGCGTAAACCACCATTAAACACATTCCTCAAGAGACACTTCTATTAAGGAGAAACTCAGTCATTTTAAATCTATAAACAGAAAGCTATGTATCAAAATCCTCTTTTTTTTTTTTCTGTAATCAGATTGTCTGAAGTCATTTCTTCCACCATTCCCAGCCCAGAAACATTTCAGATAAAGAGAGAAAGTTAGGTTACATCCCAGGCAAAGAGACAACACACATGCAGATGCAATATTTGAGGCTCTCGATTCAAGAAAAATTGTCAAGGCAACAAAAAGAATGTACACTTTCTATTTGCGCGCTGCAAATTCTTGGTCAGCTCTGGCTCATTTCCCACCAACCTCCGGAGCTCCCAAGCCGCCCATTCCTACAAATAATGAAGAGGCCGGGTAGGGAGGGAGGTGGGGCACACTCCAAAAAGGACAATGAGAACTGCTGGTACACAGACAAGAAACACAAAAAACAGGGAGAGGTCTTGCTGTCCTCTTCCCTAGGAGGGACTTTTCCTCGCTTATCGTCAGGACCCTGAAGATAGCTAGCAGCTTATCTTATTCTTGTTCCGATTACATTTTTAATTGCTTTGTTTTCTATTGGGCTTAATTTTGTAAAAAAAATCTCAAAACTTTTCTGAAAAAAGTAAGATATAAATCCCATATAAAAAATAATTTACTCAAGTGGTAACATTTCAAATTGTAATGAATTAAAACCAATTGCTTCCTATAATATTTCTATTAAAAAACAGCTGTCCTCAGTTCCATTATTAATAACAGGTGTACAATACTGAAATATTAGAAAACAAGTGCAGAGGTGTTTAATTTTCTCAGCTGCAACATAATGTGAAAAGAAGCTGAGTCTGTGTTCATCATAACCCCTCCCAGATCCTTTCATTTTAAGAAATCTGTTTTGCGGGCACCTGGGTGGTTCAGCGGGTTAAGCATCCGACTCTTGATTTCGGCTCAGGTCATTATCTCAGGGTCGTGAGATTGAGCCCTGAGTCCCTGTGGGCTCTACACCAGGCGTAGATTCTGCTTAGGATTCTCTCTCCGTCTCCCTCTGCCCCTCCTCACTCACACTCTCTCACTCCCTCAATAAAAAATAAGCAAATAAATAAAGTTTTAAAATACATTATTTAATTTAACTTCGCAAAACTATGATGTGTAGGTTACCAAAAAGATTTGAGAAATTATTAAAATGGATTAAAAAAAACTTTTTTCTCACCTATATTTAATTTCTTGTTCTCAACAATTATGTTTAGATTACTTATAAAAGTTCATTATACCATGTCATTTTCCTTACTGACAAGTTTCCTAACAAATAAAATGAAATTATTTGACGGATAAACCAAAAAAAAAAAAAAAGATTAAAATTTAAAAATCTGTTTTTGCAAACCCTGGGTCCCATACTGTTTGTTTTAAAGGGCAAGAGCACTAGCACTAATTAAAAGCCTAACACCATGCAGTTTGTTAAGCGTTTTCATAATTTCTATCATTTAATCCTCAAAGCCATTTCATAGAATGAGGAAACTAAAGCACAGGCAGAGGAAATCCACCCCCTACCGCAGGGTATTTAGCACTAAATGACTGGGCTGAGCTTCAATCCTGGTGCTTCAACAGACATACTCCTGGAACAAACGCCCGCACGAGGAAGACCCGTATGAGCAGCAGCCATGTCAGAACACTTTCAGCCAACCAAGTACACAGATGAGAGGTCATAAATCCCGGCCTCGGGATGAATGAGCGTGGGGAGAATGGTATTACAGGCTAAGATCAGTCGTGAGCAGAAAAGTCACCATCAGACAGATGGTGATGATAATGATGTATCAAATGTGAAAGTTTTTATGATCATGACATCTTAAGGTTACTTCACTTATCCTCACAACAACCCCGAGAGGCAGCGTGGCAGGTACAACTGCTCCCCTCTTCTCGGACCTAGGGAAACTGAGGCAGCTACCACCACCTGACTTACCAAGGATGGCTACAAGTCAGCCAAAGAGAAGTCATAAGCCACGCTTTTTAATGCACTGCCCAGGCTACTTCTCCCACGTTGGGCGGCATTCAGGAAACAGTTCTTACCAAAATAAAACTGAGACCTGATAGCTTGGGTAAGTAGTCCACACTTGGGATATCGCATCCCAGTGGAAACACAGGCCTTTTCTGAATTCATCACATTTTGGTCTAGTCAAATTGTTTTGTGTTCACAAGATGCTCCTAACCATATTCACTTTTTTTTTTTTTTTTTGCTTTCTTGAAGGAAACATTAAGTGGTTTGTTTTGGAAAAAATATTCTTATTAGTAAACTATTCATAGCCCAAAAGGCTTTCCTCACTTATCCTTGTGACCCCTCCCCTTCCCTGGGATCCCAGCTTTGAAACGGAATAAACAGAGGGATTAACGACGCGAATGAGAAAGCAGAAAATGAAAGAATAACTCCTCTGGAAGAACTCTTCAGATTTCTGATAACATGAAGCTCTCAGAGGGCAGACTTGACCACTGAGAGAAAATATTATACACAAACTTCTATTCCAGTAAACAGCGATGACTCCCAAAGTAGTTTTTTTTAAACAAATTCTAAGCTCTACTTGGAAAAAGGGTGAAGCACATCCAGAAAACAACATTTGGAAGAACAGACCTGAGTGGTACCCTTAGAAAACCCATGTCATACTCAAATGTAATATTTCATTTAGAATTACGTGCCACTAGTTAATTAGGAATACATGGGAATTGCAGGCTTGGACAAACAGTGGGACCCACCCTTCACACTTCCTTTGCTAGGAATGCCTCCAGACCTGAACCCCAAACTAAGGTAGAAGATCCCTGCCCTCTCATGTCCTGTCATTATTCTTTGTCATTTAACACAATTTGCCATTGTACAGTTAACTGTTTATCTGTTTCCCCCATTAGATTGCACGCTCTGCCGGTTTGACTCACCACTACAGACCTACTGGCTACCCTAAGTGTCTGGGAAAAATAGGCATCCAGTAAATAACTCAACGGATGAACAAGGACTTGTGGATTCCAAGTGATGGGTGCAGTTTCCCACTAGCTCTTGCCTTTTCTGACAATTTTCTCCAACCATTGAGTGAAGAAAGGGCTTCTTTGAGTGAAGGATAAGATAGCCAGTTTGTGGACCTTTGTAAAGTATCATAAGCACCGAGTGTGCGGACGGACACGGTGTGTATATGTGCAAACTGTAGACTGCATAAATGGAAGGGGAGAGAAATACTGGCTCTGTGGGTGATTCATCTTTCATTTCAAATGTTTGCCCCTTACTGTCTTGATTACTGCCATTTATGCATTTACTTAGAAGAGCAGCACTGTGTATTACTGACAATTGTACCTTAACTGAGTAATAACGCATGTATTAACTAGACACAATGCAAATTCACCCTGATTAACCTATATAAATCTCCTGGAGATATATGCTTCTTCAAGAACTACAGCCACATTTTATTCTTCACTCTCTTGCACTGAGGAAGTTAATTCCCTACATTTGTATAGCACTTCACTGTTTACAAAGCACTTGTTTTTTCAAAATCTGTTAAATTAGAAGATTCAACTGAGATACCAAGACAGTGGTCAAGAAGTCCAGGCCCACATGCACATTTGTCAGAGAAACATGAACAATCTGCTTGTGATTCTAAAAAGCCCTAAGCCACACTCAAAATGAGAGGGTCAAGAGAATGAAAATGAAGGGTTTCTGAGGGAGAATTCTTTGGAGAGTGCTGTGTTATGTGTCTCTTCTCACACATAACACAGAAGGAAGGGGTACATCTCCCTTCACTTCACATCAGGACAAGAGGGGCTTCAAAAGGGCCACTGAGAAAGCCTAGTGCATACCCCAGTTAGGAGTACATGTGGGATGTAGGTCTGACTGGAAAAGGTAAAGGAATGAAAGCTGAAGGAGAGGTCGGAGGGTGACATGACTGTGCCAGACAGGCCTATACTACCTGTCTGTCCAAGGACCATGAAGGACAGAGGACCTTCTGGGACAAATGTGGGCCACATGGGGAAGAGCGCTGGTCTGAAGTCACTTAGGTCCTGCTCAAGAGGGCTGCCTCAAAGGGTGAAAGGATTCCTTAGTGGCATCTGTGTGGACCAGACCACTAAAAACCAGGAAGTAGGGAAAATGCATTGCTTACACTACAAGAAAGTAAAATGCAGGGAGCATTTATATAATCCGAAAAATTCCCAAAAGGGAGCAGGAGAGAAAGTGTGCGCTTTAAGCATTTAAGAGACACTGAGAGCCTGAAGTCATTTTGTGTCACTTTCAGTCAGGAAGCATTTCCCTGCCCTTTTCTTTTCTTCTCCTTCTTTTCCCTCCTTTCCAGCTTAGACCCTAGTGAGATCAGAAACTTAAGGTAGGATTTCTGACTGTCAAAGGCCTTAGCTAGGGGACAGAAGCAGAGAGATTTAATTTCAAATCAAATTTGAACTTTTGATTACCTCATCGAACTGGCCATTCTATTCTCTGATCCAAGACATATTTACAACTTAAAAGTGACTGTATTCAAGTGTATTTCTTACAAATTATCAGACAAGTCATAGGACTGCTCAAGTTTTTATCCTGGGGTACTAGAAGAACTTCCTCTACTGAATACATTCTAATGGGCAGTGGGAAACAAAAACAAAGATACTTTCTGACTAGATCCCATGAATCTTGTTTATTCAATTTATGGTTACTAGATTAACTGAAACTCTGAGTAGGAAGTCGTAGACACGCAACAAAATACTTGTTATGAGCTGTACCCTCTAAAATTCATATCTTGAAGTCCTAACTCTCGGGATCCTACAGTGTGACTGTATTCGGAGACAGAGCCTTTGAAGAGGTAACTAAGTTAAAATGAGGTTATTAAGGTGGGTCCTAATCCAATATATTGGTGCCCTTATAGGAAGAGATGATTAAGACATAGACACACATGGAAGGAAGATCATGTGAAGACACAGAAAAAAGTCAGCCATCTGCAAGCCAAAGAGAGAGTCCTCAGAAGAAACCAATTCCGCCAACACCTCAATTTTGGCCTCCAGCATCTAGAATTGTGAGAAAATACATTTCTGCTGCTTAGCCACCTGTCTGTGGTACTTTATTCTGGCAGCCCCAGCACATTACCATAGACACCAAGTAGGAATTTTGAGGTTAGAAAGGAGAAAAACTGTAGCAAAAACAAGAAGTTTACCTCATGGCCAAGGAACCTAAGACTCCCTGGCCCTTTATCTCTTACTACTCTGGCATCTCACTCTCCAGCAGTGGGAGCAGGAAAGCAGGGAGTAACTACTAGAAGCTCCAAGCTCAAGTCCTTACTGCAATACCTGACAAGAAGAAAGGGCCTTCTCAGGTTTGGTTTGAAGAATCCCACCGAAAGACTCTAATTGGGTTAAAAAGAAAATCGCAGGTTCAAAATCGTGTCACTTAGGCAGAGTCGCCAAACTGAGGCTTAATATATAATCTAATTGCAGTTTCAACCTCCCCCAGAAATTAGTCTTAACAGGAACTTTTGGATCAGCACCAAAGAGTGCCTCCTAAGCCCTCACCATCCCCCAAAGGAAGATGAGGTAATCTGTATGCTAAGACCCATTGCTTTTTCCCCTAAGGGAAAGCTGGCCTTGCCTAGAACAATCCTTCTCTTTTGCTAATAAGTGTCTTGCTCCACCTTCCTTCTATGAAAGCCTTCCACTTTGTACAACTCTTCAGAGTTCCCAACCTACTTGCAGGATAAGATGCTGCCCAATTCATGAGTAAAGCCAACTAGATCTTTTGTTTTTTAACAATGATCCTGCTTCAGTCATGTTTCCACGTCCCAGACCAATTACTGTGTTCAGCTGGGGTGCGGTAAGGTACCAGGCCCTGTGTTCGGTATTCAGGATGGGGGTGTCTTCCATTGCTAAAGGTACAAAAGGGTGCCAAGCAGATAAAATACACAAACACTACAATTTGCATCCATTTCTCATTTTATCCTTCAGAGGGTAAAAAACTGAGTAACATATCTAAGGTCATACAAAAAAGCACAGGGTGGGGCGCCTGTGTGCCTGAGTCCTTAAGCGTCTGCCTTGGGCTCAGGTCATGATCCCAGAGTCCTGGGATCAAGCCCCACATCGGGCCCCTTGCTCAGCAGTAAGCCTGCTTCTCCCTCTCCCACTCCCCCTGCTTGTGTTCCCTCTCTTGCTGTGTGTGTGTGTGTGTGTGTGTGTGTGTCTGTCAAATAAATAAACAAACAAACAAATAAAATCTTTAAAAAAAAAAAAAGCATGGGGTTAGCTGGTATGGCACCCAGATCATCTAGCTGTATGTAAATCTAATACTCTTTCCAATACTCCAAAACTCTTTTTAAGAAGATTTTCTAGAGCAAATAGATCTAGTTTATTTGATATCTCCTAAGAGGGAACTAGACTGACCTCTAATGTCACTTCCAGCTGTAGCATTATATGATTCTAAAACAGGTCGCTAACTGATTTATTCCAGGTTTTGTACTGTGCTCTGGAGTCATTCATTCTGCTGTTTATCTAGTCCATTCAATGTACATTTACTGAGCACCTATTACCTACAACATGCCAGGCAACCTCTTCTCTTACTGTGGATTGCCCATGTAGGCATCCCAAAACAGAACTAAATCACTGAACCACACAGCAGCAGTCTGACAAAAGAATGGAAAAATTAGCGTAATAAATTCATATAGTCACCAATCAAAATAAGCTATTAGTGGCAAGATTGACAGAGCTCATAAAAACGAGAAGTTTCATGATATAAAAATCATATAATGTGTAACAGTTCCATCACCAGCATGTATAAGTCTCTAATTTAAAAAGAAAGTTCCCCAGCATCAAAATCTAGACACAGCTACAAAGTAAAGGAAGAAAGTAAGATTTTATGTAGGTTACTTTTTAGGCCTTAAATGTAGTTGTTCAAACCGTTTTTCTATTTATCACTTTATAATTTCTCCCTATTTTAGAAATATCCACAGTAGGTATTAAAAACCCGTGATAACACACCACACAACTTCAAAGACACAACTGGAAATTATTTTGCTTTTCCAGCTGTACTTTCCTGAGAGAGCTTCTGGTTAGAAGAGATAACACAGCTGGCTTTGATTCTGGGCCTCTGGTGATGTTGGTGTATTAAAGTGACACAGGTTAGGGTTTTCTATCTTCCCTTCAGGTGTGGGATGTTCCTTGTACAAACATCTGGCAAAGGCAAAGGTGCAGAGAAAGGCCTCCTGCCCCATCATCCTTCAGAGTATCTATTTGCACCATATGAACCCATTTGCCTTAGGTAGAAAACTTAACAACTCTGGCTTTCTTGATTCATCTGCAAAACAGAAATACTTGCTGTGAGGCATCCTGGGAGGATCAATGATTATTTATAGGGCTATAACAAGCTCCTTGGAATATACTTGAAATAAAACAAGTGTGAGTGTCTTGCCTCTTAAAGAAGTTCCTCTACCAATTCATGCTCTACACATCCAAAATTCCAAAGAAGTAAGGCGGCTCCAGAGAATATTTCCATGATGACCATTTGAGGCAGAGTGCAGTCTTGTGAAATTAGTGCTTGACTCTGTATCCATCGCCCACAGCCACCACTGCTCTAGCACATTGATAGCAAGCCAGAAAAGGACTTCCCAAATTGAGACAAATATCTCCCCTACTTGGTTGAGGGAGTGGGGGTGGCAGAATTCTTTTGCTCCAAAATCAATTCAGTATGTACTTCCATGAGCTTAGGAATGTATTCAGCACTGTGGAATGGTCATGGAGAGATCTAAGAAGTCCTTGTCCTCCAAAAGCTTAAATTCTTGGTGTGGAGTCTGGCTTATCAAAATGAAACTACGAGAACAATCATGTGGTGGAAAGACATATGAAATAGGAGTTCTGGTTCCAGGCCTTCTATTTATTAGCTGCTTTATCTCAAACATGGCAGCCTCTTCCCTCCATTCATCTGAGCAAAGGACTTGGCTAAAGGATCTTTTGTTTGCAAATTCAGGAATTCTAATTAAGTATCAAAATGCATGGTGCATGGGTGCCAGGGTGGCTCAGTTGGTTGAGCGGCTGCCTTCGGCTCAGGTAGTTCCGGGATCGGGTCCCACATCGGGCTCCCAGCTCCATGGGGAGTCTGCTTCTTCCTTTGACCTTCTCTCCTCTCATGTTCTCTCTCACTTTCTCTGTCTCTCAAATAAATAAGTAAAATCTTTAAAAAAAAATGCATGGTGCAATCTATTAAGGCTCAGAAATCATAAAGGGAAGGTGCTTCTGGAGCCCTCCAGCAAGAGGAATTACTAGAGTTAGGATATAAATTGGCAGAGAAGCAGATATAATCATCTACCACACTCAAATCAACACCATCCTTGAAAGAACGCTAGTACTCTGGAAAAATAGAATGAGCAGGGATTCTGGGGGGCTGGTTCTTGCCTTAACTAATGCTTCAACCCTGGACCAGTCATTTACCTCTCTAGACTTTAATTTCCTCCTTCAAAATATCTGCTTTAGTTATATCATCAATTTTATTTGAAGGAACTACATGATATAACAAACACGACTAGGGGCATCTGGCTGGCTCAGTCAGTAGAGCGTGCGACTCTTGATCTCAGGGTTGTGAGTTCCAGTCCCACACTGGGCATAAAAGCTTACTTAAGAAAAATAATAATAAGCATGAGTAAACCTTAAGCTCTCTAAAATTATAAGGTAGTTCTTTTTATCCTTATTAATAGTGATACAGAAGTAAAAACTTAATGAGACAAAGAACTAAAGAGTGTGATGTTCTATTTCCAGCAATGGTAGACTAGTCTATGCACAAAACGGCCTCCTGAGAATCCAAGGACAACTGCTATAAAAATTCCAAACTATAAATTATGTGGCTAAAACAATATGCCAAACTCAACTCAAAACCATTGTTTTGATCACCAAATGGCTAGCTTAGAGTAAAACTATATTTTATTTCCATCTATGTGCTGTATAACTTATGGATACTAAATAAAATAAAAAGCCTCTCAAAAATTTCATGTTTCTTACTTCCAAAACTCACTGGCAGCATGTATTGGAATGAGAAGTTCAGTTTTATGCATGCAAATGTGACACTTAGAAATAGGGGTTTTAGTGAACTGGTAAATCAGATTTGCAGAACAGAGGCTGTTGCAAATGGTCACGACTGCTTCTCATTTGATAATAACACATCGTTTCCATATTTAAAATTCTAAGAGCCGATTTCAATGATTAGGAATAGCTTCCCGATTTTTCTGATTTTTACAAGTTGAATTTGTTTGGATAGATGCAGTTTATTCTTACAGGGAATATAAAACAAACAGGAGAAAATAGTCATTTTATACATTTTTGCTGAGCTAGGTAAATTCTACAATGAGGTTTATGTCAGTGAAGAGCTAACAGAAGGATAAATATCTGCAAGGAAATCTAAATGTGAATTATTTCCTATCATCAGACATAAGTCAGAATTTCACTTGTAATTTTAGGTTCACTTTGCAAAAATATGACTGATTTATCCTGGTCCCATACGGAGAAGTCAGCCTCACTATTATATAATTACTCCCTCTGCTCTAGAGATTTTTCTCTATGATATGCCATGAGGTGCTATATATTGCATTTAGGTTGAGGAGGACATAAGCCAGTACCTCTGTCAAGCCTTCAAACAGCAAATGTTTTTCCAGGCATCAACTATACTGAGGATGCTGCATTTTTCTAACACTTGGGCTCTATGACTTATTAAACTATTTTATATTGTCCTAGAGAAAATGTATAGGTAGATATGTGCTGAGTTCCGCATTTAGAAGTTGCCCCATTGATTATCAGGCTAGATTTGGGTGGCTAGATTTGATTCTCTCATTCTCTATGATAGAATATGCCAAAACTACAGATGATTCCCTCTCTGGGCTAGAGCTTCCTTTGATCTTGGAAGTTTCAGAATAGAAAAAGACAGAGAAAACCCAAAAGTTTTAAATGCCACTCTCAAATACAGTCTTTTGTTATTACTAACACTGCTTCTAACCTTCTGTAGAAGACTGGATTCTTCACTGTATCCCATCTTTCCAGGCTTCAAGCTCATGTGGCTCAAAGCCCATAGCCAAGCACTGTGGGGGCAATCAACTGACTGTTCCAAAGAGGATAATTATTTTCCCCGGGGGCAAAAGTTGTGGCTCACAGGCAACATCCAATCATACCCTCTTTCATCATTTAGGAGAGATAGCAAACCTTATACTCTTTTCTAAAAGAAACAGAAACAAGTGATTAGAATTTCTAAAGAGAGAGTTTTAACAGGACATTTGAAGAAAATTTTCTTTTTTTTTTTTGCTAGAGTAGCTCATCCTCTGGGAAAGAGGAGCACAGATCGTGGTTTAACTTGCCTAAGAATAGCAGATAATGGAGCCTGTTAATTCCATCTGCTTCCCCTGAGAAGAAGGGAAAAAAAAATCTTGTGAAGGTGTCAGGACTCCCAGAGTCCCAGGAAAAGATCAACCTGAGACTTTCTTATTCTCAAAGGTTCCAATGCACCCCAGCATGCTTGGTTGAAAAGATGATTCTGCCTAGCAGAGAATCATTCTTGGGTCCTATCGAATGCAGGTAGCATCTGAATTTCCTCAATATTCATTTAAAATGATGATGACTGAAGAGGAAATGGGTATTTCCTGTGGCTAACAACTTTTCTATTTAATCTTCTAGGACCATTTCCACATCCTTTGATGCTATGTCATTTGAGAGCAGTGGTGAGAGAAGAAGAAAGCTCTTTTCCAAGCATTGCCATGAGTTGAACTCACTTAGGAATCCAGTTGCGTATACTATTTAATGACCTAAAATTTGTGAAAATAAGGCCACATTTTTTTAAGTCATCCTGAGTAGTTAGAATAACTTCTAAAAAGGCTTTTCTTGAGAATCAGGAAGTAAAACATGTAGTTTTCACATGAAGGTCTTAAAGAATGATAAATATGCATTCAAAAAATATCTTCAAGTGGAAATAAGGCAGGAATCGGCCTAATTGGTTTCTGTAATGTGTGACTCATTCCAATTTCCAATGATCAAGCTTTATTGTGATATCTATAGTAAGATCTTAAAAGGCAGAGTAGCTTCATTTTAAAATAAAGCTCATCAGTGAATAGAGAATAAACTGATTGATTGCTTTTAGAAGTGAACTTTTTTCTTTGTTCCATGAGGTTACTGTTGATGCAACCAAATACAAATTCTAGTTACTTTGCTAGTAATTATCTCCAAGTTAATTTTATAACAAGTCCAACTGAATAGGCATTAATTTCACTCCAGAGAAGAAGAAAATTAGTACCTTTCATTTTATTCATTGGCAGAAATCAGGCTCAATATATAAATACTTGCCCTTATAGTCCCCAAATTTCACTACTAAGATATGGTCAACCTCACTTTATCATATACTTTAAGAAGAGAGAATCCATGTTTGCCTTAACAATGATTGCATTCCTTTTGCCTAGCATAGTTCCTGATATAGACATGGTTCTAAAAAAAAAAAGAAAGAAAGTTGTTATATAAATTTGCTTATCTGCAAATACCAAAAATGCCTAAATCTTTTCACTTTATACTGCTGTAGGAACCGTGACTTCATGAGAGGTGACTTTAGATAGATACTGAAATATCCCAACTCAATCTATATCATTTTAAGTTAGAGTTATGTGGTCCTAAGAATATGTAAGAAGATCTCACCTAGCTCAAAAGTCTTCAGATGTAAATGGAAGAGTCTTATATAACATAGGAACCAAAAGGATGCAAACATTTGACCCTGGTATGTGATGAAGACTTGTGCTAGTAATCAGAAGAACTTGGTAAGGTGTATATAATCTACACCCAAGGGCATATGAATATAGAAGACTAACTGTTTCAAAGTCCATGAGACAGCAATTATAAAATAATTTCTCTGTTTCCCAGTTAACTGGAATCTAATCAATGTCCAGATGGAAATCCCTGGTCATTAGTAACTCCAGTACACTGAGAAATAGCCCTGAACTACTTGACATTTGGTGGTTTCCCTGGTTGGCAATGAAAAGTGCTCTGGGTCTCTGCAAGTCTAGGACTTGTACTGACTGAAATCTCTGGTCAAAAGTAACCTTAGTGGAGCACCTGGGTGGCTCAGTTGGTTAAGCATCAGAATCTTGGTTTCGGCTCAGGTCTGTGATCTCATGGGTCATAAGATTGAGCCCCACATCAGGCTCTGCACTTAGCAGGGAGGCTGCTTGAAGATTCTCTCCTCTGCCCCCCCCTCAAATAAATAAATCTTAAAAAAAAAAAACCTTAGCTGAGATGCTACCTGCCTTCTTTAAATAGAGTTGTGTCTTTTATGCCCTGGAAGTTTCAAAAGTTAAATGTAAATATATAAAAGATTTTTTTAATCAAATAATTTCCTATCCAAGAATCTAGTCATTTTTTGGAACTTTATATGTAATAGGACATTTAAGAAAATTTGAGGATCACTGTACTTATAAGTTTGATTTATTAAATCTCAAAGTGTTTTTTACCACCCACGAACATTTTGTTTAACTCAGTTTAAGTACTTGAAAAGAAAACAGTAAATATCTGGAATTTGTAAGCAGCTTAAATGCTTAATCAATTTTTTAAAGGAGACCAAACATTGTTAAAAGTCCTCTTAAAATTATCACTAAATGTTGTCTTACACCTAAAAAAGAAGCTGGAGTTACAAAATGAACTGAAAAGCCTACAGAATTCTCCAAACCAAAATTAAACCTTCTGAACAGTCCTTTTGGTCACACACACAGAATCACCCTTAAGAACTTCAAAAAAACTGCTATCACCCACAACCACTGTTTCCACCAGCCTAATATTCAGCCTGTTGAATGGCTAGGTACCAGAGCTAGACTTGACAATGACTTCAAAGGGTCATTGCAGGGTCTATAGTAATTATACATTGGGAGGGGGTAGATTAAATACAGGCATTTCTTGAGGTATTGAGGGTTCAGTTCTAGACTTCTGCAATAAAGCAAATATTGCAAGAGAGCAAGTCAAATGAACATTTTGGCTTCCCAATGCATATAAAAGTATGTGCATTCTCTACTATAATCTATTAAATGTGCAATAGCATTATGTCTAAGAAAAAAAGTACATGCTTTAATTTAAAAATGCTTTATTGCTAAAAAGTGCTAGCCATCATCTGAGCTTTCAGCCAGCCCTAATCTTTTTGCTGGAGGAGGGTCTTGCTGGGATGTTAATGGCTGCCAACTGATCAGGGTGGTGGTTGCTGAAGGCTGTGGTGGCTGTGGCCATTTCTTAAAATGAGGCGGCAATGGAGTTTGCCTCATCGATTGACTTTTCCTTTCATAAACAATTTCTCTGTGGAATGTGATACTGTTTGATAGCATTTTACCCAGAGTAGAACTTCTTTCAAAACTGGAGTCAATCCTTTCAAACCCTGTGCTGCTTTATTAACCAAAGTTTATGTAATATTCTACAGCCTTTGCTGCCATTTCAACAGTCTTCACAGCATCTTCACCAGGAGAAGATTCTAGCTCAAGAAACCACTTTCTTAGCTCACCCTTTAAAAGCAAGTCCTCATCCATTAATGTTTTGTCATGAGATTGCAGCAATTCAGGCTCCATGTCTAGTTCTCCGGCTATTACCGCCACATCTGCAGTTACTTCCTCTGCTGAAGCTTTAAACCCATCAAAGTCATCCATGAGGGTTGGAATCAACTTATTCCAAACTCCTGTTCATGTTGATACTTTGGCCTCTTCCCATGAACCACGAATGTTCTCTTTAATGGCATCTAGAATAGCGAATCCTTTCTAGAAAGTTTTCAATTTACTTGGCCCAGATCCATCAGAGGATTCACTATCCATGGAAGCTACAGTCTTATGAACTGTATTTCTTAAATAATAAGACTTAAAGTTGAGACTGCCTCTTAATCCATGGGCTACAGAATGGATGTTGTGTTAGCAGGCATGAAAACAACATTAATCTTATTATGCATGTCCATCAGAGCTCTTGGGTTACCAGTTGCATTATCGATGGGCAGCCATATTTTGAAAGAACTTCTTTCTGAGCAATAGGTCCCACCAAAGGGCTTAAAATATCCAGGAAACCATGTTGTAAACAGATGTGTTGTCATCCACGCTCGGCTGCTCCATTTACAGAGCACAGAAGAGTGGATTTAGCATAATTCTTAAAGGCCTTAGGATTTTCAAACTGATCAATGAACACCAGGTTTTACTTAAAGTCTTCAGCTGCATTAGCCCCTAAAAAAAGAGTCAGCCTGTCCTTTGAAGCTTTGAAGCCAGGCACTGACTCCTTCTCTCCAGCTATGGAAGTCCTAGATGGCATCTTTTCTCAATGGAGGGCTGTTTCATCTACATTGAAAATCTGCTGTTTTGTGTAGCCACCGTCATAAATTATCTGAGCCATATCTTCTGGATAAGCTGCTGCAGCTTCTACACCAGCCCTTGCTGCTTTACCTTGCACTTTGATGTTATGGAGATGGTTTCTTTCCTGAACCCTCATGAACCAACCTCTGCTAATCTTCAGACTTTTCTTCTGCACCTTCCTCACCTCTTTCAGCCCTCACAGAACTTGAGAGTTAGGGTCTTGCTCTGGATTGGGCATTGGCTTAAGGAAATGTTGTGGCTCATTTGATTTTCTACCCAGAGACCGAAACTTTCTCCATGTCAACAGTAGACTGTTTCACTTCCTTATCGCCCATGTGTTCGCTGGGGTAGCACTTTTAATTTCCTTTAAGAACTTTTCCTGTGCATTCACAGCTTGGCTGACTCCTTGGTGTAAGAGACCTAGCTTTCAGCCTGTCTTGGCTTTCAACACGCCTTCCTCACTAAGCTTAATCATTTCTAGCTTTTAATTTCAAGTGAAAGACATGTGACTTGTCTTTTCACTTGAACATTTAGAGGCCATTATATTACTTGGCTTAATTTCAATATTGTTGTGTCTCAGAGCAAAGAGAGGCCACAGGAGAGGAAGAGACAGGGAATGGCCAGTCAGTGGAGCAGTCAGAACACACATTTATCGATTGAGTTCACCATTTTATATGGGCATGGTTCCTGGCACCCCAAAATAGTTACAATAGTAACATCAAAGATCATTGATCACGGATCACCATAACAAATACACTAATAATGAAAAAGTCTGAAATATTGTGAAAATTACCAAAACATGATACAGAAGCACAAAGTGAGCAAATGCTATTGGAAAAATGGTGCCCAGAGACTTGCTTGATGCAAACTGTCAATATGTCAAACTTTCAATATGTAAAAATGCTAAATCTGCAAAGCATAATAAAGTCAAGTTGCAATCAAATGAGGTATGCTTAATTTAATTTTTTATTATCTTTGTTTTCTGGTATCCTTTATGAGAGCATACTACAGTGAAGAACAGGGATTGTCTAAACCAAATTTCAGGAGTTTCAATGACTTTTGACTAGAGAAATCTGGTCAGATTTGTATATCTTTGGCAAAATCAGAGTTGAAAAAGGGATTTGTAAATTTCTGATTTAAGCTAAGCAAGATAGGGTTGGAAAGCTAAATAAAAATAGAAAGAAAAGCTGTCATAGACACTACTGTGCACTGTCTCACAAGTGTGGCAATGTTATAATGAGGACCTTCTAGTAACTGTGCCTTCTTAGCTGCGAGGACACCTGGGTATCTGCTACATTCAACACTAAAATTGAATGGTGTTATAGTCAGTCTCTAATATATGGAGAAAGTGTGGTGGATGAGGAAAAAATAACTATAACATTAGCATTCTTAGACAAAGATTCCCTCACCACCACTCTTTGATTGCTAAGAGATTTTCCAAAACAAATATTCTCAAATCTTTAAGAGTATGTGTGTCTACTTCGTGTGTGTGTGTGTGTGTGTGTGTGTGTGTGTGTGTGTGTGAAAGAGAGAGACAGAGACAGAAATAGGGAGACAGGGAAAGATGAAAGACAGAGACAAAAAGACCAGTCTTTAAGATTATGTGACAGATGGGGTGCCTGGGTGGCTCAGTGGGTTAAAGCCTCTGCCTTCAGCTCAGGTCATGATCTCAGGGTCCTGGGATGGAGCCCCGCATCGGGCTATCTGTTCGGCAGGGAGCCTGCTTCCCCTTCTCTCTCTGCCTACCTCTCTGCTTACTTGTGATCTCTCTCTCTGTCAAATAAATAAATAAAATCTTTTTTAAAAAAAATTATGTGACAGCTGCATACTTGCAAGGAATATAAGGCCCTAAATTCTTAAGCTGTAGAACATGCCATGATTAAAGTTGCAAAAACTTGGGTGGGGGAGGAAAGCAGGTGACTAAGAAGTTAATGTGGCAGGATATAAAAACTAAATGCATAAATGTAACTGCTGGTTTTTAAATGCTTCATGTGAAGGTGCAGTCTATCCTTGGGGGATGGGAGGTCATATTACTGCATTCCTAAAAATTAAAACCCTCTTATGTGCAGGAAAGGTAAACAGGCTTTTATGGTCATAGAGTTTTATCCATTTAGAGCTTCCAGATGGGTAATTAAACCTCACTGGAAAGAGGAGACCAAGAAAAGCCCTTCCAGAGTTGAGGTGCTAGGAGGCTGGGAAGGAGAGGGGCAGGCTTCAGTCTGGGGGCCCCAACCCTTGTTCCCATAGAGCACCCAGAGGTAGCTCTGAGCAGGGTGCCCACAAATGGGTGGTTTGGGAACATGCTGACCTTAACTGGCACTTGTGGAGCCTGACTGCAAGGACAAGGACCACAGGCGGGAACTTCTGGGAGTTCCCCATGCCAAGGGGTAGAGCACTTGAGCAAAGTGAACAGAAGGAGACATAGTGACCATGACAGTGGCTCACCAGGCCTCTCCCAGTGTTCCCAGGACCAAATAAGCCCTGAGAAACAAAGGCCAGGACAATACAGTGCGAGCGCGCATGCGTGTGTGTGTGCATGCGCAGTGGGGATATCGGAGGGGGAGGCAGAGAACCCAAATAATGGCTGACATCAGATTCCACACCAGCCCTGGCAAGACAGGCTCAGAAACTGATTTAATTTGAGTGATAAAAATAGAGTAGTAATGCTTTCTTGGCCCAAGTTTCATAGAACAATTCACACCAGCTACTCTCTTATTAACTTTCTAAAGCAAAACAGGAAAAAGCAGGTATCTGACATTTTGATGCAGCTATTTTTGACAGGAGAAAAATTTAATGCAGTTTAAAACCAAACTATTAAACTTTAGCTTTTGTATAAATAATAATGCAATATGTTCAACAGACATCCTCCTCCTTCCCAAGAGCCTTACTCCATCCCCGAGCCTATGAGGATATCTCCATAGGTGACATGAGGATGAGGTCTATGCATAGTTATTATATTCATTGGTTTGGTTTTTCTTTTGAAGGATGCCTTTTTATTTTTAAGACAACACTGTTAAATGGCCACAAGCAAATATCTTATTTTGGAAGAAAGCCCAGTTCTAAAGTGGCCCAATTATGATCTCAGATAATGAAAAAGCAGAACATAGTTGACACAGGCCAGATGAAGCAGGTAAAGGAAGAAAAGAGAAGACCTCAGAAAAGGCTTCCCAGGCAGTCAGTCTGCTAAGTCAGAGGGTTCACAGAGCTGGCCCTAAAATAGCCAGTCTAACCCGACTCTTCCTGTACTTTGTGGGTTTCACTAATTTTATCCTAACGCTAAATAGTACTAATGGCTATGATTCTCACTCAGACAAATAAAAGGAATTTCAAAGCCATTATCTGACCCTGAGAAAATTTCACAATCTTTCTCACTAACCATCCAGGGTTTAATAACCCTTCTCTTTAATCTCTGTTTTATTCCTGGTGCTGTACTTGAAGCCTGGTGCCCTCTTCATTCGTATGTATCATTGCGCTTCCGAGTCTAATGACTTGAATGTGGCATTTTGAAATTTAATGCTATCACCTAATGTTTTCTACTGCCATCTAATTTTTGGTCATTAGCAAACTTGTCAGTAATGTGCTTTTCTCTTTTCTGGATTCAAATTATTCCATATAACAACATTTTATTAATTACTAGATCCATGAAATAACATGCTTCTTATTGTTTCTTTCAGACAAGTCAATGGTAAACTATTAATCATTCTTAAAGTATCATTTTCCAAAATAATTTTTTAAATTATAGGAATACAGTCCATTCAATTATATAATTTGATGTGGGTATTTTAATATCAAGAGCTCTTAAGGAAAATGCATTTAATCCATAACTTCTGTATTATGTTAGAACGTTTATACATAGCACCACCACTTTTTTTTTTTAAATGTTTTACTTTCTTAGTAATCTCTACACCCAATGCAGGGTTTGAACACACAACCCCGAGATCAAGAGTTGCATGTTCCACTGACTGAGCAAGCCAGGCACCCCCATAATACCACTATTTAGATTCAGTTTTGTTTTTCACATCTGAAAGATATTCCTGATCCTACTCTGAATTCTATTAGTGTGTACGTGTATGCGTGCAGAGCAGTGGAGGGAGGTCACAGAGGCATCAGGACAGGGAACAAGAAAAATTTTCCTGATGGTCAAGACTTTAAATCTTGATGCAGAACAACTTACATATTTAATCATTTTGGTTTGAAATCTGTCTAGAATTGTATACAAAGAACAAAAAGAACACCGATGATAACTTAATATTTTCTTTATAATTCAGGGTCATTGTATCACATAACACAGGGATGCCCTCAGGCTCAACTGGGATTTGCTATACCTATGTTAAATAGTTCTAAATTGCCTTGGCTTTGCAATCATGCCCTTTATTTTATTTTAATTCCAGCAGAGTTAACATACAGCATTATACAGCATTATATTATTTTCAGGTGTACAATAAAGTGAGTCAACAATTCTATACGTTACTCAGTGTTCGTCAATGCCAGGGACACTCCTTAATCCCCATCACCTATTTCACCCACCCCCGAACAACCTACCCTGTGGTAATCCTCAGTTTGTTCTCTATAGTTAAGAGTCTGTTTCTCGATTTGTCTCCCTCTCTCTTTTTCTCCTTTGCTCGTTTTTGTTTCTTACGTTCCATATATGAGTGAAATCATATGGTATTTGTCTGTCTCTGACTTATTTCACTTAGCATTATACTCTCTAGATCTAACCATGTCATCGTAAATGGTAAGACTTCATTCTTTTCTATGGCTGAATAATTCATTAATATACCAACATAAGTAATTATATTAATTATTAATGCTATTAATTATATCATCAATCATAATATTAATAATTAATAACATTGTGTATTATACATGGTATGTATACTATATAATGAAATATTTATATTATATATTATATCCATCATCAAATATGTCATATATATGATGTGATATATATACACATACACATATATATCACACACACACACACACACATATATATCACATCTTTTTTACCCATTCATCTATCAGTGAACACTTAGGCTGCTTCCATAATTTGGCTAGTGTAAATAATGCTGCAATAAACAAATGGGTGCTTATATCTCTTTGAATTAGTGTTTTTGTATTTTGGGGGTAAATACCCAGTAGTACAATTACTGAATCATAGGGTAGTTCTATTCTGAATGTTTTAGAAATCTCCATACTGTTTTCCACAGTGGCTGCACCAGTGTGCATACCCATCAACAGTGCGTGAGTGTTCCTTTTTCTCCATGTTCTCGTAACACTTGTCGTTTCTTCTGTTTTCTATTTTAGTCATTCTGACAAGTGTGAAGTGATAGCTCATTGTAGTTTTGATTTGCATTTCCCTAATGAGTGATGTTGAGCATCTTTCCATGTGTCTGTTATGTCCTGTTTTTTTATATGGTGGTCTCTTCTTCTGATCTGCTATCAGTATTTCTATATATGATAGTCCTTCTCCATCCACCTGCCTTTTTGGTTTTAATAACAGTGGACATTGAAACCAGATAACTAGGCTTATGAAAATCATGTCTAATATAAGAATACATAAGCTATGCATAAGGCTGAAGGAATTTTGCTATGCCTAAAGTATATGAGGTAGGAAGAAAGGACCTTATGATATCTATTTTAGTCATCCAGAGGTCACTTTGCTTACTATCCATTGATTAGTTATATTCAAAATGATCAAGGCCAAAAATGCAACTTCTAGAAAGGTCAACAATTTCTAAAAGTAGAAACACTTTCACTGGCCTGTCACTCTATAGTTTACATAACAATATAAGCGTAAATGAATCTAGCTAGAACAGACTATGATGCCAGTAGATTGGGAGATTTCTTTAATACCTTTAAGCATTAGTGGGGTTGTGAGACCAAATTTGTCCCACTAATGTATTTGCAGGATGCCTACTCAATGTCACTGAATCAAGTGCTGTCATGTAAAGCCTCTAAGTCAATGAGAGCAGATGATGATACGCAGTTGCAGAGAAACAGAAATGAATGGCATTGGAAGCATTCAAGAATTCTAATTCCCTCTCTTGTCTTCAGCACCTGTTTCCTAAGCTCTTGAGAGCAGTGTCTGTGTTCTGCCCCCATTAAGTTAGGCTTAGTAGAATACGCAGAGACGGAATAAGAAATAGCTGATGAACAAGTGTTCCTGCAGCTTGAAAATTAAAGTTCCTGGCAGGAAAAGGTTTGGTGCTTTATGTTTCTCAGTCACTTTAAAAATTGGTAGTGGTCAAATTTTCTTTTCTCTCATATTTGGAAAGCCTGACTCCACCAATAAGCTCCATGATTTTAATCATACCCGTATTCAGATACCTAGAAATGGAACAAGAAGCATATGGAGCAAAAAAACAGTAGCTGAAGTTGGAAGCATATGTTTCTCAAAGGTGCTGCCAGAAAAAAGCTCAAATATAAAATTGGCACTCAACTGGCAACTGTCTAAAATATATATATATACATATTTTTAAAGGTGGATTTCAGAATGTACTGAAAAGATGTATGTAGGCAGGCATCTTGGTTGAAATCTGACATCATGAGAGTTGAAGATGACAGAGTATTTTTATCTGTATTTTTCTATTCATCTGTATACTCAAATGACATCACAGCAGATGTGTTACATTTTAGCATCTAGACCATTAATTTTTGTTTCAATTATACACTGAACTCACTACAATAAGATTTCCAGTAATTTCTAATGGCCAAAAATTAGTCTCAATATTCACAGCACATATATCTGATAAAGAATTTCTATCCAGAATATATAAAGAAATCTCACAACTCAATAGTAAGAAGGCAAACAACACAATTAGAAAAAAATTGACCAAAGACCTGAATAGACGCTTCTCAAAAGAAGATATGTATGACTTAGAAATTCCACTCCTGGGTATTCAACCAAGAAAAATGAAAAGATATTTCTATTCAGAGATTTGTACATGAACGTTCATAGCAGTTTTATTGATGGTAGTCAAAAATTGGAAACAACCCAAATATCCATCAATAGCTGACTGGATACATATTATTCAGAAATGAAAAGAAAGGAACTACTGATATATACAACAACACAGATGAGTCTCAGAGACACGCTGAGCAAAAACAAGTCAGACACAAAAGAGAAAGTACTGTATGAGTCCATTCAGATGAAACTCTTGAAAAGACAAATTTAATCTATATTGACAGAAAACATACCAGCGGTTGCCTGGGACCAAAGGTCAAGATAGAGGATAACTGAGAAGAGACACAAGGGAACTTTCTGGAGTGAGGAAATGCTCTGTATCTCAGCTGTGGTGGTCGTCACACAGCTATATAAATATATCAAAACTCACTGAAATGTACTTAAAATGGTTTGTTTTTATTATAGATAAATTATACCTCAATAAAGTGATTTAACGATTAGTTTCATGTTAGCAAAACTAAAATATCAGATTTTCTTTAGCCTCTGACATTATGGTTCACTATCTACTCCTTGAGAGCCTAGGTTCCCTAAACTTGTTCAGAATACAACACTCACCTATTTTGTAACTTCATAATTTAACTTTTTCTACATTATCTCCTTCAAACTCATTAATCCAACTCTACTAGCTGTTGACAGTCTTAAGACTTTATGTGCTGTTAGGAACCTCTGCTCTTCTTCCTTTTAAACACAGCCCCAGGTACAGCTCACTTAATTAGAAAAATTCATAGATCATCTGCATGGGACAAACATGTGTAATTCACAGAACATCTTGGTTATAGGATATCCCACTAAACATCTCATCTATCCTCTGGGAATTTGTTTCATATTCAACTGAGCTCATCGCCGCACATAATGCCACCAGATAAACCTCTTAAATTGGTTAGCAAATCCAACTTTCACAAAAGTAAAGTTAGGGTTATTTATATCACTATTCTTCACTTCCCACAGCTACTCTGTTTCCAAAATCTCCCCCTCTCCTGACTGGAGGATCTCCTACCACATTGTAAAATGGGAAAGAAATAACTTGTTATTCCACATTTTATCCCTCACAGTACCTATAGCAATGCCCTGAACTTCACAATTTCTTAATAACTGTTTGTCACATGAATTTGTACATCAAACTACCAGCCAATCTGCTATAATTACTACTTCTTCAACAATTTCTATATGACACACTTCAATTTAAGCAAATAATTCTCTTGCATGGACAGTCATATTCTTATAGAAGGTCACAGAAGACTTCAAGAAGTAAATTGCTAGAAATGATGGAATTTCAGGTCTTAGGAGAGGAAAGGGAATGCCTTCAGAATCTCTCAGACAACTGCCTCTTATTATCCTTTTCCCTACATTTAAGGGTCTGCTCTCCCAGTACAGAATATGAAAAGAAGGTTGCTCTGCAGTGTTTTAAAGAGCTCGAAGCCTAGACAGAGGCTTTACTCAAAGAAGACCTCAGTTTCTTCCTCTGTGATTAATGGAAGGTGTTAAATGTTAATATATGGGGAAGCCCTTTGTAAATGCAACACTAACAAATATAAGGGATTATTTCATAACCTACAAGAGGTGGGGAGGTATGGATTTGCAACCTGACGGCAAGTAGACCCCACTTTGCATAATTGCCTAAAACTCTACCTTAGGAAAAGCTGAAAGGTTTACCCTGGGCTCAGGAGGAGTTCTGAAGAATAAATATGCCAGGTATTCTCTAAATTTTGTTCAACTTTCAGAGTGTGTGATTCTAGCATTGTCAAAACCATGCCTCTTATGGCTTTACACACACCATTATTCAGGTCTTGCCAAGCCTTTTAAATCCCCACTCTCCTTTCTCACTACTGCCCCTGATCTAACACAGATAAATCTCATAAACCAAAAAGCTTTTTCTACCACCCTCTCCGCTTTCCTTCTTAAATGCAGAGATACAGACCACTCTCAGGATTTCAACACTCTCCCCATCCCTTTCACTGTAAGAAACAGAAGAGGGGTGCCTGTGTGGCTCAGTCAGTTAAGTGTCCAACTCTTGATTTCAGTTCAGGTCATGATCTCAGGGTCAAGACTTGCATCAGGCTCTGCGCTGGGCATGGAACCTGCTTAATATTCTCTCTCTCCCTCTCTGTAGCCCCCCCCCCCATACTCTTCCAATCTAAAAAGGAAAAAGGAGAGGAGAGAAAAAAAGAAGAAACAGAAGAATTGGTATTGGTGTGGGATCAGTGCCAAATGATCTACTGGAAAGTGAAAGAGTTAGAAAGTGAAAGAGTCTGAACTTCTTGGGCATGTTCCTTTTGTATTAGAGTCAATTAGAGTCAATAGAGTCAATAGAGTCAATAGAGGTTACATCAGAGTCAATAGAGGTTATTGACTCTATTAGATTAGAATCAATAAAGGTTACTGTTCTTCCTTTGAAATGCCTTCTTCCATGTGTAATAAGCTGCCTCTTGCTTGGTAGGACCCTTGCCTCATGAAGGGCTAGACTAGGAAACAATGCTAGTACACTCTTCTTTCTACTACTAGGGTTTATTTTTCCCTTATGATTGAAATGGCAGGAACCCAAGAGTAAAAATAAGAAGGTTGGACTTCTGAAAGGAGCTCAGGGAGCCTCTTTTCAGTCTAAGTCATAGATCAGAGGCTAACATCAGTCCCTACTCGTAAGTGGTAAAGCTAAGGCTTCCACAGAAGGCTTTGGCATCAAAGCCCAGCAACAATGAGCAGTGTGCATTTGCTAGGAAGGGCTGCACCACAGAGCTCTCTGCAGAGCCAATGGCAGTACTAGGTGGCTATGGTTGAGGTTTGGAGTCCTGCCTGGCTATCCCTCCAACTCTCTCCATCACAGACACATACAGTAAAACCTCACTCTAAATCTCATGACTCTCCAGTCATTTACATTCCCACCAAGAACACACTCAGCAACATTAATCTTTATTGAGATCTTACTTATATTCTGCCAGAGTTAAAAGAGAGGTAAAGGATGAAGCTGTTATTATCAGAACAGTACAACTGTAGTAGAAAAAATCCTAGTTGTCCATGAAGCTAGAGACACACAGTCCCAATATGCAAACCATCCTATATCAAATAGCTAATTTTGCTGGCCCTAACTGAATGCTAATCTGTCCTGTTTGTTCATGTTCTTTAATCCTCAAACTATGTATAAAAATGCCATATTGCTTAAGTCATTTATAGAGTAGGGTAAATTCAAATTTCAGTTCTTCATTCCCTGAGTTCAAGAAACGTCTTTAAGTCCCCAAAGAAATGGCTTACCATGATGCATATCATCTTGGTTACCTACTGCAGCCTCCAACCAAGATAACATTTAAAAATTTATTTCAATTTCTTTGAAAAAATGGAAACACTAAAACCAAAAGAAACCGTTCGTAGACCTCATTTAACATATGCAGTTGTTAAGAAAACTTTTAGGGGTGCCTGTGCAGCTCAGTTGGTTAAGTGTCCAACTCTTGAGTTCGGCTCAGGTCGTGATCTCATGGTTGTGAGATCAGGCCCCACATCAGGCTCCATGCTGGATGTGACCCTGCCTAAGATTCTCCTTCTCCCTCTCCCTCTGCCTCTCCTCCTCTAAAAATAACAAAAGAAAACTTTTAAACATACATTAAAAAAGGTTTAGAAAACAACCGACTTTTTAAAAAAAGAGAAAAGTCATGAAATTAACTGACAGAAATGTGAAAAGTTTCAAGTTCTGATTATATTTGAAGACTGAAAATCCATGATAGAAACCACTACTGTTCTTCCTACATGCTGAAAGTTTGAACAGAACAGCCAGTTTCTTCTTCCACTTGTGGCTTCGAGGGGGAAAATGGTTAATATTCATGACAAGATTTGACATGACATGACAAGACCTATCCTGACAAGAAATGGATTCTGCTGCCACACCCCCTTTCTTCTTCCCAGAACTAAGGGGTATGAACTAAGACAGGGACCATTTTCACATTTTTGAGAGTTCCACAGTTACTCCTGCAAATGATGAAGACACCCCTCAGCCCCCCATATGATCTCCTGGTGGCAGGGGGCTCACCTACAAGTTGCTATAAACACAGTTTTCTTAATGTAGCATTGTTAACTTCTAAAAACTCCTCCTTATTTTCTATGATAACTGCAGTCCTCTGATTTTCCTCCTCTTTGATTTCTCCTTCTCAGTCTTTATGGCCTTTTGTTCAACCTTTCCTTAAACAGTTCTCTCTTTGGCCTACTCTGAATTCTGAATGACTTCTCTCCATGGGAGAGGGTTCATTTAGTCCCATGGCTTTAAAAATATCATCAGGCTGACATTCCCAGATTTCTATTCTGAGCCCAGGCAACTCCTGAGCTTCTAACTAAAATTGCCAATGTATCTAGTGGACATCTATATTAGACAATGCTCCAACACCTCAAATGTAACCAATCTAAAATTGAATTTGTTAACATGCTTCCTAGGGCCAACTCTTTCTTTTCTATTGCCTGTTAGGTAACAGCATCACCTTCTACCAATCATTCCAAATGAAACTCAAGAAACCCCCTCAAACATCTATTTTCAACACCCAGGGTGTCTCCTATTGGCGGTCTCCAAATTTTATTCCCATGCCATGGCCTTCATGCAAATTCCTCCTCATCCCTCTTGCACAAACCTCTGTGTACCATTCTCTTACATCTCAAGATGATCCCTTAACTCTATCACTATTTATCTCCCCTTTCAAAAAAAAAAAAATCCTTAGAGGTCATATACAAAATGTAAAGTTCTTAACAAAGCATTCAAGGACCTTGACAACCCAGCCCTATTCTCTCTTGCTGGCATGCTCTTCTACCAAATGCTTCTGAACACACTTCACTGTCATCATTGCTTGTACATACATGAGTTCACCTGCCCTCACATTTGTATTTTTATTCAGCTGTGCCTTATTCATGCCATTCCCTGAGCCCAAAATGAATTCCCCTCTCCTCTACTGTATTATCACACTCACTGCTCAAGGCTCAGCTAAACTACTAGTTCTTTTTTGATCACTTTGCTCTCTTGTAAAGGAGCACAAGAGCTTATATCTCCAACAGAGTATATGGGACTCTACCCATCATTGCTGTTAGTTGTTTACACATTTCACTGCCCTACTTGGTAGTGAAATGCTTGCGAGCAAACACTATCTTGGTGATCGCCACTATTTATCTCCATGCATTCACGTTCAGTAGACAGGCCTCCATAAATATTTGGTGAATAAATTTCATCAATCCTCATTGCTTCTGTGTAATGATGACTGTTTCCAAATATAAGATATGCTTTTAAAAAAGGAGAGTAGCAATAAGTAGATTACATTTAGTCTCAAGTCACGTTAAGGAGACTTCCTCCTTCAAATTTATGCGTACTTATAAAAGAAGGCTCAATCGCTTCTCAGCCTTTTGGCTAAGATCAAGTGTATAAAAGAGGGCTCAAGAAACTAATAAACAACTATTTAACAAAAATTATTTATTTGCATAAACAGCATGGCATCCATTTCTTATTGTTCCAAATTTAACAAGGATCCTTTTTCTTCCTTCCTTCCATATTTCTTCCATTTTAAGGACAAACATCCACAGTAAAAGCAACTCTTAGGTCATGACTTTGAGCATTAATAGAATCTAATATAAACATGAGCTAATACTTAAAAAAGAAAGCCTAAGGCCAAGTTTCTTGAGTTAGTTGTAACCATTATAGGGTCATTCTTTAAAGACTAGCAAAAATTCAAAACTTTTAGAGTAGACAGTGAGTGCATCCAAAGGGGTTCAAATTCCAAACAAGGACAATACAAAGAAATCAAAAGACTTTTCCTTCTTTGCTGAATATTCTCCTTTTGCTCCTCCAGAATCATGCTCCACCCTCTCCCATGCTCTGCCCTGAGAGACTGACCTATATGGCCAGTATCAGTTGGACTCCCTTGCATTCCGACTTCTCACTGGATCTGGCCAGTGGAAAAGCAGGAGATCAGAACGTGGGAAGAGAATGAAGTTAAGACATTTATCTCCTTGGATTCCTCTCTGCCAAACTACAGGCTGACAGTGGCTGTGTTCCTGTTCCTGGAGAGCAGTCTCTCTCTCCTATCTTCAGCTCTTGCTGGTTTCCACTAACATGATACCCCTTGCTTTAAGGCTTAGGGGTAGTGACAGCTTCACAATGTTGCTGGCTCAAGGATGCTTCACCATCCCTTTTTTATTTCCCTTAACTCTGACTTTTGTAAATAGTCCTTTCATTAAACAGAGTGACAGCACTTGGAAAGGAATTTGGCAAGTTAGTTTATGATGAAGAAAATACTGGAGCTCAGCAATAGATAAAACAAAACAAATAAAATATAATATATACCTAAGAGGGAAAACACTAAATTGTCAATTAAGAAAAAGGAAGAAATGCAGAATAAAAAAATATAGTTGAGAGAAAAGGAAAAACATGCATAAAGTTTTTTTTAAATGTTATGATAATTTCTTAAGCATAAATTTCTTAATTGTTCTGTTTTTGATGTGATTTTCTTTTCTAGGTAGACTGGAAATTGTGATAAAAAAATTCTTTTTAATTTTTATCCTAAGCTACTTCTTAGTATCTATATTTTTACAAAGTCATGTTATGGTTCTAGTGTTGAAACTCAAGGAATTATATGAAATTTATACTTTCACTGACTTCCATATTCCATGAACACTATGCTTTTTGTTGCATCTACTAAGTACGCAACAAAATTTTCATTTTTTACTTCATTCTTTAAAAAAAAAGATGTATTTATTTTTGGAGAGAGAGTGTGTATGAGCATAGTAGGGGGACAGGAGATGGGGCAAAGGGAGAGGGAGAGAGAGACTCTCAAGCAGAGTCCCCACTGAGTGCAGAGCTAGATGCAGGGCTTGATCTCATGACCCCAAGATCATGACCTAAGCTGAAACCAAGAGTTGGATGCTTAACTACCTAAGCCACCCAGGCACCTCTACCTCCTGGTATTTATGCCCTATGCAATCTCTCCCCTTGAATGTGTGCTGGACCAAGTGATTTGCTTCAAATGAATAGAATATGGTAAAAGTGACAATTCCAGAGTTAGGAAAAGATTATGGCTTCTATCTTGGGTGCTCTGTCTTGTGTTACATATTTGTGGTATTCTTAAAAGGTTTTAAAATATGTTTTCTCAAGGTGTGCCTGGATGGCCCGGTTGGTTGAGCGACTCTTGTTTTCAGCTCAGGTCATGATCTCAGGGTTGTGAAACTGAACCCCGCATCAGGCTCCTTGTTCATCATGGACTCTGCTTAAGACTCACTCTCCCTCGCCTCCTGCCCCTCCCCCAACACCGCATGAGTGTGTGCACTCTCTCTCTCAAATAAATAAATCTTTTTTAAAAAAATGTTTTCTCTAGTTCTACTTTTCCCATCAAAAAGTAAATGGGAAAAAGTTTAGCTAATACTAGAATCTTACCAACAGAAAACTGTTAAAGGGAACAAGGACTACGGAAGGAAAAGAATCAGTGAAAGATAATATAAAGAGCTACATAGAATTGAATCTGTAAGATGTGATGGCTTTTTCTTAGGGTACTAAAAGAAATTGCTTAAATCTCTTGATGATCACTTGTCCTACTTATTTAAAACAAAGCATCTATAACTTATAAAAGTTATAAATATGTTATGATTTTGATTAGGACTATAAAAAGAAGATAGCCCTAGAAGTTACTGTTTTGTAAGCTTAATTCAATGAGGGAGAGGAATCACCAAAACACTAGGAAAATAAAATACAGTTCTCAGAACTATCAGAAGGACATTCAAGTGATTGAAAGGTCAAAATTCCATGCTTATCAATGAATCAATTTCAACCTGTAAAAACAATGCTCTAAAGTGAACAGGATTCAGCTGAGGTGTAATGAGATTGAAAATAACTGACTAGCAGAACATGCTTTTTATAATAGAGAGTGATATCAAAGCCACAATGGGAAGGGAATACTTATTCTGAACAATCATGTTATACATTAGAACTAGAAAGAAAATGCAAAAATAGAAAAAGAAAATGCAAAAAAAAAAATTCAGTAGAGTAACTTTATATGAAGTTAGGTTAGCAAATCACATGGTCAGAATTACCCTTAAGATCCTCGGAAAGGGTCATGGGAATACAGACTGTAACATTTCTCAGCCAGTCCTTCCTCCAGCACCAAATCAGGTCTTTATCTTTGTGCTGTAAACCGGATGAAGAAGTCGGAGCATGTTGTAGAAAATCGCGTATCTCAACACCAAAATAACGCCAAGAATGGCAAAAGGCTCACAACACGAGAGGCACAAAGCAACCAAGATGACTGCGGAACAGCAGGTTCACATCTCACACTGCAAACTTGCTCCCGGAATAGCACAGGGGAATCACTCATATCATGAAAGATGTTATATCCTGTCTCTCCCTCTCTTGCGCCCTCTCCCTCCCTCCCTCCTTTCCTTCACCTCCTTCTCTCTCTCTCCACTCCCAGAAGGTAAAGTGCATATGACAACAAGCTATTACAGTCAAACAGGGTAGAAAACATCCAGTTATAATGGCAGCTGATAGCAACACAGCACTGATATTTTTAAAAAAGAAGGTCAGTAAGGATTTGTCCCATTGACTTGAGCTCAACTTCTGAATACAATAGGCCATAGTCATACCCTTACCATTTGTTCCTTTTCTACACTGGGATTACACTAAGTACTCCCCTACCACAGAGGATAGACACATGGAGGGGGAAGGAGTGGGAATAGCACCACTCTAAAAGTCAAGAGACCTGGGCTCTAGATTGGTTCTACCCTACACTAACTGTGGGAACATGACCAGGTCCCACAACTTTTCTAGACCTCGACTTTCTCTTTTTAGAAATATAAGCATTATCCTAGACAGTAATCTCTCTAAGACAATTTTTGGCTTTAGATTATGCATCTATTTTCCACTATATCATGCTGTGAAATCTGTTTTTTCGGGTACTGTAATGAATCTCTTGTGAAGTGTCACAGCCTGGTGCTTAAGAGCTGGGGCTCTGGAATCCAGTAAATCTGGGTTCATATCCCAGGGCTGCCACTTTCTAACTGAGACAATGGGCAAGTTGCTAGCCTCTGTGAACCTCTGTTTTCCCATCTAAAATGGGAACAATAATATCCCTTTTGCAATAGGACTGCTAGGAAAATAGAGCAGGTAACAGTATAAATACCGAGTACAGTGTCTAGCACATTGTAAGCCTTAAATATATGTTTTCATTGATGATGATGATGAATGATGATGATGATGATGATGTTGTTGTTACTGGAATAAAATGCATTAAATGTCTGTCTAGGGTGACGCCCCAGGCCTTATTCAGAGAAGAATATGAAGCAAATGACATCCTAGGATATCAAACCAACACCCTTCCCTCATTAGCTCCTTGTGCCAATCTACAAAACTCTCCAAATCAAATCTTGTCCAAGGTATCATATCTATTCTGGCCTCATAGTCTAGGACAGGTTTCCAAACTACGGACAATAGTCTTTGCCTACAGAGAAATAGGAAACTTGTTTAAAACTGAAATTATTTGCTTGTATAAGGAAGTTAAAGAAGTTTGTCTGAGATTTTATTCTGCTATAAAAATCACACCACCTCTCCTTATCAACTTTTTAAGCTTAAAAGGTAGATTTTAAAAGGAAGAGATAGGAAACGATATGAAAATGCCTAGAATTAAAATTCTGCTAATAGAAAGGTTGAAGCCAAGAACTTATATGCCATATAAGAAAGTTAATTAAAAACAAAGTATTTGAAAAGGCATTATGATAACAAAAAACACAATTAGCATGTTTATTTCAGTTAGCTTTTATCCATCCAAAAGTAATTTAATCCCAAAACACAGAACCAATTCAAATCTAGAAATTACAACAGCGACAGTAAAATGAGTATTTCTTTTCTTAAAAAGCCTGTTCTTCTAATGGATATTAATCTAAGAAAACCTTACTTTTTTTTTTATTTGACAGAGAGAGAAAGATCACAATCAGGTAGAGAGGGAGGCAGAGAGAGAGGGAAGCAGAATCCTTGCTGAGCAGAGAGCCTGATGCGGGGCTCAATCCCAGGACCCTGAGACCATGACCTGAGCCGAAGGCAGAGGCTTTAATCCATTGAGCCACCCAGGTGCCTGAAAACCTTACTTTTAATGGTATATACAATATATCCATTTTGTGCAAGAAAATGGATTCACGGGGCACCTGACTGACTCAGTCGTTAAGCATCTGCCTTCCGCTCAGGTCATGATCCCAGGGTCCTGGGATGGAGCTTCGCATCAACCCTTGCTCAGCAGGAAGCCTGCTTCTCCCTCTCCTCCTGGCTCATGTCCACTCATGCTCAGTCATTATATCTTTCTGTCTCTCTAATGAATAAATAAAATCTTTTTTTTTTTTTAAAGAAAACAGATTCACTTCACTGATAAATTCCTTTAGCTGATGAGTTTTCCATTCTTATCAGCTTCTGGAACACTTTGGGCTTCAACTGTTCTATTTTACCTGTTTGCTCTAAGTGGCATGTATTTCAGTGTATTGTTATCCACACCTTGTATTACCCTAAATCTCAACTGACTTCTATCCTCAAACACTTGTTCTTGATTTTTTTTTGTTGGTTTTCACCTCATCACAGCTACTGGAAAATAAATACAACTTCAAAGGAAATACAGATGAAATCAAATAAATATCTCAAAGCACTGGTCTTGACTTGTCTTACCTTTGAAGGTAAAACAGAGCTTTGCTAAACAGTAGCCAAGAGAAAGCCAAGGTTCTCTAGATTCACCCTAAGGGCCCCAAATGGTTTCCTTTGCCAATCAGTACAGGGTACCTAGAGCTAAGGATAAACAGCAATAGGATGTGATAGTAAGAGGGCAAAACAACAACAAACCAGTTTTTATCTAATAACAGTTTTTAATTATTAACACCAATTAATATTTGGAAAACTAAAAGCAAAAGAAAACAAAAACATCAACAAAAAGCTCCTGTGATTAATTTTTACAATTTGTCAGTTTTTTGATGAAAACCTGAGCATGTGTGTTCTTGTGGACAGAGTTCTGAATCTGAAGACCTGGCTCTATTTCTGACACTGCCTCCAGAGCCTTTGAGTATTTATTTAAGTTCTAAGCCTCAGATTCCTCGCAACTTCACCCAGATGTTGCAAGGATCAATCCGACAGAGTAAAAAGATGTGAAATATCCCCTTCCTATAATACACAGGTAGGGAAAACTTTCAAAGAGAGCAAAGGACAGAGGGGAATGGTGTAGATATTAAACTTCAAATTAAGGCTCCCTTCCTGTAGAACAGTGGTTCTCAAGTATTAGCACACATCAGAATCATCTGGAGGACTTCTTAAAGGAAGAAGACTATCTCCCCGATTAGAACGTACCTAACCGGCTGCTCAGTGAGGCTGATAGGGACGCTGATGCGGCTGCTCAGGACCACACTGAAAACACTGTTTTAGAACCTGGATAGTAAGCCACATCCACTATCTACACTAGCTCCATACCCACAAGTGTTGGTGGGTATCCCACAAGTGAGATAACCAGCAAACAAATCCCTGTCCATCCACGCAATACCCAGTTTTCCCTCTCCTTGGCATTCATTCATTCACTAGAAAACAATTTTATAATACCCTTAAGACGATTTCATTATAAAGTGAAAGACAGATGCTTTCATTATTCAGAAGAGACAGAGAGAAAGAGGCAGAGACAAAATTTGAAAAAATCGTTTTATAATTTCTCCCTAATTAGAGTATAAGCTCCCAGAGAACAAGTGACTTCTCTTATCCATCTTTATCCTCCTCACATGCATACCTAATACATGCCCAATACATGGAGACCCTTAATAAACATTTACTGGATTAAAAAAATGATAATCAAAGTAATAGAAAATGGCATCCTTAAAAATAATAGCTACCATTTATTAAATATCTTTCCCCCAAAAGATTCTTAAAAATTGGTCTGATCATAATTTTTTCTATGATCAGATTTTTTAATCATAATTTCATATCATAATTTTTATGAATTATGTCCTAATAATTCATAGGAATTAGGACATAAAATTTCATACCCATTTTTTTTAAGATTTTATTTATTTCTTCAGAGAGAGAAAGGAAGAGAGAGAGCGAGCGAGCACAAGCGGGGAAGTGGCAGGCAGAGGGAGAAGTAGACTCCCCACTGAGCAGGAAGCCTGATGTGGAATTCCATCCCAGGACCCTGAGATCATGACCTGAGCTGAAGGCAGACTTAATCGACTGAGCTACATAGGCGTCCCTACCCATTCTTGATAAAAACATTTTTCAACTATACACAGGCATCAACACATTTTTATGGAGGAATTACAACATGTGAGGCACATTCCAAGCACTGGAGATAAGGCAACCTATGAGCAGAAACCTGAAGGAAGTGAAGGAGGGAGCAACA
>CM052799.1:102709017-102761262 GCA_028533885.1 Nasua narica | reverse complement strand
GGGGAACAGATCTTGGAGACCATCCTACAGATATGGACTTTTACTTGAATGGATGGTGGCTGGTTACTAGAATGGCCTCTGGGGGACCAAAGGTAGAAATGGAAAAACCAGCTAGGGGCTATGCAGCAACCAAAATAGATGCTAGTAGCTTGGACAAGGGTAGTAACCTGGATGATGGTAAGAAATGGTCCAATTCTGGATATATTTCGGACAATAGAACTTAGAAGATTTTCCAGTGAATTCGACAACCCAAAGGTTTTACTTTGTTTGATGAACTGGATGACCCAGTTAAACAACTGGAACACTAGATTTGACACTTAATAAGATGAGTAATACTTAAGAAAGTTCAGGTTTGGATAGGGAAAATGAGAGTTCAGTTTGGGGCATGTTAATTTTGAGATATCAAGTATGTAGTGGGAGGTATTCATTCACAAGACAGGTAAGAGTTAAGATGTAAACTTTGGATTTATACAGATGGCATTTAAAGCCATGAACCTAAATGAGATCACTTAGGGAATTAGAGCATACAGAAGAAAGCAGGGTTGAAAAACAAGCCCTGAGACATTGTAACATAAAGAGACTAGGGAGCTAAAGAAGAACCAGCAAAGTCTAGTGAGCTAAGAGGAGAATTTTTAAAAATTTTAATTCCAGTGTAGTTAACAGACAGTGTTATATTGGTTTCAGGTGTACAATAGAGTGATTCAACAGTTCCAAATATTACTCAGTGCTCATCAAGATAAGAGTACTCTTAATCCCCTTCATCTAATTCACCCATCCCCCCACCCACCTCCCTTCTGGTAACCATCTGATTGTTCTCTATAGTTAAGATAAAAGGAGAATTGTTTTAAAGTGGCATCTTAGAAGCCAAATGAATATAAAAGAAAGTGATTTTGTCAGTTGCTACAGAAAGCTTAAGATGAGGACAAAGAACTGATTGTTAGGTATAATAATAAGAAAGTCACTGGTGGTACCAATAATACTGTCTACTCATTTACCCTTTCTGGAAAAATTACTTGAGGAAGAAAAATTACTCCAGCCAAATGACAAATTAATCCAACTAAAAAACTCAAGAAATGGGTCTGATAGCAGGCACAAAATGGTTAGGAGCAATGAACCCAGTAAAACAAAATTAAATAACTTCACTGTGGCTGTAAATGTTCATGTAATTAATTACCAAGAAAATGTTTTTAAAAGAGACATAATATATAGGTAAAATATACCTATGTGGATGATAATGTGAAAAGAAATTTTCAGATTATTTCTATAAAATATTTGAAGTATTAAAGGATGAGGGAGGAGTAAGGATAAATTAAAGCATGCTAAATATGTGTTCTTATTTATTTGGAGGTTATAGATATTTTTATTTTGAATATTGATAAAGTATATACGTATTGATCAAAAGGCACCACGAAGTAGAAAAGAAAATGAGTAATTTTCAAGCATTTTTAAAAGAAGTCAGTAAGTGAAAGAAAAAATCGGAAGTTAACATAAAACACACCAACAAAGTATCAAAAAAACACAAAATAGGGACGGCAGTTGGTTGAACGGCTGCCTTTGGCCCGGGTCATGATCCCGGCGTCCGGGGATCGAGTCCCGCATCGGGCTCCTTGCTCTGCAGGGAGCCTGCTCCTCTCTCTGCCTCTGCCTGCCTCTCTGCCTGCTTGTGTTCTTTCTCTGTTAAATGAATAAATAAAATCTTAAAAAAAAAAAAAAAACACAAAATAAAAAGGTGGCAGGCATAGGACCTATCACATGAGCAATCAAAATCAATATTAATTGGCCACATTTTTAACAAGAGTAAAAAACTATTAATATAAAAGATAATCCTAAAACAAAAGGACACAAAAGGGTGATGGATACAGTGTATCTCATAAATAAACAGATCAGCTATGACAGTATTTGTTATTACAGTAAATTTTTACATCTTTTTTTAAATTTGAATATAGTTGACACACAATATTACATTAGTTTCAGGCGTACAACTTAGTGATTCGATAAGTTATACATTGTGCTATGTTTACCACAAGTGTAGCTAACAACCGTCCCCTTACATCACTATTACAATATCACTGACTATATTCCCTATGTTGGGTCTTTTATTCCTGAGACTTATTCATTCCATAACTGGAAGCCTATATCTCCTCGTCTCCTATTTTACAGTAAATTTAATTCACAATAATTAAATAGAGCAAAATACATATTTTATATTGATTAGCAAGTATAGTTGAAGTAGATATAATAATCCCACACTTTTATATACCAAAACACACCATGTAGTTATGAGAAGTAAAAACTGAGAAATATTAAGAATTCCATGAATCCAAAATGCCAGTGGAACACTTTTGCCTCAGAATTTGTTAACTCCTCAGACAAAGAAAAAGTAAGTTAGGATTAGAATAATCCTAATAAACTTGATGAATGAACAGGTTCACACCTTTGACTTTTTAGAAAATTTATCTACATTTGAATATTCATTTCAAATATCCATGGAACATTTACTTTTCAAAAAAAATGTTTATTTATCTATTTTAGAGGGAGGAGGAGCAAAAGGAGAGGGAGAGGGAGAGAATCTCAAGCAGACTTCCCACCGATCAGGGAATGGATGTGGGGCTCAATCTCATGACCCCGAGATCATGACCTGCGCCAAAATCAAGAATCAGAGGCTTAACCAACTGAACCCTCCAGATGCCCTTCCACAGAACACTTACAAAAATTAATCATTTAATAGGCAACACAGAAAGCCTTAATGAATTCCTAAACCAAGAATAGTTTAATAATTTTCTTTGACCCAAAAACAATACAAACAAAACCAAGAAATATAGTTCATTAAATGCCTCCATCTTGGCAAAACCATTCTGTGCCTTTTATTTGGCATTAATTTTCCTACTTCTGTGCTTCCCCAGCACCTTTTAAAAATCACTTCCTTTCACATTTACATCATTCTGCTTGGCTTTATAGACACTTGAATTTGTGCCCATCTCAACTCAGTGGACTTCCTGGTACTAGAGTGTAGGGAGCAGGCTTTGTCACCTTTCTACCAGCTCAGAACACACTATTGGAGTCCCAGCTCTCTAACAGTAAGAGCATAGGTTGGGGAGATCAGATAGACTCAAGTTAGCATCCAAGCCCCATTATTTTGGAGCTGACTCCAAGCTTGCTGAACTGAATTAGAACCCTACTGTCAGAATCTCACTTGGGTTGGCTTGGTCCCCTGATAACCCAACAGGGGCCAGAAATGATAGTAAGTTATCAATTTAGTGAGGCAAGTCCTCAAGAAGCCCCAACATGTGACTGTGGTTCAGCTGGAGTCAGAGTAACTGAGGCCTCACAATTAAAAAAGTAATCTCCTATGAGGTTGTCTTGCTGAATAATTTGTTAAAAATCCTTTTCATGAAGTTAGATCATTAAACTTGACACCAGAGCAATCTCTGAGAGAGCCCTAGGCAGGTCTCACTCCTCATTAATATAAATTAAATTTCTCAGGAGATGTTGTGAGTCTCCCCACCTGACAAACAGTGTTGACATTTACTGGATTTCCCTCTGACCTTTCTGGACTTAAGAAATCCCTCTAAATATTAGCTATGAATAAGCTATTATTTTGGTTTTTACTTCACAACTCTTCTTGAGAGTAAAGTGATTTTGTCTACTTTATTTTTCAGAAAGACCCTTCATTTAATGTGTCACCTTCCATTTTATGCTTAAGAACACATGAGGTTCTGCATGCCTAAAAAGGAGCAAGTGTGAAGTGAATGACAATTCTGGGGCATTATTCTTTATTGGAAGTCTTTTTTCTTCCATTAAAGACAGGCGATTTTTTTCTTCCTTAGAAGTCAAAGCTAAAAATCTTTCAATTGGTTTCTCAAATACAAGCAATAATATTAAAGGTATATTAAAATATCACTGTTACTCCTTTTGTTGGTACTAATAAATTTTATTAAATTACATAGTTGTAAAATGTTAAGAGGGAGAAAGCTTCTTGCTAAGTGACTGGTTGGGTGGAGGTGGGATGCTGAGAATATTGTTATTAAAATATGCAAACATGAATGTTCACCAGGGATACTGTAGACTGAAGCTTTTAGCTCTGCCATTTCCCTGCATCCAGCTGTCAGTCTATCTAATTATTACAGTGCCATTCTGGCAGATAAATTTTGATGAATTATAGAATCTTACAGCCAGAGGCATCTTTGAAATTACCTAATACAACCTACATATTACTGATCAGAAAAATGAAGTCTGGAGTCATTTGCTCAAAGCTCTAAAGCTCATTAGTGGTCACAGCCAATGCTACCACTGAGCTCTCTTGGTCTCTTTGCCCCATTCCACATTCCTTCACATTAGGAGTAAAGGTAAAGGTCACCTCCACTATAGAGGTTCATGGGGGTGGGGTGGTCACAGCAGAAGACTAAGAAAAGCAAAGAGCGACTACCTAGTCAGAGACATTAGGAGTACTGTCATCACCTGATAATGAATCTTTAGGAAAGTCCATAATAACAGAAATGTCAGTTGGTCACTGTGGCTAGCCTAGTAATCATCGTTAAGAGATGTTACAGTCAAAGGAAGGGTGCACACGAAAGCTATACTTAGCGGAACTACCCAAAGATTAAAACACAAAAGATAAAGCACTATTTCTACTTGGTCACAGAACCATCTGATTATCTAAAGTTTCCAAATGACCTGCTAATAAGGCTAGACAAGTTATTAAGGAAGTGATTCCCATTAATGTCAACTTGAGTTATGATTCTATCAAAATCTCCATCATAACTCCAGACAAAGATTTAGAAACACAAGGCCCTCAGCCAATAAATATCTTTTCTTTTTGACCATAATATTGTAAAGAATGACTTTTATCATTTAGAACACTCTAGTAGTGGAAAACCAAATGCAAAGCATCATTATTCACAAGGGCTCCTACACATACTTTTGAAAGAGGGTAGGAATGCTCTGGTCACCATCCTGAACATGTTATCAATCTTTGAGAGAACACACTTTTCTCCTAAAAATTAATTTTTATGAGTAAATGGAAATAAATTTCCTTTTAAAAAATGAATATGGGGCGCCTGGGTGGCTCAGTGAGTTAAAGCCTCTGCCTTCATGATCTCAGGGTCCTGGGACAGAGCCCCACATCGGACTCTCTGCTCAGCAGGGAGGCTGCTTCTCCCCTCTCTCTGCCTGCCTCTTTGCCTACTTGTGATCTCTCACCTCTCTGTCAAATAAATAAATAAAATCTTTAAAAAAATAAATATAATCTTTGGAGGAATCAGACTCAGTTCTTAGCTCTGAATGCTTAAATATGATCACTAAAAAAAAATGAATGGAAAATAAGATTTAAAAATCAAGACGTGCAGCTGAATTGATTTATAAAGTAAATTATGATCCTCTAAAACACGACTTTTTTTCCAACCTCTCAAATTCCAGTTAATAAAAATTTTTATTTATTATTTCAACTCTAGGCAAATAATTCAAAGTAAAATTATGAGGAAGGAATTGAGAAACAATACTAAAAAATGCATTTTCCCCCAAAGTCAATTTAATAATATTACTAAATAACTACAGTGTGCCAGGCCTTCTCCTAAATGCTTCATGAGAGCAATCCCTGAAGAAGCTTTCATTCTAGTTACAGAGTAACTACAAAAAAACCACTGATACCCAACCTAATGTAGGGGGCAGACTGGGGAATCAGAGAAGCTTCAAGAAGAGTGACATTTGAGAGGTGACATGAGGGAAGGATAAGATTTTGAAAAATAGGACAGGATAGCAAATAGCAGAGTACAGCAAGGTTCCAAGGTATCGATTAAAAAACCTTTGAAGGAGGGGGGTTTTCCTGCTAACAATATTAGACTTTATACTGTCTTTAGATTACATTTTTCAATTCTAAAACATTTTCTCTTCCTCCTCCCCCACTTCATACTACTCCTCCCTCTTCTTCCTCAGGAACCGATATGGGGGGTTTAAGATAACCCCTTGGTGTCCCTATTGAGAGAAAATATCCAAAAGGGTCAAGGGCTTCCAAACAAAATAAAGCACTCTTAAAAATTTCTCAGAAATCCTATGAGTGTCACATTCTAAGACACAGACTGGACAAGTATTATTCCTATTGTATCTATCACAAAACAGGCTCAGAGGGCATAGGGATGACCCAGATGGAAACACTGAATGAAAAGTAGCAATTGCAGGAACTCAGCCAGGTCATCCAATGTTAAGAGCTTTTCACACCAGCTCACCAATGTGAGGATGAAATTCAGAGTCAGGCTATATTGTAGTAAAGTCCCAAGTGACATCTAACTCCTGTTCTTAAGCAATAATGGGAATATAACATCTGATACAAGCTATGAAAATTTCCTTTTCTCCTCCAAGACACAGTATAATAAAAGTCACAGGAGGAAAAAGGAGTGTATTTTTTAAAACCTGTATTTTAAAAAGTAATAAAAACAGGTAACAATAAGTTAACAAGTTTCTATGAAGTGAATTAAAATATTATATAAAATCTAGAATTTCAAAATCATTAGATCCACACTGCTAAATTGATCCTGATGCCTGATTATGAGAAAATCAAATCTGCTGAAGGCAGATTTATTATTGAGGATATTTTTTACACAAAAAAAAGTATGCTAAATATATGGGCAAAGCCAACACGTTTTGTGGTTGTTGGTGGTGTTGTCTGACAAGATTCCATGTGTACTGAACTGAAGTATGAATAATAAACTGGGGATCAGGCTAGACAGCTAGACAGCTCCTAACTCAGCACTGTTACCTACCGGCTTTGTCAAGATAACTCATGTCTCTAGAACTTAGTTTCTGATCTGAAAAATGAAGCAACTCAACTAGGTATTATTTATGGGTCCTTCTTTTCTAAAATTGAGTCTATTAATACCAAAGCTTCTGGACATATGAGACCCAATTCTAAAGACTACATAAGTCATTTTCCCCTAATGGAATATAATGAAACTTGCACACCTGAAGACCTAAAGTGTACACAGATACACTTGATAAGTCAAGCTTCATGAAACCAATATAATACCCCAATACTTACATAGTACTTTAATGTTTCACAGTGCATTTTCAATTCATGTTTCCTCTACACCTTGAAGCCACACTCATAAATACTTGCAACAGAAACAGAAACCAATGATATATATCTTTCTTGCAATGCTGGAGATGTTAAAATAGCAACAGAGATTCAGTGTAGTATTTATAAAGGTTCTGGAAGCATTTGTTACAATGATTATCCAAGACCCATGATAATTTTACTCTGGCAGAATTTATAGCAGTAGATTATATAACTCAGCTAAAATGGCCTCCAAGTATAGTATATTGTTTTAAACTACAATGAAGGTTAAAGATGGTTTAGAGACACATAGGGTCATGGGTAGCAGGGGATAATCTTGGTTTGATTTAGGGAGCTCTGTAAATAAAAACAATTTCATTCACTTTCACCTTTATATTTTGACATCTGGAGACTGGTTTGTGGAATTGGGAAAATGACAGATGAGACTGAACAGGAAATGGTATTCGGTTCATGTCCCAGGGATATTATTTAACAAAAGTGCTGAGTGAGCTATTTCAAAGGCTCAGCTGGAGAGAAGCCATTCACTATATGCTATTTATGATGCTCATAGAAACATCTCAGGAGGTATAAATTTTGGCAACTTATACACATTTCTTTAGGCATTTTCTTGTATTGGTTCCCTGCCTTTTATATACAAAAAATTCTTATCCATCACAAAAAGGAGAGATATTATCATTTCCAATAGGAAGCATATGCATTTTGATGATGAAAGGAAATCCAATTCAGTATATTTTGAAGTACTTGGTCGGAAAGTAAACACATCTTGCTTCTGAGAACCACTCAAGACAGTCTTCTATGGGTCTACTACATGATACTACATTGGGCATGCAATTTTGCACAAACACCCTCTTCTACCCGGAAACTATGAAGAAAAAATTAGAGGCCTTTGTCAAAATACTGAACAGGTAGATTTAAAAAAGAAATACAGTTATGCAGCCAAAAGAATAATCATTTCTACTGAAATGATCGATCCCTACTATCAGTGAATTCCAAGAATCTAATAAGCAATTACAATCTCCCCCAACTTCCACAAATGACAACATGTAGCAAAAATTTGAATTTTAATTTTTTCTGGCCTCTTAAAAAAGTGCGAAGGATCCAAGAATCAAAAGAAATGTGCAAAGAGAGGTAATATCAGCTGCAGAGCATATCCTTGATAATTCTGAGCCAAATCACATGTTTTATTTAAACCTCAAAATATCAAACCTCAATCTTGAGCTGAACATTTTCTGTACATTGTATTGTTTGGTTTGAGGATAAATTAAAGGGTTTAAAATACTCATATCAAAGTAAATTGGGCTTAGAAATAAACTTGTAAATTTTCAGGACACCTAGATCAGTTAAGTGACCAACTCTTGGTTTCTACTCAGGTCGTGACCTCAGGTCATGAGATGGAACCCCCCACAACATGCATTAGCCCCGAGATTAGTCCTCCGATGAGCCCCACATTCAGCATGGAGTTGGCTTGGGTTTCTTTCTCCCTTTCCCTCTGCCCCTCCCCCTCCATCTCTCAAATAAATAAATAAATATTTTAAAAAGAGAAATAAACTTATAAATTCTCAAATATATTCCCTTTGCATGATAACAGTCAAGGTATGATATCTGCTGCTATTTTAGAGATGATCTATAAACTACTTTGCCTTTACTTATATTTATATTTATATTTTTCTTCACAACTTTTCTTTTTTGTTTGTTTTTGGGGTTTTTTTATTATGTTCAGCTAGCCAACATATAGTACAGCATTAGTTTTTGATGTCGTGTTCAATGATTCATTAGTTGCGTTTAACACCCACTGCTCATCACAATAGGTGTCTTCCTTAATACCCATCACCCGGTTACCCCATCCCCCACCGCCTCCCCCACTGAAACCCTCAGTTTGTTTCCCGGAGTCCGACAAACCATGAGAGACTCTTCACAACTTTTCAGTAAGATTTTTCTTTCAAAAGTTGAGCAATTACAGCTTGAGCTTTAACTGTTCACACAACTGACTGCATAATTTATACCTTAGGTCAAGTCGGACATGGGATAGAGATAGTGAGTGGGAGTTTGGAGGAATGGACATGAGATATCAGAATCACCAGGGAACCTACATTGCTCTTAATCTGCTAGGTACCATCCCAGTCCTGCCCTTCCCCACCCCCTCCCACCCCCTAACTCCCCACTCCACCCCAACCCCCCACCCCAAGTCTGTTATGCTGGAAAGGTATAAGAATAAGGATAAGGATAATGACTGCCTTTGAAAAAGCTCCACAGCTCGAAGAATTCTGACCCTGGTAACTGGAAGAGAACATCTTTGGGGAGATATCAATATGAAGTCAAGGAACAAAGGGTTCTGAGGTTCCATAAACCTGGAAATGACACATGCTATATCTCCCTTCGTGGGACTTAACACTGCACATTAGCACAGTAAGCTTTCCAAAAAGTTTAGGAGTAAAGAAACCTGTTTAACTTTATTTAATGATATTAAAATTTTATCCATCTAGTAAGCTTTCCCTCAACACCAATTTGGGAGGATAATTTAGAAATCCTGAAGTGTTTTGGAAAATGTCCCTATTCCATTGTATGGGGGCTCTGTGCCAGAGTATATGTGCGCCGGCACTTTAGTACAGTGACCAGATTTCTAAGAACATCCAGTAAAAGCTTAATCTTATTCAAGTACAAGGTTATTACTTGGTAATGGTGTCATAGTGGTTATTAAATGCATTAGTCTACTCAAAAGCCACCATTAGCAGTGCTAAAACTATCTGTACCACTGGGTCCCTGAGAGCACACAGGCCACAAAGTTAGAATGGTTGCTGAATCTCAACTGTCTCTGCAGAAATAAGGCCACTTGCTATACCTCAAATGTCTTTTCTTTCTCATCTCCATATCATTGCTTTTGTTTTTTGCTCAGCCTGGAATGCTCCCCCTACCAGGTCTCTAAATGTCTGCCTTACTAACCCAGGTCCATCGACCTACCTAAACACTAGTTCCTCCACAAAGCCTTTCCTGGTTTTCCACAACTGGTTGGCTTCTACCTCCTTTAAAACTCTCCAACCAGGGCGCCTGGGTGGCTCAGTGGGTAGAGCCTCTGCCTTCGGCTCAGGTCATGATCTCAGGGTTCTGGGATGGAGCCCTGCATCGGGCTCTCTGCTCAGTAGGGAGCCTGCTTCCCCCCCACCCCCGCCTGCCTCTCTGCCTACTTGTGATCTCTCTCTCTGTGTCAAGTAAATAAATAAAATCTTAAAAAAAAAAAAAAACCTCCCCAACTACTGTGAATATCTCTTAAAGCAAGAATCAAATTCTTGTCATATAACCATAGGTCTTCTAATTTCATCCTCTAATAAGACGGCAAATTTTTCAGGGTATGGGAACTGTGTTTTCTCCCCATGTAGATGAAGAAATTTAAGCCTAGAAAAGTGTAGTGACTTGTCTAAGGTCACATAACTAGTAAGTGGCAGTGCTGGGATTTACACCAGATCTGTGCAACTCCAAAACCCAGGATTTTCCCATTCTCCTCCATGCCCACATCTCTCAGACAGCAAGCCAATGGTTCCTATAGCAACAAAAAGAACATAAGTCACCTTCTATTGGAATCAGGTAACATAAAAGTTCTACCTATCTGCCCTAACTCATTGCCGGGCTTCTGACTCAATGTATTAACTCTATCTTCTGCTTTTAGACCTTCATTTCTCCAAGTATATTCTGGGAAACAATAGTAATGAGAGATGCAAATCATTTTTTTAAAAGAGCTTTATGGAAAATTGCATGCTAAACAAAGTTAAAAATATTGGTTCCTTACTGCATGACTTTGCATATCATTTACTATGATACTATGCACCATTATATATAGTTTTTGTATATATTTCATATTTTTAGAGGGCACAATATATTGGCACATATTTTAAGTATCTAAGAACAGAACATCTAAGTCAATAGAGCAGTGTCTCAAAGAGTTTTATTTTAATAGCATCATTTTCACAATATAAATTCATTTCAAAACCACTTAATAACATGCATCTAAATAAGAAATATTGCAACCAAATGCAATAGGATTTAAAGTTACTAGGATTTAAAACTAGCGACAATCTACTTGGGGCCAGCAAGTGAGTGATTAAGTGCTACCCACAAAATGTCTGACATTTAATGAGGGAGTCACATGGATATAGAATATGTTTCACTCAATGATTAATATAGGGTCACTATATTTAGTTTCTACTTGAACATTTCACCTTTTTTTTCCCCATCCCTGAACTCAGCCAAGGATATGGGATAAATCTGATGACTAAAAATCAGGAAGTTTTGATGAATGAAACAGATGAGAATAAGACTGACTCTTCTAGGAGCAAATGAGACTTTCCTCCATTAAGTCATTTTTAGACCAGTTGCAATTATTTAAAATAAACTCAAATAATATTGGTGACCTCTCAGGAGGGCAACTGGTTGACTTGGGAACACAGGTGAGAGAGAAACTTTTCATTTACACACTTTTATATCTTTAATAGGTAGAACCGTGTCTCCAAAAAGAGACATGTTCAAGTCCCAACACCACTCTCCCCATACTTATGGATGTGACTTTATTTGGAAAGTGGGTCTTTGCAAATATAATCAAGTTAAAAAGAGGTCATAGTAGATTAGGCTGGACCCTAACCCAATAACCAATGTCCTTAAAAGAAGAAAGAATATTGAATGCAGACGTAGAGGGGCACAGAAGGAGAATCCCACTGATGATAGAAGCAGAGAACAGAGTGATACAGTTGCAGGCCAAGGAACACCAAGGATTTCCCTATGCAGCAGAAGCTAGAAGAGGCAAGGAAAGATTCTTTCCTAGAGTCCCAGAGAGACCATGGCCCTACCAAAACCTTGTTTCCAGACTTGTAGCCTCCAGGACATAAGAGAATGAATTTCTGTTGCTTAAAACCACCTAGAGCGGTACTTTGTTATGGCAACCTTAGGAAAATAATATAGTACTTTTAAAATTGTATCATTGCAACTAAACTACACGTTCAAAAATTAATCAAATTAAAGTAAGCTCAATGGAATGAAAACACAAGCCACAGACTGAGAGAAAATATTAGCAAAAGATATATCTGATAAAGGAGACTGTCATTTAAAATATACCAAAAAAAAAAACCCTCTTAAAACTCAATGGTAAGAGGGGTGCCTGGGTGGCTCAGTAGGTTAAGTGTTTACCTTTGGCTCAGACATGATCTCAGGGTCCTGGGTCCCTGCATCGGGCTCTCTGCTCAGTGGGAGTTTGCTTCCCCCTCCCCCTGCCCCCCACTCATGTGCTCTCTCTCATAAATAAATAAATAAATAAATAAATAAATAAATAAATAAATAAGATCTTTTTAAAAAAGCATCTCAATGGTGAGAAAATAGTCAAATAAATAAATAGTAACAAAACAGAAAACAGCCCAATTGAAACTCGGCTAAAGTCCTAACAGACACCTCACTAAAGAAGATATAAAAATGGCAAATAAGAACATGAAAACATGCTCCATCCACAGCACATGTCATCAAGGAAATGCAAATTAAAACAACAATGAGATACCACTATATATCTAATAAAATGGTCAAAATCTGGAACACTGACACCACCAAATAAATGCTGGCCAGGAGCAACCAGGAACTCTGATTCATTGCTGGGGGAATATAAAATGGTACAGCCACTTTGGAAGACAGTTTGACAGTTTCTTACAAAACTCAACATACTCTTATCACAAAATCCAGCATCACACTCCTTGGTATTTACCCAAAGAAGTTGAAAACTATGTCCACACAAAAATCTGCACACAGATGCATATAGCAGCTTATTTATAATGGTCAATACCTAGAACCAAGATGTCCTTCAGTAGGTGAATGAATAAATAAACCGTGGTACAACCAGACAATGGAATATTATTCAGCGCTAACAAGAAATGAGCCACCAAGCTATAAAAGGACATGGAAAAGCTTCAATGCATCTTACTAAATTAAGAAGCTAATTTGACAAGGTTACATATGTGCAATCCCAACTATATGACATTCTGGAAAAGGAAAAACAATAAAGACAATAAAAGGATTAGCAATTGCCAGGGATTAGGGTAGAGGAAGGGATGAATAAGCAGAGCACAGAGGATTCTTAGGGCAGTAAAATTTTTCTGTATGAAACTATTATGAAGGACCCACGTCATTATATATTTGTCCAAACCATAGAATGTACAATACCAAGTGAACCCTAATATAAATTATGGATTTTGCATGATAAAGATGTTTCAACACAGTTTCGTCAACTGTAAGAAATGTACCACTCTATGGTGAATGTTGATAATTAAGGTCATCCACGTGTGGGGTAGGGGATAAATGGGAAATTTTTGTACTTTTGGCTGTGAATTTAAAACTGCTCTCAAAGTCTAATAAAAATATTTTTAAATCATAAAGTAAGCCAAAAGTTCTGTTCTTTTTTTTTTTTTAAAGTAAATTCTATCCATTCCCTGTCTCCTTCCTCCGTCTGCTCCCCCTTCCATGCCCAGGGGCACCTGGATGGCTCAGTTAGTACAGCATGCAACTCTTGGCTTTGGGGTCATGAGTTTGAGACCCATGTTGGGTGTAGAGATTACTTTAAAAAAAATCTTAAAAAAGAAAAAGTAAACTCTACTCCCAATGTGGGGCTTGAACTTATAGCCCCAAGGCCAAAAACCACATGCTCTACCGACTGAGCCAGCCAGCCAGGTGTACCCAAGTTCTCCTCTTTTTTTTTTTCCTATATTTAATTTATTTATTAGAGAAAGAGAAAACATGAGCAAGAAAAGAGAAGAGAGAGAGAGAGGGAGAAGCAGTTTCCCTGCTGAGCAGGGAACCTGACGTGGGGTTCAATCTCAGGACCCTAGGATCACAACCTGAGCCAAAGACAGACGTTTAATGGACTGAGCCACCAAGGCACCCTCTGCTCTTTTTTATATTATAAATTTACTAACCATCTTGAACCCATGACAAAAATATGCTATTTTTCTTCTTAGCTTTACATGTTCCTTTGTTCATTTCACTTGTTTATTCAAACTTCAACTAAAGTACTAATTCTGTGCCAGAATACTGTGGTAGCCTGGGAAAAGTTCTAGAGAATCTAGAAATCAGATAATTCTGTCCTTTAAGATGATGTCTACTCTAATAAATAATTGTAGAGGAAATATATTATATCAATTTGTAATGAAAGCATTATTCATGTATCTTGGAGAATTAAGATTAAGTTTTTAAGTGCTATTCAACTATGTACATGAGACAGATGATCTTTCTCCTTCCCTTTATTCAAAGATTAATGATATCAAATACACATTAATTACTTGACTTTTTCGAGAAGGATCTTGGGAGATAAGATGCAAACTGCAAGAGAGTAAGATCACTGGATATGTACCATGGCATGAAAACCCTATGAAGGGGGCGCCTGGGTGGCTCAGTTGTTGGGCAGCTGCCTTCGGCTCAGGTCATGATCCTTGAGTTCCGGGATCGAGTCCCACATCGGGCTCCCGGCTCCACTGGGAGTCTGCTTCTTCTTATGACCTTCTCTCCTCTCGTGCTCTCTCTCACTTTCTCTGTCTCTCTAATAAATAAATAAAATCTTAAAAATAACCCTATGAAGAATTCTGAAAAGGAAGAATACATATAAAAATTTTAAAAACACGCTTGAGAGAATAATTGGAAATGGAAGAAGATTCTGAAATCACTAAAACTCTACTGTTAAGAGGATAGCAACTAGAGACAAATGACGGAGGATTCTATCATCTTAAAAAAAGTAAAGGAAAAGTGTCTTAAATTTATTCTGAAAAGATGCTGATCAAAAACAACATTATGTACAAAAGGCTCCACAAACTTCTTCACACTATCCTCTCTCTTAACCTTCTGTTTCATTGCTACTGCCAAATTAAAAAAAAAAATTTTGATAACTCAGTTTCCAGAAATTGACAGCATAATTTAGTGTTTCCTCCTTATGAAAAAAATTGGAAGAAAACATTTAAAAGAAATGGTGCCCTCTCTTGGAACCAGGTCCTCAATCTTCTTAGAAGTAAAAATAGAGCAGAAGTATCAGACATCATGTTAACATGCATCTTCACATCCAAAGGATTGTTGTATAAACCTTAGTTTAAATCTTTGCAAAAAAAAAAAAAAAGTACAGTCTTCCTTAGTGCCTAATTATATGTATGCATTGGTATCCTTCAAGATAAAAGAACACTACCTTAGAGAGTGGTATTTTTTTAGTGCTGCTAAAAAAGTAAGAAAAAATAACAAGCTGCTCTCTATATTAGAAATCACATGCAACCAAGCATTTAAAAAATTACCATAAAGTAAAACAAAGAACTACTGTCCTATGAATTACATACGGAGTTTCGCTATATCCCAAATCCTAATACCACCGTATTTGGGGAGTTGAATGCGTATCAATAGAGGAGAATGAAAAAAAGGGATAAAGCTGAAAACTCTGGGTTGGAGGGGAGAAGGACTTATGGTAATTTCTTGCTATGAATGCCCCAGATCAACCAGAATAGATCAACATTAAGTAATCAACAGGTTAGGAGCTGGTTTCCCCATAGGACAGAGATATTTGAGTAAAACTTCTTATTCTGCTTGTACTGGTATTTGATAAAAACTTCAGATGCAATAAAGTAAGGATTCAAATGCATTAAAATAAGGATTCCTTGCTTTAAAAAAAAAACGAGTTGCATAATGCTATTTCCTCAGTAATACAAAGTAGTAAGAACACATATTTGAGAGTAGAATCGTTTGGATTGCTACTAACTTAATAGCACTGAAATCTTCCACTCTGCTGCAGTAAAACATTATGACAAACCCCCATCTAGAGGATGGGAAAATGTTATTGCATTTCTTCTCCAGAAATGTATATACTCAATCAGCAAGTGTTCTTCTCCAAGCACCAAATAACTCCTCCCAAGGAAGCTTGTTTTCTGAACTCTTCACCCTACATTATTCCTGGATTTTACTCCTCTCCATTTTCCTAATTTTAACTTAACTGGTCCTGAATCCAAAGACACATGTTTCTAATTTGCATTTATTTGGCTGCAGAAAAAATTCTTAATGTACATTAGGGGATGCAGGGGTGAATGTGGGAGATAGGAGCATGGTGAAAGATGAAATAATAACGGTCAGAAAAAAAATAAGAATAGAGTTTCCTTCCTATTATTGCCAAGAAGGCGCTATAAATTTCCTCTTCTTGTCAAGAATTACCAAAATATAGGAAAGAGCTTGCTCTCTGCTTATGATATCACAAGTGGATATTTTACAGAGTGCTACAAGCTGTCCTCTTTAAATCGGGTCAGAGAAGCAAAGTGTGGGTAACTGTATCACATGGGTGACAACAAGAGGTACCATCTCAGTATCTGTCAATCATATCTTTGCCATCATCTCTCTAGTCCCTGATCTCCTGGAGCAGCAGTTAGCAAGTTGCTCTGTCCAGATCAGCAGCATCGGCAACAGTTGGGAAATTAACAATCCAAATTCCTGGGCCCCACTCTAGACCTACAGAATCAGAAACTCTAGGGGCAGGACACAGGAATCTGTTTCAACAAGCAATCCATGGGATTCTGACTTGATTAACCACGTCCCACAGCAACTTACTATCTGCCAATTCATTCTGGCTTTTAATCATATCCTACTGGAACTGTTACTAAACATTTTTATGTGTATACATTCTCCAACTAATTTATAAGATCCTTGGGGCAAAAATTCTCTCTTCCCTTGTCCTCTTTGCTTTCTCTCCCCTACTAGTACCTTTCCTAGAGCTAATAAGCAAAAGCAAACATAATGAGCATTCCTAATGACAGAAACTGAGGGAGGGAGACCTTGGACAGAGTTCCCCCCTTTTTAATACGATACTCTCATCCACCTGAGATATCGACTTCCTTTCATTATGATCTAGGAATAAAGGACCTGCATTCTCCAATTTATACAGTCTAGAGAGGATTCGCTCATTCTTAAGATAGAACTGCTCAGCTTCCAAATTTGGATAATCCAACTGAAAAACAAATTAAAAGTTGTATAAAATATTCCCCTCAAAGGCTTGGCAAACTTCAATAGAGAGGAGAGGAAGAAGAGGTAGCATTTCTTTCTCAGAAGCACACAGTAGGAATCATATACATGGGAACATTCATTAGTTACCCCTGTGGCAAGATCTAACCTTCCAAACTCTTTTAATATGAAAGTGCTCTTTTGTTTGCCTTCTCTTTCTTTGCTACATTCACAACATGAAAGGCAAATATCTCCCCTCACACACAGGGTGTCCTCTCTATCCTTGAGCAAAGTGGCACTGGTTGCTCAGTTGCTAATGATTCAGGTTCTCAGTTTTAAAAATGTTGGGAACTCAATGGTGGCTTCTGGGGAGGATCTAACCACAGGGGAATTCCTCCATCTGGCCTAAATAAATGGAATTTGTTCAGATGGGTTTTGTTAGCATTGAGCGTGTATCCTGTTAAACTGAAGGTGCAGACATGATCGCTCTGATATGAAGAATTTGAGAGGCAGGGCAGGGGGTTTTGGGGGGTGGGGAAGAGAAATGAAACAAGATGGGATGGGGAAGGAGACAAACCAGAAGAGACTCCTAAACTCATGAAACAAACTAAGGGTTGCTGGGAGGGGGGGGGGTAGGGATATGGACATTGGGGAGGGTATGTGCTATGGCAAATGCTGTGAAATGTGTAAGCCTGATGATTCACAGACATGTACCCTGGGGTAAATAATACATTATATGTTAATAAAAAATTTTAAAAAAATTGAAGGTGCAGAGATGCTCCACATTATGATGGAAAGGATCACCTGTACCTCCCCTGTCCTAAATCCCATATTTTTTAATTGTAAGTACACTTAAAAGTAAGGCTTCTCCTAGGTTCTTTCACTCCTCCAATGAATACATCTGGCAGGTTCTTCAAGCCAATCTGAAAACAGGCCTTTTTTTGGACTGAATGTTTATATGCCCCCCAAATTTATATGTTGAAACTCTAATCCCCATGGCAGTTGGAGATGGAGCCTTTGGGAGGTAATTAGGTTTAGAAGAGGTCATGAGCTTGGGTCCTCATGATGGGATTAGTGCCCTCCTAAGTCATCTGAGAGCTCTTGCATCCGAGAGAGCTTGCTCTCTCTCTGCCATGTGAGGACAAAGCAAGAAAGCAGCTGTCTCTAAGCCAAGGAGAGAGCTCTCACCAGGAACCAAATCTGCTGGTACCTTGATCTTGAACTTTCCAGAACTGTGAGAAATAAATGTTTATTATTTAAGCCACATCTATTGTATTTTGGTACAGCAGCCTGAGTAGACTAAGGTACGCCCCAACCCTGAGCTTCTCTTCCATGGCTTCTCACTAGACCTCTGACCCCAAATCCTTAGTAAAGATAAGAAAACCTTTTGTCTGTCTATGCCAATTCAGGTGTGAGCTGAATTATCTGCAGGCAGTCCAACTGGGCTGATGTGGTACCCTACGGAGAGGAGATGGCAGCCTCCAGGAAAGACAAATGAACCAGGCATAATCAGAAAGCCAGAGTTGCCAGACCTAAAGAGGAGGTGAATATTGAGGCAAGGGGCATCTCAGCAGAGATGACAGCACTCCCAAGCTTGTCGTGAACTCAGATTGGGAAGAACTTTAAAGATGGCAAAGATCAAATTTCTCTCCAGGCTGGTGGGAATGGGCAAAGTCTTCTGCTGAAAATTCAGTGAACCAAAAAGCATTTTAAAATGGTGAATATCTCTTATAGACCTGTGTTTGAAGTCAGATTTATACCTGTGACACACATGGCTCATAATAAATAGCCCTTACAGGAGAATTCAAGTTAAATCCAGGTCTCTGCAGTGAAACACAGGAGCAAATATTAGACTTAAAAAAAAAAAAAAAAAAAGGAAAACCTTTGTCCTAGGCTGGATTCTTGCAAACGAAGATGCTCTAGAATGTGGCTATGTCCCGATCTCAGCGGCTAATTAGTAAAACTTCTCTTTTCCTCTGTGGTTGGGGGTTCACAGGCTATGATTGGTTACCTAGGTGCAGAAATCATTTTCAAAGGATATAAAAACAGCAAAGGCTTTTTGTCATATGCTAGGCTCAGATTGCTGTGTGCAAGACTCAAAAAAAACATGAAGCCTTTTTTTCACTTCCTCTGTGTCATTAGGGGAAATGGGACATGCCCATCTCCCAATAAGGCACTTCAACCATTGTAACTGTGCCCTCACGGAGCCTGTGCATGGAAAGGACTTCTGTTAACTCGATGCAGGGTATATGGGTGTTCTGAATTTCCAGGGCCTTGTTGTTTGCTAGGAAATCAATTCCTCTAAATAGAAAATTCAGCGGTGCTAACATATGGCATCACTTTGTATCTGCATTAACACAGGAGCACTTTCAGAGAAGAGATTTGGGCTTTGGTGAGGAACACAGAGATGAATGTTTTCTAAGATCTTGTTTACAAATTTTCTCCTATAAATCATCTATGCTGATGAAGCTATGCATGATGTATACATTAAAAAAAAAAAAAGCTAAAGTAATCAGGATCTCATTCAACACCAACACCATTTTTCTGTTCTCCTTCAACTCGAGGTCCGCAGTTCGCTGTCGTCCCATGCCAACAATGTGGCAGGGAGAGTGCGTACTTGCAAACACACAAAAGCACCAGTCTCCAAGTTCTTCCTTCAGAAGCCCTCCGTCCCTCGCATTACTGTCAACGTTTCTCCAGTTTTAAGTATTAGGGGTAGGAATCTTCTACTTTAAACCCTTACCAATAAGTGTCATCGTGAAGGATAAATTACTTTACATCATTTGTATGCAATTTGTACACTTCCTACAAAAAAATAGATTTGATTTTAAAGAATTGGTGGAAAAGGTGCCACAGAGGCCATTAAGATCCCCGTAGAGGAGATCTGTTCTCATGCTTTTCCTAAAAGAAGAAGTGGAGCTTCTTCAAACACTTCGAGACTAGGGAGAAGGTGTGAAAAGTATCTTTGTCTGACTCTGAGAGGGAAATTTGCAGAAAAAGCTAGAGTTTGTATGTCTTGTCACTGAATATCAGGGGCCCTACGGGTAATCCAGGACAAGGAAGAGGAAGGTAGGAGCTAAATGCCCAAGTATCACTCAGAGCTATTCTGGTTGTACAGCATGGTGGTTACAAATGCATGTATGGTCTTAGGGACAGTTGTGGGTTCAGATCCCAGCTGCCAGCTATGTAATCTGGGCAAGTTTTATTTACCCTAAATGTGTTTCCTCACCTATAAAATAGAGAGACTAACGAAATTTACCTCGTAAAATTACTGTGGTGATTAAATGAGAAGACCTGGAAGCACTTAGCATAGTGCCTGACACATAGTTAAATTCTCAATAACTTCTGGCTATTTTTCCTTAATTTCTAAAACTCTCTCTAAATCCCCTGTTAAGTGGGACATCCAACCCAAAAGAAAATTAGGATTTTCATTTTGCTTCTGAAAGATGTGCCTTAACAGAGGGAATTTATTTACATTTAGAAACTTATTTACACGATGTCCAAGCAACATTTTATCATAGCCACAATGGAATCAGATGTAAAGCTGCTATAAATATCCAGAAGACTGGTTTTAATATCTTTAACATCTCAATATTGAAGATAGCCTTGATATTTTATATTTCTAACAATAATAAAGCTCTGTAATATTATTCCAGGTAAGTAATTCTATAACAGACCAAATAAACACCACTCTCCTAATCTATAAAATGCAAAATGGAAGAAACTAGATCAGTAAGTCCATTTCATATCAATATTCCTGTCTTTTAAGGATCTGAAGACATGATTCTGTACTGTTAGTTACAACTAGGTGTCCTGGTTTGAACATTTATTATAGTCATGGTTCTGGATATATATAATGCTGTATGATAAACCCAAAGTGTCTTAAAACAATAGCATACCTATTCTGTTCATAGATATGCAATGTGGACTCAATGGAGACAGTTTATTTCTGTTCCAATCAGCATCTGCTGGGCCAGCTCGAAGGCTGGGAGCTGAAATCATCTGAAAGCTTACTCACTCATTGTACGTCATCTAAACTGGGAAAACTCAACCAGCTGGGAGCAAAACAGCTGGGACTCCTCTGGCTTTCCCTCTAACTTGATGTAATTGTCTTTCCATGTGATCTTTCCGACATGGCAGATTTTACCTGGACTCAGGCTCATAAGGAACCAGGCACAAAAAAAGAGAACCAGGAAGAAACTGTTGCCTTTTATGGCTTCCCCCTTGGAAGTCACCCTTCATCAGTTCCACCACATTCTATTGATCTGCACAGATTTAAGGAGTAGGAATACACATCTCCTGGAGGTCTGTGAAACCACAGTGTAAAAAAGGCATCTAAGATAGGCTACATATTGGTGGGACTATTTTTGGAAGATAGAATCAGCTTTCACACAACAAATCAGTGAGGATTCTTGGTTATTAACAATAGAAACCAACTTTGGCAGACTTAAAGAAGAAAAAAAAAGGAGTATATTCGAAGGATAGTGAGGATTCTAAGACTCAAAGAAAAGGCTGGATGCCTGGCCTGGAAACGAGCCAGAATTAGGGGAGGCTGGGAAACCGAAGTCTCAGCCATGGAAGAATCCTGCTGAACACACCTTTCTCACCACCAGCTGCCATGACCGGATAGTGATGCTGCTGGGCTCTCAATACCACAACTTTTCACAAGAATAAAGAGCCCATGCTTCTTGGAGTCATGCTTTCAAGATTCAAAGATCTGAGTGATGCTGACTGGCTTAGCCTTCCATGTGTCTGAGACCTAGAAAACAGGAACAAGAAGAGGGAAGATCTGGTTCCCTGCCTCCCACAAAGGCCCATACAGCAAGTAACTCACCCAACTAAGAATAGAAGTTCAGGAGCTGGGTAGCCAAAATCCCAGCAAATGTCTGATACACAAAGAAAACTAAGAGTCCTCTACAACCTTGAAATGAAAGATCATAGGCAGCAAAGACAGAGGCTAATGAATAACCAGATTTTAACACGGAATAAAAGCCAAATCCTCAATCCACCCTGCAATCCAGGAGGATGAAAACATTCCTCACAGCATATTAAGTTAACTAAGATAATAATTCTACCAGAGCATTGCCAATTCTAACACTATGGACATCCCACAAATAGAAATGTGCTTGTCCTCTTCACAGAGGATGGCGAGATACACACACACACACACACACACACACACACATAAGTTATGTATATACATATATACATATATAGGATATATATGTGTGTGTGTATATATATATATATATATATATACCTATAAGATACACACACACACACACACACACACACAGAGTGCAAGGGTAGGTAATATTCCAACATCCACCTATAGGTCAGCTGTTCTGAATTTAAAACTTTTTCTAAAGAATGTCTAGATTGCCAGGTCGACACATAAGCATCTAAGTAATCTGAAAAAATGTATGCAGTGGATTACAGACAATAATATTGCCTACAGAACATGAGCAGTGTTTAGAACATGGCTTATATGGGGGGAGGAATCACCCAGAAGCTCATCAAAACCTTGAACACCCTTGTCTTAGCCTTGGCATCAGAAAGACTCTCCTTGTCTTGTCTTCGGTGGCAGCAAAGGAGGTACGTTGATATGGTGGGAAGAAAAGGCTTCCCATGGCAAGGTGACTGTCAGCATGGAAGGAAATTTTGCACACTGACTTTGGAAAAGTCATCTTAGACACCACCTAAATATCGGGATCTGAATCTTAAGCAAACTTTTGAAGGCAAATGTTGACAGACAAAATCCTAAACAGTATAGTTAATATCTTTATGTAAGTTTTCAATGTGTAAAACTAGAAGGGCATCCACTGTTTTTCTTATATTACTTTAACAATAGATTAAAATGTAATCAAAATATTTACTATGTGCTACATCTCAGACACTAATTCTAGGGTGTTCCTTGTCATGTAGGTGAGCACAGAATAATGAACAAAATTGTAACCTCCATGAGGGCAAGAACCTGACCTGTGTGTCTTGTTCCCAGTTCCTAGCATGGGGCATATCGAGGTGCTTGACAAAAATTAATTGTTGTTGAAGCTTTAGGTGGGTGGGAAGGGAGAGGATTTAAAAAAAAAAACTGTAAAAAGGAAAAAGAAAATGATAATGGGATTTGTTTGTGCTTGTGGGGGTTTTTTCAGAAAAAATATTTGGGCCAATGGTATCTTCTGAAGGATTGTTCATTTCTTCTGGATGGCTGGATGCTATAAATCACCTTAACCCTTTCTCCTCCAAAACTCAGATGCCTTGTCTCTTGTCTCCACCCCACTACCCACTACCAAGAATAACAGAAAATGGCCAACACACATTTCTTCCACTGCTGAATGATTGCCAGCTATTAGCTTCAGTGCACACTAAAAGCCCAGATTACCTTTCAACACTACAAGAGTGTCTCACTTACAGCAAAGATTTATTTCTCTGGAAATTATTCTTCTGAGTAAGATGGACAAAAGATTTGTGTTGCATATATCATAGCTTCTGTGTTCAGGAACTGCTTTAAAAAATAAATAATGGATCAAAAGGATGCTTTAATTGGAACACAAAAGTGGATATTAAAATGTTCCAATTATGCTATCTGAACATACACAGGAACCACAGTAAAAGGGGACACTTTAATTTAAAATTTTTAAATGAGGGCGCCTGGCTGGCTCAGTTGGTTGAGCAACTGCCTTCGGCTTAGGTCATGATCCCGGAGTCCCGGGATCGAGTCCCATATCGGACTCCCAGCTCTGCGGGAGGTCTGCCTCTCCCTCTGACCTTCTCCCCTCTCATTCTCAGTCTCTCTCTCTCTAATAAATAAATAAAAAATCTTTAAAAAAAAATTTTAAATGATACCCATGTAAAATAGTCTTCAATATTACACAAAACAAGAAAAAAAAAGGGAGGGAGGAAAGTAGGGAAGGAAGGAGGGAAATACACACATAATTTAGCTACAGAGCCTGCTGAAATAAATCAGTAAATATTGGGATTGGAAACAACCTTGAGACATACTTAACCATCTCATGTCAGTTATAAAGCTATCTAGGGAAGACTGAAGATTCTACAACCTAATCAGACTAATAGGGTGGAATTATTGGTATACTTTTTCTTGTCTAGATGGCTGAGGTACTTGGTTTAATAAACAAATATTTCTAAATGCTTCCTTGTCTCACCTTAGCCTCTTCATGCTTCAGTCTTAAAACCATCTCCTTTTATTTTGCCCTTAGCAGAGATGAAGAACAGTTAATCCCCAAAGTCTAAAATCAAACAGTTCATGTGCATAAAGACCTTTATGACAATATGTCAGCTTTCTACATTTGCTCCTCTGGAATAAATCAAATTGTCCCTTCAACCTCTTTTTGTTTTGGTTCTTAGATCCCACTGTTATATACTTCTTGATTTTTCCAAGCCATCTTCTCTTTTCACTCAAGTTCAAATCCTATTCCAAAAAGTGTCAGTTATAAGAAAATAGAGGAAGTGTAACAGCAGACTTGGAAACTGAAGTTTTGATATATATTATATATAGATATAGATACAGATAAAGATATAGATATTAAGGCTGAGGTGAAAGGGGAGTAACAATTTCTAAAATATCCCAGAATAGATTCTTGGATTTCAAGCCAATTACTTTGAAGTTATCTATTTAAATTTCCAGCTTTGGATTCAATCAAAGGGTCATGCTATTTAATTTCTGAGAAATCACAAAGGTATGCTCAATAGATGAGTGGGCAGGTCCCACTTGTCTACTGAGATTTAAAAATAACTTCTTTTCCACAGCTGCTTTCACTCGATGATGATGAAGATGATGATGATGATGATGATGATGTCAGAATTTGCCATGAGCTAAAACCATACTATAATATTTGTTAAATGAAATATTACAGAAGACAAATTTAAATAATTCTCTACTAATTATTCCGTTTTCATAAATTGCATGTAAAGACCTGTCTTATGTGGGAAGACCTCAGCAAGTCTAGTATCAGCTACAGAACAACAAATCACACTTTCAAGGTTTTAGATTCAGTGGCTTTAAAGCCTTTACTTGCCAAAACACAGAAAAGGCAAAGAACTGTCGCAGTTCCCAAATTACCACGGAGATACAGCAATGTTCTGCTAAGTGCTCACCACCCTCTCTGGACTGTGGGTCTTAGGCCACCATGACGTCATCACTTAATGATTTGCTGGTGATTACCATGCCCTACACCAGAGCAAATGGCTCTTAATTATTACAGTGGCACGATTTTTTAACTGGGCCGTAAATGTAAAATCTTTTTGGAACTATTCAATATCCCTGGAGTCTTGACTCCCAAATAAGCAGTCTTCCATTATATTCTTTTATTCTTGGGTTACTTTAGGAGGATAGTTGCTTCGTGGCCTTAGACCAGCCCTGACTCTTTGCCAACGAAGAGGACAGGATGACCTTCTTACAGTGTGAAGAGGTAGTTAAGCACTCTGCCCTGAGAGCTACCCAGTATTTTAGCTTTCTACTTTGTGGCCTGCTTTACAGGGTCTGTCATCCTCCCCCCGGCCTCCCCGCCACCACCCTCTGACCTTTCTCTTATAGTTAGGGTCTGGCAGGTGCAGGCAAGAAATACTAACCCAGAACCAATTTTGAATTGTGGCCACCACAGATAGATATTAGGAGGGATCAAGTAACAGTGACAGCTGGCCAAGAGCACCAGCCAGGGCAGCACATGATTCTGGTAATGGACAAGCCAAGGCTAAAGCATCTTACAGCAATACCTAAAGTACGTGCCAGGGCTTCAGAGCTCTGTTCAACTGCATGCTTTCTAGAATTTACTTGGCTGGAGAGACCCAGCCATATCTTTATGGCTGGGTCATATGCATTATCTTTGAGTACTGAAAATAAGTGCAATTTACACAGGAACTTTCCTCCACTTTAATAATGAGGTCATGTCCAGATAAAGTCATTGTAAGTTGAAAATATCATAAATCAAAAATGCATTTAATACACCTATCCATTGAACATCACAGTTTAGCCTAGCCTACCTTAACCATGCTCAAAACATTTTAATTAGCCGACAACCGGGTAAAATCATTTAACACAAAGCCTATGTTGTTGAAAGTGTTAACTGTCTCATGCAATTCATTAAATCTTACACTGAAAATGAATAACAGAAGGGCTGTATGGGTTCAGAACAGTTGTCAGTAGATCGGTGAGTGTCTGACTGCCCAGCACCGCAAGAGAGGATCATACAGCCTATCACTAGCCCAGGAAAAGTTCAAAATGCAAAACTCAAAATACAGTCCTCTACTAAGTGCCTATCACTTTTACACCATCCTAAAGTCAAAAAATCGTAAGTCAAACCATTGTAATTTAAGGATTCTCTCTACATACAAACGAGTACACAAACACACCGCCACCACCGTCACCACCACCAAAGGCACGAACTATAAGAAAAAAATTAATATTCTCTTTCATTGAAATTAAGACACTGTTTTTTCACATTTTGACATCTCTAAAAATCAAAATATGTCATGTAATCAATGGTTCATATATTCAAAGAAAAAAACATATCTCATGACATGAAAACAAAACTTTAAATCTCTACATGGCAGGAAACACCACATATACAGTTAAAAGGTAAAACAGAAAAAAACATTCACAACATGCCTAACATAAGGTTTATAGCCATAAAGGCTGGGAGCTTTTACAAATCAAACCAAAGCTGAGCAAACAATCGGGAAATGGGCAAAGGATGTGAACAGGATATTTGCAAAAGAAGAGGCAGAAAATTTCTATATGTAAATAGTTACAGTGTTACTATTAAGATAATGGCAATTTTATAGCTCTGCCTTTACCCTAATGCTCCTAAATGTCCAGTTATTAATTTAAGCTGGAGCAAAGGGAACGAAAAAAGAATCTTTTTGTCCCTGGCATTGTACTACTAGATTTCACTAACGTGAGCTCATTAAAACCTCACAACAACCTAGGGAGCTAGGTATCATTGTACAGTTAGGGTTATTAAGGTTTAGAGAAGCTGAGTGATTTAAGCAAATTCTCTGAGCAAGTATGACAATGACCAGATTCCCAGTTCAGAGAGAGCTCTGATCCAGCTTCTGAGCACAGCACAATCCTACAAATTCTATTCGGATAAAAGATGCCTCCTGAGAACGAAGGCAAGACCTTGGAGTTTTAAACCCAAACCAGTAACTTAAGGCCAGAGGCATCCCATTCCATGAATCTGAAATGTTTGTATCTAGCTGCATGGGAAATTTATTAAAGCTTTTTTGGGGGGGTGGAGGGGAAAGGGGAGAGGGAGAATGAGAATTTTACGCAGGTTCCATGCCTAGTAGGGAGCCTAATGTGAGGCTCAATCCCACAACTCTGGGATCATGACCCAAGCCAAAATCAGGAGTCAGACACTTAACCGAATGAGCCACCCAGGCACCCCAAAATTTCTTAAAGTTCTGAATGCAATTTTCTCACTTTGAAAAAGGCAAAGTTAAGAGTCCTATTAGGTAAATTTAGATTCAAAGATTAAGTGTGTTCGATTTAAAATCTACATAACTTGGTACTAATAGCGAAACCATGACTTAAAAAAAACTTAATTCTTAAGTGTTACCAAACCACCTCAGTAAAATAGAGCAGCCGCATTAAGGGCTAATTAGATCCCTATTCCTCAGTTTGGGGTGGGAAAAAAAAAAGAAAAAGAAACCTCACACTTGTATTGAAACCCATCCAAGAAAGAGGGACCAGCTACAAGCAGGCCCTGCTCTGGTGGCCAGGAGGTAAGGAGCACTATATAAATGGTCTGACACATCAGGGCCACTGGAGTCAATGTTACGGCCATGTTGAGCAGGTGAGGCCCTGAAACCTGACTCGAATCCTCCAGCTGCCCCTACACTGAAGTCTTGGCAGGGCGCCTTGAAGACAAGTCACAGTCTAGGGAGTCACCAACGTTGCATATGCTGTCAGGCACCTACACTTCCAAGTACAAAATGGCAGGGCCCTCCTTCTCTCAGACCAGGGTTGTGGGAATACGGAGAACAGGCAATAGACATCACTTTTGTATTTGTCACTGTCCACAGAAAAACAGGTCTCAGCCTTTTTAAAAATACCAGGTATTAACAGCACTGAGTCTGACGCATGAGGCTGGGTTACAGAGGACTAAAACAGGATGCCTCTAATTCCTTAGTCTTAGAAACCTAAGGCTTCTATGATACTTCTCAGTTTCATCAAAGACTGGTATTTCTTCAGAGCCTTTTGGCAGACCAGCCTGCTCTTTTAAAAAACCAACCTTATTTTTTCTTGACAACCAAAATGTAATCCAGTGAGAAGTGAAGTGGTTGAAGTGACTTAGCCTAAATTCTGATCGCTTTAGGGAATATGTTAAATATGTGAAGAGTGTCATAGACATTCTGTCCTGAAACTCAGCCTCCAAAAAAGTTCCCAGTTAAAAGCACTAAACCAAAATGGCTCTTTTCAGCCCAGCTGTTTAACCTTTAGAATGACTGCATGCCGCCAACTGCGCTGTGCCGGCTGCGTTTCACCAGCCATTCATCAAAACCTCGCCACGGTGTTTTAACCAAAACAAAGAAGAAAATGAATCCTATTTTCTATATACTTCATCAACAAAGATGAGGTTTGCAACTGTCTGTTTGCAATACTGACTAAAAAATATTTAATTCAGGATAAAAATTTATTCTAGATTTAAACATCTAAGGGAAGGGGGAGAAGGCTAGGAAATGTGAAATCTCAAGAACAGTTGGGGCGCCTGGGTGGCTCAGTCTGCTAAGCATCTGCCTTCGGCTCAGGTCATGATCTCATGGTCCTGGGATCGACTCCCATGTTGGGTTCCCCCTCAGCAGGGAGTCTGCTTCTCCCTCTCCCACTGCCCCTCCCCACCCTTGTGTGCTCTCATTCTCTCTGAATTAAATAAATAGAATCTTAAAAAATATATATCAAGGAAAGTTACCTATAACTAATAAAATTTTAGTGACATATTAACAATATAGAGTATGTGTCAGGCGAGGGAGAGAGGAAGAGGGAGACAGAGAACCCAAAGTACTACTTGGGTATATGTACTTAAAACTGGAAATAAAAGGAGAGAAATACAAACAACAAGCCTGTCTGCCCTAGGAGTATGGAACTGACTCTAGGCCAGAATAATAAATAGGAGACTGATTTTCAGATTCCTGCTACATCAAGGAAGGCCTCAGGTACTTTTAAGAGTTCGTTAAAAATTCAAAAACAGTCAAGTAAGTTCCAGGAGCTACATATTATTTGCTGATCATTTTTTCTCTCAGTTCCTTTAAAAGTTATAAAATCAATTGACTCTAAGAGTATAAAAAGGCATTTTTAAAAAGAGTATTAAAAGACAATGAAAAAAAGCTTTCGTTGGGGGGCCTGGGTAGCTCGGTCAGCTAAGTGGGTCTGACTTGGGTCAGGTCACTATCTCGGGGTCCTGGGATCAAGCCCCACATGGGGCTCCCTGTTCAGCAGACAACCTGCTTCTCTCCCTTGCCACTCCCCCTGCAAATGAATAAATAAATAAAATCTTTAAAAAAACCTTTTGTTTGCATCTAAAGGGAATTAGATGTCATATTAGTTGTCAAAATACCTCAAAAATAAAGACAAAGCACCTAAAATATAAAAAAGAACAGGTTATTTTGGGATAGATAGTTTACCGCGATCACACCTTTGTGCAGTACCATGGATATCACAATCGACTTTTAAGAGAGATCTATTAAAGTGGCTTTGAGCTGAAAATCTTCAAATTCAAAGACATTCAATGCTTATATTATGTGGTGATACATGTCATCATTTCAGTATCATTACTCTCAACATGAACACATTATCATCTAAAATAGTAAGCATTTAGTACTCAATGTTTTTTATTCAATTAACATATGCTATATTATTAGTTTCAGAGGTAGAATTCAGTGATTCAATTGCATACAACACCCAGTGCTCCCAACTTCAAGTGCCCTCCTTAATGCCCATCACCCAGTTACCCCATCCCCCCACCCACCTCACCTCCAGCAACGCTCTCAGTTTCTTTACTAGAGTTAAGAGTCTCTTATGGTTTGTTTCCCTCTCTGTTTTTGTCTTATTTTATTTTTCCTTCCCTTCCCTTATGTTCATCTATTTTGTTTCTTAAACGCCACATGAGTGAAATCATATGGTATTTGTCTTTCTCTGACTGACTTATTTTGCTTAACATAATACCCTCTAGTTCCATCCATATCATTGTAAATGGCAAGATTTCATTCTTTTCGATGGCTGAGTAATAGTCCATTGTATATAGATACCACTTCTTCTTTATCCATTCATCAGTAGACAGACATCTGGGCTCTTTTCATATTTTGGCTATTGTGGACATTGCTGCTATATACATAGGGGTGCAGATACCCCTCCAAAGCTGAAGGCAGATGCCTAACTGGCGCTACCCAGGCACCCCAAGAAATGACAAGCTGTTTCATCACTAGGTGATGATGGCTGAGCTGTCTCTAGGCAGCAATAATGATGGATAAAGTTACATTTCTGTAGGAAAAATAATATAATCCCAAAAGGCAGTTAGTGGGGTAAAGGGAAACATAAATGCCAAGCAGAAAGGAGTGAAGTTAGCTGGCTGATACACAGCACTGGGTATCCCAGGAGCTGGGAAAGAAGGCTAGAAAGCTACATTTAGACCAGATAACGGAGGCCTCTGGTTCAGTATGGATTGTGTGAATGTGGTCTTCAGGTCTGCATTTTTTAAATTATAAGACTTTAGTTTTAAAAACACTATTTTAATTTGTGCTATTTTATTTGAAGAAAAAATATTCAAATTTATGCTATAAATTGATAAAAGCACCCAATATGTGAAAATGTTTGGTGGAAAATTCTGGAAAAATAAAAACTATGTGAATATTGTGTCTGAGAAAGGCTAGTAAACAAACACATTAGGCAGTTGTCAAAATTAGTGGAATATCCTAATGCTGTGTAACATTTGTCTGATTTCTGTTTTTATTTTTTTTATTTCTGTTTTTAAAAGCTATGACAGCCTGTTCTCTATTTTTTCTCTTCAGCAGACTTATAATTTATAATAAATTAGGAAAATTAAAGCAAGAGGTATTCTCTACACTAGTGTTTGTCAAAAGCTGATCATCGTTTATTCTATTGCCACTTTACTCAAGTTTTTTTTTTACTACTTTCCTGAATATGGTCTCTTCATTTCTATTTTTTATTTTTTTCCTCCACATTTTTATTTAAATTCTAGTTAGTTAACATATAGTGTAATATTGGTTTCAGGAGTAGAGTTTAGTGATTCATCACTTACATATAACACCCAGTGCTCCTCATAACAAGTGCCCTCCTGGCCTCTTCATTTTTATCTACAATTTTCCCTGAAAACTAACACTCATTTCAGAATTTGGCAGCATTATGATTTCAGAACTCTGTGTGTTTGTGTGTGTGTGTGTGTGTGTGTGTGTGTGTGTGTGTGTAGGATCAGAGAGGAGAAAGAAACTTTCTGTGCATCTTCTGTGTAAGACTGTCTCTTCACTGGGACACCTGGGGGCGGGCTCAGTCAGTTAAGTGTCTGTCTTCAGCTCAAGTCATGATCCCAGAGTCCTGAGATAGAGTCCTGTGCCTTGGGGTTCTCTGCTCCATGGGGAGTTGGCTTCTCTCCCTCTGCCCCCACCCCCACTTATGTGTGAGTGCATGTGCTCTCTCGCTCTCAAATAAATAAATAAATAAATAAATAAAATTTTTAAAAATAAAAATAAATTTTAAAAAATACTGCCCCTCAGGGTGCCTGGATGGCTCAGTGGGTTGAGGCCTCTGCCTTCGGCTCAGGTCATGATCTCGGGGTCCTGGGATCGAGCCCCACATCGGGCTCTCTGCTCGGCGGGGAGCCTGTTTCTCCCTCTCTCTCTGCCTGCCTCTCTGCCTGGTTGTGATCTCTCTCTCTCTCTGTCAAATAAATAAATAAATAAAAATCTTTAAAAAAAAAAAAAACACTGCCCCTCACCAAACTTTACCCGAATTGTTCAATATTTCAAACATGAAAACTCATCTCCTGATATGAACAATTCCTTTACCTCATTCTAAATCACAACCCACCTGTCTTATTTCACATCACCTTAGTGCCTCACTTAATTTTCCTAAGTCACTTGTGCTAGGCTGATAGTTGGTTTCTCTCCAGAAAACATAATTGCATTCTTGCTAGCCTTTCAATGCTTGAATCAAAAGGATGACTAATGTAAACATTCCAGAGGTTTCCAGGCAGCCCTGTGAAAGAAGCCATTTCCATCTGCAGGGTGAAGAAATTTTTATCAAATCAGCTCAATCCCTTTATTAGGCCAGCCTTGCTCTTCAAACATGTTTTGGGACAGAAGAATTTATTTTCTTTGACAAAATACCAGAAGTAATTTGGGAAACAAGTGAAATATTAATAGTAGCTACTATTTCTCATTATCTTCATTAGTATAATCATTATCATCAGTATGGTAGGCAATGTCTCTTTTACTGTGGCTAATTAGTAAAACTGCTCATCATTATCAGTATGATAGGCAAAACAATGACCCCCAAAGATGTCCACATCCTAATCCCTGACACAACAGGGATTATTTTATGGTAGATATAATGATGTTAAGAATCTTGATGAGACTTGGCATCTATGATGATGTTAAGAATCTTGAGACGAAGCGTGCCTGGGTGGCTCAGTAGGTTAAGCGTCCAACCCTTGATTTCAGCTCAGGTCATGACCAGGGTTGTCAGTTCAAGCCCCGCATCTGGCTCCTGGCTGGACATGGAACCTGCTTAAGGTTCTCTCTCTCCCTTCTCCCTCTGACCCTCCCAAACCTCTCTCCCTCTCTTGAAAAACGAAGAGGAGGAAGAAGAAGAAGAAGAAGAAGAAGAAGAAGAAGAAGAAGAAGAAGAAGAAGAAGAAGAAGGAGGAGGAGGAGGAGGAGGAGGAGGAGGAGGAGGAGGAGGAGGAGGAGGAGGAGGAGGAGGAGGAGGGGGAGGAGGAGGAGGAGGAGGAGGAGAAGAAGAAGAAAAGAACCACCTTGCAATGAGAGATTATCCTGGATTATTGTTATAAGAAGGAAGAGGACCATCACAGTCACAGGAAATGGGACAATGGAAGCTGAGTCAGAGTGAGGCCACTGCTGAAAGCGGCTATGAATCAAAGAATGTGGCAATCTCCTAAAACTAGAAACAGCAATGGGCAGATTCTCCCCAGAGCCTCTAAAAGGAACATATCCTTGCTGTCACCTAGCCCCATAAGACCTATTTTCAGAAGTCTGACCTCCACACTGGTAATAATAAACTTGCGTTGTTTTAAGTCACTAAATAACGAGGATCAGCTATCAATACATTAGCTGATCCTCCTTATATTCCTAACTCTTATCATTACAGGTCCATTGTAATCTCTAGGTTCTTGTCACAGACAGGCTATATGGTGGAGAAGAAAGAACATTGGCCTTGGCGTCAGCAAATAAAAATTTATTTCTAACTGTGTTACTAACAATGTTCTTACTATGTGATCTTCCACTTAGATTCAACTTCTTATCTGAAAAAATCAAAGCCAAATGACTTTGTACGAGCCTGCTATAGACTGAACTCCTTCCTCCCCACTACCCAATTCATATATTGAAGCTGTTATCCACAATGTGATTGTATCTGGAGGTGGGGCCTTGAGGAAATAATTAGATCATGAGGGTGAAGCCCTCAGGAATGGGCTTAGGGGTCTCGTAAGAGTCACAAGAGAGCTTGCTTCCTTTTCCTCTCTTTCTACCAGGTGAAGATATGGCAAGAAGGCAGCCATCTGCAAACCAGGAAGAGGGTTTGCAAGGGTCAAGAGGGCCCTGACCAGACAGTGTGAACCTGCCAGCACCCTGATCTTAGACTTCACAGCCTTGTGAGAAATAAATGTTCACTGCTTAAGCCACCTATTCTGTGGTATTTCGTTATAGCAGCCCAACCTAAGACAGGACCCTTTAGGCTATAAAGTTCAATAACTTTATAACTTCCAAATACACAGGGACTCCCAAGTGCTTGTCCTAAATCTATAACTTCCTACATGGTGATTCCAGTTGGGTGTCTTATCACCTCATCATGGGCTCTTTACCAAAATGCCTCCTTCTGTTAATAATACCACCATGGTCCCAGTCTCTCACATATACTTTTACTCAATCTTCAGTCCTATCTTTCACTCTCTATATTGTATCAGTCACCACGTCCAGCTGCCTACTTCATGTAATTAGAGCATACTACTTTTGAGGAAGGGAAATGCGGCAACAGGATGTTGGATATGGAATATACTGGCATCCGCCAGGTGAGTTAGGAGTTTTTACAGGTTATGGGAATGAAGGGAAAAGAACAAAGGTTGGGATATGCTCTGGAGGAAGGCACCTAGAAGCAGTAGCTAACACTCACTTCTTTATACAAGTTTAAACTTCTCAGGCCGGATTTCAAAATCTGAAACTATCTCCATATCTAATCTTATCTCCCAATATTTCCCAATCTGTTGCTTCTGTCACAAATCCATCAGTGAAACTCACTGAATAATCTAGGCTCATTCATTCCCCAATGATTTCAGCCATCATCATAATGTGTAGGAAAACTGCTTTTACACACTTTAAACCACATTTTCCTCACAGCAAACAACCCAAACATGAGGGCAGATGAGGATAGCTTACAGGCTTATCAAGGTTGTAGGTAAATAAAGGGTAGAGTCAGGACAGTCTCCTGGGACAGAATTCTGCATCCACATTACTTCATTTCTACATACCAGTTACCATGTTACTGTGTCCCATCCATTCTACTTCACTACCCCATGAACACTCCGCAAACATATAGTTTTTCAGGCATTCCCCAGGTGCTTTCTTTTATATAATTATGTAGTATTTCTAAAAAGTCATCATCACAAAATGTACATATTAACCCAGGGGTGGAGTGGTTTAGAAAGAGACCACTTGTGCGTATGATTCAGAGAGGAATAATTTTTGCTTATCATTTCTAGTATCAAACAGAGCTTTTCTTCTCTTTCTTTTTTTTCCTCTTTCTTTCTTTCTTTCTTTCTTTTTTTCTTTCTTTCTTTCTTTCTTTCTTTCTTTCTTTCTTTCTTCTTGTTATCATTTTATTTTGTAGGCTCTGGTGAATACAATCGGATTAGGGGCGTATAAAAGTTACAAAAGGTGAAGTATGCTATAAAATAAAGATAAATGAGATCAAAATGTAAAACAACTACTCTTGACCCTTCCACTGATATTTCTCAGATGGATAAGTTACTCCTCCAGAAAATATCCTGTTATTATTTGTCTAACCTTATTAGACCAAAGTATTCTAACTTGCACGTGATATAGGAAGGCAGAGAATCAGAGAATGTGGAAAATGGAAAGGCTTTGGAGGTTAACTAACCCAAATGAATTAGCCTGTACTTTGCCATTTGCAAGAAGCAGAAGAAAGGACTACTCAAACTGACATAAGAAAAACAACATATATTATTGGGCAAATATCTGAAAAGGCAGTAGTCGATCTTGGTATCTACGGGATCTGCTTTCCTCTGTATAGGCTCCACCTCCATCTCCCCATGCAGATTTTCCCTACAATTCCAGCTTTTCCTCCTACATAACTTAGGAACCTTCTGATAAGTAATTTCTCAATAGCTCCAGACAAAGCCCAGCAGTTGACTTCTGATTTGTCCAGCCTGGGGTTGCCCACTGACCCTAACCAACTACAGTGACCAGAGGAGGCAGCAATTAATTGAGCTGGTCAAGGTCACGCGCACACACCTTTGGATAAAAGGGACTGGACTGGGTTGCAGCCACCTGAATAATGAAGACCAATGGGAAAGCAACTCCCCCAAGAATAACAAGGAATGAAAGCTAGCAGAAAATAATACATGTCTACCATATTATCATTACAGCTGGAAAAACTGAAGTGCCAAAGCTGAGTTAAGACTATATCTCAAAAAAAAAAAAAAAAAAAAAAGACTATATCTCAAGCTTTCAGTAACTCTTTCAGAATTTAAACAGATAAATTAGTACCACATACACAGATAATCTTGGATTTTATTTACCTGTGCTTCATTGTTTACCAAACACTCTTAAACCCCATATTTTTACTCAAGATATATTATGAAATAAAGGGAGAAATTTCCCTTTATTAAGGGTAATACATTCTCTTTCATCATAAAAACAAATAAGGAGATAAGTCTCTACTGTGATTCATCACCCATGAAGCTGCTTTTAAAGCTGTTTGTCCTACAATGCCTTACTTATTGCATATATATGTATATGTGTATATGAATATACCTAGTTCCATACTCTATAAGTAGGTCACATTATATAATATGGATACTTTTCCTTTTAGGACAATAGGCTCTGCCATTTTTCATATCAATTGCAACACCTTAAATGCTTCACAAATAATAAGACACATTATTTTTCTCTCTGTTAACATTAAAAGGCAAAGCTAGAATATGAGACAAGGCTACTAGAACAGTCAGGAAAGAAAGCAATCACAGGAAAAAGTTTTTACACCTAAAATGGGGAAAACTAAAAGCAGAAAAGAGTTAAGTAAGCAATATGTACATGTGTGTATCTGAAAAAGAAGTTGAGGGACAAGGAGAAAAGACCCACGGAAGGAAATAATCAGTTGGGAAATGTGGGTAGAGAGTTTAAGCCACAAGGGGGACTTTGTCTTACCACTATAATAGCACTTATTATTTTAGACCATAATTATTTGTTTCTATGCCTGCCTCTCCCATAGCCTGTAACCTCTTCAAGGTAGGGACCACACCTTGCATATCTGTATTCACAGAACTGGTACAGAGTAGATACTCAATATGAAAGAATGAATGAATAAGCAGTAGACTATAAATGAAATTGAGTCCACAGAAAAGTATTTAAAAAAAAAAGAAAAGAAAAAAGAAGTATTACACACATGAGGTTCTGAAAATGATATGGTCCCAAAAGACAAGAGATGACTGGTTTTTGCATTATACTTTTAAGGCAGCCATCATAATTTACCGCTTACTCACAGAGTGGTAACCTTGATGATCCAACCAGAAACACAACCAAAACAATTTTAGTTGTATATCAAAGCAGGAGTTTTGTTTTGGTTTTGAATTCTAAACTTGTAGTTTTTATGCATACTGGTTTAAGCCCTATGAGCTATTGGGGATAAAGATGAAATGTGTTCAATTTTATGAAAAGTACATTTAAAAGTTATGGTAGTATAATTTGCGGGGTCCACACTGTCAGAATTTTAAAGAGCATAATTAGAAAGAAAAAAACCATAACCTTCTGGAAGCAAATTTCCATATTTTTGTCTGGAAACCAAAGGCATTTTTTTTTTTCCAAAGGCATTTTTAAAAGAGAAGTGTAACATCAAGAATATTAACCTCTTCCTTTTTTTTTAAAGAGGTAGAAACTTGAAAAATCTAAAATCAGGTGTTTTTGTTTGTTGCTTTTGGCCAAGTAGAGGACAGGAAATTTAGAATCAAATCTCAAAACACGCTTTTGGAAAAGAGGTTCAGAATTTTGTTTAAAATTATTAGAAAGGAAAATATTACTGATCATCACAAAAAAATTTTAAGTAAATGCACTGCCATCTAGGATGAAATAAGTGGGAAGAAGGAGATTAAATGAGAGGATCAGAAAAAGTACAAAATCCAAATTTCTAAGCCTACTTTTTTTTATTAACATATAACGTATTATTTGTCCCAGGAATACAAGACTGTGAATCATCAGGCTTACACAATTCACAGCACTCATCATAGCACATACTCTCCCCAATGTCCATATGATTAGGATTCAATGAACAGTTCCACTCTTATCTTTCACTGTTCCCTATCCACTCTCTGTGACACCCAGACAGGTATGTTCTAAAAAGACCTCACTTGTACATTCCATCACTTTTGCCACTCTATGGAAAGAGTAGAAAAACACCACTCAGACAAGAGTCTAAGAACAGAGATATACCAACTGGCTCCGACTCCTTCAAAATGAGTTCCCTGAATTTCAGGTAAATGTGAACAAATAAGGACAACTCCTTCCCAGGCCCTAGTCTTCATTTTTAAACTCGCTGAATCACATAATGGGGTCAAGATATCTATCCAGTTTACACATAGAAGACATTTTTAAGGTCCAAAATAGGGACTTCTAAATAACTTGGCATTGCCTCTTTAGCATGCCAAGACCCCATAAAAATTCAATAAACCTTACTAGCTGGGTACACACGAACTTGACAGTGCTATCAACAACTGATGTTTGTGGATTCATAATTATAAACACCTGTTTATGTAAGGAAAGTCCAGGTATAAGCAGAGAAAGTTTAATTAAAGTTTGACATTACATGCTCATATTCCAAATACTATAAAAAGATGAAACATTTTATTGGCATCTGTCAAAATGACTTTAACTGGAAACAAATCCAGTCCAAACTATCTTTAGTTTCACAAATATGTTGTATCAAAATACTCTTGCTAAATTGTTTATAATGTATGCACTTTATGGATTATTTCATTGACAAAATTTCAACCCCAAATAATTATTTTCAATATCCATTCAGCATAATCCAAATGTACTCCTTATCATTCAGTACTTTCCAGTTGTATAAATGATGGTAAAAATGACTTTTAGTATTCTAATAATTTTAATATTTTTATACTTTACAGGTGGCCAAGGTCAAATATAAGCAATACTGGGATTATCTTCCCTTTCATATTTTCTATTTTCTATTCCACTAATGCAGCCTATAGCATAAATAAGTAAATTGAGGTTGATTACTGGGAAAGGCAAAAGTTCATATTTTCACCTCTATCTAGATCTATTCAGAATTGTAAAAAGATTATGATGATACATTCTTAATGCAGGTAGAAGAGGTATATTGAACATTCTAAATCTTATAGACCAGTAAGAAAGGACAGAGTGGGCAGAATGATGGCCTCCAAAAAGATAGGTCCACACCCTAATCCTTGGAATCTGTGAATATTACCTTATACAGCAAAAGATATGATTACATCAAGGATCTGAAGGAGTTTAGTGTGTCCTAAATGCAATCAGAGAGAGTTTTCAGAGAGGGGGAGGCAATATGACCACAGAGGCAGAAAATGAAGTGATGTAGCCACAAGCCAAAAAATCCTGGGAGCCTTTCCAGAAGCTGGAAGAGGCAAGGAACAAACGTTTCCCTTGAGCCTCCATAAGGAGCACAGCCTTGCCATCACCTTGATTTCAGACATCCAGCCTCCAGAACTGAGAGAATAAATTTCTATTGTTTTAAGCTTCCAACTCTATATGTAGTAATCTGTAACAGGAGCAATAAGAAACAAATACAGTATCAGAAAGAATGTCTGTTTTCAGTCAATTGGGGGAAATGATTCTGCTTTGGATGAACCCCAAAGAAAATTATAGATACCATTGTATTAAATATATAAATTCTACAATAAACCACCTCAAGTACCTTTAGAGGTGACTGTGCACAGAATGCAGTCAGAAAAATACAATGTTAAAAGCATAGTTGCTGACAGTGAAATTTAGGACACTTCCCACCAGTTTTTTTTTAAAGAGATGAATTGGTTTTTGCAGTATAAGGGTCTAACTTTTTGCATTTGGGTCATATGCTCCTTTGGATGATCAAGATAAATTTACCAATCCACTATATCCTAAATCAATAGATTATGCAACTATAACAATTTTATTTGCAGGGAAAAATAACAAGATGAGAACTGGGGAAGCTCTTTCTAGTTCCTTGAACTCTGTCAGGAATTAACATGCTTCATTCTAAAATAGAGTTCTCCTTTTAAAGAGTCAATATTTTCCTTAATTGCTCTGGAGGGAGGAGACTACATAAATATGCAAGGTTTTTTTGTAAGACATAAGACTGCACAAGAAATCTCAGTTGCCCCAAGTGCCCCGATTGTCCCAGATGCTTAGCATCCCCAGCATCTCAAGCTTCTGATGTTAACATAAATCTTACTTCTCAAAATGGTTTCTTATCAACAATTTCCTTCTGAGAAGGGATAATAGCGAGTATCTTTCTTTATGAAACACTTGTCGTGAACATTAAATTCAGAGTTTAATACATCCTAACTAATCTTCATTTGTTCTGAAGATTAAAGTTGAATTTTGCTTGACAGTTCAGAAAATGATTATCTATAAAACATATGATGGGACCTTTTCTTCATCAGAGAATTCTAATTATCTGTCCCATGGGAGAAAAATAGACATGATGTTGAAAACAACAATGAACTCATTTTCTATGAAGAGCAAAAGGAGGACTGACACTTGAAAGAAGGGAAGATCTTGGCTCAGAGAAATCAGGCTCAAGCCAGGGTTGCTCTAAGGAAGAATGGCAGCGTGTGTCTAGCTGCCTTCCCACATTCCTCCTTCCCTCCTGTTTCCTGGCTTGTCTCACTCCATTTCCTGAATATCTGATCTTTCCCTCTAGTTAAGCAATGTTCCTATGAGGCACTTTACCCAAGACATTCTCCTTATAAGAAGTTCTATTCTCAAAAATTTATCTCTTTTCTTCCCCCATCAAAGCTTCATGTTAGATGTTCAACAAAGGCTTTCAATATTTTGATAAGTTATTCTCAAAGATGAAGTGTTTACTTTTTCCAGGAAGATCTAACTTCCTACAAGGAACAATTTACCTCAACTTAGAAAGCCTTGTACTAAACCAAATTACTCTCACTAAGCAGCCATGGAACCTACTGGCAGAGGCAATTTACTTCTAAGAAAAAACAGTCAATTGGGTTGCCTTTTTTCACATAGGTTGGCCTCAAGTTTGGACATAGTCCTCCACTTTCCAAAGAAAAAAATACAATCACTGCTTTGATGCTTTTTTTTTTAACCTTAGGTTATAGACTACCAAAAATACATCTACTTAAGTAAACATAGATTAATAAGAGGCAGGTACTGTCTTTAATTTGTAATCATCTCCGATGGCAGGGGCTAAACTTCTGGTTTTAGAAACAAGATCCCATTACACCACTCCCACGTTTAAAATAAATCCTGCCCATTAGATAGGTGAAATTTAACATCCGTCAGGTCCTATAGCCATATAATACTTCATATCCTTTGTGAAAGAAGGAGGGGAAAAAAATAAATGTGCAGATTGGCAATATTTACAAGGATGGCTTTAGAGAGGGATGGGCACTGGGAATGAAAAGGACATAGAAACCCTTACAGGAATGACTGTGGAAAGAAATTACTCTCTGACAAGTACAGGAAAGGACAGAGAGAGAATAATGACAATCATGACCAAAAAGCAACCTTCCTTAAAGTAAAGTAAGCTCCCTTTTCTCATGGAATCAGCAGTGGAGACATGACGTGGGGACAGCTAAGCAGCCCTATTCCCTGCCCAGCCCAGAACAAATAAAAATTGCCCCCAATTCCAGCCCAAGCTCTGTAACAACCAGGAGAATACAGGTCTCCTGGACATAGCGGAATCCTCTGTCTACCACTCAAATACCGGATATGTTGAATGTGAGAGATGCTCTGGAGAACATTCCTTAATGGACATGCCTTTTGGCCCTGTTAAAGACCCAACTCTTTCTAGGTCCAGGGCAGTCCAGTGCGTTCTAAGGCAGTTCACACCAACAGAGAAATCAAGAAATAGTACATGTGTAGGTGAAGAGGAAAAAAAGATTTCTGGTCCAGAAACGTCAGGACCAGAAAACAACACAAATATTTAATATTTGATATATGTCCATATAACCGACAAGTAATTCAGGAATTACTAGCCTGAGGTTCAAAATGAAATCACCGGGCTAGACGGTGTCAATTTCTCCACTCGCCAACCTGCAGCATTACCAGAGAGGGAAGGCAATAGCTTTGGAATATTGAAATTAATTCACAAAATATCTGGGAATAAAACTAAGAGTCTTCTTGGCTAATTTGAAAGGGGTAAGTGAGGAAGAAGGATCCTAGGTTGCTAGCTTCAGTAATTGAGTAGATGGTGGTTTCATCAAGCAAGAGAAAGAAAATGAGACTATAGGAGAAAAATTAATTCAGCAGAAAAGAAGGGCAATTTCATTTTAGACTTGTAGAGTTTGTGAGGCTTTGGACTAGCCTAGTAACAATGCCAACGAGGCACCAATGGAGATGAGAAGAATGCTCGCTCGAAAGGACTGCAGTAGGGAGCCCAATCTGGGAAGATGAGGGTCAGAGAAGAGAAACAGGGTGAGCGGCTGGGCACTCCAATGCAGTGCAGAGAAGGGTGGGAGCAGAAGACACAACCTGGACACCAACTTAAGATTTGCAGTCAGAGGAAGAGGAGCCTACGGAAGTGTGATGGTTGATGTGAGGGGATGAGAGAGAGAGTACTGTTCCAGAAATAAGAGAGTAAAGAGTTTCGGTAGTATATCAGCGTCAAATCAGCAGAGAGCTCCAGAAAGAAAGCATTGGGGGAAAAAGGGGTACATTGGATTTGGAAACTAGGTCATTGTTGACTTACTAAGAACAATGTCAGTACTCCGATGGGTGCTGGAAGCCTAACTGCAATGCACTGAAGAAGAAATAAGAAGTATCAAACCCTCGATTTATCCTGAAAACAAAAATCCACAGAGCTTCAAAAAACAAAATTATCACACTATTATAATCCACAAATTTTTGTCATCCAAAATTCATTCATTAACTCAAGAAAACATTTATTAAACCTCCACTATGTATCAGAACCCATATGATGCACCAGAATACAAAGATGAATACAAGACGAGCCCTCTCTTCGATGAGTCTACAGTTACAAAGAGATATACACCCATGACCACCTCTCTCTACCTAACCAGACTGCCCATAATGACATAATAATATACCATCATAATTACAGCAACAGAAACAGGAAGAAGGTACCTGAGCAGCATAATAATAGAGAACACATGGACAGAAATTATGTAAGCTGGAAATGGAGGAAGGGGTGAGGATTCTGAAGGGATGGAGCAGAACGGGTTGACAGTGGGGCATCCGAGGCAGAAAGAATCTGAAAAGGGTTGGATATTGACCCAGATCTGTGAGAAGTTTAGCATATTGTGAAGGGATTTCATACCAGGCTAAGGACTGTGGGTAGGGCTTTGGAGTTTGTTGGGTTGTTTTGGTTGTGTATTTGTTTTGGTATGCCAGAACTTCAGTTATTTTCAAGGCAGAATTACTAGAGGCAAAGAGAGAATGTATTTAGGAAGGGTTCTTGGGATCATAGCTTTTACCAATTGAGATCAAACACAACATTCATTTGAAGTCTAATGTATTTCATGTAAATTTTGCATTCTACCCTTTATGTATTTTTATATTAATATAAAATTAACTTAAATTAATATAAAATATTGGTTTTTCTCTAAAATGTTTAGGTAGAGTTGATACTATAAAAAGATTTGCAAAGTTTACCCACACACACAAACCCCTACCCACAGACCAAGGTTATATACATAACCTTGAATGAGTCTTATTCATTAACTTGAAACATGACCTTTGGCTATAGGAATCAAGAAGGAGTTTTAAAGAGGGAAGTGGAGAGATGTGACCTGTTTCTAGGAAAAGAAGTCTGGATCCATGATAGAAGTGAAGCACTATCAAACTCAAAATGGTAGAATTACATACTTTGCTTAAAAGAATATTACATCAGCTTTAGTTTAAATTTTTTGCATATTTATTCCTCCCTTCCAACTAATGTTTTTGAATTCTTAAATCATACTGTTACAATGATTATCCTATTGTAAACTACCTCTGATCTGTTTTTGACATAAAATTGGCAAAAATAAGTCAAAAGGGATTAACAAAAAATCAACATAACATTCTAGAATTAGTGGTGATGATTGTACAACTTTGTGAACATACTAAAAACCACTATCTGTATACTTTAAAAGGGTCAATTTTATGATATGTGAATTATAAAATTACATGCCAATAAAAAATGTTTTAAAAAGAACATAGCAAAAGCACTATACACATTGTCAAAATATACTCTATAACTAACCAACTGATTTCACTGATAGCCCACCTTTAGTATATAGGCTAATTCTATTATTTAGTTATTCTAGATAAAAGGAGATTGCTGCTAAAAAATAAGGGGGGGGGGGCAGAGGGGAAATTGCATGGAGTCCAATGTGGTGCTTGAACTCAAGACCCTAAGATCAAGACCTGAGCTGAGATCAAGAGTCAGTCGCTCAACGGACTGAGTCAGCCAGGTGCCCCAAGACTGTTGTACTTTTAAAAGCTTATCTTATATGCCATAATCTTTTCTGAAATGATTGAGCAACTTAATGATACACATTGAGCAACTTAATGATACACATTTTTGAATGAGGTATATAGCATCTAACGCATGGCTGCAAAACTTAAGAGAAGATGGGTAATTTAAAACAAATATAAAGTATCTGCAGAGACTTCCCAAGACAAGAAGGCCAAACTTTCATAAAAGAGAAGTTTGTCGTAAAGCAAAATAACTGCAAAGAAAGAGGCAACAAAACCACATGGAAAATTTATTTTCTATTAATGAGGTGTAACTGCACCATATGTGCACCAACTGTTCACAAACCTAATAAAAAGCCATGGATGAACAAAGTTCCAGACAAAAAGACTTGAAATATGAAAAGCCAATTCTTTTTTTTTTTTTATCATAGTTCATTATTTTAGCTTGAAGTCTTTGGAAGTTTAAAAATAATACATGTGTTTTCATCTTCAAGGAGAAACTTCCTTTCTATTTTCTTTATTGGGACATAAATTTATCAAGTGCTATTCCATTTGTAAGTCTTTGAAGTGACATTATCAAGTACCTTTATAACAAATTGGTATTTCTGATATTAATCCTCATTTTTATTTTGGCAAGAAGGAAGTATTATCTTCCTTTTGCAGGTGGAAAACTGAGGTGGTACAGCCACTTCTTAGACTTTTTTTTTTTAAGATTTTATTTATTTGACAGAAAGAAAGACAATGAGAGAGGGGACACAAGCAGGTGGAGTGGGAGAGGGAGAAGCAGGCTTCCCACTGAGCAGGGAGCCCAATGGAGGGCTCGATCCAGGACCCTAGGATCATGACCTGTGCCGAAGGTAGACGCTCAACAACTGAGCCACCCAGGTGCCCCTACTTCTTAGATTCTTGATACCTCTACTTTCTATGTATTTTTCTCCTTTAAAGCCTAATAAGTGGGGGCACGTGGGTGGCTCAGTCGGTTAAGCATCTGACTTCACCTCAGGTCATGATCTTTCCATATGCCCTCTCCACCACTGCCCCCAGCTTGTGCTCTCTCTCTCTCAAATAAACAAATAAAATCTTTAAAAACAAATAAAGGCTAATAAGTGGAAGATTCCAACTCAAATGTACTTCTTTCTGAGAAGAGAAAACCAGCTTCAAGTCTGACTGCATATGGGACAGTTCGATTTTCACCTAAAAATTTTATTGAGTTCACCAAATGGTAGTGGCACAACTGGACATAACTTTCACAAAAATAATTGAAATGGATCACAGGCTTAAATGTAAAACTTAAAGTTATAAAACTTTAAAGCATAAGATATATTATGAATAAGTTCTGGAATGCAATGTACAACATGGTGACTATACTTAACAATATTGTATAACTTGAAATTTGCTAAGAGAGCAGATCTTAAATGTTATCACTACTAAAAAAAGGTAATTATGTGAGCTAAGAGAGGTATTAACCAACCTTATGATAATCATTTCACAATATATGCATGTTTCAAATCTTTATGTTGTATACCTTAAACTTACACAATGTTATATGACAATTATATCTCAATAAAGCTGAAAAAAATTAAAGCATAAGAAATATTTATGCCATACACAAAGAATTAATTCAAAATGGACCATAAACCTAAACATAAAGTTAAAACTATAAAACTCTTAAAAGAAAACATTGGGGTAAATTTGTGACCTTGGGTCAGGCAATGGATTCTTAGATATAACACCAAAAGCACACAGAAGACAAAAAAGATAAACTGTACTTGAGTGAAATTAAAAATCCTTGTATTGCAAATGATGCCATCAAGAAAGTGAAAAGACAATCCAAAGAATGGCAGAAAATACTGGTAAATCATCTATTTGATAAGAGATTTTTCTCCAGAATATACAAAGAACTCTTACAAGTCAACAATAAAAAGACAAATAACTCAATTTAAAAATGGGCAAAGGTAGGGTGCCTGGGTAACTCCATTGGTTAAGCATCCAACTCTTGATTTCTGCTCAGGTCATGATCTCGAGATCATGAGATCCTGCTTAAGATCCTCTCCCTCTCCTTTTGCCTCTTACCTGTCCCACACATTCTCCCTTCCTTTGAAAAAAAAGGGGGGGGTCAGGGTGCAAAGGATCCAAACAGATATTTCTCTGAAAAAGATACACCATATTCTCTTCATGTGCACATTACATGCATGTGCACGAGAGCACACACACACACACACACGCATACACACACGCACACACATGAGCACATATTCCCATATTCCCATTAAGGAAATACTAATTAAAATCACAATGAGCTATCACTACACACATCAGATTAGCTAAAGTAAAAACAAAAAAATGGAGATAATATCAATTTTGGTGGGAACTCAGAGAATGAAGAGAAACTGGATCCCTCATACTTTGCTTATAGAAAGGTAAAATGCTACAGCTACTCTGGAAAAGAGTATGGCAGTTTCTTATAAAACTAAACATGCTTCTCTCATAAGACTGAGCAATCGCACTATTGGGTATTTATCCCACAGAAAATAAAATTTACATCCACAAAAACCTGTATGCAAACGTTCAAAGCAACTTAAAAGGTATTAGCCAAAAACTGACAACAATCAATGTCCTTGCAGTGGGTGAATGGTTAAACCAACTGTAGTGCATCCATGCGGTGGAATACTACTCAACATTAAAAAGGAATGAGTTACTGATAAACACAACAACTTGGATGGATCTCAGGGGAATTAGGCTGAGTGAAAAGAGCTAATCTGAAAATGCTTACATATGCAATTACCTTAATAAAAAATTCAATTAATAAAAAAATCATGCACATCAGAGTTACACATTTTCATAAATATCTCTGCAAAAGAGGGAAAGTATCTTAGAGCCTAGAGGGTTAACTGTTGTTTGTCCTTCTCCGGTGGTAAAAGACTTAGGCTTAAAGAGTGGTTCCTAGGCCTGGAATGTTTGCCTAAAAAAAGGAAACATACTGCATGATTCCATTTATATAATATTCTTGAAATGGCAAAGATGGAGAACAGATTAGTGGTTGCCAGCAGTTAGGGAGGCAGGGCAGGAGAGAGGTGGTTAGGGCTAAAAAGAGTAATACAAAGGAGTCTTATATTGAGTGAACTGCTCTGTATCTTGACTGTGATGTGGTCACATGAATCTACATGTGATAAAGCTGCACAGAAACACACACACACACATACACACACACACGCTCACTCACATTGGCTGCATGTGAAACCAGTGAAATCTAAATAAGCACTGGTCGTGACATTGAACTATAGTTATGCAAGATGCTACTATTGGGGAAATATGGGAGAACGGTGTGTAGGATATCTCTGTATTATTTCTTACAACTGCATATGAATCTATAAGTATCTCAAAATTTAAAAAAATTTAATCCAGTTTAAAGACCCAAATAGACAGATGATGAAAAATAGATGAGTTTTTCCAATAGCAGGTTTGAGTACCCAAAAGGATATCTTCAGATATGTGACAAATGTTGATACATATTTGTTGTTACATGATTATGGCAATATTTTACTGAGTCTAACCCTTAGAATTTTTAGAGGTGAGGACCAGTACAGCTATCTGCAACTACAAAGCAGAATGTGGCACAAAGCGTGTATCAGTGGGGGCTGGAGATGAGACTCTGTTGAGATCAGATCCCAAATTCTAAGACCTCATATCCAAAAAAAAGGAATAATGGTAATGCTAGACTAAATAATTACAAACAAAATTTTAAATTTTTAAACTGGAAAGTCAAAATGCTTCATAGATTAAAACTGAGGATAAAATATTCTACATTAAGAGTACTGGTAGGGGTGCCTGGGTGGCTCAGTGGGTTAAAGCCTCTGCCTTCAGCTCAGATCATGATCTCAGGGTCCTGGGATCGAGCCCCGCATTGGGCTCTCTGCTCAGCAGGGAGCCTGCTTCCTCCTCTCTCTCTGCCTGCCTCTCTGCCTACTTGTCATCTCTCTCTCTCTGTGTCAAATAAATAAATAAAATCTTAAAAAAAAAAAGAGTACTGGTCAAATGGAAACACATTTATGGAATATTTAAGATGATTACATATCCATAAGAAAAATATCATAATTGGTTTTGTTTCTATGGGGACACTGGCTTAAGTCACAGGAGCATACTGAATACCTTGGCAGGGACTATTGGTTAGCCATCAAAATCTGATCTTCCCATCTTCCCCTCTTCCCCATAGAGACCACCCAGGGTTGGGACTACATCTCCCAGCCTCTACTCCAGCCAGGTATGGCCATGTGACTACGTTTGGAATTAAAGTGCAAGTATCACATGATAGCATCTTGGTACCTTCCTTACAAGACTACTCTGATCTCTAAGGATTTTTTGTTTTTTCTTTCTCCTAGCTCAAGATCCTAGACTCTTAACCTATCTACATCCTCTAGGGTGGTAGGAGAGGAAATAAAATACAGGAAAAAGAATGGCACAGCTGGAAAAAAAATTAAATTAAACCCACCCAAATCTCACTACCAACAGCAATAACAGCTAGTATTTTACTGAGTGCCTAATATGGGCCTCATATTGTGCTAAATTATCTATTTTTATCTTTGTAACCACCCTGTAAGGTAAGTATTATTCTCCATTTTAAAGATGAAGTAGCTGAGGCTCAGAGAGAATAAAAGTCTAGAATCTGAGGTGACATAACACTTAATTTCCCTTTTTGCCCACAGATTCTCCTCACGTCCTCAACTCTGTATCTCAATAGATCTCAGAATGTCTCTAAGCTGAGATATCCTTAAAAGTCTATTTGTGTTTTGGGGCACCTGGGTGGCTCAGTGGGTTAAAGTCTCTGCCTTCGGCTCAGGTCATGATCTCGGGGTCCTGGGATCAAGCCCCGTGTAGAGCTCTCTGCTCAGCGGGGAGCCTGCTTCCCCCTCTCTCTCTGCCTGCCTCTCTGCCTACTTGTCATCTCTCTCTCTCTCTGTGTCAAATAAACAAATAAAATCTTTAAAAAAAAAAAAAAGTCTATTGGTGTTTTTATCCACTCTCTGTCACTGTGAGTCTCCAAATAAATTCCACTTATATAGAAAGAAAACCTGCTTTAAATTCTACCCACAGAACTTGGAAAATGACATGTAATCGGGTAGCTCACTCAAGTCACCCAGGTGGAGTGGCAAAGGAAGGATTTGAAACCAGGTTTTTCTGGCTCCAAAGCCTGTACTATGATCTATTCCCCTACACCACAACTGCTGTTAATCTAGAACTCTAAAATTGAGTTTAAAGTCTATATAAAGTTATATAGTCTATATATAGTCTATATATAACTCTATATAGTCTGAGTTATAAAGTCTAACTTATATCAATGGCTCAAACTTAAAAAAAAATTAATTCCATTTCAATAATTTGTGAGGTATGGAATAGGATTAGGAATAAAAAAATTTTTAAGAATTATTACCCAATATTTGGAGAGATTCCTTTACAAGTATCGCTTTTTACAGTGGAAGCCAAAAACTACTCTGGAAAAAACGGAATGAAGAGGTATCTAAATATTCTTAGCTCTGAGTTATATGCCTTTTGAATCTAAAGAGCCAGACAAATATTTAAGCAGAGGGGAAAAAAAAAAAAAAACCACATATACTTTCAACTAAATGGTGAGTTAGAAGTAGGCCACATCTCATTTTTCTGTCCCAAAGTGCTAAATTTAGAATCAGATTTTAAAAACAATCCTCCACAGGCCAGGTTTGGCCCTTCCAGTTGGCTCCTGGACATCAAACCCTTGCGACAATCTGGAACAACTGGAAATAGCTCTGGGCGTTCAAACTATCACGCAGTAAGGAAGGTCAGATTTGAATTAATGTATTTTGAGACTTAAAAAAAAAAAGTTTTTATTCAAGCCTTTTAAAAGATGGGACGCCTGGGTGGCTCAGTCAGTTAAGCTGCTGCCTTCGGCTCGGGTCATGATCCCGGGGTCCTGGGATCGAGTCCCACGTCGGGCTCCTTGCTCGGCGGGGAGCCTGCTTCTCCCTCAGCCTGCTCTGCCTGCCACTCCCCCTGCTTGTGCTCTCTCTCTCTCTGACAAATAAATAAAATCTTTTAAAAAAATAAATAAATAATAAAAAAAATAAAAGAGAACAAGAAAAATAAAGAATGAAAATTAAGCAGCTAACCCAACCTATAGCCCCATCACAAATGAAGACAGAGTTGCTCACACGTCTTTTTACTACTATCTTCCATCGGAAGGCAGCTCAGTTCAGAGATGTGCACTGCTTCACCTCTAGCTACAAAGCCATTTCTTGCATTTTCTACTTAGTTTTGTTCAAGAACCTTCACTATTTATCCATTTTCTACAGAATAAAGTCCCAATTCCTTTGCCTGCTTTCAAAGCCCTTTCCAATTTGAATTCAACCTATCTTTCCAGCTTTATTTTCCATTATCCTCCTTTGTGAGTCCTACATAGAGCCAAACAGATGCCCTCGCTGGTGAAAAGGCTGGCACATTCTGGTCTAGCTGTCTTTGGTAATGCCACCCAAGTCCCACCTAACCTTCTCCACCTGGCTAAATCCTTTCTGGCCACAGGGACCAGCTCAAGGCCTAGCTCCTGTATGAGTGCTCCCTAACTACCTAGGAGGCAAAAAAAAAAAAGTCTCTTTCCTCTGAAATCCTTATACCATTATGTAATATTCTAAGCCACTCATTTGGGACTCATCACAATCTCTCTCATATTAATATTTATTTATCTTAATTCTATGTCTTACCTCCTCGAATAGACCTGAAGTTCCCTGAGGGAAAGAGCTTCAATCTTCTTTATCCCTATATTTTACATAACATCTAACCAGGAACAAATTAGTGTTACATGACCTTCAGCTAATAGGATTTTAAAGCCCTCATGCAAGGATGCTAAGCAAATTGCCTATTTATAAGTCAAAGGGAGGAATAAATATCACCAGAAAACTTCAATATTTCATTGTTTCCATATTTCGTAAAACAATAGCTCCTTTAACCTCTTAATCGAAATAAAACTACAGACCTCCTGATGTGTTATCAAGCCAGGAAAGTGTAACTACTGAAGACAAAGTTATTTGCACCTGCTGAAAAAAGCACCAATAAGTTTAATCGCAGCAAGTAGGTTTCTCTGCTTGACTCCACATAAAATACGACTGTGCTGCTCCCTGCAGTCAATGAAAGAAAAGGATTATAAGAAAGCCTATTCAAAGACTAATCAATGTTTGGGCAGGAAATAATTTTCCTGCTGTTTTAAAAATACTAATCAATTTTCCTCTCAATGTTGTCATTATACGCAAAGAATACACAATTGAGTTGTACCTGCAATCACAATTTCATATTTGGAAATAGAGTTCTGCATTCGTTTTCCTTATTCTAGAATTAAAGAAAGTGATGTGTTTCTAAGACCATATTACTCTGTAATCTGATCTCTGATTCTCTGAAAATAATCTCTATATAGATAACAATCACATTCATTGAGTCCTAGCTGTGGGGATACAGCTGAGTTCCAAGCTTGTCTTAGGAAGCAACCTCCCAAGTTCCCTTTTAAGAGGTGAACTATCAGGAGAAGAAACTACTAATAAGGGAAGTCATGGACTCTGGGAATTCCAGGCTGACTCACAATATGCAGATCCAAATTCCCAATTCCAGATTGCCGAGTTCCATTTCTGCCCAGGCCAATGCTGGGACAATTCCAGGTTCACATAGCTGGTAAGGAAACACTCCAGAACACTCAAGTAGATCTCATGGCACCCAGGGAAAATAGGGACTCAATATAAATTCTGTAAGCTGACTAGACACACATCTCTCCCCCAGGAGAATTCCAGAAATACTTCAATTTCACTGTGTTCTTAAGACCATGCTTTGCAAATATTCCATGATGTTTTCCAAAGGCACTGATTGCCAAAGGAAACATTTTAAAGGTGACATTAGCAAATGAAGTTGGGAAAACCTACTTACAATGTATTCGTACTAGAGATCACTGGTTAGATGAAATGTTTTGGGAAAGTACTCTTGAAAAGAAATCAATTTTAATAAAAGGAAATCAATTTACCATCACGTAAGCCCTCATTTCCCAAACTTATCTGAAA
>CM052799.1:102352954-102708917 GCA_028533885.1 Nasua narica | reverse complement strand
GCCCCCCCCCCCCCCCCCCCCCCCCCGCAGACGGCCTCTCAACTACTTTGGCAAATTTACCATAGTATAAGGTCTGGCCCTGAGCTGGGTAAGTTCAAAATTGAGTTTGTCCACATATCACAGAGATTCTACCTTTCTCTGGCGGCTCCACAGTAACCACAGTCATAAACACAACACCACAATGTCAATTTATTAAATTACCATTAAGAATAAGGAGCCATAGAAACCTCTATATTCTAACCTGCAGAACCCACTCATTCCCTCCCTCTGGTAGATCCACCTGGGAGGTCAAATCATATGCAGGTAAGCACACAAACAGGAGGGAAATGGCTAGATCACTTTGCATTTTTAATGGCATTGGACTAAGAAAGCCTGATGTATCCATCTCATAATATCTTCTTTAACAATAAGCCATAATAGCACCGGGCAAAAGATTGGTCTGAGGGTGCGAGAAGCTTGCATTTCTCCTTAAATCTCTAAAAGCCCTAAAACTACGAAGATGAGCAGTTGCTGTCTTTTCAATCTTATCTAAAGTGTGGGGGGGAAATGTATTAGAGAGATAGCTGCCTTTTTATGATCTATGTCATATAACCTAAGTAAAAACAGTGAGTTTGCTAAGCAAACTCAACTCAAAATAAGTCCCCCCAAATCAATGTCCCTGCTAACCTCCAGGCCTCTCCAATATAGAAAATCTGGAGTTTCTTTTGTATCAGAATCCTCAACATCCACTGGCAGCTCTTGCCCTAACTCCCTCTCTGTATTGAGGATGTCCTCATCAAAGATACTAAAATTAGCCCCTTTGTCCATTAGGTCATTTGGTCCCTCTCCCCAAATAGTAATTTAGTCACTTCCCATGTTTATTTATAGAAAATAAGTTGTTTAAAAATGTCTGCTTAAAGACTGAAATGAATTCAATTAGTAATGTTTAATTTAGTCCACACAGCACTTTTTTTTTTAATTGGAAACTGTCACAGACAAAAAAATCCAGACTTCCAGCTCATAAAAACCAGAGGTCTCAAGGATATGGCTGAATATAATGTGGCTGAAGACTTCACAGACTGAAGCAGAACACAAGCCACGCTTCCCCTGGTGCCCACCCTCCTGCCTACCACTCCCTGTTGTCTTATAGTCATTCTTGGTGGGTATTTCCATTTGCCAGTCCCTGCTTGATACATCACGGGTTAACTTTACAATGTAATTCACAGAGAACAATCTTACTGCACAATGTTTTCAAATTCTTAAGGATGAGTTCATTGTATCACCCACGTTTTCTTTACATTATTTGTTATTACCCCATAACTATAAAAGGAAGGTAGGAAGGCAGCCCGCCACCCTAGGAGTTTAAGGTAAAAGAAATCCTTGTTAGATCCCTTAACCTATGAGCCAAGGTCAATCAGAAGGGACCCACCAGGTAAGACCTCAACCCAACTTTTCACAACTCATTTCTAGTTTTCATTCTTCCACGCCTACCCCATGAACCTAAACCATGAAGGCTTCTACAAACATCTCCATACCCTACCCCAAGAACTAGCTACATTTGCAGGGCCCGTCACAAAATAAAAATGTAGAGCCCCTTTTCCAAAAATTATTAAGAATTTCAAGATGATGATAACAGAGCATTAAACCAAGTACAGGGCCCTTCTAAATGTGGGAACCTGAGCAACCACACAGGCCACATGCCTGTGAGGCTAGCCCTATCTACCCTCTTTCTTTTAACCTTGCTCTCTAATCCTCCAATCTGTTTTTCTCACTGCTAAGGGTCTTGCCCTAGGTTTGGCAGTCTGAATTTGATCTCATTTGCTTCTGACTCTATTTTACCTTCCTTCAGTAAGGACAAGTACTCCTTTCCCTGGCACAGACATGAACCTTCTTGACAAGATGTATAACAAAGCATTTACATATACATGGTCTTCACCCCAGCATTACTAAATGAAGAAAAATCACAAAAAAAGAGTGTGCAAATATTTAAGGCCAAAATGGAATGCCATTTTTGTTAGACTTCCTTCTTTACATGCACTATTTACCTCGAGAGTAACAGGGGCTTGAAGTCAAGGAAACTTACTTGTTTGTCTTTTATAAACTCATGTTTCTGTTCTCATTTATCACCCATATAACTTATAAACTTAAAAGAGCATCATTTTTATTTATCTTTTTTTTAAGTATTTTTTATTCCTCCCTTCTTTCAGACCCATATAGTCTTAAGGTTTTCCAAAGCATAGTACATACACACAAGAAGGCTTTAGATGGCACAAAGATATTTTTATATTATATTTTTTAATATAATTTAATTTAATATTTAATTTAAATATAATTTAATATAAATATTATTTATATTATATTTTTTATGTTAGATACTTTTATTATGTTAAAGCAAACTGGAAACAATATAATGAAATAAATATGTAATATATAATAAAATATGTATTGAACCAATAAAATGAAGAATATAATGATATCAACCTGTGAGTTCACGGTTATTACATTTTTAAAATGTAATTAATTAATACAAAGTATGTCATTTTAATGAAAAATATTAAGGAAATAACAGTAGGGTTGGTACTCAGGAAAAAAATGTCGAGGTGGAATTCAAATAACTTAATACAGAAAAGATGCTTTAGATTACAGGGCAAGAGAACTCTGATTCTTAAAATGAAATAAGCTTTTTTGTCTTTTTCTTCCACTGGAGTTGTCTCTTTAAGAGAGGTGGAATATCAGTTTGCATTTAGAGAACATTAGTTAGGGCTTCAACCCTTATCAAATGAGACTGATAAAAATCCACTGAGGTCAAAAGGATACCTTAAACCAATCTAAGGAACCGAAAAATGCTTGGAATGTACATGGTAATAACCAAGACTGCTCAGTTGACTAAAGAAGTCCACTCAGAAAGCAAAGAAGGTGTCCAACCTTCACTCAGCTGACTATCCCTGTACAAAGCAGTTGCTCTATGGACCACGATGAGGGAGAAGAATAGAATGTTAACAATGACAGAGTTCCAATGCTGGCCCTACCATTGGTGAATCGTGTGACCTAAGTTCTATGGATGGCTAATTGTGTCTGCCCCAAAATTTATATGTTAAAGCCCAAATCTCCAATTTGATGGTATTTGAAGGTGAAGCCTTTGTGAAGTAATTAGTTTTAGATGAAATCATGAGGGTAGAGCCTCTATGATGAGATTAGTGCTCTTATAAGACAAGGAGGAAACAGCTTTCTCTCTCTTTCTCTCTCTCTCTCTCTCTCTCTCTCTCTCTCCCTCCCTCCCTCCCTCCCTCCTTCCCTCCCTTTCTCCCCACCATATGAGGATACAACAAGAAGGCAATCATTTGCAAACTAGGAAGAAAGCCTTTGCTCTCCAGAAACCAAATCTGTTGGCACCTTGATCTTGGGCCCTAATTCCCAGAACTGTGAAAAATATTTGTTGTTTAAGCCACATAGTCTATGATATCTTATTGCAGCAGCCCAATCTGACTAAAACATGAAACAATTCATTTAGCTTCTCTGCATCTGTGCATCACAAATACCAAAATTTTAGAGTTGTAAAAAACCCACTTGAGCCCCCATATTTTATAAATTATGAAAATCAGGTTAAATGATTTGCTCAAAGGCACACATCTTCTTGCTAGAGAGCTACAAGAACAGAACTACAGGAGAAGGCTCCTGAGTCCCCTGGCCAGCATCCCATGCCTCTCTTAGGCACACTCCTCTTGCTGGAGTGTCCCTCCACACCCCTCTGTGCCTATCAGAATTCCATTATATCTCAAGACCCACTTCAATGACATCTCTGGAAAGCAACGCCTGGCCTGAGTTCCCTCCTTATGAGGCAGAGTTCAGATTGTTCTCCTCCATCCTCATAATCCACAGCAGTGTATCCATTCAGAGTAAAACATGTCACCACATTGTACTCTGGTTAGCTAACTTTGCATCCCTTTTCTCCATACACTGTGAACTCTTTGAATAAAATGAAGTCTTATTCATCTTTATACTTCGAATATTCCAAAAAAACTTGCTGCATAAAAGGTATATAATAAGTAAATATAGATGTACATCTGATTTATAATGAAAACACTTTATTCCAAACTGCAATCAGTGTAAGAACTAGTTATAGAACAATATAAAACTACCATTAACTACATAAATATTACTTTGGAACAATCCATGGTATATGCCCCAGCACTATTTCCCAGCTAGAAATCACCAGGAGTTGAAGATAGACTGCCAGCACTTGCCTGAAACATGTCAGGCATTGTGCTAGGTTCTATGGATTTAATCTTCACAACAACCTGCAAGTAAGTACTATTATTTCCATGTTGCTGATAAGAAAACCAAACTTCAGAAAGTTTAAGCTTCATTAAGATAACATAGGTAGTAACTAAGAGGGAGCTGGGCTTCAAATCTAGATTTCTTATGCCTCTCTTCTTTGCTTTGCACAGATCCTGAGCATCTCACAAACAACCTGTCTGGCCCTAGAAGGTCGCCTAGGGGGAAAAAACACAAAACACTAAGTCAGTCCCATAAACAAGCAATGCAGGGGAGCCTAGCCACCTGCCTCTCATCCTCTCTGTACCAGTCTTTGTGTAGCAGAGGTCATGTTAGCTGCTGAGATGAACTTCAAATAGTATTCGAAACATAATGTCTTAGTTATATAATTCTGAACAGGTTAAGCTTAATTCCACTCAAATTACAGAATGATATTAGTTCTATAATTCTGAACAGATTAAGTTTAATTCCACTCAAATTATAGAATGATATTAGTTCTATAATTTTGAACAGATTAAGTTTAATTCCACTCAAATTACAGAATGATACTAAGCATCACAAAGGATTGCTGACAAAAAGAAAATATATATGAGCAAAGCTTCTACTGCCATCAACTCATATTCAAACCATACCTAATGCCCCCTTACCCTTAACTCATCACTGATTTTTATTAAAAAGTTAATTCAGACCACACATAGGCTGATTTTTAACCATGTGCCCAGTAATGAAAAACCCAGGTTCTCCCTGGCAACATATGAAACATGTTTAAACAAGTGCATTTCCAATGTGTCCATTATTAAACCCTCTTGACTGCTGTCCAAGATAGGTGGAGGCTATAGCTGGTACTATTCAACTGAATTCCATCCCCAACACCCGACATAGTTCCTGGCACAGAACAGGAATTTGGAAAATGTTTTGTTGATTTATAATCTGTGCTAAAGTGGGCAATTAGAAGGTTTCTTTAAATAGTTCTTAAATACTCTTACATTTACTACTGTTATAATCTTATGCACACCTACAAGTAGCAGACTTAAGGATATTTTTAAACTATTTAGTTTTGAAATTTCATGAGAAATTGTAATATCCAGATTCACCAGGGGAAAAAAAGCTTTGAGTACAATTTTTAGGTCTTAATTTTCCCCACTGCAGAATGTGCAATTATAGACTGAGGACAGAATCTAACCTATCAATCTTACGTAATCTTGAGACCAAAAAATTCAGTAATAAACGAAAGTGTACTTTTGGAGCAACAAAGTATAATTATGATTGACTTGTTTCTCTTCCATGTGAATCCAAACCTCTCTAATCCACTTAGAAAACTAAATATTAAACTTTTAAGGTAGGGTGGGGATTATATAAAGTAGTCTCACTCTCAGGAAAAAGTTTATAAGTGTTTTGCCTTCATGGCTTTACCCTACCTCAAACTAGTGCCTCCAAAGGAAAATTTATATGCTTTTTCTTTCTAATCTAGTACGAGATTATGGTGTAAAGCTCAGGGTCAATCTTTTCTTGGGAAGGTTATTGGGAGATTAAATGAGTTAATCCATGTAAAGCACAAAGACCACAGCTGGCTCAGAGTTGACATTCAATAAATAGCAGCTATGACAATGACCAAAAGGGTAATAAGGAGGAGAATGATAATGATGACAAAAGAAAACGAAACGTTTTGTTTTTAAAGTAAGCTAAAAACCACTGTACTCAAAGAAATGCCTAAACGTAGAGCAAGGTCAGTTCATAAAGCCAAGATTCATCGTGCCAGGCTTTTGAAATTCTTTCTTGTTTTCGCAGCTACCCTATGAGGATGTCAGCCCTGTTTATGTGCCAGGCCAATCCACTTGAGAGGCAGCTGCCAGCCTACACCTTTGCAGGCGGAGGTGCAGCACGTGTGAAGGACAACCTCATGTGTTGAGGAACAGGCCGGGAGAGGTAAGCCAGTGGGACCAAAGCTTGAGATTTTTGCCTCCTTTAATGAACTGGAAAGTACCTGTGGCTTCATCTTGCACCTCCCATTCCCTGAGAAACCAAAGCTTCTGTTCCCTTACTAATCTGACCTCCCAAGCCCCTCTTAAGGCTCAACCATAGCTCTGCCAGCTGAGAAGTAGAGCTGACAGGCTACAGACGAAACCCTGTGTCAGCCTGTCTACCTGCAGGAGGTGAACAGAGTCAGTGAGGCAAGAAGGGAACAGAAGGCCCCCAGTAAGGGAAAATCAGCCACTTTTTAAAAAGGGTGGGAAAACGGTAAACTCTATCTAATGTACTTAGAGATATGAAAGCAGGAGAGCCTCCCTCTCTCCAGTAGTTGAGCGAGCTGTCTGGCAGTCGCCTCAACCTCAGTTTTGCTTTATTTTAATTAGAGGAATGTGATAGGAAGGAGAGTCCAAGACAAATGCGAGATGGGGCATAGCCTGGAAAAGCTGCTTCTAACAGCTAGTTGGGGACTGAAAAGTGAGGTAGGCAAATGCCAACTGTGCTCCCCTCTTTCATTCCATTCACCTGTTCATATATCACAGATTCATCGACCACTTACTGGTGCCAGACCACAGGCGCTGTTGGGATACAGACATAAAGGGTTGGGTCCCTACCTTCCAGGAGATGCGTGAGGTTTTGATCAACAAAAACAAGGAGGGAGGGCCTTCCGGGTCAAGGAAACCCACCCACCCGGTAGAGGAAACAACAAGTACAGAGGTAGGCAGCGAGTACAGAGCGTGTTCTGGAATACCGAGGAGACCAGAGTCTTCTACCACTTGCTCTTCTTCGGGCCAGTAAATGACAACATGCATCATGTTCTCGCTGCGTGACTTCCCTGCCCCGGAATTCCTGCCTCCTTCTAACAACTGGTCTTCTTAACTAAGCTAAGAATGGCAATCCTATTGGAGGTGCACAGATGCAGACACAAACATTTCCATTGAGAGTGGGGTTGTTTTGCGTTTTTTAAATTATGTATCTCTCAGGGATCTGGGTATTTTGGTAATCTGTTATAAATAAAAGGTGTTTGGGGTGTTGTGCTTTGGTTTAGTTTTTAGTGGTTCTACCTGTGATTCTCCCTCCTTGAGGTCAGAGCGGTTTATGGAATCTAAGGGGAGAATACAGGAGACTCAAGAGCTGTGGTTGGGCAGAACACGTAAGTGGCCCATGACCCTGTGTCCCACTCCTTATCAAAAACTGCAATCCCTGCCCGCCCTAGCAACACTGGCTAACCCCTTTCTATACTTCGTTTTCTCCCAAGTACCCATCACTATTTAACCTACTGTGCTTTTTTTGTCTTTTACCTATTTGTCTATTAATTGTCTATCTCCCCCCTCTAGAACATAAGGGGTTTCTCTTATTTTGTCACTACTGCTTCCCTGGCATCCATAAAAATGCGTGGCATAGAGTAAGCATTCAATGAGTACTTACTGAATGCACGGTGAATATACAAATTCTATGGGATAGTCCCAATTCTAAATACTTTGTCGCACTATCCTCATAAATATCTCCCTTACTACATCATGTGTCATGATTTAGGGTTTAGCAAATATGATCAAGCAAGGCATGGAACACATACATGTGTAACTAAAGTAGCTGAAATCTGCCAAGCATAGTTAAAACTACTTAATAGTTTGCCATTTCTAAAGATGGGTACTTAGGTAGCATCAAGAAGCACTAACCCACCAGCCTACACGGTTTCTACATACATTAATCTACACTAAGGACATTAAGTCATCAATCAATTGGATGGAGTGCAGAGGCCTGTGTGAATACAGTCTAATAGCTATCCCTTTGTCAGGCACTGTGATTTGGCCATATACTTTTATATTTTCTGTCTTACCCCTCCAAGTGTCTTCTTTAAAAGAAGTCTTTCTGGATATTAGAGTATGTGCACACTTTTCCCAGTCCCGCCAGTCCTACCCTTGGAATTTAAATACATGCATATACACACATGAGCACACACCTAATAGCAAAACACTTTCCCAGCAGGCATTTTATACATCAAGGCATACATATCCCTAGAAGGGGGAAAGAGAGAAGAACAAAAACGACTATTACTTATCTATCTAAAGAAACCTCTTTAAAGATTAAGATTTTTTTTTTAATCAGCCAGTAAAAATGTACCTCAGAGGATAAGAAGATTTCTGCTGGAAGCTAGCCCTTGCAGAGGCTGACCACATTTGCAGATGCAAAATTCCATTACATCCCCCAACAACCTCAGCAACATTGGTCTCTGGTCAAAGGAGCAGAGGAGGAGGGAGGAGGACTATCCTCCTTCTAAATGGGGAGGGAAAGCAGCCAAGCTAAAAGAGTTTAAGAAAGAACAATGGCCTCCCAGTGAGAAAGCGTGTTAAGTAGGTCGGTATTGGAACCGCATTTTGTTGCACACAAATCCATCATTGTTCCTTTATATTTTCTTTTCCTTTTCTTTCCCACTTCTTTTCTTTCTTCTGCCCTATTCACTGTTACTGTCACCTCATGTGAGAGTTTTTTTAAGCCATGATATATTTGTTCAATTATCTGTAGACCTAGAGCCTCTTCATCAAATTAGCGGATCTCTATTTATAGCTGATAATTCCGTACAGGGGATCTAATAAAAATTCCTGAGGGTGATAAAACTAAGTCAAATTTTGCATTGCTGTTTTTGACCCAAGAATTGTTGCCATTATCCAATAAATTGCCTTCAATGAGTGTTGTACATATTTTCTTTTAAAGATAGTACTTTTCAATTAGAAAAACTAGGCTGAGTAGTAGCAGGAGATAACATTTTCACCATTTGCTTCAGTCTCTACTCCAAGATCACATTATCTTTAAAAATGATCTTTAAGAGACACAAAGATGAAATAAATCTAAATAGACTTTGCATAATGATTCTATCAGGGAGACGATTCATCTGTGCCTGGTAAGTATAATCACATAAAAGGTGCTGATACATTTTTAGCAATTAATATGTAAAATTGCCAAAGAAGCTCTATAATACTCAATATTCAAGTGTGACTTTTTTCACTATCAATACATCTCCATTAATTTCACAAAACATTTCATTTACTATACTCGATTTACCAATCGTCCTAATGGCTTCTGATGATATTTAAAAGTATAATGAAGAAAATACTAAACCAAATGGCATCATTAAGCCAGGATCCAACCAAGATCCCAAACCAGGGGCTCATTGGTGAAGCGTCTGCCTTCGGTTCAGATCATGATCCCAGGGGCCTGGGATGGAGCCCTGCATTGGGCTCCCTGCTCAGCCAGACCTGCTTCTCCCTCTGCCTCTGCCATTCCCCCTGCTTGTGTTCTCTCTATCTCTCTGTTAAATAAATAAATAAAATCTTTTTTTAAAAAACTTAAAAAAAAAAAGACCCCAAGACAAAATCTGAGTCATAGATTAAAACCCATGTGAAAGCCCAAGCTGCAGTTCATCATATTCTTTCAACAATTAAGGCTGAAACCCCTAAATGCCAACACATCTCTGCCTATCATAAGACTAATCTCAGAGGCAAGACTATTACTTTTACCTGCAGGGAGGTCATGTCTGAAAACAATGAAATCCTGACAAGGTAAGTGAAACCTCAGAAAGCAAAATCACAGACAAGGGAGGACTGACTACTGTATACAATTTTTTTCCCGCTGAGCCTTTCAGCAATGAGCTTGGATTTGTGGTCATCACCCTAGCAATGAAGGTACACTAATCTATCCACATCCTCACATCTGACACCCATGATGCCCAAATGCCCACTTTTGTCAGATGGGCAGCTAGGGTTAAAAGGACAGACTTTGACCACACAGATTGAGCAAGCTAACGGACACCCACGGGATTCCAGCCCATGACCTTTCCCTCGTAAGAACTCCCTCCCCTAATCATGCACGAACAATGCTAAAACATGTATTCAAAATACCACCGACTTTATGACTCAGTAGTTTAACAAGCACTCATAAATAACTGTTTTTGAAATTCAATGAGAACTTTGTCTAGATATGAAGGGCATAATAAAAGCAAGAGTTCTTCTCGTCTCTGGATATTATGTCCACAGTAATTCAAATAAACCAACTTTAGATTGAATCAGCCTGGTCATCTATATCGAATAGCACTGTTGTCAGGGCTACTGGGATTTAAACTTGGAAACTATAGGAACTTAAATTACTTAACTTCTCTGTGCCTCACTTCCATCATTTATAAAGGAGGTGTACTAATATGCCTGCCTCGTAGGGTTCTTGTGAAAAGTAAATACACCAATACGTAAAAAGTACTTAGCAGAGTACCTGGCATATATTAATACTGAAAAAAATGGTAGAAGTTATTTAGTATTATTGTTATACTAATTACCTTGGCTCATATTTATTCTAATAATGATTTTATAAATATAGAAAATGAATGATGAACATTAGAAAGATGAATCATTATATATGAAGATCAAAAGTATAATCATTTATACATTTGCACACAGATTAAGAGTCTTAACATTACTTCCTATTAATATATATCAACCATTTTTTAAAACTCCCTCACTTCTCTAGCCATCTGTAATCAAGAAGAGCATTAAGAAAAATCAAAGGCAGTAAACAACTAGATAAAGAGCAGAAAACAACATTAACTGGTTTCTTGTAAATTGGAACTCCCCTGAACTTTGTCTCACCAAAGGCTACACTGGCAGTCTTCCAGGCATACAGAGCTTGTACAAATGATGCATACTAATTTATGTAAATCGGGGTTTTTTTCTCTTGAGATAACAGAAGACAGTTTCGATCTTATGAGTAGTGACTTTTTTTTTCCTTTCTTTGTCTTCTAATATTCCCTTTTCATATTCCTTTTGTCTCATAGTTTTTGTTTATGTTTTCCCTTTTTGAGCTCATGTTCTCTTTTTCCTCCAAATTTTTATTTAAATTCTTATTAGTTAACATACAGTATATTAGTTTCAGGTGCAGAATTTAAGTGATTTGTCACTTACAAACAACACCCAGTGCTCATTACAACTAGTGCATACTTAATACCCATCACCCAAGTAACCCATCCCCCACCCACCTGTCCTCTACTAACCCTCCATTTATTCTCCCTGGTTAAGAGTCTGTTTCTTAGGGGACGCCTGGGTGGCTCAGTCTGTTAAGCATCTGCCTTTAGTTCAGGTCATGATCCCAGAGTCCTGGGATCGAGTCCCACATCGGGCTCTCTGCTCAGCAGAGAGCCTGCTTCTCCCTATCTCTCTGCCTGCCACTCCCCCTGCTTGTTCTCTCTCTCTCTCTCTCTCTCTCTCTCTCTCTCTCTGACAAATAAGTAAATAAAATACTTTTTTTTAAAAAGAGTCTGTTTCTTGGTTTGCCTCTCTTTTTTCTTGCCCCCAGGTTCATTTATTTTGCTTCTTAATTTCCACATATGAGTGAAATCATATGGTATTTTTCTTTCTATGACTGACTTACTTCACATAGCATAATACTCTCTAGCTCCACTGACATCATTGCAACATGCAAAAGAATGAAACTGGACCACTTTCTTGCACCATACACAAAAATAAATTCAAAATGATAAAAGATCTAAATGTGAGAAAGCAAACCATCAAAATTGTAGAGAACACAGACAGTAACCTCTTGGACATCAGCCATAGCAACTTCTTACTAGATATGTCTCCTGAGGAAAGGGAAACAAAAGCAAAAATAAACTACTGGGACTTCATCAAGATAAAAAGTTTCTGCACAGCAAAAGAATCAACAAAACTAAAAGGAAACCTATGGAATAGGGGAAGATATTTGCAAATGACATATCTGATAAAGGGTTAATATCCAAAATATATAAAGAACTATCAAAGTCAACATCCAAAAAAACAATCCAGTTAAGAAATGGGCAGAACACATGAACAGACATTTTTCCAAAGAAGACATACACATGACTAACAGAACAGACGCATGAAAAGATGCTCAACATCACTCATCATCAGAGAATCACAAATCAAAACTACAATGAGATACCACCTCACACCTGTGAAAATGGCTAAAAACAACACAAGAACAACAGGCATTGGTGAGGATGCAGAGAAAGGGGAACGCTTGTACACTGTTGGTAGGAATACAAAATGGTGCAGCCACTCTGGAAAACAGGAAGTTCTTCAAAAAGTTAAAAATAGAACTACCCTATGATCCAGCAATTGCACTACTAGGTATTTACCCAAAGGATACCAAAAAAAAAAAAAATACACTGATTCAAAGGGATACATGCACCCTGATGTTTACAGCAGCACTATCAACAATAGCCAAATCAGGGGGCACCTGATGGCTCAGTCAGTTAAGCGTCTGCCTTTAAGCTCAGGTCATGATCCCGGATCCTGGGATCAAGCCCCACATCAGGCTCCCTGCTCAGAGGGGAGTCTGCTTCTCTCTCTCCCTCCTGAGTGTGCTCTCTCTCTCTATATATATAAATAAAATCTTTAAAAAAAAAAGCCAAATTATGGAAAGAGCCCGAATGTCTATCGACTAATGAATGAATAAAGATGTGGGGTGTCAAAAAAAATATGTGGTGTGTGTGTGTGTGTGTGTGTGTGTGTTCTATCTCTGCATATATATGCAGGAAGAGAGAGAGAGAGAGAGAGAGAGAGAGGAATATTATTCAGCCATAAAAAAGAATGAAGTCATGTTCTTTTTCTTAAACACAGTCCTTTTCTAAATATTCTTCCTTTTAGATATTCTAATTCAAGTTTTCTTAATTTTACATTCAATTTTATGCACTATAGGCTCTGGGATAATGTGTTAAACATAATAGATACTTCAGCTATTTGTTCAATAATTGTAGCAGAGTATCTATGGACAGCCCAGCCATTTCAACACTGTTAGATCTGGTGCATGTTAGCTTTCATTACTACTAAAACACTTTCACCATTGTGGGACTACATAAATTATCAAACTATTATCAAATTATCTATATAATTTATCTAATCTATCAAACTATATCAAATTATTAAACTTGAGGAATTCCTATCTGACAACATTTCAAATTGAAATATGACTTCCAATCTATATAGCTCATAGGTAATTACTATCATTATGATCAATAAAGTTAGGAAGGGGGGTCACCTGGGTGGCTCAATCAGTTAAGCATCCAACTCTTGGTTTCGGCTCAGGTTGTGATTTCAGGTAGTGAGATTGAGCCCCACAATGGGCTCTGCATGGAGTCTGCTTAAGACTCTCTCTCTTCTTCCTTTCTCCCCCTCAAATAAATAAATATTAAATAAATAAATAAATAAAGTTAGGAAGGAAGTTTACTTGTGGAAAACAAGTAGGCAATTTTTTAAAAAGAGACTTTTAAGGAACCTAAAGACAATGGTATTAAATACTAAATGCAAAAACAAAAATTTTGGAGCCAGAAACACTCTTGTTAAACATAAACATACCCCTAATTTATACACATACACATGTATATATACATATACACACACACATATGTGTGTATATAGATATGAAATAGATATAAAATATCTAATAGATATAAAATATGCCTAGGAAATTTTTCCTTTGAAAGGACCCTAATCATGGCAGGTGTCCTGTAACAAAAAGCAATTTATTAAAGGAGCAAAGATCAGAGAAGATAAGAATTATTTTAGTTTACTTAAATGATAAGAGTTCTGAGTACTTTAGATCCAAGAATCCTAGGAATATTTCATTATGTTCATTAAAAGAACACTAATGTCTTCATACAAAGAATATCTCATTTGATGATCTGTCAAGAGGTCAGCTTTTGTAAAGAAAAGCTAAAATGAAAAGACTAAAAGAATGACAACTGTGCTGGGTGATTTCTCCAAAATCTTAAATAGCATATAATTGACACTGTTAATAAAAAAAGTACAAAAAATAAACAAATGCACACTGTATTATAAATATTTTTCAAATTATAATAAAAAGCCTAGAGGCTACGTGGCATGGTGGAAAGAACAGGTGACCAGAAAATGTCAGTTCTGAATCCACCTTTGCCTCTTTACTCCTAAAGTTATCAAGAGGATTAAACACTATTACATAGGTAATATATATTCAGTCCAGTACCTAACACATAGTACAGGCTCCATAAATAATAATGCACTACCATTAAAAGAATGCCCATTGAATTCATATTTAGTTTTGTAATCTCTCAAAATCCTACTAGAATGTAATAGGATTCAAAATAAAGAAATAACCCCACAAACAGAATGAAAAGAGAAGATAGTTAACAACAAAATTTTGGGAGCTGGAGACCATAGAAATGAGTCATAACTAACCTAGCAAAGTTGACAAGGCCGAATCCTAGATCTCTTCCAGGACTCTTGGCTGTACTGTTTTAAACTAAAATTTATCAGAGAAATCTAATTATCTATTATAGTTTTATTATATTAAAACATTTCTATCTAGAGGCACCTGGCTGGCTCAGTCAGTAGAGCATGCAACTCCTGATTTCAGGGTCGTGAGTTCAAGCCCCACGCTGGGGATACAGCTTACTTTAAAAAAAAAAAAAATACTATCTTTAAAATGCCAGCTAAGCAAAAAAATTTTAAGGTTACATATAAAACTGCAATCCATTGTTTCAGACAGTATATGACAATAACACTGGAGATAGAATTCTAATATATTTCCATTTTTTAACGGCAGAAATAAAGAAAAAACAAATGAATAGAATTGGGCAAATTCATCAATAAACAAAACAAAATGAGGGGTTATAATAGCTTTAGAGATGATTTAAGCATTAAATCGACTAGCAACCAAGTTGAAGGTCCTCAAACAGCAAGTAAGGCTCACCAAGTTCAGGACTTTTTCAACTAAATTTTCCAGTTCCCAGTACCAACAACACACATATACGCCAGTGGGTCAAAACCTAGATAGAAATAGAGGAAGGAAAAGTGTGTGCTGTGGGAGGTGGTTCTCCTATTTCACATACAGCCTTGCCCCCGCCTACACTAGCACTAGTCTACAAAAGCACCAGTCTACAAAATACAGGCTCGGTTGCCATCTGTCAAGTTCAAGAACACTCTCTGCAATGCACACTGATGAAAGTGTAAATTGGAGCAATCCATTTGGAGAACAATTTAGTAATATCTAGTAGAGTATAAAGTGTGCCTATCTTACCACCTAGCAATTCCACTCCTACAAATATATCTTAAAAACTCTTATACACGTGCAAGGGCACCTAGGTGGCTCAGTTAAGTATCTGACTTCGGCTCAGATCATGATCCCTGAGTCCTGGGATGGACCCTAGCGGCAGGCAACCTGCTCAGCAGGGTGTCTGCTTGTCCCTCTCCTTGCCCTCTACCCCTCCCCCGGCTCATGCTCACTCTCTCTCTCACTCTCTCTCAAATAAATAAAATCTTTAAAAAATAAAACCTCTTATATGTATACAAAAATGTTCATAGCATGTACAAAAATGTTCATGGCAACATTTTTAGTACCAAAACATAGAAAACATTGAAATGTCCATTAACAGGATAAGAGATAAATGAATCTTGATATAGCCACACAACGAAGAGCAGTGGAAAGGAGCAAACTAATGCTATATGCATCAACATGAATGAATCTCATAAATAACTCAGTTAAATAGAGCTGCAAAAAAATATATATACAGAATACCATACATATAAAGTTTAAGACCATACAAAATGATACCAAAAATTTTTCAGAGATACATACATAGTTTTGTTTTGTTTTGTTTTAAAAAGGAATGATTACACAGCCAATCAAAATAGTGAAGTTACTACTGAGGCTGAAAAGAAAGAAATGAAATCAAGGAGCAGAATACAGGGGCTAATATATTTAATTTCTTACACTAGGAAGTATGAATATGGGGTCTAATGCATTACATTTTATATCCTTTTACATATATTTTTATGTCTTAAATATTTTATAATAAAAATTTAAATCTCATATAAAAATTCTGAGACTCTCTAGCTTTGTAGCACTAAATGCTGAAAGTATGAAAGCAAATAAAACCAAGGGTGATTTTATCATGATGCACCTTATCTAAACACGTGTGAAGAGTTAGTGAACAATAACGCTGTGCCACAATGGCAATGCGATAATGCATTCTCTCTTCAATCCAACCCCATGCAGTTTTTCATCCCACTGTCACTGCTCAGGTTATGCTTCACCATCCCTCACCTTGAACTGGTCACCTCACTTCATTCCCTGCCCACCTCCTCTCTGGACTTCATATTGTCCCCACTGCCTGCTTTAAAAAAATCACTTCAACATACAGGAGGTCAACAGACACATGAAACAATGCTCAACGTCACTCATTATCAGGAAATGCAATTCAAAACCACACCTGTCAGAACGGCTAAAATCAAAACCACAAGTGTTGGCGAGGACGTAGAAAAAAAGAAACTCTCAGGAACCAATGTAAACCAATGCAGCCACTGTGGAAAACAGTATGGAGGTTCCTCAAAAAATTAAAAATATAATTACCATATGATCCGATACTTGCACTACTATTTACCCAAAGAATATGAAAATATTAACTCAAAGAGATATATGTGCCCCTATGTTTATTGCAGGATTATTTACAATAGCCAGATTATGGAAATAAGCCGTGTCCATCAATAGATGAAGATGTCCATGAATAGATAAAGAAGATGTGGTATATACATATTGGAATATTACTCAGCCATAAAAAATGAAATTTTGCCATTTGCAACAACACGGGTGGATCTAGAGGGTATAATGCTAAGTAAAATAACTCAGAGAAAGACAAATACCATATGATTTCACTCATATGTGGAATTTAAGAAACAAACAAAAAAAGAGACAAACCAGGGGCGCCGGGTGGCTCAGTCAGTTGAGTGGCCAACTCTTGATTTTGGCTCAGGTCATGATCTCAGCGTCCTGGGGTCCAGCCCCACATTGGGCTCCATGCTCTGTGAGGAGTCTGCTTGAGTATTCTCCCTCTTCCTTTCACTCTGCCCCTCCTGCTGCTCACTCATGCATTCTCTCTCTCTCTCTCTCTCTCTCTCTCTCTCTCTCAAATAAATAAATAAATAAATCTTAAAAAAAGAGAGAGACAGAGAAAGAGACACAAACCAAGAAATAGGCTCTTAAACTGATAGTTAACAGAGAGCAGATAGGTGGGGGGACAGATGAAATAGGAGTACACTTACCATGATGAGCACCAAGTAACATATAGAATTGTTGAATCACTATTTTGTACACCTGTAGCTAATATAACACTCTGTGTTAACTTATACCAGAATTAAGATTTTTTAAAAATAATGAGAGAAAAAGTCCTTCAAAATAAGACACAACTAGAACCTACCTAATAGATCAAAATTAGTGCCAATGTTCCAGTTCTTGACATTGGTGATAAGGTCATAGGTATTCCTTACACTTTAGTACATAAAAAACTTAACAATAAAATGTAATGACGCAGTTTGTCACAAAGAGAAGATTATGATCAACCTAATTCTATATACCTAAGGTTTGTTTAAAAAAATAATAATGGGGGGCGCCTGGGTGGCTCAGTGGGTTGAAGCCTCTGCCTTCGGCTCAGGTCATGATCTCAGGGTCCTGGGATCGAGCCCCGCGTCGGGCTCTCTGCTCAGCAAGGAGCCTGCTTTCCCCCCTCTCTGCCTGCCTCTCTGCCTACTTGTGATCTCTCTCTCTCAGTCAAGTAAATAAATAAAATCTTCAAAAATAATAATAATAATAATAATGGTATCAACCTAGCTCTCCAGGCTAATCTACCTTCCCTCATGGATCTTACATGCTAGTGAATAAAGAAAGACAACCAACAAAAGTAATCCATAAAATTTACAGACAGTGAAACTTATTTTGTTTACTACCAGTTAGTTACTTTTTCTAAAACATAAGCTCCAAGAGGGCAAGAATTTTTTCATTATTGCATCCCCAGCACCTAGAATACCACCTGACACATAGAGGTGATCAATAAATATTTGTTGAAGGAATGATCAACATATGGCAAAATAAATGTTCAGCAAATGTTAACTGCTTTGTCCCTATCACTGTATCTGTCATATGGCCTTCCCTGCTACACGTTCAATGATAATGGGAGATGAATTTTGGAAAGGCAAAACGTCTTACCTTCAACAATGCTGGAAACTGAGTGAAAACTTAAGTCTACAATGTAGACCTCCACTAAGTGATTCTTAATGACTTGGACTACTCAACTTTTTAGGCTACATTCAATGAAACTATGTAATATCACTAATCCACATCTCAGCATACCTTGCAAAACATTTTTTTTAATTTTAAAAATGTTTTTGTTATAATGTAAAAGAAAAAATTTAGGCCAACTGATAGTAAGCAATTTGCCTGAAGTCAGACCTATTAAAGACGGGGTGAGTAAGAGTACTTACTAACTCTTGCACTCAAAGTATCACTTCAGACCCAGCACTACTTTCCACCCTAATAATGATACTCAGTTTATACTCCTGAATTTCTTCTCATCCATCATTCACCTTTGCCACCCAGATTGTTAAATAGCTATATATCCATCACTCCTGACCAAATTATAAATATCAAGGCAAGACTTCTGGCAGCACACCAAAAGAGACAGGGCAACAAAAGTTAGAAGTTACTCTGTGCAAGTAAAACAAAGGAAGGCTTCTTTTTGCTTGGCTCAAAACCTATTAGAAGATACCACAAAATGATGGCAGAAGAAAAGCAGGCAGAAAAGACCAAGGGCAGTTGAAAGATAAGGAGAATCAGATTGTTAATAGGATGACTGCTACATTTTTCTGTGGGCTCTATTATTTTTCAGAATTTACAAAACTATCAATTGATGATTTTAGTCAGTATTTTGGTGTACTAGGAATGCTACTAAATGGGGTAAGGAACTAAAAGAAACGTAGGGCAGTGACTCAACTCAGTTGGACATCAGATCAAAGGCATCCCAGTTTACTAGAACTGTGTCGTAAATACTAGACAAAGGCTTTCAAACAAATACACTGCCCAGTCTTGAGTAAGGCACTAATTTCCTACAAGACATGTCCTACTCTCATTAAGGTTATACTGGTCTCTGCTTCACCACCAACCTTTCTTAAGCTGAAGTTTTGTCTTTGCTCCATAACCTTTCCCTTGTGTTTGATACTGCTCTTAAAGATTTCCAAACTTCTTGACAAATCTGGTGTGCGGAGTTCGCTTTGATATCTTTGCAGCATCTGACAATTTTAAACTTTTTCTTCAAAGTCTTTCTTCCTTGAGCTTCCCTGACTCGTGCATTGCTGGTTTTCTCATACTATGATTCTCCCTTTAAATTATCCTTTCTCCTCCATCGGCTAACCATCCTTTGATGAATAGACCACATTCCACAGTTTTAACCAACAGTTCCGCATAACTGATTCTCCGATCTCTACTTCCAGTCCCTTTCCCCACGGTCCATTCAGGTTATAGCCAATAACAGATACTTATCTGGCTAATTGGCTCCTCAATCTAAATATGTCCAAAACGGAACTCACCCTCTTTCAAACCCTCACCCCACAGTCTAACCAGCTCCCGGTCTCAACTTTTCTGTCTTCATTAACGGCACCACAGCTCTCTCAGGGGCTAAGACGCAGCTCTTCAGTCACCTTTGCCTCTCTTCTCCTTCAGCCATTAAGGTACTGAAATCTTTACTTATGGAGACAAAATCAGGAGACCCACAAAACTGGAAGAAAAAGAAGAGTGACACCACGAAAGCAAAGCAATTAAAGAAAAAATAGTTTGAATATTAAAATATTGGAATTTGTCAAATAGCACTACAGTTTGAAGACATATTTGTAAGTATGTGCTATGTAAAAATCCAGATGAGTGGCTATCATACACACCCAATTACCATCACCTCCATTTTAGAATTTCTTGTCTTCATAGCATCATCCCCTCCTGTCTACTCATCAACACTATTGCTCTAGTTCAAGCTTTTCCTCACCTCACATCTTAACAAATCTTGCCTCTCTTCTCATCCACTTTGCCCATCAACCTCTGATATCAACCAATGCTTCAAATATATTATGCCATTTGCTTGTCCAAAGACTTTCAATGACTCTTCAAACTCCTTAGTCTGGCACATAATCTTTGCGGGGAGGGGCATATAATCTTATATTCCATTCTGCCACTGGGATTGGGAGCCCTTTCACTTCAGATATATCCTCACAGTTCACAGATTGAAGGTGCCCGTGCAGGTGTGAGATAAAGAAATGACTGGTAGATTCAACTCACATCTACAGCTTCCTTTTTAGTCTTTCTCTCCTCCTATTTTTCTCTTCATAACTTTTCTTCTTTTCTACCACTTTCTTATGCTTCTTTTTCATCTTCTTCTCCATGCCAATGGCACCAACAGGAATTTCTAATCTGCAGTATTCTAAGCACTAAAAAGATTGACCATTGTTCTAGTCAATAGTTACCAATAGGAAAGATTCAGACATGGGGTGCAGAGTGTCTGCTGCAGTCAGAAGAGTATGTGACTCTTGATCCTGGGGTGTAAAGATTCCTTAAATAAATAAAAACTTGGGAAAGGAAAGGAAAGAAAGAAAGAAAGAAAGAAAAAAAGAAAGAAAGAAAGAAAGAAAGAAAGAAAGAAAGAGAGAAAGAAAGAAAGAAGAGAAGAAGGAAGATTGATTCAGACATAACAGAATGGAAAATGGAAGGAAGGATATCTTAGCTGTGGAATAACCATGTACTCAAGCTTCTCGGAGCAATCCTAAGACAAAGTCAGGAATGATGTCATACAAGCTCCCATATGTGCTGATGGAGGCCTCACTGAGGATGAACAGTATGACTTGCTGCCCATTCATTCAGGAATACAGAAGTAGCATGAATACAACACCTCTCAGTATAAACTTCTAGATTTCCCCCTGTATCTCATCAGAAGCTAGACAGAGCCCTGGGTTTTCTTCCAGTACAGATAAATATCACATGGAAAATAAGTCAATATAAAATAAAGGAATCTTGGGAAATTTTTAATATTATCTTCCCCTTTCCCCCAACAAACCAGATAGTTTTTCTTTACAGAGCCTGTAATTTGTTGGGTTAAAAAACATACTTTTTAGGGGCTCCTGGGTGGCTCAGGTCATGATTCAGGGTCCTGGGATCGAGCCCCACATCGGGCTCTCTGCTCAACAGGGAGCCTGCTTCCCCCTCTCTGTCTGCCTGCCTCTCTGCTTGTGATCTCTCTCTCTCTCTCTGTCAAATAAATAACTGAAGTCTTTAAAAGAAAATTAAAAAAAAAAACTCCTTTCTTAAAAAAAAACATACTTTTTCTGCTTTTCATAAATTTCACATTTCAATTGCATTTTCCTCTTAGGCCAGATTTACATCTTCGAAGGAAAATAAATTTCCTTTCTCATTTCATAAAACGTTCTATTTTTCACGGAAATGAAATATAACAAACAATTCTCACTGTACTCACAAATATTTAAAGCCCCAAACTGAGGTCTGTGTGGGTTTCACCTAAAAATGAAATTGCTGTTGATCATAGACATATCATACAATTCACTCCTTTCTCCTTAGTCCTGATACTTTTTACTCCTAAGAAGGAAGAATCAGTTTAATTGATATCCAGGTATTTTTAAACGTATCCTTTCCTCTATCTCTGCCTGAGTTGAAGGAAAAATTGGGGGCTCTATGCCAAAGGCAAGACCATATAGGTATTCTGACCGTGTATCTTTGTGAGAATGCAAAAAAGCAGAGGAGAGAAGAATGACTTCCTGGTAACTGAAGAGTAAGTAGTGTTTACATTTAGGATTTCTTTTCCTTTCAGTTTTTGGCATATAGTTAAACACACTAACCTTCCTAGAAAAAGAAAAGGACCCAAAACATTTATAGCCTTTCATTGCTCCTATATCAGTCCACTGGATGGAATGTGAGTCCTCATTCAGAGCCCTGCCCTAGGCAAAATGTAAAATGTTTGTTTATTTTAGCAAAGCTCCCTCTCTGCATTCTTCACCCTTCCCTTCTCTTTGATTGTAACTCTATATCCCAGAAATCTGGTGCTCCCTGCACAGGCCCTGGGAATAATTTCTAATGGTACAATATTAAATATTACACTATGAGAATATAAGGACACTTATTCATTGGAAGAATACTTATTACTAAGCACCAACTTAGCACTCAGACCTTCCTCAAAATGTCAATCATTGTTCCTGGAAAAGTTCTGTAATCAAAATTCCTTGTTTGTTTTGTTTTATTTTTAACACCGGATTAAACAGGTTTCTCGGAACTTTTACAGTGCTAATGAGCACCCAGGACCCTATAAGAGGCTGTTCTGGCATGCAGGGAATCCCAGAGTTGTTGGACCAGCGCTATTTTCAATGAACGTCTTATCTGCCGCTCTGCAAAAGGGTTTGGAAGAAGCTGTGCTCGGAGAATTGAGAGAAAGCAGACAGCACCTATGTTGGAGTGGAAGATTTAGAAATAACCTCATGGGAGAACATTTGAGCCAGGTCCTAAGGATGGATAAAATGTGACTGCAGAAACGGGAAGAAAGGCAGAGAAGCAGGGCAGTCATGGGCAGCACCTCTCAGAGCATTCTGGGTCATCTCCCTGCCCTGGGCTCTGGGCTGAACCTACTCAGAGGCAGATCTGCTGTTCAGATCCCCCCAGGCCCCAGACAGGCATGAAGACAGAGCTCCGAAGAGGAAAGGGAGCAATGAGACATGAGGTAGGAGAAAAGAGGCAACTTCCTGATACAAGGTTGTGAGCTAACTTCCCATCCTCCCCTACTTCCTTCCAAATATTTCTTTATTTAACTCTCTTTGGTCTAAGCAAGTTAATGTATCTTGCCAGTTGCTGTTTTTAAATAACAAATCCTTTTCTATGTATCTATAAACAGAGTTTCCCAAATGTGTGAACGATACTACCACCCCCACTTTGTTTCAGATGTAGAGATCTGCATGTCAAGTTTTCAAAAATTATTGCTTTCTAGCACAAAGGAGATGTATGCTGTGTGCAGAGAGTTCCAATGAATCAAAATCATTCCCTTCAGTTCTGAATCTCTCAGGCAGGGATTATTAAAGAAAAATATTTTTGAATTCCAAAATAAACATTTGTCTTAAATGTATGCATGAAGTTAACCCGAAGCACTAAATTTGCTCTAGAAGTATGAGGAGAGGGGCGGGCGCCTGGATGGTTCAGTCAATTAAGCATCCCACAATTCATTTCAGTTCAGGTCATGATCCAGGATCATGAGATCGAGCCCCACATGGGCTCGGCCCTCAGTGTGGAGTCTGCTTAAGATTCTCTCTCCCTGGGGCGCCTGGGTGGCTCAGTAGGTTTAAGACTCTGCCTTTGGCTCAGGTCATGATCTCAGGGTCCTGGGATGGATTCCTGCATCAAGCTCCTTGCTCAGAGGGGAGCCTGCTTCTCCCTCTGTCTGCAGCTTTCCCTGCTTATGTGCTCTCTCACTCTCCCTGACAAATAAATAAATAAAATCTTAAAAAAAAAAAAAAAGATCCCAGAGTCCCGAGATGAAGGCCCATATCAGGTTCCCTGCTCAGCAGGGAGCCTGCTTCTCCCTCCGCCATGACATTTCCCCTTGCTGTGCCCCCTCACTCTCTCTCTCTCTGACAAATAAATTAAAATCTTTTAAAAAATAAAAATAAATTTTGATAATTTAAAAGAGATTTTTTTAAAGTTACGGTAAAACATACACAACATGAAATTTGTTCTGAACTATTTTTAAATATATAGTTCAAAGGCATTAATTGCATAAAATCAATTTTCATATCCAGAAAACTTGGGTTTCTCAGGCCAGTTCAGAAGAGCCATTTGGCCCTTCAACAACAACAACAAAACTACTTGTTGATAATACATAGGAGGACAAAGGAATATCCTCACAGGATACTTAAGTAGCATCTTAATAAAGCCTTCTAGTCTTAAAGGGAAAATGCTACATGAATAAGGGGCATTATAAACATCATCTACCTTCTTACAAGTTGGCAAGGACCTTCTCACATTCAGGCTTCTTCACTTCCTTCTAATGCAGCCACGTGCTAGAGGTGCGGAGCCCTAACTCAGCATTTGCCACCCGTACTCAGTGTTAGAAATCTTGGCAAGCAGCCCCGTTGCTGAGGTCACACACCAAGCAAGCACCACTGTCAGGTCAGACTTGCCCTGCAGCCTTACCCCTCCAGGAAGAGAACAGCCTGATCTTTGCACACACCTCTCAGACTCTCATAGGTTGAGTGTGGGGGTCCATAGGAACAATCTGTTAAGCCTTTCCTTGGAAAATCAAGCACTGCATAACTACGTAGCCAGAGAACCTTTCAGCCCCAGTTATTTCAAAACAGCAAGTGTTATAGAGACTTTTCTAAAACCACACCCACAACTTCAACCCAGGTGCTCTCACCCTAGAATGCATGCTTCTGGGTCCTCCCAGTATAAAGCAGAGATGTTGCCTATTTTGCTTTATTTAGAAAGAAAAAGAAACAACAGTTCAAATCCCTTGCCTGAAGTCACTTGGAAATCACACTGACAACTCAGCAAAGGGACAATTAAGAAGGATCAAATTCTTTTTGACCCTGTTAATACACACACTGTCTTTAAGGAAGAAGAGGAGAGAAGAGGGGAGAAAGCATAGTTCTTGGCAGCAAATCAAAGGTGCACGTGTTGACATATATTTGGATTAAGTGCCCAGTACTAACTCTCAAAGACATGACTATCTTCAGGCAGCTGAGGAGCCCCAAAAGCATCAGAACAATAAACTAGACAAAAGTGTCCTCATCGAGGTCTGAAGCAAGGGCCAGCTCTGGAGGAACCACAGTGGTTCCAGATCCAGGGGAACCTGCTCTGGGATTGAAGTGATGAGATGACGCCTGCTCAGTGCCAACCAAGTACCTAGCACGCCCTCTCTGCCCATCTGCAGACAAGCCTGCTGCAATCCTTTTACAGCTCTTGACAGGCATTACAAATGATCGGAAATTATGATTTGTTATGATCCTATAAGTGCAAGGAACAGAGTCACAACCCTGAAACCCTGAAGAAGCTGAGGCTTTAGAGAAATAAAGTAACCTCTCCTGAGGTTCTCAGGTAGAAGCCACACAGCCAGGAAGCACCAGGTCCATCCACCTCTGAAGCCCACGCCTTTTTCACTCTTCCTCTGTGCTTGACTTCTCAGAGGGCACAGTTTAGAAAGTCCAATTTAAGCTCATAAAGAGAAAGATCTTATATTAAAATAGGAGTTGGCAAACTTTTTCTGTAAAAAAAAAAAAAAAAGAATATTTTAGGCTTTGCAAGCTATGCCAACTATTCATTTTTGTTTTCCCTTACAACCCCTCCAAAACATAAAAACCATTCTTAGCTCCTGAGGCTATACAAAAACCAGCCATGGCCCAGTGTGCTGAGCCCTGTGTTGGAACACAGGGTCCAAGCAAAGCTCAGTGATTCTGATGGATGAGAACTGTGGCACTGACTCAATGTCACCAAGGTGTTTTTTGTTTCCGGATGAGGAGAAAAGAGGAAGCTAGTAGAGAATCAGTACTCAGTCTAGTCACTTCATACACATTCATTATTAAGCATAAAGAATAGCAGTCCCTTAGACTCCTTCATTAGAGTAGTTTTAGAAGCTATCCTACATTTATTTCATTTATTTCTTCTTTCTATATGCAGGCCTTTGTCTATTCCAAGTCGGGCATTAATCTGTCACTGAAAATCAATTCTTTCTGCAGTCTAATTAAAACTGACTATTTCAAAGGGCCATAACATAATGAACAGAAACGTAGGGAGATTTGAAGTGACCATGGGCTCTTTCAATATGATCAAAGGCCTCTGGGGTTCTACTATTTGAAATTACAGAAAATATTTTCCATTCACTTTATGACACTTGTAAAACAGGCTTCTGAACACTCCCTGCAACTTACAATAACCATCAAGTCAACCTAACAGATGTTACAAACTGGACCCAGTTCAGTGACACTAGAGCACAAAATGAAATGCATTTCAAATGACATTCAGATTTGGCTATGCAAGGCAAAGTAAAATACAATGTCTGACCTCCTTAATTGTCTTAGACACTGAACTTGCATCCAGGATTTGCTCTTAGGCCCTCCATAAAGCATACACTAGCCCTGTGCCCTGTCAGTTGGCTGACTAGCCTCTGCCTTGGTCCGGGCAATACAACCTTACTGCCAGGTCCAAGTGTTTCTGGTTAAAGCATTTTCAACTCTGCTGATTCATGCCTAGCTGCTTGGTAGCTACAGAGTAGAAGCAGAAGATGGCCTCTAGGGACCAATTTAACAGCAACAAATGTTATTTTCACTGTTAAGCTAAACAAGTTAGAAGCCAGAAGGTGACAGATTCCAAAGACTGGTACCTTATCTCATAAGCCTACATGTAGAACCACATAGCCCATTCTACAGGTAAATAAATACAGGCCAATTTTAGTCACAGGAACAGCTGGCAAATTGGAACAAGAGTGAGAGCAATTAAAATACTCCCTTCTTGGGGCACGTGGGTGGCTCAGTTGTTAAGCGTCTGCCTTCAGCTCAGGTCATGGTCCCAAGGTCCTAAGATCAAGCCCCACATGGGGCTCCCTTACTCAGCAGGGAGCCTGCTTCTCCCCCTCCCTCTGCCTGCTTTTCTCCCTCTCTCTCCCCCATCAAATAAATAAATAAATAAAATATTCTTTAAAAAAATAAAAAATAAAATACTCGCTTCTTAGATTTTGCTCCCTTTGTTCAGTTGCATAATCCCCTCCCATGAAACCCAGGGCAGTCAGAAAAAAGAGCTGGGCTAAAACCCACTAACACAGATAAACAAAGACTGGAGAAAGTGACCAACTAAAAAATCCAGTAACACGGTGCAGTCAAGCAAAGGAAGAGTTTTCTTGTGTACAAAGAGCATGGCTATTTTAATCATGATGAAGACACCAAACAGAGAAAGGAAAGAAATCAGATGTGAGTTCCTCCTAAGGACTTGGGAGTGTGGTAGGCATTTTATATACAGTATATGATATAATCATCATTAACTTGTAAGATAGGAATTAGTACCCCATTTTATAGATGGAAAAATTGAGCCCCAGAGAGAAACTTCCTCCAGATCACACAAGTAGGAAGTACCAGGGCTGGCATTTGAACTGAGTCTGTCTGGGATCAAACCTGCCCTTTCATTCCATCAGACTTTGTCACCCAAGGGAAAATACCAACCTCCCAGAGGAGAGCATGGAGTGGACAACATTCAGGAGGAGTCAGACAGGCAAGTAGTATTGGTAAGCAGCAGGTCTCCAAGCTCAGGCCAGGAATCTACCGTCGCAGGAGAGAGACAGTAAGAACAAGCCAGGACTCAAGTGCCATAGGAGGAAATGATATCATACTTGGCACCAACAATCTTCCCAAAGTTGGTTTCCAAGGTCCCGCACTGTCAACATGAAGTTAGAAACCAGGGCACCAAGTAGGGAAGTGGGAGAGCTGAGACTCAGTTGGCACCTTGGGAGTCCACAGGGGTCACCTGTCTTCACTCCAGGTAACCTGGACTCCACTGACTGGGAGGCTAAGCTGTTTAAATACCATCCATCTTGGCTCCAGATTGGCCCGGGAACTCAAGTCGAGTCTTCAGATTAGAAACGTGATGTGGTGAAGAAGAGGAAGCAGAGGCTAGTGCTGTTAGCTAGAAGTGCCGATTTTTTACCACAGGGTCATGGCAAATACCCTCAACTCTCCTTTCCATGATGTCATGTGACAATCTTCACAGAAGGTCAAATCTCCACAAAGGAACAGAGGGAATCAGGACATTATTCTAAGCAAACTCAAGGAAAAAAAGGAGTATTTTTGCCAGAATTAAGTCAGAATTTCGTATTTCCAAACACAGCAGCCTCATGCCAGCAGAGCTGGGCCTCGGAAGCAGATTCTGGGAAGGACACTGGTGCCAGGCACAGCGACATTAGCAGCTGGCATCGCTCCCCTGCCCTTGCTGCCAGCGCTCTCGCCCTTCTGTGGGCTACTGCCTACCACTTCTTTACCCAAGTCATCCAAGCAGATGTACGAAGCCAGTCCCTGATCACGTGAGGCAGGAGGGAAGGCAGCTGGCAGCAGAAGCAGTCAGCAGAAGGCCAGGTGTCCAGGAAGCAGATAATGCCTCCAATGGTGACCTTTCTCCAGAAAGAAGGAACTGCTCTACAAATACGGGGTGGGCAGAGGCAGGATTTCAAAATTCAACCCCTGATTCACTAGGCTATAACTGAAGAGAGATCCAGCTAAGTGTGCCAGGCTGACTAGGTGATTAATCAGTCCCTTTCTCTGCTCTGTGATGGAACACACTGTGTCAAGGCATGAAATCATATCCCAAGCGTCCTAAGGTCCCTGAAGGTGACACCCAGGCTGGGCAGAGCTTTGGGTCTGGCCCTTCTGGGCCAGCTGCCTCTGTCTCCAGGACAACGCTATTGCTCCTGGCCTGGAAATGAGCCCACAGGGGTCAAGGGGTGGGTTTGGAAAATGAGGCCACAGCTCCTGGCCAGGGCTCCCCAAGCAGCTCCTGCATCCCTCCAGAAGCCCAGCATCTCCCCACCCTCCTCACACAAGGAGGAGAATCTCTGGGAAGAGGGGTCAGAACAACCAGATCCCTCTCTCCTAGCCTCTGTTACCCCAAAGACGAAAACAAGAGTGGAGTAAGCAGAACATTTTCAGAGAAGCTTAAATACTACAGCAATACATACTATTGCTAGAGTCAATCTAGATAAATCAGCTTTCCAGTAAGATAAATGGGAAGTCTGAAAAAAGATATTTGCTTCAGATACAAAAGATTAATTGGAAGAGATTTTCTAATCATAGAGATAAAAGAAATCTCAAGAAGTTATCCAGTCAGATAGATAGTAGTCAATCTTCATAAAAGTCTCCTAAAAAAGAGACCACACACCAGTTAATACCACTAAGAGTCTTTATAAACAAGAAATGATTCTTTAGACATAAATCCCGAAAACTCTCCATTTTAAACCAAATGCCTACTACTTCATTCTCAATGGAGACAAAAATTACCATCCAGCAAATAAAGGTGTCCATCCAGAAATTCTTTTGCCGCAGTCTATTCTTCTCCAACATAAAGACAATCCCAAGTCATAAATGTTTCCTCAATTCTTTCACTATTTTCTTTCTTTTTTTACTGAACCCTCTCCAAACTAATCATGAGCTCAGGACTGATCATTTAATTACTAGACAATGCAGCTGGTGATAGCTTTCACCAAGTTAAAATGGCTTTTATCCCAAGTGTGTTTTCCACACGACACCAATTAATGTTTTGGCTTTGTCTGTTTTCCAACTAGCAGTTCCAATATAAAACAAAAAAGAAAATGCAGAAAAGAGAAGCAGTTGGTATTGGAAACTCAACAAATGCCTGAGCTAATTTATAGAGTGACTGAAAAATAATTCACTTGAATTTTAAATCAAAATGCAGCAACGTGGAAAATGGCACATGGCTACACAACATAAACTACCAAAATTATAAAAAGCTCTTAATGTACCACACATGACATTGCTGATTAGCTATCCATCACCCTTATAGCTTGCAAAATTATCTGACTGTTGTAAGAGAAACTGATTTCTTGAAAATAGGTTCCTACTTATTTATATGCCCATGTGCTGCCAAAGTTAAGTAAAAATGTTCATCCCAGGTGGACTCTCTTAAAATCATCATGAAATGTTTTAATCCCAAACTAAGATCATGGCAAATTTCTTTAGATTGTCCTAGTCAAACACCTTAGACTTTCAACTTAGGCTTTCAACTTTGGTTGCACTTTGGAACTGCCTAAGTAACCGTTAAAAACTACTAATTCCTGGACCCCACTCTCAGATTCTGATGTAACTGGTCTGGGGTGAAGCTTGGATACTGGGATGGTTTAGGGCTGTCCAGGTGATTCTACCATACAGCTAAGGGAGAGAAGCCACTGCCTTACACAATGTTAAACCTGTAACAATCAGTAAAACTGTATCGCAAGCTTACCAGGAGCCAAGAACTGTGATTGACGGAGTAAAAGGAAAGGTATGGGGCAGACTCTGGCTTCAAGGCCCTCAGTCTAGGGGAGAGATAGATACATAACTCAACAGTTGCCACCCAGTGTGCTGTGCTCTGACCACCGCACAGAGAAGAGTAAAGGGAGCCTGGGGGAGGGGCATCTAACACAAACAGGCAGAGAGAGAGTGGTAGCTCCTCAAATACAGGTGACCAAGCTGGGTCTGGAAGGCTAAGTAAGAGTCTATCAGGAGGAGAAAGTAGGGAAGGCATCACAAGAAGAGAGCCTAGACTGTACAAAGACCCAGAAGGCCCTAGAAGCTGGGGAGCGTGACCCTCTCCTGAGCGTTCTGCAAGTTGTTTGTGTTTTGTTTTGTTTTGTTTTTTACAGGTAAAGCAGAGAAGGATGTGAATACAAGAGGGCAATGGGGTTGGAGGGGTTTTCCAGGGTGCCTCGAGGACCCAATGGATAATGTAAAGGGACCAAGTACTCAGAGTGTAAGGCAACAGTTGGTTTGGCAGACTGCCCAACCTGAAGGGTGGGGGCTGTTTCTTCTTAGCTCCAGCCAATGTGAGAACAAAGGCTCAATATTGACACAGCTTCCAGATTTTCAAGGGATGCTGAGAATCTGGTCCTTATGTGAACTTTACAGGTTTTTAGATGCTAAGCAGGGTAAATAAGTCTACAGGCCAGACACTGTCTATGGGCTTAGGGTATGGGCTATAGCTTTTCATTACATTATGAAAAATTACTGAGGGATCTGATTCTTTTTTAAAAAAGATTTTACTTGCAAGCAATCTCTACACCCAACCTGGGACTTGAACTTACAACTGATCCACCAACTGAGCCGGCCAGGCATACCATATGGAAAGATTTTAAAGGGAAAAGGCAGTAGTGTCCAATCTAGATTTCATATGTTTTCAAATATGAAACTGAACTGCAGTGTTGCAGACAGCAATCTGACAAGTCTGCCCGCACAAAGCTTTACCCCCACAGTAATGCGAGTTAAGGTGCCACTGTTCTGAAGTTAGGCCCCTGCTTTTTTATTTCTCAGATTTGATGCAGGACCTTCTGACTTTTAACTGTAGGGAGAAAAAAAATTTGGCAAATACTAAGATGTAGGTAAAAACTACACTTATTCGGCTTCAAGGTAATAGAAATTAGTCAGATTTGAATTACATATGCTGTTGGAGTACAGAGGTAGTAGTAAAAAAAAATCACAGATGATCTGCGAACTGGGCTAGGGCTCTCGGCCCTGGGCACTGATCCTCTGTAGGCTGGGAACACAGCCAGCTGGCCAGGCAAGGTAGCTTGACTGGACAGGGTGAAAAACCAGATGCCAGGAGAAGGTCGCCCCGTCCCCAGAGAGGACTTTGCTTCTTCCATTTGGGCCCCTCCCCAAGGTCGATTTCCCAAATGTAAGGGAGGAAGCAGATTCCTTACACAGGATGATCAGTTGTCAGATAACGTAAGGGCCAACCGCAAATGTGAATTCTCTGCCCCTTCTCTAGCAGTTGGTATCTATTTAAAGTGACAAGGCAAAGCCCCATGCACGGCAAACAGAGCACTTACAGAAGATCCTCCAAGATAACTGTAACACTGGGCTTAAACATGACAACGGTGTATTTCACAAATATAGTTGTCCATAAACAAAATACAGAAACAAGAACATTTGTACGATCTCATAGATTTGATTAGGAGAAAAAAAAATCCTAAATCAAAAACTGGGCAAGTTTTTGTGGTAAGGAACACATTCTAGACATACAGCTACAACTAATTCTCAAATCAAATAAATGAACAGAAGGACTGTCCAAAGAAAGAGAGACTATTTATTTTGTAGAGAGCTACCTGGTTGATTTTTTTCTTCAAGTTTTAACAAAAAGAGAAAACGTATCATTACTATGTCTGGTAAAATGCCTGGAGTCTCTGCATGCCATTTCTAATTTTAGATATGGAAATGGGATTCTCTCAGGCATTCTGACTTTCAAAGAGGGGTTGCTGAACTGCAAGATATTAGAATCTCTGAAAGCTTGAAATTATACAATAACATTTATAATTCAGCAAAAACAACTATCCTCTCTTTCATAAGAAAGAGGTTATTTAAATTGCATTTAACAATCTCTATGCTGAGTCTCTCAAATATTTTTAAAGATTAAATATTACACAGACTCAAAAAGGATCTCTAAAGGCAGAGAAGGGAAAATACCTTTGACTATGAAGGCTCAGAGCTTAATTTGAAAAATTGTTCTCATCCATCAATTGTCATGCATAATTAAATAGCTAAGTAAAGAAATAATAGCAGTAAAATCATTAGAAGAGGGGTTTTTTTCAGTGAGAAAACACTCACCTTTGGGAACACATAAAGTATGTATTAGAAAGGATTATATATTAGAATGTATCTTATCTAAACCTGTCTGCCATACTAGTTTCATTTTTTTGACACGGAAATTAATATTTGTGCAAAATTACCAGTGGTTTCTTTCACATATGGAACAAGTTTTTAATTTCTAAAATTTTTATTGAAAGAAAATATAACTTTGATTAAACAAATCATCCATGCTGGAAAGGGTTGGTCCTGCTAAGGAATGAGGCCAAGATTAACAACACCACACAGGAAGAGAAGGAAAATAAGTATATGCCTGCCTACTCACGGGGTGGGAGGGTGGAGAAGAGGGGGACAAACAAAAAAACCCCAACTCTGTATTTTTCCTGATTTAGCTTCTGAGTAGCACCCTAAGCTCCTCCTATGCCTATTTTACACTGAGTGTTGAGTTATCCCCAGGATTTGCTTTAAGGCTGGAGCCAGACCAGTTGGCCATCCCGGTTTCTTCCACTCGCCTGTGTAGGCTTTCTGAAAAATCTAGGAATCGTGCAGTTAATTCATGGAGAGAATTTTGCCATCCTTTTCTTAACAGAGTCCATGTTCTATCTCCGAAGGGCCTACACAACCATACCAGTGTTGTGAGAAGTGAGATTTTTTACATTTAAATTTGTTTAATTGTACTTTTTTTAACCAAAACACTGCATTTGTTACTTTTTAAAAATCCATTGCCCCAGCAGAACTATTGCTTTTGTTGGGATAAAAGTGAGATTTCAACTCACGTCTCTCTGACTTTCCAAAACCATACCGTACCACACTGTCTTCTGGTATGACTTTAGTAGGCACATTTATAATTTGTGCACCTTTTCGTGTCTGTATTTTTGTATCTATATTTGCATCTGTTTTCTTAGCTGCATCTGCCACCCACTTGCTCCTCTACAGGAATGCTGTGAGGGCTGAATGAGAACAGGGCTCAGTAAACATTAGTATCCTTCCCATCTTTCAAGACCCAATTGCCTACTTTTTCAAAATGAAGGAATTCCTACAGAATGGATTTTTTTTTAATATGTTATCTATTTATTTGACAGAGACACAGTGAAAGGGGAACATCAGCAGGGGAAGTGGGAGAGGGAGAAGTAGGCTTCCCGCAGAGCAGGGAGCCTGACGTCGAACTCGATCCCAGGACCCTGGAATCCTGACTTGAGCTCAAGGCAGACGCTTAACAACTGAGCCACCCAGGCGCCCCTAACAGAGTGAATTTTTGACTGCATAGGATCACAATGGTATCTTTAAACCCTGATTCTGAAGTCTGGTTTGCAGGTTTCTAGCCACTAGCTTATATGCCATACCACAGCCTAGCCACATGAAGACGAAGTCCTTCTCTACTAATCACATGACCCATGACCGAGCACTGTCACAGATCCCAGAGAACGCCTGGAGTGGCGCTGGGGACCCTGGGTAAGAGAAAGTAGAGCAAAACCATGAGGGCAGAATTAGAAAAAGCTACCGCTTTTGGAACACTGTGGAATCAAAGAGACAAAGATGAGCCTTTCCAACGTAAAGAATTGGTTCAGGAATGAAGTTTGTAGAGTTAATTCCCAGGACAAAACATCTACATAGGGTCCTATTGGGCAGGACCCTGGTTAGCCACCAAGATGCCTTCTATGAAATTACAAAAAATATCTCTGGTATCTCTGAAGCTGAGAGGGGTGGGGGGGAGGAAGAGGCAGTAAAGGGGGTGGAGACTGTAACTTGCATTCCCAGTGACCAAGGCAATGGATGGATAGAAAGAGCTCCAGCCCAGATTAGACAGTATCTGGAAGTAGGAGAAAGCAGGAGAGCTGGAAATGGCTGTATAAACTCAAACTCCGGGTGACACGGAGCTAACCAGGATTAAGCAATGTGACTCTATATAACATCCCACTTTGTAAATAATACAGCCCCCAAATTCCCATACACTATAGAGTTAAATTTATCTCAAGCTGAGACCCTGTGAAAGAAGAAAAATACTAAAACAGAAATGTGCTGGAGGAGGTGGACACAGTTTGGGGAAAAAAAAAAGACAAAAAAAAACAAAAAACTACTTCCACAAGTCCCCTGAGTATAGCAAAGAGAGCACCAGTGACCTTGGCAAAAACAGCCAGGCACTGCTCCGCTGGAGGGCTGTACTGTGCCAAGCTGCGTCACCACAACACAAGAACCCTCGGTCCAGGGGAACAAACATAGTTGGAATTATTTGCTGATGTACATAAAACTCAGAAAATGTAGATGATTCTGCTTTAAACAGGCCTCATTGTGGGAGCGGCTGTGGCCAGGCAATCTTACATCGGAAGATGTTATCCATCCCAGGCTTCCAAACATAAAATATCACTACTTCTCTAGCCCCATGGGATATAAAATCCACTTACTTGACAGATTTTGCTTTGTTCCAAGTGCAAAGTGTCCTTCAAAGCAAAGGTTTTATTTTCCTATTTCAGAAAAGACTGGCCCTAAAATGGATAAACCTCCTAGATAAAAATCACAAATGTTTGGGATGGTGTCGGTAGGTACAGTAAATAATGCGGTATTTTTGCTTTTTCTCTTATCATTATTAAAAAGACAAAAAAACCCTGCCATATGAATATTAGTAAACATTTAATAAATCTCATCATTCCCACACTGAAAAGACTTATTTATAGGTCTATGTTTTCTCAAATAAAGTATGAGAGCAAAGAATAATACTCTCAGGACAGGCGGTGGTACTAAACAGAAAATGAAAAACATTATGCAGTCTTATCAAAAAAAAAAAGTCCAGAAGTCATGAACTAGTTCATTAAAAAAAAAATTGCTTATCAAAGTTTGTTTAAAAAACTGTTTAAACTCTTTATCATTGTTCTCTACCTGAAATAAAAAGGCAGATAATACATGAAAGCCATAGAATTCATAAGGATACCAGAGTTTCCTGTTCTTAGAATGCTTTCTTAATCCAAAGGAGGCCAAGTACAGAACAGAGGTAAAGCATAAATAGAGCAGAAATAAAACAGCATCTTAGGTGACAGTTTTAAAGATTCATGGCAAGGGGCACCTGGGTGGCTCAGTCAGTTAAGCATCTGCCTTCAGCTCAGGTCATGATCCCAAGGTCCTGGCACTGAGCCCCAGGTCCTCCTCATCTTCAGGTTCCCTGCTTAGCAGGGAATCTGTTTCTCCCCCTTCCTCGGCCCTGCTCCATGCTTTCTCTCGCTCACTCTCTCTCTCGCAAATAAATAAAATCTTAAAAAAAAAAAGATACTTGGCAAATCATTTGGCTGACAAGTGTAATTATCGTCAGATTGCTAAAATTAAAATGACCACAACTCCAGGTGTTTAAATACTGCATGCTATTTAATATTTAATTTTTTTAATTTTAATTTTCTTTTAACTTTAATTTTTTTAATTTAATTTAATTTTCAATATTTAATTTTTTAAAAACAATTCAGATTTTTTTCCCCATAGTAGCCAACTGGGTTTTTATCACAAAATATCTTTTTTTTAATCACAAAATATCTCTTGACACCAATTTAAGTTATTGAGAAAATCTACCTCAGTATATCATGTATTTCAATTTCTCCATAGAAAGAAAAAAGTACTGGGATTTTGACAATCAGCTGAAGGTCACAAAAAATTGATATAAGTAGAATATAGGACTCTCCCTGTTTTCCCAATCCACCATACAACAGTGACCTACAGACAGGAATGTTAATGATACAATTAAAAGTTCTCTAAAATTAAAACTGTATAAGGGAAAAAAGCCTCAGAAGAAATCGTATTTTAATATAAAATAGTGAAGGCTAAAATTGGTCACCTCTAAGTTGAATAATATTTTGAGGCAATAATAAGAGACAATTCAAATATTTTAACTTTTTAAATTCAATCCACATGTGTTTTTTCTTGAAAAACTCAAAAATGTAGCATGAATAAAAAATAATATTTATTCATGCATCTAACAAATATTTATTGAGTACCAAAAACAGGCCAAGTATTGTCCTAAGCACTGAGCAATATGGCAGTTAGCAAAGAGTCCCTGTCCTAATGAGGCTTCTAGTCTAGTGGAGAGATATAGACGGTACAGAAACAAAAATACACCAATAGATGCTGAGTGGCATGGGGAAAAAATAAGCAGGACAAGGAAGTTAGGAAGTACCAGGAAATAGAGCTAGTCCTATTTCATATACGATGGTCAGAGAAGGTTTTCCTTTTCTTTTTTTTTTTAACATTTTATTTGTTTATTTTTTTAGAGAGAGACAGACTGTGTGTAAATGTGCCAGGGGAGGGCCAGAGGGAGAGGTGAGAGAGAATCTTATGCAGACTCCATGTCCAGCACAGAGCCCTATGCAAGGCTGGATCCCACAACCCTGAGATCATAACCCGCGCCAAAATCAACAGTCAGATGCTTAGCCGACTGAGCCACTCAGGCACCCCAGAGAAGACTTTTCTGATAAGTGACATATGAATAGAGACCTGAAAGAAGTGAAGGAGCAAGCCATGTAGATATCTGGGAAGCATGTGCCAGGCAAAGAGAACAGTATATGCAAAGGCCCTGGGGCATGAACACATTGTGGGTATTGAGGCTTAGAAAAGATAGGCAGAGTGAGCATGGGGGGGGGGGGGAATGGTGGGAGAGGAGGTTCTTTTGCTTATTCTAGATTATCCAAAGTATACGGTTTCAGTAGGTGAAGGAAAACAAAAGCAGGAAGGGAGAGTGAAAGGACAGGAAGTACATTTTACTGAGCTCCTACCAAATACCTGATAAAAGACATTATCTCATTTAATCCACACTCCTATCCTATGAAACTGGTGTTGTTAACACCTATTTTACAGATGAGGCACAGAGAAGCTAGGAAACAGAGATAGGAATGGGCATAACCAAATTTAAATGCAGATCCTTCCAACTCCAATGTTGGAGCCCCTAATCATTATGCTCCTCTGCTTCCCTGGGATAGCCAAGGGTACCAGCTGTAAAAGGGAGAGCACTCAAATTAAATGAGTCCCACAAAGGGAAAGAATACGGTCACAAAGCTGATACCCATGCAATCCTTTTATGTGTACATTCTACTCAGGGTTTCGTATTTTTTCAGATCACCCAAAAGAAGACAATGTGTTAACTGATGTAAAAGATACTTTCAAAAATTGAGGATGAAGGGTAGATTCAGAAGCAAAGTAGCAGAGATGCAGCCCAAAAATACCTTCCACAGATTCTAGGCAGCTCATTCTACCGCTTCCCCCATCCCCACTCCTAACTCCAGCCCCTTTTGGTCAGAAGCAAACTCTCAACTTATCTTTTGGATATATATCTATATATCCAAAAGGAAAAGATGATGGGAGCAAAAGATGATGCTTGCAGGTTTTCTTTTGCTTTACTTCATTCTTTCATAATGGCATCTAAGCAAACAGCATGAACCTTTATCTACAATGTACATAAGATGTTCAAAGAAAACTGTAGAGATTTATTCCTTTAAGTACTCCCAGGCCAGGGTTTCCTAAACTCTCAGCTTTGAATTAGGAAGAGGTAGAGAGGAGGAAATCTGTGGTTGTTGGTTTACTCCCTGATTGAAAAGAAAGTATTCCCTTTCATGGCTTTAAGTTCAGATTTAGGGGAAAGTAGTAAAGGGATTTCCCTGAGATCTACCCCCATTAGGTCTTTAGGGAAACAACTAGTTGAAATCACTAGCACTGGGAACTGGTTAGCAAAACCACTCAGATCAAAGAGCTGCAGACAAAACTGCTCGGGGAGCCCTGCGAAGCTTTACAAAGATGGAAGTGCGGGAATGTTTGTGGTTTTCCTAAAAGTAGATAGGAATATAATTAAGCAGTGACAAGCTGGTTTCTGAATTCACCTGGGGAAATGTACTGAACTTGTAAATATCATTTGGATTACTTTAAAACTATTCAACATTGTGTCAAGATAAATTTCCTATACAAAGTTATTCATTACTGTTTTATCTTCTAAACCAAATCCTGAAACACCATAAACAGGCACAAATAATGTCCCTGAGAGCAAAGGAGGCTGGTGGTGACGCACGGCACTGGTTAAACCTGACAGTCAAAATTGGGGTCTAACGGTCGCCTTGCTCACTTTAGAGCAGTGGTTCCCACCTAGGAGTGATTTTTGCCTCCTGAAGGATATTGGTAATGTTGAAAACAGTTTGGTTTGTCACAGTCTGGGGTGGGGGTGAGGTCGAGCAGGAGCCAAGGATGCGGCTAAACATCCTACAATGAACAAGACAGCATCCACGACACTGAAGATTTATCTAGCCCAAAAGGCCAACCATATCCAGATGGAGAAACCCTGATCTAAAGTTAATTAGAAAAAGAGAGTATTTGTTGTACAGATGGATAGATAGATAGATAGACAGAAAGATAGGTAGATAAAGTTGGAAAAATTCCTAATTTCTTAAAAAACAATACTTATTGATGAATCCACATTTTGAAGATGAAAAGGTAGAGCAATACATTACACAGTCCGCTGTCTGGGTGGGACTTCCCCATTTTCCAGTCCATAAGTAACATTTCTCCCCAGAAGTGTTATTTCCTGTATGGTAGGGTGCGGTTCACCAGCTAACATACGAGAAGCAGCTTTTTTTGTCTGTTAGTGAAGACAACCAAAACTAACCTACCAGGTGCAGCCACTGCCTCAAAAGTCAGATCATGTCACCGTCACCCCCAGGGGTTCTTCTTTCCATAAAGTGGGGGTAACACTTGCTCTCAGAGGGTGTTGTTTGGATTAATCAGCCCATTAAGAATTGCATGTTTTATAATGAGCACAAAAGAGGCTAAGTGTTTTTAGATGTTACAAATGATGCTTGCTGCTTGGAGCACTTGAAAGAGTAATATTAAAAAGATGCAAATCAAACTACAAGGTGAGCAAGTTCTGTTCCCCCCCATCCCAGACCAAATGCCTTTCCATGAATATTCTGACTTAAAATTTCTTATTATTTGCACGTGGCTAGAAGCTAGAGTTTTATCATGAGGACAGCTATTCGCACAAGGACACCTGTCACTAGGGTTCTCAAATACTTCAGCCAACTCAGAATGTATTTTTCCCACTCACCAACTATCAGATTTAATATCATTTAAATCATTTAATATCATCTTTTCTTTAAACAGTCCTACAAATCATTTGACATCCCAGATCACAGAACCTAAATGTACTTAACACATTAGAACAATTTTCACATAAGCCAAAAGTTGAATCTTTCCAAATAAAAACGATAACAAAATCAGAATTCAACTTCTAACAGTCAACCTATAGAAGAATTAAATTTCATGGAAAATAGCATGCACACCACTTTAATAAGCTGACATTAAATAACGTGCACAACCACCGAACACATGGAAAGAAGCAGCTCTCACCATATTTTCTCCCATAAAACACATCTGAAGGTTGAGGACTTAGGGGCGGTTGGGAGAAGACTGATGGCTTTTCATTCAACAAGGTTACCATAGGTAACGTCCCACTCCACAGATAGCAACTTGAGACAGAAACGTGTAAATGCAGCCCTTGAGTTAGTACAGTCCCTCTCCCCAGCTGAGGATTCTATTAGTCTCAAACTATGGCCCCTCCAGGTCCCATCCAGTTCTAAGATGCCATTTTTCTAATATTTGAAAAAGGTTAACAGATTTTTAATGACCTACACATTTCAAATCTTTTCTCTTTCTATCAAATATTCCTAAATCTTACTCCATGCTCAAGGAGGCAGAGCATAATTCCCCAGTCCTTAAGTGCAGGCTACACATAGTAACTTCTTTCCAAAGAGCACAGTATAAAAAGGGGGGAAGGAACGGAAGGGTAACTCTACGGTGATAAACACTATCTCAGTCAGATGCCTGAGGTCTACATCAACAGTCATAAGTCATGTTGATTATGTACCCTTGAGATGATGTGGTAAGAATGGCACTTTAGCTCTACGGTCTTCTTCCCTAAAAAACCGTAACTCCAATGTAATCATGAGAAAAACATCTGACAAACCCAAACTGAGAGCCATTCCACAGTGAGCTTTCCTTGGTGGTAATCATATACATCATTGTGCCTCAGGGTGATGCTTCCCATCTGGGACCCTCCCATACCTGGCTTCCCTTCATTGGCTAGTCCTGATCTGTATTCTTAATTCTGTAATCATAATTATAGCACTTTCCTAAGTTCTGGGTCATTCCAGGTTCATTACTGAACCTGAGAAGTAGTTAGTGGAAACCTCTGAATTTATATACAGCTCCTTGGTCAGAAAAACAGGCAGTCTAGCAACCCCGAAGCCTCCAGCTGATGTATGAAATGAGAAGAGTCTTGAGGAGAACTGTGACCTCAGCCTGTGAGGGTACACTGACTCTGGGTCATTAGCATCCGAATTGCTTTGCAAGTAAAAATTTCATTTCTTAACAATGTATCGATATTGGTTCCTCAGTTTTGACTAAGGTACCATACTACTGTAAGATGTTAGTAAGAACAGAGCTGGATGTAGAGTATGTGGGAACTCTCTGTCCTAACTTTACAACTTTTCTGCAAGCCTAAACCTATTCGAAAAGATTTATTTTTAAAAAATATGCCTTTATCTTTATTCTAAGCTACCATCAAATGAGAGATGTTCAGAACAAATTTGTTACTTATGTGGTCATAACTTTTCATATTATGCCACAATATCCCAAGAAGAGTTATCATAAACTAAATGTCACTAAGAAAAATAATTAAAAGTTAATTATATGAGCATATTACTTTAATCACCTCTCATTAGCTAACATAAAAATTAGTTATGTGTATTAGGCCTCACTTTGATTTTTAATCCACTTATTTCACTATATTAAGATAAGGCTCTCATTCTCGTTCTCCAAGAAGGATAATATTATGTATATTATCTGGGTGCATGCTGAGATTAGACTATTACCACAACAGTTCAGCCATGATAATTAACACACATCCACAGATCTTAGGCTTATGAGAAACTCCAAACTACCGTCACACCAAACTCTACATGCTGGCCTATGAGGTCCCTCAAGATCTGGGCTTTGTCTGAATAGTTCCATCCTTCTATTCCTGGAGCAGAACAAGCTCACTACCACCTTTCGGCTACCTGTGCCTCTGCCTGGAATGTTCTACCTCCAGATCTTAACACTGCTGACTCCTTCTGATTCAGGTCTCTGTAAAATATCACTTTATCCAAAAGGCCTTTCCTGTCCATCCAATCTAAAGAAGCACTTCTAATGCTGGATTTATAGCTCCCCTTGTTTATGTTCTTTTTTTTTTTTATCACACTCCTAATCATCATCTGATATTTTCTAAGGTTTTTTTTTTATCTCTTTCTACCTATGCATTAGAATGCAAATTTCATAAAAACATAGACACTGCCTGCCTTAATCATTGCTCTAAGCCCCCCTGGAACAGTGCCTGAAACAGAGCAGGTGCTCAATAAATGGTTTTGAATGAATGAATGAAGTGGAACCAGACTTAAAGAAAACCATGCAGTAAAACTAAATTATAAGCTATTAAGGGAAAGGAATGAATTTATTACAAAATTCATTAAATGCTAATTATGCTCCAGGCTTGTCAGATACATTATCTCATTAAATCTTCACAAAACCCTGCAAAGTACATATTATTATCCCTATTTACTATTTACAGATGAAGGCTGAGAGAAGTCTAATAAGCAGTTCAATGGCAAAAGTAACATGACTTCACATCTCATTGACTCAAAGCCTGTGTGCTCTTTCCACTCCTTCTTTAAGTTATAGACCCAATTCTTCATGTATGACCCTCTTTAAAAAATGGTCTCATGACAACTGGGAATCTAGTAAAATGGCGTCCGCAGTGACTGTGTTATGACCTTAGCCTGATAAAACTAGCGAATGAGACCAGAAGACAGAAAAGCACTTACAGAGCTGGGCACAATGCATGAAAACACTGTGAGCTGTGAGGTGTTTACAAGTCGAAGACCTTCTGAGTGTATTGGCCACCTTCCTGGTGGTGACAACCTCCCCACGAGAACATGGCCCTCTCGAAGGACCTCCTGCACCTGATCCCAGGAGAGGAGGAGAGGAAGCACAAAAAGCAGCACCCGGTGCAGAGCCCCAACTCCTACTCCATGGACGGGAAGTGTCCGGGATGCTACGAAATCCCCACCATCCTTAGCCACGCACACACAGTAGTTCTGTGTGTCGGCTGCTCCACTGTCCTCTGCTAGCCCACGGGAGGAAAAGCAAGGCTTACAGAAGGATGCTCTTTCAGGTGGAAGCAGCACTAAAATGCCCTGAATCAAGATGAGTGGGACACTATCCCAATAAACAATTTTGGATAAATAAATAAATATAAATGTATTGGCCAGAACACTTAGTTTAAATTCAAACGAAAGATGACTTAAAGAAGCTTTCTAGTGCCTAGAATCCTCTATGAATACTATACAACCTGCAAATAACTCTACCAGATGGGCTTCACTGACATAATCCTTAACAATTTCCTCCCCCAAACACACACACTTTGACTAACATGAAAGAGAAAATGCCAACCCTTCAAGTCCAGGATATGGCTAGTCTTTCCATGGTAAGTTCTGCTATCCCTCAGAAAATTCTCAAAGAATTTTCTGTCCCGCTGTCCTATTTTGAAAAAGAAGATCCAACAGCTAAAAATGATAATCTAAACTCTCACAAATAGTGTCAAATATATAAGCATCATGTCATGATGTTGTTAGACTCCATCAAAATAGGCTAACAAACCTATATTGTAGGTAAGAAATATATCAAAGCCCTACCTCACAAAGCACCAAGCCCAAATAGTTACACAGACAAATTCTACCAATTTTCAAAAGAATGGAAAATTCTAATGATATTTAAATGGATAATTCTAATGATATTTAATTGTGTGGGAGTAAAAGATAGAAAGATTTAAAATTCTTTGTATATTCCCAGAAAAACACCGATTCAAGCACACTTTAAAAAAGATAAAAAAGGGCGCCTGGGTGGCTCAGTGGGTTAAAGCCTCCGCCTTTGGCTCAGGTCATGATCTCAGGGTTCTGGGACTGAGCCCCGCATGGAGCTCTCTGCTCAGCAGGGAGCCTGCTTCCCCCTCTCTCTTTGCCTGCCTCTTTGCCTACTTGGGATCTCTCTCTCTCTGTCAAATAAATAAAATCATTAAAAAAAAAAGATAAAAACACATAAAGCCATCTCATTTATGATTCATACAGATATTCATGTAAATATCAATATAGAAATCCTGATGAAAATATCAATAAACAGAATCCATCAATACTTTAAAAGAATAATATATGCATGATCATGTGAGGTTTTTACTAGTAAGACAAAGATGGTTCAATATTAGGAGATTTACCAGATCTCGTTAGCAGGCCAAAGGAGAAAAAAAATGATAATATTTATAAATTTAGAACATGTTTGATAAAATTCAACATAAATTCCTAATTTTAAAATTTTCTTTTTTTAAGATTTACCTATTTTAGAGAGAGAGAAGAAGAGCATACAGAGGGAAGGGGCAGAGGGAAAGAGAGAGAGAGAGAATCCCAACCAGACTCCGCACTGAGCATGGAGCCCCACTTACGGCTTGATCCCACCACCCCTGAGATCGCAACCTGAGCCAAAATCAAGAGGCAGACGCTCAACTGACTGCACCACCTGGCACCCCTTAAAAATTCTTAATAAGACAAAAAAGTAGTTACAGTTCCTTAACATGATTATATGGGAGGAAGTGTGTGTGTATCTGAAATCCAAGGCCTATATTATGACTAATGATAAAATTCTAAAAACAATTCTAGTCCATTCAGGAAAAAAAATATAGATACACATTATCACCACTATTATTTAGCATTCTTCAAAAAGTATGAGTCAATGCAACCAGAAGAGAGAAAGAAATGAGACACCCAAACAGCAAAGGAAGAGGCAAAATTATCAGTATTTACATTTTTTTTAGTTTTTTTTTCTAGTATTTACATTTAATATAATTGGATAAAAAGACCTATGAGATGAAACTGGAAAAACTATTATGAACAAAAAAACTCAGAAAACATTATGCCAAAAATGATCCCGTTTATAAGAATAGTAACTAAACAAAAAATTCCCAAGAATAAGTTTAATAACAAACATAAAAAACCTATATAACTTTAAGACTCCAGAAAGCCATAATACAGTTTCAAATAAATTTTAAAAGTATTCTGTTCCTGGGTATTATAAAATTATCAACTTATCTCAATTAAATTATGAAGGGCAATGCAATCTCAATAAGAATACTAACAGAATTTTTGTCATTCTTGTTTATAATCAGATAAGTTGGTTCTAAAGGTCAGATAATAAAATGAAACATGCTAGTATAGCCAGGAAAATTCTAGATTTTAAAATATTATAAAGCTATAGTAATTGAAAGTTTGCACTGGGCACATGAAAAGCAATGAAATAGACATATGTCCAGCAATAGACTCACTTATATAAGAATTTAGTATACAATAAAACTGTACTTAAAATAGGTGGAGAAAAGATAGATTCTAGTAGGCTGGAAAAATAAAATTAAAATTTCTATCTACCTCACTTCTCATAACATAATAAATTCTGATTGATCAAAGGTAAAAATAATTAATCCATGAAAATACTAGAAGAAAACAATAGACACTCTTTCTGGCCTCTAAATGTGAAAATGATTTCTAAGTAAAACACAAAATCCCCAAACTATAAAAGAAAATAATTAAATAAAAAAATTAAAAATTTAAAAAAAGAAAAGCTAAACTTGACAGCATAAGAATTTTTTTAAATATACAAAGAAAAAAGTGTCATAAGTCAAACCATAAAAACAAAATGCAAAATATACTGGCAGCACATACAACAAAGGGCAAATTTTCTTATATAGAGAGAAGGGAACCCTTTTTTTAAGATTTTATTTATTTATTTGACACAGCGAGACAGCAAGAGAAGGAACACAAGCAGAGGGAGTACGAGAGGGAGAAGCAGGCTTCCTGCTGAGCAGGGAGCCTGATGTGGGGCTCGACGTGGGGCTCAATCCCAGGACCCTGAGATCATGACCTGAGCCAAAGGCAGGTGCTTAATGACTGAGCCACCCAGGTGCCCCAAGAGAGAAAAGGGAACTCTTACAACTTAATCAGAAAAAGACCAATAAAGCAGTAAGAAAAAAGCAAAGGACATGAAACCAGAAGTTCACAAAACAAGCACTAACAAATGGCTTATAATCCATAAGAAGATGTTCAACTTTAGTCATAAAGAAAGAAAAGTTAAAATGAGATAATATTTTCACCTAGCCAACAGGCAAAGGTCAAAAAAGTTTTAAAACGCAGTGCTCTGGTAAGAATGTGGGGATTCAGGTACTCTCACCTAGCACTAATGGAAGTATAAATTGGTCAACCCCCATGAACCTCCTTTTGACTATATCTATCAAAATTGGAACTACATGCTCTTTGACCCAGCAATTCCACTTCTAGAAATTTATCCCAAAGTTACACACATGGGAAAGATACATGTAAAAAAAATAGATAAATTTTTATATATAACTGTCTATTAGAGCAAAAACCTGGGGAAATTTTAAATGTCCTTTGGCAAGGGATGGTTAAATGATGAACGGTTTACCCAGACAATGGAATACTCAGCAGCCAGTAAAAAGGACTGCAATTGACCTTAAAAAGTACAAGGAGCAATAGAGTTTAGGTAATATGTACCCATTTGTAATGAAAAGGGAACTGGAATCACATATGTTTGTGCATGCTTAAACTATTACCCAAAATAGGCAACAGGAAAACTGATAAACAATAGTTGTTTCTTGGGAGGGAGATCTGGAGTTGAAGGGAAGCTCTGGAGTAGAAGGGAATTTGATTTGTTATTGAATATTGTTTTTATAGTGTTCAAGTTTTTTAGTTTGAGTATTTTTATTTTTTATTGTATATTATATATTTATATTGTATATATAAAAATGTTATATATATAATTTATATAATTTTTTGGTAGGCTCCACACCCAGCATGCACCCCAATGTGGGGCTTGAACTCACACACTGAGATAGAGACCTGAGCTGAGACCAAGAGTCAGACACTTAAACAACTGAGCCTTGCAGGTCCCCCTAGTTTGGGCATTTTTAAGTTATAAAAAGAATATATCTTTCACCTTAGTTTCAGACATGTTACTTACAAAACACCAATTTTATTTTTAAATAAATGTTTTTCTTTTTAAATAAATAAAATAACCATTTACTATTTCTTACACAAAGTTTAAAATTATATAGAACATTCACAATGTTCCAGGAAGTGAACTTTTAAAACTCCTAAAAACATAGGGGCACCTGGGTGGCTCAGTTGGTTGAGCAACTGCCTTCGGCTTAGGTCACGATCACGGAGTCCTGGGATCGAGTCCCACATCGGGCTCCCAGCTCCATGGGGAGTCTGCTTCTCCCTCTGACCTTCTCCCCTCTCATGCTCTCTCACTGTCTCTATCTCAAATAAATAAATAAAATCTTTAAAAAAAAAAAAACATAGATACTAAGACCCTTAAGCATAAGTCTAATGATTTAACACCGGTTTTGAATACCTAGCACACTGGTTAACATAGAGTAAGCAAATACTTTATAAATGCTTGTTGGATGAGATAAAGTGAAAAGGAACTGGGTAAAACAAAACATGCTCCCCAGTATTAGTTTTTCATATAGGAGAAACAACTTCCTCGTTGTGCCAAAGGCTTAGAAAGTTTTCAGTTACCCTCAGAACAACCACAGAGCCACACATACTGGTTAGAGTGGATTCTTGATAACTTACTCTTTCCCAAACAATCACCACTTTGGTCCTCCCAATTCCGGTTTATAGATCAGCGCACCTTTTCCTCAATCTCCCAGTTCTTCCCTTAGGGTAAGGTTTATCTGGGACAAATAGAAGTCCTTTCAACAAACCCAACTGACTATTGATCTATCCAAAGTTCAATACTTATCCAAAATTCTGTGCTTACTACAGAGTAGGAGCACAATAAGAATTTGTTGAGATAAATTAACATTTGACAGGGTGATTATACAGGGAAATGAATTCAGCTTTGGGTAAGAAGAGTATGTAGGGAAAAAAACAAAAACAATCTTTTCAAGTACTATTTAGTAAGTGTAAAGCCGAACCTTTTGTGGACTGTTGAACACACAAGGTAAACTTCAGAGCCTACCAATTCTTTGCTGTTTTACGGGGAATACAGAGTATGTGTAACCTGACCTCATTTTACACTGTGTGGCATTTTTTTTCCGTTTTCTCTTCCAACAGTGAGTGCTATCTAATATCCATTAAAGCTCCAGCATTTTCTGTAAGATACTCCTATTGCTGATTAACTATTCATACAGTAGAAGATGGTTTGCTTGGCTCTTTACAACTTTTTCCAGTCCATTATCAATATCAAGTCACAGTCCAACAGCCACATAACTCCAGTATATGATACTATATATGAATGAAAGAGTGTGGCAGACGAGAAGAGTATTAAACCATTTATACATACAGTGAAGATAGATACAGTGAAGATACAGATGAAGATACAGTGAAGATACTTCCATACAGTGAAGATACAGATATATATATATCCTAAAATTAATTTGCTACAAGATACCGTAATAGAATGAAAACATTATTGCACATTCAAAGATGCCAAATCCATTATTAGGTAGCTGCTCAGGCAATAGCTGAATTCAACTTGTTTATTTTAAATAGTTCACATCCATTATGCAGCCTTCCTAGATACTTCTGATCTAAAACAAATTTAGGATTCTCTTCCAAATTCCTCTTTGGTATTTCAAAAAGCTTACTGCTAGAGCCATCTCTTCTACCTCTAAGGCATTTCTTCAGTCCAGTAACTGATTCCCAAGAACGCAGTTCTAATCAAGCATCCCTACATAATTACTAAGAGTCTTTGAGAAACTCCAGGAGACCATGTGGATTCAAGAGTGAAAAAAAAGAGGCATTTAAACCGGGGCTAGGGTGGGGGGGTAGCTTTTTTTTAGTGAATCCAGTTAGCCGCAAACTTTTGATGCCTTCTATTTAATGTTTTTACATAGTGCATGATAAATACCATTCTGTTCCTGAGAATCACTGAAAAAGTGTGCATGTTCAACTGTATCACCATGATGAAATATTTGTGCCTGAAAAAATTCAGATGAGATGGAAGTCATTTGGTCCTGAAACCTTTGGATAAAAGCTGCTCTGAGGGAGGAGGCCTCTTTAAGAGTTCTGGACTCACAGCCTTCTTTGATGATAAACAGACCCAGCTTTGGAAGCATGTACATTTCCACAGTTGCTCAGAAGTTCCACTAGACCTGGAACAGACGATGGTAATTATTTTTATGTCTTCTTTTTATTAGTAGCATTATTCTAATTCCAATATGGTAAAGTGCTATATTAGTTTCAGGTGCACAATATAGTGATTCAACAGTTCCATACATCGCCCAGTGCTCAACATCACAAGTGCACTCCATAATCCCCATCACGTGTTTCACCCATCCCCCTACCCACCTCCCTTTGGTAACCATCGGATTGTTCTCTATCGTTAGCAGTCTGTTTCTTGGTTTCTCTTTCTCTTTTTTTTCCTCTTTGCCGGTTTATTTTGTTTTTTAAATTCCACATGAGTGAACGCATATGGTATTTGTCTTTCTCTGACTGAGTTATTTTGCTTAGCATTTTACTCTCTAGCTTCATGCATGTCATTACAAATGGTAAGATTTCATTCTTTCTTATAGCTAAATAGTATTCCATTGTATATATACATATATATATATGTATATATATATGCCATCTCTTTTCTTTTTTTAAGTTTTTCTTTAAATTCCAGTTAGTTAACACAAAGTGCAATATTAGTTTCTGGTGCACAATACAGTGATTCAACACTTCCATACAACATCCAGTGCTTGTCACCACAAGTTCACTCATTAATTCCCATCCCCCATTAACCCATCGTCCCGCCCACCTCCTCTCTGGTTACCATCAGTTTGTTCTCTATATTAAGAGTCTGTCTCATAATTTGCCTCTCCCTCTCTCTCTCTCTCTTTCTTTTTCCCCTTTGCTTATTTATTTTGTTTCTTAAATTCCACATATGAGTGAACTTATATAGTATTTGTGTTTGTCTGACTGACCTTATTTCACGTAGCATAATACTCTCTAGCTCCATCTATGTCATTGCAAATGGCAAGATGTCATTCTTCTTGACGGCTGAGTAATATTCCCTTCTGTCTACATACCACGTCTTCTTTATCCATTCATCAGTCAATAGACGTTTGGGCTCTTTCCATAATTTGGCTATTATAGATAATGATGCTATAAATAAACATTGGGGTGCAGTATCCGTTTGGATTAGTATTTTTGTACTTGTTGGGTAAATACCTAGCAGTGCAATTGTTAGATCATAGGGTAGTTCTATTTTTAACTTTTTGAGGAATCTCCATACTGTTTTCCACAGTGGCTGCACCAGTTTGCATTCCCCCCAACAGCACAAGAAGGTTCCCCTTTCTCTGCAGCCTCACCAACACCTGTTGTTTCTTGTATTGCTGCTTTTGGCCATTCTGACAGGTGTGAGGTGATACCTCATTGTGGTTTTAATTTGCATTTCCCTGATGATGAGTGATGTTGAGCATCTTTTCATGTGTCTGTTGGCCATCCATATGTCTTCTTTGGAAAAATATCTATTCATTACTTCTGCCCATTTTTTAACTAGATTATTCATTTTGGGGGGTATTCAGTTTTATAAGTTCTTTATAAATTTTGGATACTAACTCTTTATCAGATATGTCATTTACAAATATATTCTCCCATTCTGTAGGTTGCCTTTTAGTCTTGTTGATTGTATCTTTCACGGTGCAGAAGCTTTTTATTTTGATGAAATCCCAATAGTTTGTTTTTACTTTGGCTTCTCTTGCCTCAGGAGATATATCTATAAAAATGTTGCTATGGCTGATGTCTAAGAGGTTACTACCTATGTTCTCTTCTACGATTTTTATGGTTTCAGGTTTCACATTTAGGTCTTTCATTCATTTTGAATTAATTTTTGTGTATGGTGTAACAAAGTGGTCCAGTTTCCTTCTTTTGCACGTTACTGTCCACTTTTCCCAACACCATGTGTTGAAGAGACTGTCTTTTACCCATTAGATATTCTTTCCTACTTTGTCAAAGATTAGTTGGCCATATAATTGTGGGTTCATTTCCAAGTTTCTACTCTGTTCCACTGATCTATGTGTCTATTTTTGTGCCACTACCATACTGGTTTTTTTTAATGCCATTTGTTTTGATCTTTACGGCTTTGTACTATAACTTGAATCCAGAACCATGATGCCTCCAGCTTTGTTTTTCTTTTTCAAGGTTGCTTTGGCTATTTGGGGTCTTTTGTGGTTCCATATAAGTTTTGGGATTGTTTGTTCTACCTATGTGAAAAATGCTGGTGGTTAATTTGATAAGGATTGCATTAAATGTATAGATTGCTTTGGTTAGTATACACATTTTAACAATATTTGTTCTTCCAATCCATGAGCATGGAGTGTCTTTCCATTTCTTTGTGTCATCTTCAATTGATTTCATCAGTGTTTTACAGTTTTCAGAGTACAGCAGACTATAGTAATTTTTATGAAAGATTACTAAGCATATATATCAATCACCATTTTGGAAGGAAAAAAATTTTAAGCCTTCCAGAAACTTTAAACAGTGTTAGAATGTAGAACAACACAATTCAATAAATAAGCATTGCTATAGTATATTTAAAAGTTAATTAAAAATTAAGCAGATTATATGATTAGACATAAAAACAGTTTAAGTATAAACTCTAAAAAGTGAGAGGCAGGATGACAACTCTCTTTTTGTACTTAACAACTCTTCTAACCTTTACATATCTAAGAATTTTTTTCAATCAGCATATATTACTTTTGAAATAATAAAAATACAGATTCAAAAAATCAATCTAAATTATTAATCTGAACTTTAAATAAGTAAATCTCAGTCATGTAGAAATAATCAATTCCAATCCTTCAGAAATCAACTAAATGTAAATACAAATACATTTTACGTATTTTTTTCAAAAACTAGTTGAAGAGACACATAAACTTAAACCTTCCCATTTAAACCAGAAGAACAGATTTCTCAATCCATTAAACCAATAAAACAGAGCCCAGATTTGGCAGATAATCAGAAATCTTCAACATGCTCAGTTAGTTTCATGGGAACTACACAAGTTCACACGCACTGAAATTTTCATAAGTGATTGTAACTAAACATATGTCATTTTATGTCCAAGAACAATTTCAGTCAACATGGTATTGGTAATGCTGAAAATGCACCCCCAAATCAACTTAGGATGGACGTTAGACGGGACAAATCTCTATGTAGAAGGTCACACAACTGCCATGACAACCTGTAAAAGACTTCTATGAAATAAAGACAGCTAATAACATTTATTTGGCAAAACTAAATAAATAGAATGGGGAGAGTAACTGCTAATGGGGAGAGGTTTCTTCGGAAGGGTGAAGAAAATGCTCTTGGTGGTAAATACTCATACCAAAACCCCCTGACTTGCATGCACCCTTTAAAGGAGTAGATTTTAGGGTATGTGAATTACATCTTATTTTTTTTTAACTAATTAGTAAATCTCAAGAAATAAAACAATGGCCAAAAATGACTAATGACATTCTGAAATGCATGTATAATATTTTAGCAGAGCCATTAGCTTAGGCCCAAAAAAAGTTAAACAAAACGCACAAAGCAAGACTAATGTCCTGGTGATTTCAGAGTTAATGTAATCAGTACTTTGATTTCAAAAAGAAGATATAAAGAGCCTCGAACTCAACCCCCAATTTTCTTTTTAAAGATTTTATTTATTCATTTAACAGAGTGAGAACACAAGCAGGCAGAGAGGCAGGCAGAGAGGCAGGCAGAGGCAGAGAGAGGAGCAGGCTCCCTGCGGAGCAAGGAGCCCGATGCAGGACTTGATCCCAAAGGCCGGGATCATGACCTGAGCCAAAGGCAGCTGCTCAACCAACTGAGCCACCCAGGCGTCCCCCAACCTCCAAATTTTTATTCTTCCTTTGAGAAGCTGCCTTCTGAAAAATTCCCCATGGTTTTCTAAATATGTCCAGACAAAGCAAAGGAAGCACACTGAAGTCCATTACTTCCAGAAGTAGCCAGTCCTTCAGCCTTATCACCTTGTTCGATAACAGATGAGCGCCCACAAGTGCACCCAGCTTTGTGCCGTCTTCCTCCACCACAGGATTTCTTTCATGTGCCTTGCGCTCTTTTGAGTGTGGAATGCTTTTAGAGAAGACATCTAAGAGGTCTGTGCAGCTGAGCCAATTTCCTTTTCTTTTGGTACAATGGACAACTTTTTGGTTTCAATGGACTTCTACAGTATGGACAAATAAAAGCAAAGAACACATCACCTATTTGCAGAGGACAATCTACGAGATCATTCAGCCTATTCGTGTCCAAATGCAACAGTCCGCAGGACTGAAATCCCTTTCCAGGAGATGTGCTTTTTAAACCATAAGAAAAGAAAAGCACGTAATGAGGCCAGGTATAACTGTCAGCCATAGCTATTAAGAGTTTACATAAAGCCATGCATGCGTAGCTTTGAATGTCACTAAAGAGAAAAACAGGTTTTTTTCCTAAAAACTAAAGGATAATGGCAAGAAGGGAACACAAGTGGGGCTTTAGGGTTACTGGTAACATTCTGTTTCTTGAGTTAGGTGTGTAAGGCATGTGTGTGTTTAGTTTGTGAAAATTCATCAAGCTGTAGAATTATGACATGTACTTTTTTGAACATGTATATGTCCATAAAAAGTAAAAAATTAAAAAAGGGAAACAGAATTGCTGAATAAATATTAATAGTTCCTTGCTTATTAATATTAATAAGTATTAATAGTTTCTTAACTGAAACATAAGGTTAAGAGTAAGGATGATGATGATGACAGCTAACTCTTTTTTTTTTAAAGATTTTATTGATTTATTAGGAAAGAGAGAAAGCAAGAGAGAGCATGAGAAGGGAGAAGGTCGGAGTGAGAAGCGGACTCCCAATGGAGCTGGGAGCCCGACGTGGGACTCGATCCTGGGACTCCGGGATCATGACCTGAGCCGAAGGTAGTCGCTCAACCAACTGAGCCACCCAGGCGCCCGACAGCTAACTCTTAATAAAGCACTACAATGCAGGCTAAACCCTTTACATACACATTATCTTACAATGAGACAGCATATTCTTTTAAAAATCTTTTAAAAAAGGGCTGGACCATGTAGGCTCTATAAATATGTCTACAACCCAGTAGGTAGCAGGGACAGGCATAGCAGGGTATTTGATTCCATTGTAAATGACCTTGGAGTGACTCTAAACCCCCTACTCTGTCAAGAAGGAAAAGACCCCTTCACCTGAAACACCCACACCCCAAGGATAAACAGGGAGTTCCAAAACAATCAAACTGTTCCTGCCATTTCTGTACTTCCTCCCACCTAAGGGTCTTTCACGAAAGCTGGCTTAGAAAAATAGCCCTTTCCAACCCAAACATCCCTTACCACTCTACACACTCAGGTGGCTGCTCTAGTTGCCCCTTGTAATTCCACAGAAGTCTGGCTAGGCCTGCAACTCTTTAAGCACGTTTCTGAACCTGGGTCCAAAGGAGTCTTTGCCAAGGACAAGTAAGAAGCAAAAGAATGATCAGTTTTCTTTTGGATCCTGAAGATTTCTTAAGCTCAAATCCCTACTAATTTAACTTCAGCAGCTAATGAAATTTTGGTATGATGGCCTTACATTGTAAAAAGCTGCCAGCTACTAAAATTTAAATTTTGAAAAAAACAGTTATCAAGCACCTACTTTTGCTAGACACTACAGTGTTCTTTACATCCTTTATCTCAAATTAACCCTCAAAATAGCTAACATTTACTGTGCCTTTTATGTGCCAGGCGTCGCTTTAAGTGTTTTACATTTATTAATTCATTTAATGTCATAACAGCCCTACAAGGTAAATATTAATATAATTATTCTCATTTTTCATATGAAGAAATTGAGGTCTAGAAAAGGTTGAGAAACTTACCAAAGGGCACACGATTAGAAGTAGTGGAGTGAAGATGTAAAGCCAGGCGATTAGATATGAGAGTCCACAGCCCTAACCACTGTACTCCACTGCCCTTCACCACTCAGTGAAGCAGATATTATCCCCCGGCAGAGAAGGCAATACTGAGTTCAGAGTAGATAATTTACTTGCCCAAGGTCAGACATCTAGTAATGAATGGGCTTGGGTTCAAATCGAGCCCTACAGGAGGTCAAAGTCCAAGCTATTTTTATTCTCCTCCCAGCTTGGCCGACTTAGTGATAAAACAGAGCTGACACCTAGCTTCTCTGCAGTGAACGAGGATTGAAAGGAATCCCTCTAAAGCACATTCCCCCAACACCTCTGCTTGCTTTCTCTAAGCTTCAGGATCTTTTGTATAGTACTGTTCACTTTTTTCAGAGTATACACACACACACACACACACACACACACATATTTTTACAGCAGAAAGTGGCAAAGAAAAGAATGCAATAGCAGGAACACGTTAGCCTTAAGTGACTGTAGTACAGAATAAAGCCGGGCAAAGCGTTTTTACACTGTTCACTATAGAAAATGTATACAGTAAGCACGGCAACTAAGCCCTTTTATTGTGGGTTATGCACAAAAAAAGAGAAAATACTTTTTCGTACCTTATTATTTTACTAGGCAGAGTCTTCATTGTGTTATTCAAGTGTTTGGATATGTTTGAGAGAGTTTCTGGACCCAAAGCCTTCAAAGTCCTCAAGACAGGTTTTCTGCAAACTCTGCTTCCCAAGGATAAGGCATGCTTTCTCTGCCTTGGCACTACTGACATTCAGACTGGATACTTCTCTGTCGTATGGGGATGTCCTGTGCATTGTAGGATGTTTAGCTATATCTTCGGTTTCTACGCACTATACACCAGTAATGTAAATTCTCCCATACTCCCTGCGCTACAACCATCACGTCTCCAAACACCGTGGAAAGTCCTCTAGGGGAGGGGCACTTGGGTGGCTCCTTTGGTAGGTCAACTCAGTCAGCTCTTAATTCTGGCTCAGATCACAATCTTGGGTCATGATCTCAGGTCATGAGATAGAGTCCTGTGTTGGGGTCCCCCTGAGCACAAGTCAGCCTGAGATTCTTTCCCCCTCCCTCTCCCTCCCCTTCTGCTCTTCCTCCTGCTTGTTTTTGTGTGTGCGTGCTCGCTCACTCTCTAAAATAAATAAATAAAATCTTTTAAAAAAAATTCTCTAGGGGAAAAAAAATTATCCCGTGTTGAGAAACACTGGGACAGGTCTCCAATTCTAATAATTCAAATTATTCTTACTTGTGGCCCCCTCTCATTTCGTTCTTATTTGTATTATTCTCATCTGTAGTGGTTGCTTTATAAACATCCTTATTTGTTTTGCATATTCAGACAGGGACTACGTTTATACTTTTACATCTCCCACAGCTGCAAGTCAATCGTTCTGTTTAAACGACTCAACAAAATGTCAAAATGTCAAGAAATCCAGGTGCTCCTTCAAAAAAACAGTAACTCTGAAGAAAAGATATATGGGAGTTCCTTGTATTAGTCTTTTCTAGTAACTGTAACTTTTCTGTAAGTTTGAAGTTATATCAATATAAAAGTTGCAAAAATATTTTTAGAAATATAAGAGAACATATTTGCAAATCATATCTGACAAGGGGTTAATACCCAACACATAAAAACTGCTAAAACTCAACAACTACAAAAAAATAAAAATAAATAACCTGGTTAAAAAATGGGCAAAAAACTTGAATAGACATTTCTCTAAAGATGATATACAAATGGTCAATAAGGATATGAAAATATACTCAACATCGTTCATCATTAGAGAAATCCAAATCAAAATCACAAGGTATTGCTTTACACCCATTCGGATGGCTACTTTTTAAGGAACAGAAAATAATAGTTTTGGTAAGTATGTAGAGAAATAAAAACACTTATGCACTGTCGGTAGGAGTGTAAAACAGGGCAACCACTATGGAAAATAGCATGGCAGTTCCTCAAAAAATTAAAAATAGAACTACCATATGATCTAGCCATCTCAGTTCTAGGTATATATCCAAAAGAATTGAAAGCAAGATCTTGAAGAAATATTTACACACCTATGTTCATAGCAGCATTATTCACAATAGCAAAGAGAGGGAAGCAACCCAGATATCCATTGCCAGATGAAAAGATAAACAAAATGTGGTACGTACATACAAAAGGATATATTCAGCCTTAAAACAGAAGGAATTCGGAGTGCCTGGGTGGCTCAATGGGTTAAGTGTCTGCCTTCAGCTCAAGTCATGATCTCAAGGTCCTGGGATCAAGCCCACATGGGCTCCCTGCTCAGTAGGGAGTCTGCTTCTACCTCTCCTTCTGCCCCCCACCCTGCTTGTGCGCTCTCTCTACCTCTCTCTGCTTCTCTGTCTCTTAAATAAATAAAATCCTTGAAAAGAAAAAAAGGAAGGAAATCTTATTTTACTCTACAACACGGATAAATTTTGAGAACATTTTGCTAAATGAAATAAGCCAGTCACCAAAAGACAAATACTAATGATTAATTTAAGAAACATTTATGGGGTCCCCCATCTCTATAAAACACAGAGGTGGTACAGTATATCCGAAGGTAGACGTACAAGAACTGATGAGTAAAAACAGGCATAATGCTAGCCTAAACAACTCTACCCATAACTTCTACCCAATTTCAGGAAAGTAAAAATGTTTTTCAGCTCAGATTCAATACTGCCAAGGAAATACCATGTTTCCATCCTGAGATCTCATCTTTCTCTGAAATGAGGATTAGTGATAATTACGTGGGTGAAAAAAAACACAAAGCAACTTCTGTTTCCCATAGTTGGAGGAGCTGAGAAAGAGGTAGCTAATGGTGTTACCTGTTAAGAAGTGAATTACTATGGTTTTCAATATGATTCATAAAGCTCCCCAAAGTAGAAAATGTCCCATTTGCACATGAGAATTCTATAAACTCCTTCATGTTGGATGTTTTCTAAAAATGTTATTCTGTTAACTTAATAATTAGCATAGAGGAAACAAGTATATTTTGATGACATTATATAAAATAAAATAAGGTTGATGATTTCTATTTCTTTCAAAAGTATTCCCACACTATCAATAAGCTCATTCATACAACTTATTGATGCCTCTCATCTTTGACTGAATATAAGCCAAGAATGTTTGAGTTCCAAATCGTTTTGGAGGGGGGTGTGGGGGGTGGAGAGGGGCAGGGGCAGAAAAGAGGGAGAAGGAGAATCTTAAGCTCCACACCCAGCACAGAGCCTGAGGCGGGGGGGGGGGGGGGGGGGTGTCTGATCTCATGAACCTGAAAGATCATGACCTGAGCGGAAATCAAGAGAGGGATGCTCAACCAACTGAGACACCCAGGGACCCCACGTTCCAAATCTTAAGTCTATGAATCACTGTTTCCACCCCTAGGCAGCTGAAATTGTTCATTTACATTTCTTCACTCTCTGATACTCACCAAATACTATGTATAATATTACTTTGCATGATGCTTTTGGGAGGGAAACTATAGACTGAAATTTTTTTTCATTTGAGCTCTAGATGTGTTTTTTGTACTTACATTTAAAACTTGAGGCATGACTAGTGTCCTATAATCCATAACACTACTAACCAAATAACTGAACCACCTTTTAAAGGGCACATTGCGGTAAATCTGAAAATGTTTCCTAGCTTCCTCTGAGGAGCCAGACTCAATTCCCCAACTTTCTGCCTTACAACGAGAAATAGAGTTACTGTCCAACACATGAAAATCACTTGCCTAGGCTATCCTGCAGAATTCTCCATATTTAATTTGTGTTTTCCTTGGTCATTATTTAAAGGATTTCTGGGTGGACTGTACAGCCCATAAGCCCTAAGAATTGATGAAAGAAACAAGGAAAGTAAATACAAGTGAATAGTATAAGAAAATTACTTTATCTCCTCAATTTGATTCCATTCCCATATACTTGAAACATTTATTACAGATAATCTAAAGTGTAAGATACCTCAGAGACGACCTCCATATGAATGCCTTGCCAAGCCATCCCTGCAAAAAGACAGTGTGGTACAGAAAAGAAGAGGACTTTGGAATCAGACAAACATCAGACAAACGGAAAATATTTTAATCCCAGCTCTGCCACTTAGCAGTTGTGTAACCCTGGGCACATACAAGTCTGAGCTTCCGTATCCCCAACTGTAAAATGGGATAACAACTGCCTCAAAAAACCATGAGGACTCAGCAAGAGAGAACCAGTGAAATCACCCCACATGCTGCAGGTACTCAAAAGCCAGAATGAGCAGAGCCCTTTGGTTTCCAACACACAAAACATAGAAAATGCAGTCACACAACTTGGTGTTTCCTTTTCATTTGTTAGGCATCGTTATTATTGTTGTTGTTATTAAAATGCAAGCATCTGGAACAGGGCAAACACACCACAGGAACTCATCAGAGGCTTGAGACTCAAGGCAGCTGAACCCTGATTGGAGAGAAAAAGTACCTTAAAAATGAAAAATAACATAAAATGTTCAATTCCCCATCACAGACAGTAAGTTCAAAGAAGAAATAATTACTTAAAGCTGACACGACCAAGCAAGAACTCACGAAAGAGCGGGAAATTGCGTGGAGCCTTGAAATTAGGACAAGACACCAGATATGGGAAGAGGAATAAGAACTCTCTCAGAGAATGGAATAGAGCTGACAAAGGAGCCGCAGTGGTCGTCTGTATCCATCGGGCGTTCAGGGAATGACAGACCATTTTTGTTGTAGTGCAGAGTTTTGTGTAGAGGAGCCACAGAAGATAAGGCTGAATAAGGTCAAGTAGTCAGGGATGCCATTAGGAGAACCCAAAAAACACTGTTTGTCAAAGAAATAAATCATGGTTGGTATAAATCCTCGACATTTAAAAAAAGAAACAATGTATAACCCAGTGAGTTGAGAAGACTGATCTATCAGAGACATCAGTGAGTGAGTTGGACAGATGAGAGACTGGAAACTAAGTGATCAGTTAAGAAGTCACTGTCACAATCCAAGCAGGAAGTGATGAAAGGCTGAATTAGCATGGTAGTGGTACAAATATAAAGATGGAGACAGGGAGGAGAGGTGCCATATAAAGTCTCACAGACATGAATGAAGAGGGAAGAAGCAAAGATGACAGGGTAGTTCCAAGACTGGGAGAGAGGGAGAATGACAGCACCATGAGAGGAAAAAACAAATCTAGGGAGGAAATTAATCTAGGGGCACAAAAAGCAAATATAGTTTCAGACTGGTTGTTACCACGGTAATATCCAGAAAGGAAGTATTAAGTCAGCATGTAAAGACATGAGCTTAAGATGGAAAGAAAAGCTCTATGCTCAGAAAGGATGGCTGAGTTCATAGAAGCTGCTGGTACAAAGAAATTAGGACCAGGACACTGAATACAGCCCTCCTCAAAACCCAGGTTCAGGAAGGAAGTGACACTCTCAAAGATACTGGAGAAGGAGTAAGAAAAATTTAAGTATTGTCATCAAAGTCTAGAAGATGAGTCTTAAGAAGACAGAGGTGGTGAAGAAAGCCAGAACCTACAAAAAACGGAAAGATAAGGGCTGAAAACAGGCCATCATACATGCCAAATAGGACAAAAGTCACATTTTACAAGAAAAACAAGATTTGATAGTCATTGTTCTTCAGTATTTTCAAAAGAAGTCCATCTTCCAAAAAGCACATTAAAGATACTCAGTATCATTGGTCATCAGTAAAATGCACATTAAGAAACCACTTCATAACTACTAGAATGATTAAAATTAAGACTGGCAAGGATGTGAAGCAACTAGAACTCTTATACATCTCTGATGGAAATGTAAAATAGTACAACCACTTTGGAAAACAGTTTAGCAGTTTTTTAAAAAGTGAACATACACCTAGCATATTATCCAGCAATTCTACTCCTAGGTATTTGCCCAAGAGAAATGCCTATGTCCATACAAAGTCTTATACGTGAATGTCCACAGTCAAAAACTGAAAGCAACTCAAATGTCTAACAATAAGGGAATGGATAAACAAATTTTGGTACATCCATACAATATAATAGTAAGTGATAAAAACAAATCGACTATTGATAGATGTAACGACATAGATGAATTTCAAAATGATTATGCTGAGTGGGCATAAGCCTGAAAAAAAAAAGAAGTACATGCTGTACATTTCCATGTATATAAAATGTTACAAAATGTAAACTAAGTCTATAAGGACAGAAAGCAAATTAATGGTTGCCTAGGGATGGAGAGAGGAACTAGAGGAAGACAGAAGAAAGGTATTACCAAAGGGCTTAAGGAGACTTTAAACAGTGTTGGATATGTTCATTATCTTGATGGTGGTGATGGTTTAACAAATATATGCAAAACTGATCAAATCATATATATTAACATACGCAGTTTATTTTATGCCAATCATACGTCAGCTATTTTTAAAAACAGTTGGGACAATAGGCAAAATTTGAATATAGACTGTGTATCAGATAATAATATTATAACAATGGTAAATTTTTAAAAGTAAAGAAAGTGGATGTCCTAACCCCCATAACATAAAGTCACCACAAAGGCTGGGGATGAGGGTTTCTCTCTGGTAAACTGGGAACATCATTTGGGCATTTCCACTATTATCTTATTTTTGAGAGAGAGAGAGAGAGAGAGAGAGAGAAATTAGCTGTCCTCTTCATCCGAGAATTCCCTCTTAAGCAGTATTTCCAAAGTACATGCCTGCCTGTACTCTTTCATGTCTAAAACTGCGTTACATAATCCTTTGGGGATAAACAATTTCCATCTCTGTGTGGCTCTAAGAAGAAGACACAGAGAACTTTTCTGGCTACTGTCAGGTTCTCAGTTCTCTATCCGCATGATTCTTTAGCAGCAGCTATTTGGATCCTGTAAGATACAAGCTTCTTTTCCAAGAATTCTTTGCTGCTCAAAGAGTCTCACTCTTAGGCAAACTCATGGCCAGACATTTATCAAAATAGTTAAGACCTACAGGTACCTTATCAGGTACTCAGGAGGGATGCCAGGAAAATGGGAATGGTCAGAGTCCTCAATAGGTCTCTCTTCTGAAATCACTGGAGAATAAAATCCCCCAGGGTCTCAAGCCATAGGCAAGAAAGAAACAGCAAGTGTAAACTTTTTGTATGTATTTATGAGCATAAATTACCGGGCTAAGTGCCCATCTCCATATCCCCCATCTGGTGTCAAAGATATGGCTGGCACTTAGATTAAAAATAAAGCACTCAATATGGCATTATAATTATCTTTCTAAAATTGACTTTAAAAATAATCAGGATAAATTAATCTTACTCCCAACTCCAAAGCCACATGTTTATATGCTGCTTTGTATCCTTAACAAACTAAATTTTCTCAAAGTGATCACACATAGAAATATACAATATGCTCTCTTTAAAAGAAGAAAAGTTCCTGTCATCATCTGAAAATCTCAAAATATTCATCAATTTCTTATTCTATTATCTTTCAGAGGCACAATGAAACAGTACTATTGACAAATTTACACAAACTCAAGATACTCTTTTCTTATTTAAAACACTATGAAACTATATTTTATATGCATATACTTTATTCTCTACATTACTTTGGATATATGATTATACATTTATAATTACATATAACTCTACAGAATAAGAGGTGAAAATCACACACTCTTCTTTATGGGCAATTTGAGGGATTTTTTTTTTAAAGATTTTATTTATTTATTTGACACACAGAGAGAGAGATCACAAGTAGGCAGAGAGGCACACAGAGAGAGAGGGAGAAGCAGGCTCCCTGTTGAGCAGAGAGCCCGATGCGGGGCTCGATCTCAAGACTCTGAGATCATGACCTGAGCCTAAGGCAAAGGCTTTAACCCACTGAGCCACCCAGGGCCCCACAATTTGAGGGATCTTACCCAAGATTTCATCTCTGTACACTAACACTACCTAACCCCACTCAGGATGAGAACCTTGTATAACAGCTGCAGTTTCCTTACAAGACAGGTAACAGAAATAGGGCAAGGATTTTCTGCAGAGGCAATCCTAGAGAAAATAAGGACAACCTTCACCAAAACCAGCAGAAATGCAAGGGCAAGACGACTCCAAACTTCCCACTCTTCTAGAACCAGCGGAAAACATTCCTGTGTGTATCTTGCTAGGTCTTCACAACCTGCAGAATCAATATCCTATATGGTTAGATATTGTGCTTATTATTTAGACTATTGCTTCCTGGGAGATTCCTGTGAGATGGATCTAGTGATGATAATTCTTCCCCAAAGCAGAAAAGACAGTGTTCTCCCCTTCAGGTAACCAATGCACGCTAATTTTTAGCATCACATCTACACTAAGTTCTAGTCCATCTTCGTGATCATTCATTCTCTTGATGACCATACTTTGAATATCCTTTCTCTTTGACTCTTAACATTTTACCTCTGGATTTCATCTTTCATTATATCAGTAAAGATACTTTAGCCTTATTATCCATAAACCAAAGCCATTTCGCATTTCCCTGATCTCAAACTTTTTAAATAATCTCAAATACAGGAACATAACACTCACTGCCACGTGTATTACAGAAAGTTATTCTGTTCTGGTCAATGCAAGGAGGCAGGAAACAAAAACAAAAAGTATAACTATTTAGAAAGCAAGAGACAAAATTACATTATGGTAGACAATATGATGGCGCATCTCTTAAAAGAAAAAAAAAAAAGTAGAGAGAATGAATCACCAGAAAAGCCACCGAAACTAAACAGGAAGTTTAGTCAGGCACCATTTCTATAGACTGGTAATCAACAGTCAGGAAAATACAATGAAAAGATGGCCTCATTGTAATCAATTCATAGCAGTAGCAGCAAGATGAGTACTTCATCCTCAAACACAGAATTTACTCCATTGGCCTACAGAGAAATCGGAAGACTTTAATGCCTTCTCCTCTCACTGAAGCCCAGACCACTGCCAGGCGGTCCCCCTCTAAAATGTGTACAAAAATTCTGACCCTCCCAGGAATCTCTTCCCTCAGGCCTGGAGAAGATTAGAATATTTTAAAACAAAATAACAAAACTTATGATGACCAATAATTAAGAGACAAAAATCCTACTGAATTTGAACAAAGTCGTTGTCTAAAGCAGGAAGGTAGCAAAAGAGAAGTGGAGAGCCCGCAACAGAACTGCTGAGATACTTCCACATTCATCGGCAGCGGTGTCTCTACTGAACACAGTCATAGACCAGAGCAGAAAGCACCTTGCTATTCTCCAAACACTCAGGCCACTCTTTGTTGCTGGTTTAGACAGACCAGAGAGAACATCTGAGTTAGGAAACTATCTAAGAGTTTCTCAAGACTTGTCGGGGCCCTTAAATCCCACATTTACATCTCAGCTCTAGGCAAAGTCACCTCTAAACCAATCCAAAACTAAGATGGTTTGCCCTTTTCTAAAGTTTTCTAAAGCTTTCTTTTTAACTCATGTCAGTGTTACATACTTCACAGCAACATTCTCCAACGAGTCTGTTAATGTGCAGACAGGAAATATTCCAGGCTACCTTCTCTGAACCCCCTTCCCAACTGTGTGGCCCACCCAAGAACTGCTCCCATTTCCCCTTCTTCCTAGCCAACAAAACTCTAGCCTTGCTCCCCTTTTTAAGCTGTCATGACCTCCAGAGAAGGCTGGGATCACCCCAGACCAAGATGAATTATGTTGGGTCAGAGTTCACCATGGTGATGGTATTCCCATGGCCAAGACACTGGTTTAGGCATGGACAAAATTCTAGCCTAAGAGACGCAGGAGTGTTTCTAGAAAGGTTTCCTCGAGCTTTAAGAACACAGGACAGGGGCAGTTTTTTTTAATGTCTCTGGATATAGTTATATAAAGACTTGAAGACATTGAACTGCTTGATCAACCAACTATGGAAATACCCACACCTCCAGGCCTTTTGTTAAGTGAGATAATAAATGTCCCTAGTGTTTAAACTGCTTCCACTAGAGTTTTCTGTCATTTGCAACCAAAATCTTCCAAATAATATACCATGTAAATGTCCAGCCAGAATTTATTCCACCTATAGCCTAAGCATCTGACAATGGACATAAAAGACGAAACTAACCAATCTGTAAAACTTGAAGAGGGCATTTTCTTTACTGCCAAAACAGCTCGTTAGTAAGAACTATTATTGATCATCTGGAAACTATTCATGTCTTTGATAAAATTACCTTGTGTCTCCCTTCTTTGAGATGAGTGCATCTCCTATAAATTTGACATACTTATTTAGCAAGAGGGGAGGAAGACTTTCGATTACCATAATCTTATTGACTTACAAATGATAACAACCTAATCATTATATATCTCTGTTGAGGTCAAACTAAGAGAAATAGGTTTAAACCAAAGGGAATTAGTTCATATATAAGGATGAATATCCTGAGAGAAAAGACTATAGAAAAAAAATTCTCCAGGGACAGTATGGAATCTCCTTGATGAAAGTCTTTCAAAATAGATTATTCATGTAGCTGTGAAGCCTTAGGCACTATATTTGGATTATATGACAATTCAAGGTTCTTGCCAGGCCTATCTAAAGAGAAAATGTATCTTCTTTCTAAACAGAAAAGTAGAAAACCTCTACATGTTTAAATAAAAGAGAAGCAGAAACTTCTTAACCCCAAATTCTGGGTCAGTCATATTTATTATATATCTAAACAAACCAGTTGTTACATCAAATTCATCTCTTTATTCTAGAGAGCAAAAAGGTAAGCAGTATAACAAAAAAATCTGACTACATCTCAATTTCCAGAAAGTTCAAGTGTCAGTAAGGGACTTATTTGACCAGAAAATGTCCAGTGACTAATTAAACGGAAAGTTAATTTGTTTAACTAAAAAAAGATCAGAAAGCACACACTAGATTAAAAAGAAATGGTATATACTTATCAGGAAAAAAAAAACAGCTTTTGCCCTATGGCAATTCTATAACTAAAATAATAATCTTTAAATTTTTTTAAGATTTATTTATTTATTTAAGAGAGATACAGAGTAGGGGGAGGGGCTGAAGGAGAGGGAGACAAGCAGACTCCCCTCTGAGTAGGGAGCTGGATCCCAGGACCCCAAGATCATGACCTGAGCTGAAATCAAGAATCAGACATGTAACCACTGAACCACCCAGGTGCCCCTTAAATGTTTTAGATGAAGAACTTCACTGTCCAAGAGTAGTGCTGAATATAGACTGTCCTGTTAAAAATATAATTTGAAGTATTTAAGATTTATTCTTACTGACTATTAAATCCCCACTCACATTTATAATCACTAAAACCTGGAGTATTGGTGTTGAAAAGCAAATGCAAATAACTGTTCACTTCTCTAGGGAAGTCATAAAGTTTTCTGACATGATGTGCAATGGATAACTGGTCTTTGGTTTAGCAACTAAGACACATAGATTATCTGTCAGCTGCTCAACCCTGGAGCAGAACAAGGAGGGCAATAATGATGGACAGTATGGTAAAGAATGTGAGTCTCAGAAATAGACTACAGCTATGGTGCCTTTCACTTTTGTGCCAGTCTGAAAAAGGCATCCTTTTCAAGTGATTATGCCTAGCTTGGGACGCAGACAGTTCTTTTTTACATTAGGAATGGTATCTCTCTATCTGGTATCATTGCACAATGAACATTTTATTTAATTATTTGTAGTAGCCTCAGACTTACCATCAGGAGCCTTCTGCCCAGTAGCAAACAAGAACTCCCTTGTCTTCTAGGGTCGGAGGAAAGTACGTCAGTCTCATTTTTAACAGAATCGATCACCAAAACCTTCCCTCATTCTAGACAAGTTGAAGACAGCTAAGGTTCCATTAAATTGAGTCCTATTTTTATTAAACAGAGAAAGAGGAAAAAAATTCTCCAGAAAGATCAAGTGATCAAACTTTATAGATTTGTTTTTCAGATAGTTATTATATCTTCACTTTTTTTTTTTATTTTATTTATTTATTTATTTATTTATTAGAGAGAGAGAGACTGAGAATGAGAGGGGAGAAGGTCAGAGGGAGAAGCAGACTTCCCGCAGAGCTGGGAGTCCGATATGGGACTCGATCCCGGGACCTCGGGATCATGACCTGAGCCGAAGGCAGTCGCCCAACCAACTGAGCCACCCAGGCGCCCTATATCTTCACTTTTTAAGCACAGCTTTTCATACCACAGACTTCAACTTTATTGAATGAATATCAATTTATCAATAGCATAATTTTTCTTTGCATGAATACTTAAAGTACTTTATAGGGAGGACTTATAACTATAAAAGAAAGCTATAAAAGGTACTGTAGTGCCATTCACTATTTTTTAAATGATGGGTTTCCTTTGCTTATTTAAATTTTACCTTTGAAGATTCATATTAAAAATAGATTATAGGGGCGCCTGGGTGGCTCAGTGGGTTAAAGCCTGTGCCTTTGGCTCGGGTCATGATCTCAGGGTCCTAGGATCGAGCCCTGCACCGGGCTCTCTGCTCAGCAGGGAACCTGCTTCCCTCTCTCTCTGCCTGCTTCTCTGCCTACTTGTAATCTCTCTCTCTGTCAAATGAATGAATAAAATCTTTAAAAAAAATAAAAATAAAAAAATAAAAATAGATTATAACTAGCCATCACCAAAGCTTGGGCTCAACTTAAGGTTGACTAAGAGAACAATGTATGAAGCAGCCTTCTAGAATGGAAACAGAAGACCGTATCTACTCAAACTAAACATACCAACTCAATATTATAAACAAATGAAAAAACAATATGTTGCTACTTAAAATTAATAACTATTTACATATTAGGAAATTATTTTAGTTCTAAAAAAAACAGTTCTTCAGTATAAAGAGAAATTGTTCAAACACATACACACAACTACATATTTATCTTGAAGTCAAACCTTTGGTACTTTAAAGTAAAATAAATAAAACCTAAATCATTTTTGCAAATGGCTATGTTAATGCCACTGAAAATTCTATGCAAGCCTTTCATGAACTAACAGGCAAAAATGTTAGAGACTCTCTGTAATGGGACAGAGATCCCCTTCCCAAAGAAGGGGAATGGAGGAAAATAGCTGTTTGTGAGTCACCACCTGCTCTGACTTCTGATCCTAATTTTTTTAACTATAGGACTTCTTTAGGCAATTATAAGATCTACCTACCAAGATTTCCAGCATAGAGTTTTCAACAGTAATACCACATGTCACAGAACAACTGTCAGAGTCAAATGAGAAACTCCAAGTCCTACTGAGCAACATGAGAAGACCAGGCACTGCTCACCTAACAATGCTATCCACACATCATTGCCCAAGTTACAAGATGCATGGAGTTTAAACTGATAGCATGGGGTTTGGAGACAGATAGCTCTAAATCAAAATCCCAGTTTGAAATTCTAGTTTCAGGGTGCCTGGGTGGCTCAGTCGTTGGGCGTCTGCCTTCGGCTCAGGTCATGATCACAGGGTTGTGGGATTGATTCCCTCACTGGGCTCCCTGCCCAGCAGGGAGCCTGCTTCTGCCTCTCCCACTCCCCCTACCTGTGTTCTCTCTCTCACTGTCTCTCTCTCTGTCAAATAAACAAAAAAATCTTAAGAAAAATATCTTTAAAAAAAAAGAAATTCTAGTTTCACCGCCTAGGAGCTACAAGAGACTTTAGATAAATTAACTTCTCAGTGCCTTAATTTCTACATAAGTATAGTACCTACCTCAAACACTATTATGATAATTAAAATTAGATAATATATATAAAGTACTTTAAACACTGCCTGGAAATAGCATACATATTCAATAAATGTCAGCCATTATTATTATTATTACCAATAATAGTGGTTTCTTTATTTCTCCTCTGATCCAGAAACCCCACTTCTGGAAATCCACCCTGGAGAAATAATCCAAACTACAGTAGAAACACAAAAATTATTATAATTTCAAAAATAATAATTATTATTATTACAATGTTATTTACAATGGTAAAAAGTTAATGCTACCTAAATGCATACCAATTAGAAAGCAACTGAGTTATTTATGAAAATAGCTATACAGTAAAATATTAATTTATCACTAAGAAATACATTAGAAATATAATAAAGAATTATGGAGCAAAACGACTTCATATTTACAGGCTTATAAAAACTGAAAAAAGCCAAGATTTTAAAACTATATGTACATCATTATAACAATGTAAAAGTATATTTAAAATGCATATTAAAAAAAGATGAGCAAGTAATACACCAAAATCAAAAGAACAGATCTGACAAGAGGATGAGATTTTGAGTGATTTTTTTTTCTTTTCTTTTCTATACGATCATGTAGTTGTATTACTTTTACAATTTTAAAGTCAATCTATTTTTAAATATGTTTAACTTGCTACAAATTATTCAAATGGTAATAAAAGTTAAACAACAGGGGAGCCTGGGTGGCTCAGTTGGTTAAGCGACTGCCTTCAGTTTGGATCATGGTCCTGGAGTTCCAGGATGGAGTCCCACATAGAGCTCCTGGCTCTGTGGGGAGTCTGCTTCTCCCTCTGACCTTCTCTCCTCTCATACTCTCTCTCTCTCTCAAATAAATAAATAAAATCTTTAAAAAAAAATTAAACCACAAAAATGTATTATTGAAGTGGTTAAAGTTCAATAGAAATTAAGAATAATCAAATATTTCAAATATTAGCACTCAAAATAAAGAGCTAATATTTGAGTTTTTCTTTTTTTTATTTAGTCAACTTTATTTGATAATATTTGAGACACATAGACTTCTTTATTATTCTTTAATAATTAAAATAATTGCATCATTGGAGTGCTTTTAAATGTTTTATTTCGATTCCAGCTCATTGACGTACAGTACAGTATTAGTTTTGTTTTTTCTCCCCAAATATGTTTATTTTAATTTTTCAGTGTTACAAGATTGATTGTTCATGCAACACACCCAGTGCTCCATGCAATACGTGCCCTCCTCAAAACCCACCACCAGGTCTTTTTCAGTTTTTCAAGTATTTTTTTATTGAAATAGTGTTGACATACAACATTTTATTGGTTTCAGGCATACGACATAATGATTTGATACTTATACATACTGAGAAATGATATTGAGAAATGATCACCATGTATCGAGAAATGAAAGTCTAGTAAATATCTGTTACCACACATCGTCACAGAATTATTTTTTCTTGTGATGAAAACTCTTAAGGTTTCTTCTCTTAGCAACTTTCAAATATGCAATATAACAGTGTTAACTATAGTCACCACACTGTACATTATATCCCCATGACTTATTTGTTTTGTAACTGGAATTTTTTACCTTTTAACTCTTTTCATACATTTTGCCCATGCCTCACCACTGCCTCTGGCAATCACCAATCTGTTCTCTGTATCTTTGAGCTTGGTTTTGTGACCAATAATGACTCAAGTACCAAAACTGGTGAATTATTTACTTTTTAAACTAAGCTAGAAGGGATGCAGGTTTATTACTATAATGTCTTCTCATTTACCTGCATTAGAAATGGGGATGGGATTTCTGCTAGACCGCTGAGAACTGCCCACAACTCTGGGTTCCCCATGAAGTTGTGTGGCAACGAAATCTTAGCTGCCACACAAATCACAGCAGAAAGCTGTTCCAGACCAGAGTTTTTGGAAGAGTGGCATCACTAAAGGTACCTTCCACCTGGGAAGGGAGGACACAGCCTGCCTTTCTTCTTATTATAAGGCCAACAATTAAATTTTAAAAGCTACTTTTTTGTTCATAAAAAGCAAGGGGAGAGGGATAGTGAGACTCCAGAGGCAGCCAGAGACTAGAAGAACCTTCTAAAAAATCATTCTACTCTTGGCAAAAATTAACAAGGCAAGAAACAAAAAATGTTAGAGAGGATGTGGAGAAAGGGGAACCCTCTTACATGGTGGGAATGCAAGTTGGTGTAGCCACTTTGGAAAACAGTGTGGTGATTCCTCAAGAAATTAAAAATAGAGCTACCCTATGACCCTGCAATTGCACTACTGCGTATTTGCCCCAAAGATACAGATGTAGTGAAAAGAAGGGTCATATGTACCCCAATGTTCATAGCAGCAATGTCCATGATAGCCAAACTGTGGAAGGAGGCAAGATGGGCTTCAACAGACGAATGGATAAAGAAGATGTGGTCCATATATACAGTGGAATATTACTCAGCCATCAGAAAGGATGAATACCCAACTTTTGCATCAACATGGATGAGACTGGAGAAGATTATGCTGAGTGAAATAAGTCAAGCAGAGAAAGTCAATTATCATATGGTTTCACTTACTTGTGAGCATAAGGAATAACATGGAGGACATTAGAAGGAAAGGAGAAGTGAAGGGGGTTAAGTGTCTCAGAGTGGGAGACAAACCATGAGAGACTATGAACTCCGAGAAACAAACAGGTTTCAGAGGGGAGGGGGTGGGAGATGGGTGAGCCTGGTGGTGGGTACTAAGGAGGGCACGTATTGCATGGAGCACTGGGTGTTATACATAAACAATGAATCTTGGAATACTGCATCAAAAACAAATGATGTACGGTGACTAACATAACAATAAAAAAATGTTAAAAAATCATTCTACTCTTTTAAAAATAAAATGAAAAATAAAAATAAAAATCATAACAATAAAAATGTAAAAAAATCATTCTACTCTTTTAAAAATAAAATAAAAAATAAAAATCTAAAAATGTACTCTACCACAATGGAGATGGCTTCTTAGCAAACTGGAGGCCAAAAACTTCATTTAACGATTTTCCACTCATGGTGCTGATATGAAGTTTCTTTTTTAAATAAATATACTTAATTAAAAAAAATAGTCAATCAAAAAATATTATTGACTATACAAAATACAGAGGGTACTCAAAAATGAAAAAAAATAAGGTACTGGCTTCTAGAATAATAGCAATTGGGGAAAGCCTGCTCTAAACACATGGGCTACCTGCGTTTTTTCCAACTGTGCTACATTTTACTTCCTCTATAACATTTTCTTTTTCTGTCAACCTGTAACATCATCTTCTCATCCTACCTCCACTTAATCTGTCTCCTAAAATGCTAGGATATAATCAAAAGTCAGCTACTCTTCAAATTCATCCAAGACTCTGCAAGCTCCCTCAGTCAAGCAAATCACCCTCTTGTAGTTGGCCTGACCCCACCTCATAGCTCTGCTATTAAGAAGCTCATCTCTCCAAGTAGATGGAATGTTCCCTGAGGGCAGAGAATGCACTGATTCATCTTTAGGCATCGCAGAGAACATAATGCTGTTTTCCACATGTGTCAGACTATACAGAAAATGTGGATTTAATTGAACTGAATTTCTAAACAATCTGTTCAGAAGGTGCACCAAGGTCAGCAGTCATGATCCTACGTTCACCTACAAATAGATTCCTAGGCAAGGGACAGGGGGACTGACTAAGGAGGAAACTACCCCCTCCTTTTTCTTTTTTTTCAAAGATTTTATTTATTTATTTATTTGTCAGAGAGAGAGAGAGAGAGAGAGCACAAGCTGGCAGAGTGGCAGGCAGAGGCAGAGAGAGAAGCAGGTTTCCCATTGAGCAAGGAGCTCGATGCGGGACTCGATCCCAGGACCCTAGGGCCATGACCTGAGCCAAAGGCAGCGGGTTAACCAACTGAGCCACCCAAGCGTCCCAACCCCCTCCTTTTTTGGCAGAAATGTCAATATGTCATTTTAAAGTTTTGTGGTTTTTTTAAGATTTTATTTATTTATTTATTTGACAGAGAGAAAGAGATCACAAGTAGGCAGAGAGGCAGGCAGAGAGAGAGAGAGGGAAGCAGGCTCCCTGCTGAGCAGAGAGCCTGATGAGGGACTCGATCCCAGGACCCTGAGATCATGACCTGAGCTGAAGGCAGAGGCTTTAACCCACTGAGCCACCCAGGCGCCCCGTCAATATGTCATTTATACCAAAGTAATCGGAGTTTTCTCTTAAATCAAAGGGCATTTATCCACATTAAATCCACAGGCCTCTTGTAACCTTGGTAATGTGGGAGCTCAACATTTACTAATAGCACCTATAATGTCTGAAAAGCAGATCATTCATTGTACCACTCACAGTTTAATTATTCAGAACTATATCTTATTTCAGAAAGGATCTAATGAAACTTACATAAATACATATACCACAACAAGACAAAATGACATATTTCAGAAGAGAAAGAAAAAATGAAACAAAGGAAAACTTAATGCAGAAAAGATAAGCTGTCCTGGGAGTGAGATTTATATACCAAATCAATGTATTCTATAAAATTCTGCACATTTGTTAGAGGTAGGTCAGAGATTTGGCTCCAACACTTCTAGGAGCCAACATACACAGGATAATCTAATCAGTTCCATGATTCAGTCCTTAAGATAAAAACACGAAGCTATCAGAGAACTCTTTCCCTTGGTCCTCATAAAAAGGATACTATATAATGCAACAAATGAAGTCCTCGAGGACATCTTTGCCATTAATTTCTCAGAAAACTGTGGGAAGACCACTCCTCATAACAACCCTCATAAGCAAACGGCAGCACACAAGTTAATAAATGCAAACGATGGAGAAGATGACAATCAGGTCAAGGAAGGGGTCCACGTACACAGCTCCTTGCAGGTCTAGATTTATCAGAATCAGATTTTATTCTACCTGAACTAACCTAAAATCAAGAGGTTTCATGCATCCACTTATCTTTTTAAAATTATAAACAAAACTTGATGCACATGTCCATTCTTTTTGGGCTATGTCTGTAGTTTCATAACATCCTCAAAGGGAAGCATGACTCAAGAAATGTTAAGAACCATTAATCTAAAGAACTAGACTATAGGTATCCTTCAGGGAACGTTCCACAAGCAGTTTTTCCTCTCAACTTCTGAGAAGGGCTGAGCCTCAAGACTGCAGCCCCTGACAAGCATAGGAAATACAACTTCTCTGATGCCAAGTGTGGAATTCTACGCTTATCCACTGGCCAACCTATGTGTCAATTGTATGATACAATGATGTTTAATACAGTAATGATGGAGCACATAATATCTGTTTTTTCAGATAGGTTTCAGCCATGAACAACGTCGCCTCAAAGGATTGTTGATATTTCTTCTACATAATATAAAAAGGAAAAGAAGCAAACAAAAAAACACCGACCTTTTGCCTGTGGATAAAAATTACAGATAAGCACACACACACACACACACACACAAAAGCACACACACGAAAACCCATTTTCCTAGATAAACATTATTTTTTAATTTTAAAAATAACATTTCCACATTAGTTGGGTATAATTTGAGTTACTTTTACCTTTTTGTTGTTTTAATCTTTTTAAATCTTTTATTATACAGAAAAACAATCATGGCTATAGCCTTAGACAAACACACACACACACACACACACACACACGCACACACAGAATCAACCATCTACCTGCAGTATCATGGTTAGAGTGCCTCCAGGGCCCAACGGCATCAAGTGAAGAAGCTGGCCTATTAGGACCACTGAGACAAAGCTCTTTAAGATGTCATTCACATAGAAGTTACAGCTATCCAGAGTTTGGTCCTCAGCATAAGAAGTCCAGAAATATACCTTTGTCAAAAATACACAATTGAATACGCTAAAGGGTACCAACTCATGCTAAGAGGCTGAAGTGCAAATCAGTATACCAACTTATTAATTAATCATAGAGAATATTCCTTCCCATTAATCAGAAAATTTGCACCAGGGACGCCTGGGTGGCTCAGTTGGTTGAGCAGCTGCCTTTCGCTCAGGTCATGATCCCAGCATCTTGGGACGGAGTCCGGCATCGGGCTCCTTGCTCCGCGGGGAGCCTGCTCCTCTCTCTGCCTCTGCCTGCCTCTCTGCCTGCTTGTGTTCTCTCTTTGTTAAATAAATAAATAAAATCTTTAAAAAAGAAAAAGAAAATTTTCACCAGAAGCCAGGATGCTGCTTCCCCAATGCTAAGATACCTGAAATCCCAAATTAGTAATTAGTAATCAGTAATTAGGAATCAGTTTACCATAAGTTAGAACAAAGAGATACAGAGTTTGAGGGTTACCTAATAAATTATCCATAGCCAACATATGCCTTCCTAGTGATCAAAACTGTGGCTTTCACATGCAGAGTCTTTCTAGGATGTTGTTGCCCTAACAGTGCAGACTTCTTGGTCTCTAAGCTTTCTTTTCCACATCCTTCCACACCCATTAAGTATTTCTCTTGGTATGGTATAATACAACTGATAGAAGTGTACCTTATGTGCATTATTATCCCTATTTTTCAGATTAACAACTCCCAAAGTTGACTAAGCAACTTATCCATGGTCACAGCTAATATAAGGCAGAGCAGAGATTCAAAGCCAGATCTTAAACCAAAGCCTGTGCCTTTAACTTGCAGTAAATAATGTCTTCAGAGTGTCTTTCCCTGGGCCTCTCACCTCCCAGTATGATCTAAATGCCCCTACTCAGTGTGCCCATGACACCCTAACACATTATGGCCATAATTTTTGTTATACAGATCTTTCTCACTACACGGAAACTTTGTGAGGACAGGAATCCTGTCTCATTCATCTTTGTATCCCTAGTATGCTATCTATCGAGGTAAATAAGCAAACTAATTTGTCCAGCGGTTTAATATAAAAAGCACCAAACTAAAGGCCTTGAACTAACCTTAGGAAGGTCAATCTAAAGCCCATCAACACATACCTCATCTAAAAAATGGGATGAAGTGTAGATATACAAGGTGGCTTAGGTTCTTTCTACATTTAAAAAGCAGTACCATTGTAGATAGGCCCTCATTTTTTATAGACTATCTCGTTAGTTTGAATTATTAGAAATAAAATTAAAGTTCTCATTTATCTTATGTATACAACATATATTATATAAATAATAGGGAGTTCAGAAAAAGCTTCCTCTCTTCTGAAAGGAGACAACTATCCTCTATACCAGAATCAAACAGTGGCACCCTCCTCTGGTGAGTGTTACAGGAGCTAAAACAACACAAAGACAACAATTAGATGTTGGGATTTTCTTTGAATGAAAGAAAAAGCAAGCGATAAATTACCTAATATTACTTGTTATTATCACATTCCAGTAGCAACTAAAGAACTACCTTTTACATTACTTTTTGTATTTTGCCCTAAAACAAAGCCAAGATGAATGAACTGGCCACATATTATAGGAGATTATAGATAGAATAATTACTCTATTTTTAAGGAGGGGACCTATGCCTGTACAATTCTTCTATTTAAATAAAAACATTGATCATGTCCCCTTTCTGGATGATACATTTACCTGAAGATAGTACTGGAAATTTTTCAACCTGAAATCTGTTTAGGTCTGTTAACTTTTAGGTTTTAGAATATCAACTTAAAAGAAAATTTAAAATACTCATTCACTTACACGTGCAGGCTCAAAACATCTCAGTACAGCATACCCAAGCAAGCACAACCCAAAGTTTCACAACATTAATATTACATCTGGACTTTTAAATTAAAAATAAAACTGTGCTTTCTAAGACCAGAAGCAGATTCACAGCCGCTCAATTTTAATTTAAAAATATGTAATAAATATAAGCTCTATTAAATGATTTAAAACAGTCTAGGCATATAAAATGAAAATACAGACATTCTGATCAAACCAAGAAAACAATTTAGTCATTTTATTGGGAACATTATCATTTAAATATGTTTTTACCCAAGCACAGAGCATCTCTTCTCTCAATTAATTTCAGGTCTTTCACCTATCCTGTGACCAAGAGGAAAGGAACCCCACCCTACACAAAAAGCTACAAAATTACAACCAGTAAGAAACCTTTACTTTGAAAGATAGAACATAGGGCTAGGTTAGATGGAAAATAGCAAAAATTGATTTCAGTTCTACCAAATAAATTTTCCAACTAAGTTTGCCATTCCTGGCAAAGTTGGTTTAAAGCAGATACATACAGTATCTCCAAAGATTAGCAGAGTGGTGGGTGAAGTGACTCTGTATCAAAGACAGAATGCAAATAAGATAACCAATTGAAAGCTTTCTCAATGTTCACCCAAAACAAAGGCCAAAGAAAAAGCAAATCCTGAAAGAGCATGACCTGCTGGCACTCCCTACAGCCCACCAGATACCAGAAGGACCAAAATGAGAGTTGGAGGGAAAGTTGGATGCCGGCACAGAGCCTGGAGGGCGGTAGGAGGGCTAATGAAGAAGGGGTGACAAAGGGGGCAGAGGGAGTATGAGTAAGAAAATATCCCGGAAAAAAAAAAGTATGCAGCATTGAAACTCTTACAAACTGCCCATTGAGAGAAATGGAGTTGCTGGCCTGATGCGCTTGGGAGCTCGGCACTGGAGCCACATTTGCCCCTCACTTCCCCTGGGCCACTGCCCAAGGACCGGAGCCAACACTCGCCCCGACCTCCAGGAAATTTGAGCCCTGGCGCGCAATCAGGGTGCCGCAGAAATGCGGCAGAGGGACCTGAACCGACCTCCAACATCATCTTTTCCTCCAGATGAACCCCAAATAAAGGAATTTAGAAGCAGGGAGATGCCTGCGCACCCACGCCGGCCAGAGCGCCCGGACGAGATCAGGGCACCGCCGCCTCTGCGGGCATTGCCACCTCTGCAAAGGCCAGAGGCATCCCGATCCCGTGGCACGATCCAGCTAAAAGCAGGCGACCAGTGAGGCGCTGCTGTCAAATAGCCTGATTGCACTTGCAAAGTTAATGGAGTTGGGAAGAAGCGCAGAGCTGCCCTTCGGATTCCTCCTCCAGGAGAATGGGATAGGAAGGAGTCACAGCTTCCTTCATCCTCAATGAGCCCTCACTGACTCGGCTCTGCAGATTTTGTCTCTTTTCCCTAAAGAGAATCAAAGATATTTTCTTTCTTCTTTGTGCCTCGCTTAGCCTCAAACCCTAGAACAGGGGCGCTGAGACCCTTGGGCCAAAGTTCACAGTAGAAACCATAAACTCTCCCCGGAAAACCAGCACAGTCATATGCTGGGTTCTGGCCTTGAGAAACCTCATAAATTATGAGGCACAAAATAGACTGTGGACGAACCTCCCTCCCCCACATTGGCCACTGGGACCAAGAGGTCTGGATCCAGCAGTATTTTTTACAAGCTGAGCCACATTTGGATCTAGTGTCTCTGTCCAGCCGGGCACTAGGTCATCACCACGCCCCTCGCACCCTGTCCCTACCTGGCTGCTCACACATCCTCTTGTTTACGCACACCCACAAGAACAAAACCCCGGAGAACTCCTACCTCGCCCCCGTGTCCGTCAAAGATCCCGAAGATGGACGGGTGCGTCTTGTTGGCTAGGTCCGTAAGAACTTCAAATCGGTCCTCCATGTGGTCTCTCCGGCCCTGGATGGAATACACAGCCACGTTGTGGCTCTTAAACTCCCAGGTCTTGGAAAACTCGGCCTCCAGGACGTCGAGCCCCCCAAGCCGATCGTTCTGCATGATCTCGGCCACCTTGCCCTTCACCATCTTCACGGCGTCCCGGCTGGACTTGACGATGGTCTTCACCTCGTCCGTGTGGAAGAAGTAACTCCACAGTGCCAAGCTGATGCACAGCAGGAAGAGCGTCTCGGGTCTCAGCAAGAAGTAGCGCATGATGCGACCCAGCAGAGACAGCAAAGTCATTGTATCCTCTATCATTTATTATCGCTACAGTCCCAACCACCAGCAGCGACGCGCGCCCCGAAGGCTCGCCGGGTCCCGGAGCACTGCGGGGACAGCCCGCGGGGAGGGAGGCGGAGCAGCAGTCGAGGGAGGGGGGAGGAGACTCGGGGAGTCGGGCTGGAGGCTGACGAGCAGGCTGCTCCCAGCCCGCACGGCGAACAGAGGCAGTTTCCCTTTTGTCTCCCGGCCTCGGCGACAAGAAGGCCCGCGCCTCGCGCACCGGCGCCTGTGCCCGCGGACCGCGCCGCCTCCCCTCCCCTCGCCCCTTTGTGAGGCGGCGGCCGAGACGGCAGCGGTGGCAGCAAAGCAGCAGCCGCGGGTGCCCGAGATGGGCTAGAGGAATCAAGTTAAAGTTGCGCCGGGCGAGTCTACGGTGGTGGGCGGGAGAATTCGGGGGCGCTGGCGCCCGCGCGGCCCTTCTGCGGGTGCCCCTCGCCGCTCTGGGGAGCGATCAGCAGCAGGTGAGGAGGTGCGGGACGCGAGAGCCCGGCGGGCAAGGGATGCACGTCCCCTCGGTCGCCACGGCAGGGGAGCTCAGAGCCGGCCGAGCGCTTCGATTCTTTCAGATACCCCGGGAAGCCCCAGAGAATAAAAGTTTTGCGGGAGCCTGGGCAGAGGCGGGGGTACGTGGAGCCCAGCGACGCTGCACGATCCGCGCTGAGCCGCAGGCGGCCGGCGGGCTCAGCCTGCCTCTCCCCAATTCCTCCCAGCTCCGCTCGGCACCGCTCTGCTCAGCTCGCGCGCTCCCTCCTCTTGCCCAGGCTCGCGCTCGCCCCGCCCCGCGTGCTCGCCCCGCCCCGTCCCTCCCCGGGAGCTGGGACTTCAGGCCCGAGTTGCTCGCGCCGAGCTGTCAAAGGCTGAGGCAGCTCCGCCGCGGCAGGCGCGCTCGCGGCTCCGGGCGGTTCAGACAAACCGAGGGGGAGAAAAGGGGCGCGTCCGCTGTCTAGGTCCAGTAGATGGCCTTTCCTCCCTCCTGTGCGGGCTCCCAGGACAAAATAATACTGGTTCTGGTCGTCTGAACGGTAGTTTTCTCGGGAGCTAGTGTCGCCGGCTGGAAAGCAAAGTGCCGCACGTGAGCGTCCCCCCCTCCGGCTGGCCGCAATGTAGTGCGGTCCCCGCCGCGCCGGGCATAAGGCAAGCGAGAAGGGACGCACTTCTCCAGGCTCGCAAAGCGAGGTGGAGAGGATCCGGCAGTTGGGTTCGGTGACAGAGGCCTGCCGGGATCTCAAGAGAGGCGCAGAGCGAGCCTGAGGCCTAGAACCCTTCTCGCGACGAGAAAAGACCCTCCCAACAACAGCAAGATGTAAGAACTCGGAGCCACAGGGAAGTGCGCTCTGAAGATAACCTCGGAAGGGGCGAGGATGGGCTGGCCTCCGTGCGGGCTGCGGCCGCCGCTGGAGCAGAGGATGCCTTCGGTGGTGATAGCACGGAGCCTCCCAGTGGAGCCCCGGGGCGCTCCCGACCCCGCCGCGGGGCGAGGGCTGTGACTGGGCAATTCGAGTTTCAGGATTCCTTTGAAGCTCCAAACTCGAGGCCTCCTACCGCCTGCTCGGTCATCGCAGGAGAAAGTGCAGTCGGGGTGGGAGTCGTTCGGGGAACAGAAGTGAAAGGGCGCAGAGAAGAGTACAGGCTTCCCGAAACCATCAAGGATAAGTTGGTGACACACGGGCAGGTGTCGATGGCCTTTAAGATTTGGGGGGAAATGAACAATGTACAGATCAGCTTAAAATACAGAAAGAAGTGAACTTTAAAGGAAAATCGCCACTCTCGCTACCACTGTCCAGGAAGAAAAGTGCTGATCTGCGGCTCCCAGTCTGCTAGACTGGAGAGTGGGGGCTACCTGATCCAAGCCCAGCCAGTGTCTGTCTCACCAAGCATTCCTGCCTTGCTATGATCCCGACTACGTTTTTTAAAAAACAAACAAATAAATAAAAGTAAGAAGGAATAAAATACTGGAAGGAAATACACCAAAATGTTCAGTGTGTTTAACTACAGTAGATGATATGTGGTTTTCATGTTCTGCTTTGGACTTTAGTCTGCTTTCTACAACTTTTCCAAAACATTTACAAAAAGCATAGATTGCCATCATAACCAAAAAAAAAAAAAGTAAGTGGGGCGCCTGGGTGGCTCAGCCGTTGGGTGGCTGCCTTCGGCTCAGGTCGTGATCCCGGGGTGCTGGGATCGAGCCCCCACAATGGGCCCCTTGCTCGGCGGGAAGCCTGCTTCTCCCTCTCCCACTCCTCCTGCTTGTGTTCCCTCTCTCTGTTCACTGTGTCTTTCTGTCAAATAAATAAAATCTTAAAAAAAAAAAAAAGGAAGAAAGAAAACTTTGACATTTAAATAGCATATACAATATGTTCTCAATTATGTATGCATGCATAGAAAAGACAGGGAGGATCAGAAGAACTGTTAACAGTATGTTGTTTTTGACAACTAAGATATGGTCCCCTATTTTGTTTTGCTCTTTTTGGTATATTCCACCTGATAAATAGAATAAACTGTTTTGAAATAAATTAAGTCATTCTGCTCAAAAGTCGTAAGTCATGAGATTCCAAAATGAGATAATGAATTTAAAAGCCTTTAGGAACTACAAAGCAAAAGTAATACATTAGTGTTGTCATGAAGATATGAGTTTACAGTCTTTCTTATAAATTAGCAAATGGCTTTTGGATGCACTATCAGTTTCTCTGCACACGAGCCTTTCTCAAATGGCAAAGGCAACTTCCAGATAAGTTGTTCAAAATTCCAGAACTACAAGTCTAACCAGGCCCTGGAGCAAAAGTAAAATTCCAAACCTGGGGGCCCATCCAGCCTGTCCACAACATTACACTATTGATGATAGCAGCAGATACTCATGAGAGATATAACTTGTGTTTCCTCTATACCTAATAAAGAAGAGAAAGGACCATACTGGTTTCCCTGGAAGTTAAAAAGCAAAAGGAGGGCTTGACTTGATTAATAAATCCAGATACCTTGTGGATTCTGTGGAGATATGCTTTGACATTTACATCTAAGTAGTTCATTTTTGTGAAAAATCAATGAAATGATTTTTCAAGCAGACCCTATCGGCATTTTTTTTATTTCTGTTAAGAAATTCATGCCATTTACATAGTAACTTTTAAAGGCCTAATAAAGCATTTTGTTATAGGTCACTATGAATGTTAATATATTTGAGAAAAAGACCTTCCTCTAGTGACAAACTAACATTTGCATATTCCTAGAAGTTATAAAGGTTTTTCATGTATATCAATTTATTTCCATTCTCATAATAATCATAGGAAGAAAATAAAGGAGCTATTATCTCTGTTATAAATATGAGGAAAATGAGGCACAAAGATGTTAACTGAATACTACAATTCAGTATAAGAAGTTGGAAACTCAGTCTCAGTTCTTCTGACCACCAATTCAATACTCTTAGCATCTATTGATTGCCCAGTGATACTGAGATGATCGGTCTAGTTTTTATGCTTCTCTAGTAACATTTCAGTGGTTCTTTATTATAGAAATTTGAAAAAGAGTACACAAGCTCTTATCCCACAATTCTGACTTTAACCTTTGACTTTAGCCTTGTCAGCACTGTACTGCGCTCACCCACTTAGAAAATGTTCTGGGCAGAGGACAAGAACAAGTAAACTGTCCATCTCTACATAAAAGCCTTAAAGATTTGTTGCTAGAGTAAATTACTATCTGAACTTCACAGGGAAGAAAAGAGTACCATAGATTGTGCCCTATGCAAATACTATACCATTATAGATGACATAGTAACGAACCAAAAGTTAATTGCAATCCGGTTTTCATGAAATACAATAATGGTAATAAATATTTACCAGGTAATTACCATTTTTAACTCTGCGATAAACTCATGTCAGCCTTGCAAGAATATAAAGAACAAAAATATAACTTTTAGAAATAATACATTCTCAGAAAAAACTTTCGGAATTGTAGCGCTTAGGTTTAAGAAATCTTTAAAAGAGAGTTGGATAACAAATATATTTTCTGTATGAGCTTCTATGATGTCCTCATTTCTTTTCATTTTTGACACTTATTACAAAGCTGTAAAAATTAAGTAAAATGACTTATCAGCTCTGGATAATGAATGTAATAAAAATACCCCTGAAATAAATTCTAAATTAATCTTCTATACATGTAGAAATTCTCTGCACATTTTTCAATTTCCCAATTACGAATTTAATTTGTGTTCCGTTTTCTTTATATTTGTGTTCTGTATTGTTTGTATTCTTTATTGTTTCTGCCTTCTGCCTATTAATATATACTGAGTATTGACTCGTATTCTTTTCCTAATATTCTACCAATATACATCTATATTTTTAAACTATACATACAAAAGGGTGCTTGAAGCACAACAACCAAGAGTACTACACCTGTGAACCCATCACCCCAGCATCCCACCTAAAAACCAAACTGTGACCAATCTTTGTACCAGCCTAGGAGTTTCTTTCCCTATCCCATTTCCCTGCTTGTCCTCCACAGGGAACCACTATCCTGAATTTCGTATTTTACCATCCCCTTGTCTTTTTAAAAAATAACGTCATCATATATGTCTGCAACCCTAAGTAATATATTTTTTTAGTTTTGCTTGGTTTTAAGCTCTTTATAAAATGGGTATCTTATTGTGTGTAGTCCTCTCGTATTGTTTTGGGTTTGGGGGTTTTTTTGTTTTTTTTTTTTTACTTAATACTATATTTCTAGAACCTCCCGTGCCATTACATATAGTTCAGTCATTTTCACTGCTGCATAATATTCTACTGTGTGACTACTCTACAATTTATCTATCGTCCTTCTATAGACATTTGAGTTTCCAGTTTTTTGCTGTTATGATCAATGATTTCATGAGTAATTTTTATACTATCTCTTGGGGCATATGTGCAAAGATTTCTCTACAATATATACCCAACAGTGAAATGACTAGGTAGTTGGGAATGAAAATGTTCAACTTTACAGTTTTTATTTTTGAAAATTATTTTTGAAAACACATTTTTCTCATTTACACTCCCACCAACAGTGTGATCAAAGCTCTTTAATAAAAGTGACTCTTACTATAAATTCTATCTTAAATGTGATTTTCAACATTGGTCTTTAGGTAAATGATTAACCACAATCATGACTATTAACCCATATTTAATCTTCAGTGCTTCTCATAAACCTTCTTAGATCTAAAATTCAATAATAAATCTTCACTTTTAAATGCACTTTAAGTAGAAATAAATCTGTTTTAGTAGTACGCCTAAGAAAATAAATTTATCATTTTAAGTAAGTATAATATATCAATCTGGACTTGTAATTTTAATATCTCAATTGTGTCAAATGAAAATCCAATCTGACAAACACCAATCATGTTATGGTATAATATGATTTTATTTCACTGGACTCCAAAAACACAAGGTCCTTTGCTATGACCCATGTTTTTAGATTAATAATAAATATATATCAAGAAGACTTGTTTTCTGAATAAGATTTTTATATCATTGCACCAAGTCTGTGTACGTAAACCCCACTTACCCTAAGAATCCTTCATCTAATTACCCTAGGCTTCTCTGTGATAATCTTAAAACAAGCTTCCTAAATTATAAAGTTAATCTAAAGCATTACCTTAATTTTTTATCCTAATTAACACACATCAACATTCTAGCTAGCTTATAATATGAAACATTATGAACAGTTGAATAATCTTGCTTAAAACTCCTAAATGACTTCTCAGCGCTCTTGGAATAAAGGCACAAGTCTTAGCTACGGCCTTCTTGTCCTTCTCAGCATTATATTATGGCACCTGCTCCCTCAGGCCATCCACTTCAGCCACATTTGCCTTCTTAGAGCTCCTATAAAGCCTCAAGCTCCTTTTTGACTCAGGACCTTTATTCATGCAGTTCCATTTAGCTCATATGCTCGCTTTTCCCAAGCCTACTCTTCCAACCACACTTCCAGGTTACCTATCATCCCTCAGAGCTTAGCTCATATATCACTCTCTCAAGTGCCCTTCCTGACTCAACAATTGAAATGAGGTCCCTCTTGTTCTCTCTCATGGCAACCTGTACTTTACTTCAGAGTGGTCATCAAAGTTGTACATATATATTTTGTGTGATTTTATGAAGTTAGTGTCTACTCCCCGCCCAGACTCACTATAGTTTAAACGCTCCATGAGAGCAGGAAGCATTTCTGTTTTGCTCTCCAGTGTAACTGCAGCACCTAACACAATGGCTGGCACACAGTAAGCACTATAAATATTTGTTAATGAATGAATGAAGGTAGTTATTCTAAAATCATTATTTCAGCCCCACTCAGATTCTCTCTACTATTGCTGGTAATAAGTGAAAGTAATCAATGTGCCTTTGAGTCCTCGATAGCAATAAAAAAGAAAAGTCAAAGAATAACTCACCCATGGATAGTTAAAAATTGGTTTTATTAACAGACAAAACATTAAAGGCCATTCAAGGTTTTATGTTGGGTTTTTTTTTTTTTACCTTTTTTTTTAACATTGTTGCTCTTCTTAAGATCATACTTTCATTACAGACACAGGAAAATTCTTTGCAAGAACATTTTTATAAAATGAGTGTCCTTTGTCCATTGTTCTACTAGGATATTTGTTTTTTCCTTTGAAGTGTAAATTTTTTTTTATCTTAAGGCTATTATTCAAGCTGTAAATATTTTTTTCATCATTTACCTTTCCATTGTTTATGATGCTTTGAAATATAAGGAGCCTTATTTCTGGTTTTGTTGTTTATATTTTATTTTTACAAAACCAATTCTGGGATGCCTGGGTGGTTTAGTCATTAAGCGTCTGCCTTCAGCTCAGGTCATGATCCCAGGGTCCTGGGATGGAGCCCTGCATCAGGCTCCCTGCTTGGCCGGAAGCCTGCTTTTCCCCTCTCACTCCCCCTCCTTATGTTCCCTCTCTCGCTGTTCCTCTCTCTGTCAAATAAATAAATAAAATCTTCCAAAAAAATTCTATCTTTTCTTAAAAATAATCTGTGCCTTTTATATCGTGCTTAGAGTAGGTGAGCAACCTTTTTATTCCTCCGTGCACACCACAATCTCCAATGCACTCAGGGTACATTTCTCCAGCTATTTTTCCTACCATTCCCAATACAGTGTAGAGATTAACTCATTCATTTACTCAGTCCTCTGTTTATAAGGTTATCATTTATTCAACACTTATTACAGTTAGGCACTGTACTAAGAACCAGGCAAAACTGAAATGTTTCCTACCTTCATGGAGCTGATAGTGAGAAGGGCAGTTCTTTAACATATAATCACTCATCCACATATTACAAACTGACAAATGTCATTAACAAGAGCATAAGGACACAGTATACACTACCTGTGGTGAACGTGCTGATGTGAAAGTCAGGAAAAACGGCCTGGCAGCCCTTCTGCAATGGAATAAATTGCCATTCTTGCTTTGGCACTACCTGTACTGATGTTCACTGCTGCCACCACGTTGGAATCTCTTATCATCTCCACTGCAAAATCACCAGCCCATCTTCTCTACGTAAAACACCCTATGGGGGCACCTGGGTGGCTCAGATGTTAAACTTCTGCCTTCAGCTCAGGTCATGATCCCAGGGTCCTGGGATCAAGCCCCACATGGGGCTCCCTGTTCAGCAGGAAGCCTGCTTCTTCCTCTCCCACTATCCCTGCTGGTGTTCCTTGTTCTCACTATCTCTCTGTCAAATAAATAAATAAAATATTTTTTAAAAAACACACACACACTATGTGGCTAGGCAAGTTATTGAAGTTTGTTTACTTCCATCTTCTCACCAGTAACATAATTGTCATACCTACTCCATAGATCATTTTAAGCATTTCAGAAGCTAATATCCATGAAGTGTTTAGAACAGTGCCTGGCACCTAGTAAGCACCCAACAGAAGTGAGTTATTATTAGTCAAAGGTGAGGAATAGATACAGTAAGTTTATAAGCAACTCATCAATATAGAGCAGGGTATGATAAGACCCTGTCTGATACAAGACATTATGGGGATTTTTAGGAGAAAGAAATCATACCTGACTGGAGGGATCAGTAACGCTTCACGAAGGAGGGGATGCAAGGATTTGGACATGAAAAAAAGTAGAGTTGGATACAAGGGATAGACTTCCAGAAAGAAGGAACAGCACTTATTCTGTTTGCTCACAGTGTTTTAGAAAGAAGAAAGCTTAGAGGAGTAACAGGAGATAAATCAGGATTCATCACTTGGCTCTGTATTTTGGAGAACTTTGAATAAGAAGTTATATTATTTCATTGGTTATACGGAGAGGCTGGCAGATTTTCAACAAAGGATAACAACAAGATCAGAAATATGGTTACTATAACATGACTATATCCACTCAGATCCATCATCAAAGTAGGAAAAAATGCTTCTAAACTTATCCCTTGTATTTGCACACCCATGTTCATAGCAATACTGTTCACAATAGTCAACAGGTGGAAGCAACCCAAATGTCCATTGATAAATGAATGGACAAATAAAATGTGATGTATACATGCAATGAAATAGCTTTAAAAGGGAAAGAAATCCTGCCACATGCTGCAACATGGATGAACCTTGAGGACATTATGCTAAGAGGACATTATGCTAGTAAATCAGTTACAGAAAGACAAGCACTACATGATTCAACTTAAAAGAGGTATCCTGGGGCGCCTGTGTGGCTCAGTTGGTTACACATATGCCTTCAGCTCAGGTCATGATCTCAGGGTCCTGGGATCGAGCCCCATGTTGGGCTCTCTGCTCAGCAGGGAAACTGCTTCTCCCTCTCCCTCTGCTTGCTGCCTGCTTGTCTCTCTTTTCCTCAAATGAAGAAATAAAATCTTTAAAAAACAAAAAAAAAGGTATCCAGAATAGTCAAATTCAAAGGAACATAAAGTAGAATGGCAATTACAAGGGGCTGCTGGGAGAGGGTGGTAGGGAATTGTTGTTCGAATGGGTATGGAGTTTCAAAGTTTTTCAAAGTGAAAATGTTTCAGAGATTTATTGTATGACAAGGTAACATACTTAACTTCCTGAACTGTACACTTAAAACAGTTAAGATGGTAAATTTTATGTTATGTGTTTCTTACCACAATAACAACAACAATAATAATAATAATAAAACTTAGACTTTGCCCCTAGCAACTTCAGTATTTACCACTCAGAAACTGATCTTAAGTCCTTTTTGAAAGAAGAGTCAGCCTCGTTAACATTTATTTACGTGCCAATAGTGTCAGGTCTAATTTTATGCAGTTTTCCTATGAAACAGGCTGATCACATTTGGACTTAGTGCCTCCACAGTTACAATTCTGGGAAAGCCAAGCTCAAAGCAATGCAACTTTAGTACCAGAATATCTAGGAAGACATTAAGAGATAGAAGGTCTTAAATATTTCGGCATCCAAACATGAAGTGAGTACATTTAAGACATGTTGAAATCATGGTTACACTTTTGGGAAGAGAAAGCTGTGAGTGGACATAAAGCATAAAATACCACTCCACTGTGACTGTAGATGCCTACTATTCACTGAAAATGTCTTTATTTTTTTTTTAAGATTTTATTTATTTATTTGACAGAGAGATCACAAGTAGGCAGAGAGGCAGACAGAGAGAGAGGGGGAAGCAGGCTCCCTACTGAGCAGAGAGCCCAACACGGGGCTCAATCCCAGTACCCTGAGATCATAACCTGAGCCAAAGGCAGACACTTTAATCCACGGCGCCACACAGGCGCCCCTGAAAATGTCTTTAAATAAGAACCCATGCTTGAAGGGGGCTCCTGGGTGGCTCAGTCGGTTAAGCGTCTACCTTTGGCTCAGGTTATGATCTCAGGGCCCTGGAATCTAGCAGCACTGGACTCCCTGCTCAGCGGGGAGCCTGCTTTTTCTCCCTTTTGCCCCTCCCCACTGCTCATGAACAAGCTTTCTCTCAAATAAATAAATAAAATCTTAAAAAAAAAAAAAAGAATCCACGCTTGCTAGATGAGACCCAATCAGAAGTTGAAAAGTCTCAACTGATATGATTATATGTCTGAATCTCATTTTAAAATATCTATAACCTTACAACAGAAATAGCCTGTGATTTCAGAGCTTAAAGGGGAGTACATTCTTACTTGAGATTTATCCCAAAGATTAACAGTTACGGAACAGTAAAGCCTCATCATTCCCACAGATGATTCTCATTAGGAAAGAGGGGAGAGGGGGAGAGAAAGGATCACATAGGAGAATTAGATGGAAGGAGGTGGGAGACGTGGTTTGACAAAGTATATTTTTAAAGCTTCCTTTTTTTTTTTTTTTTTTTTCAAGATATTCAGGGGTACCTGGATGGTTGAGCTGGTTGAAAATACGATTTCTGATTTTGACTCAGGTCATGATCTCACGGTCGTGATCTCAGGATCATGAGATTTAGCCCCTGTGTTATCTTTGTTGGGCTCCCTGCTCAGCGGGGAGTCTGCTTGAGATTCTCTCTCTCTTTCTGCCCCTCCCCATCCAGTGCTCAATTGCTCTCTCTCTCTCAAATAAATAAATATTTTTTAAAAATAAATAAATAGGAGCACCTGGGTGGTTCAGTCATTAAGCATTTGCCTTCAGCTCAGGTCATGATCCCAGAGTCCTGGGATCGAGCCCCACATTAGGCTCCCTGCTCAGTGGGAAGCCTGCTTCTTCCTCTCCTACTCCCTCTGCTTGTGCTCCCTCTCTTGCTGTTCCTCTCTCTGTCAAATAAATAAATAAAATCTTAAAAAATTAATAAGTAAATAAATAAATAATAAATAAGTAAACATAATGGTGAGTTTAAAATAAATCAATTGTTTTGTTTTATGTTGTGTCCTTATAGCCTTAGGATAAACAATAGTAAGAAGTCATTTCCCTCTTCCTCTCTGAGGAAGAACTTCTAGTCCTTCAGCTCTAGATATCTGGGTTCCCTTAGCCCAGGAGGGCACCAGTGATTTATTCAGTGGTGTAGAGGCTGTAGAGCAGACCATCCACACTGGTTTGAAAGCTCTGTGCCTCCGGGAGAGAAGGAACCCGGAACTGTGAATGGGACAGAGTTTTTGGAGAGGAGGAGCACCAAAGGGTAGGGCCACAGCACCCTGGGAGCGCTGAGTGACCTTACAGAATCAGTGCTTACTCCAGGCTTAGAGATTCAAACTTGGCACAGGGGGAAAAGATGCCACTATCAGGGTACAGCCAAGAACAAGCCTCAGGGTGTAGCCAAGAACAAGCTGACCTGGGCACAGATCCAGGCAAGCAAGCCCTGCTTCAAATGGGCAAGGTCATTAGATGACCTCAAGGAGAGGTTTCTTTTCCAGTCAAGATTCCCTAAGACTCTGGTCAGTATGGCTGCTTTAAAACTGTTAGACTCCCCTGGCCGTCTGGGTGGCTCAATCTGATGAGAAGTCTGCTTGAGATTCTCTCTCTCTCCCTCTCTCTCTGTCCCTACCCCCACTCTCTCTCTCTAAAATAAATAAATAAAAATCTTTTTTCAAAGAACTGTTATAATACCCAAGCACTTACTTTCGGAGATCCCACCTTACCTCATATAAACGATACTGAAATGCACCCATGTCCCACATTAAATAAAATTTCTTTGGCCAAAAAAATTTTTTGAGTTTCTATAATTTTGCTTCTGAGATTATTTTTCTATGCCTAATTCGTTTAATTTATATTTGGCTCTAATTTCTGAGGAAGATATTATTCATATTCTAAAAAAAATTGAACCATTTTCAAATGTGAGGGAGTATTTTATATTAAATTCAATTATTAACAAACATACATTTTGTAAAAATTTTGTAAAAATTTAACTAAGCAGGGACACCTGGGTGGCTCAGTTGGTTGGGCCACAGCCTTCAGCTCAGGTCATGATCCCAGGGTCCTGGGATCAAGTCCCACATTGGGCTCCTTGCTCAGCAGAAAGCCTGCTTCTCTGTCTGCCTCTGCCTCTCTGCCTGCTTGTCCTCTCTCTCTCTGACATAAAAAAATTTAACTAAGCAAAAAAAAAAAAAATTTAAGCAGCCATTCATTTTAATTTAGAGGTCTTATTTTTTAGGATTTATTTATTTATTTTTTAGAAAAAGAGAATGGGAAGAGGGGCAGAGGGAGAGAATCTTCAAGTAAACTTCCCACTGAGTAAGAAGCCCAACTCAGCGCTTGACCATACAACCCATGAGATTGTGACCTAAGCCAAAACCAAGAGGCAGACACTTAACTGACTGAGCCACCCAGATGCTCCTTAAATCTTCAGATCTTAAACATTATCATAGGCCCTTGCAAAGCTTGTGGGTCTTAGCACACTGACTCGAGGGTCTCATGGACAAAATATTCCTGGATATGTCCTAGGAAAAGGGATGGGGCTAGAAGGAAGACCAACAATATGTGGAAATATATTACCAACCTTGTGGAGTAGAAAGCTCCAATAGAATTTAATTTAAGGTATGAAAGAAATGCAGTATTTCTTATCTCTAGAGATCATAGAAATATTCATGCCTGAGACAGACACTGAAGAGAGTCATTGTAGACGTACAGGATTTAAAAGTTTGAGAAGCCCCGATCTACTCATTTCTTGTTCCAAGAGTCTTTAAGCAACACCAAACAAAGGTACTAATTGAGAAAGGCAGGCTCTATCAGATAGTTTATGTGAAGTGCCCATATACCAAATGTAGGCTACTAGTTTCCAAACTTTCTAGAATAATTGCACAAATTTGAAGTGATTAATCTCCAACAGTAAACATTTTTAAAGACAAAATCATTTAGCTGAATGTTTGCATTTGCTAGTATATTTAGCTTTATTTTATTACATTATGCTTATTACTTATGGTACATACAGGTTAAGATGCTGATTTACAATAGGATATTTTAAATTGGTAAACAGACTGTGGTATAGTTTTATTTTCTTTACAAAGTGTAAATTTGCATACCACATAAAAGGAAGTGGTAGCTTTATCTAATGGCAAGGAAGTGAGTTAGATGACCTCATTTGTCCAAATCCATTTATTATGTCTTGATAGCCTACTATGCTAGGCACCAACATTTCCTCCACTTTGCCCCTAGTGTGTGCTAATCCCTGCTCTGGACAGGTTATGCTTCTCTGTAAGGGAAAATGATATACTATCTCATCCCAGGTCCCCTAGGAAACAGAGCCTGAGGCAACACTAATATGCTATCTCTTCATTTGTGGGGGTACAATACCAAGAAGCAAAAGTGAAGGGAAAAGGGAAATGAATCCAGAAAAGTGTGGAAGATATACAAGGTGGTACCTTATTTCTGGCCACAGCCACACCAGAAAAATCAGCTGGGTGCTCACTGGTAACATTCATCTCTCAAGAAACTACATGGAAACACTGTATCTCAGAACAGTTCGTGGGGGAGGGGAGAGAAATATTTATCTGCCTGCTTCTTCACATCTACTCTTTTTTATTGGTCAAATTTTACCCAAAGGGGCACTGACTCCCCCATACTTCCCAGTTGTTACTCAGCCCTCTAGGTAGCTGTTAGACATGCCAAAGCCTATGTCAACCAAGGGGACTTCCTCTGAGTGAACTAAAGATCAAGAGTCAGCAAGGACCAGGGAAAGAACCAGGACTCTTGTCTGCATACCTGCAGCCTCATAACTGCTCAGACCAGGGCATGTCATGTATACTAAGCAATCCTGCAGCATGTGATGCCTCAGTAGTGCCAATGAGGCCTCAGGGAGGCAGAGGAGAGGGATGTGGGCTGAGGCACAAAGTGAGGTGCTAATGAATTGTGCTGGGAGCATGGGGGACTAGGAACAACCATTGCAGAGAGCCCAGCAGCCAACTAGTGAAATGCCATGACACCACAACTTCCAAGGTAAGCTCCCTGAAAGCCTTCCTCCATTAATGATCATAATCTCTCTGCGGTCTGTAAGAATGTGGTTCGTGCCTGGCAATCTTCTCAGGGGGTCATCAGTGGCCTTGAGCAAAAAGCCATCTTCAAGAAAATCTGGGAAGTTTCATAAACTAAATCTAGTACCTACTCAACCAGAAAATAATTAGAGATCAGTGTAGGGCAGTATAAGTATACCCCACAAAACATCTGCCCGGTTAACATTTTCCTGGTAGGGTGCTTCTTGATTTCCGTGGTTTTCCTCCAGCCCCTATCAACTGCTAATCTGTTTCCTATCTCTTTATTTGCCTATTCAGGACATCCTGTATAATCAGAGTCATACAATTAGTGGCCCTTTGTGCATGGCACCTTTCACTTAGCACATTTTCAAGATTCATCCATGTTGTAACGTGTATCAGTACTTCATTCCTTTTTATGCCTGTATAATATTCTATTGCTTGTACATACACCTTTTTTTTTATCCACTCATCAATCAATGGACATTTTGGTTTTTCCCACATTTTGCTACTTCTTGATTTTTAACACTCAAGTTCCATAAAATGTCACAGCTCTTGAAATACTATTTTTTTGGCAATGTTTATATAGGAAAAATTTATGTTTCCATCCTCAAAACTTAATATAACATTTTAAACACAATTATGTAGGAGGAAAGTAATGGTTTATATTCTAAATAAAACTGGTAGACTGTCAGAATCATAGGTACTTTGAAAAGTGTGCTGAGTGTCAATGAAAGGGATGTCCATCTGGGATATCGTTAGAACTAAGAAATAGATTAAAACATCACAGTCATCTATAGGGCATAAAGTTTATGGTAAGAAGTCTTGGGTTCGGTCCATCAAAACCAGAAACTTGAGACGAGTATTTGAATGCAAATACCTATTTGGTTAATAGCCTGGGAAACACCAGTAAGAAAATCAGTATAAATACATGCCTCAGAGTTATTCCACCTGAGGGGTAAGGGACCAGCTGCCTTTATCCACCTATTCCCATCAGTCATTGCCTGAGAACCGCTCCCAGAGGGCATTAATTGGAAAACATTTCTACTCCCTAACAAAGTTCTTATCCTGTGGACTGTGGAAACCCTCAGGCAAAGAATATCAGGTGCTGGCAGCTAGAAATCAAACTGCTGCAGAAAAGGCCAGGTCACAGACAGTGTCTGCTAGTCTATTAGTTAGGGTTCTCCAAAGAAACAGAACGAGTAGAACCAATATAAGAGGATATATAGGAGGAGAGTTCTTGTAGTAATTGGCGCACGCAGTTACGGAGGTCGAGGAGTCCCACAGTCTGCCAAGAGAGCCAGGAGAGCTGCTCCTGTGATTCAGTCTGAGGCCAACGGCTTGAGAACCAGGAGCTTCGACGTCAAAGACAGGAGAAAATGGATGTTCCAGCTCAAGAAAAGCGAGAGAGAAAACATCCTTTCTCTACCTCTTTATTCTCTTCTGGCCCTCAACAGATTGGGTGATGCCCACCCACACTGGTGAGGGCAGTCTCTTTCCTCAGTCTACTAAATCAAATGCTAGTTTCTTCCAGAAACATCCTCTCATACACACCCCAAAATAGTGCTTGACCTGCTATCTGGGCATTCCTTCAGCCCGTCAAATTGACCCACAAAACTAACCATCACAACTACATAGGACACGGAAACTGTGCACATTAGTGCATACAGAGCAATCATTAGTTACTTGCACGAATTTTTTTGGTGATCAGAAAGTGATAAGCTGAGCGATTTACATCCTAACACGAGCATATTATTTATTACTTTTAAGATTTTTCACTGTGTCATGTTGCATTTTAGGATATGCTTAACCTTCACCAATACCTATGACACTTTTTCCATTTAAAATAATGACAAACAGGACCTGGTTAGTGTCTGCTGCATATAATACCTGATTTTCAGCACCTGAGTATTCATGTTCCGAGGGAGAGGCCTATTTATAAGCAAATGCTCTACTCTAGGTCAGATCCCATTGTGTAAAAAGAGATCCTTATGCACTGTAGTAGGTAGGACACAGCCTGAGAGGAGAGTGTTCAGCAGAGAGGACGAGCAGAATGTGTGCAGAGGGAGAGTGGTTGAGGTGTTTGGGGGTCAGACGTACGTGCTAAAACTCCTATGAAGTAGCTAACTACGGCATAATCTTTATTGAGCTACCCTGCACCAGCGGGCATGTAAGCTCAACTTCTGTTGAAATGGCCTTGAAACCACAGGAACTGGGCTCTGTCCATACACCCGTGGGAACTGTTGAGTAAACAACTCCGTCCTCTTACTTCTTAGAACAAATCAGAGAGGCAGAGGGAGCAACATAGGGCTACTGGGTTACTTTGTAACTCATCTTCAGGAAGCCATTTATAACAGATCATTTCCAATAATTCATAAAATAAACATCAAAAAGAAGATATTTGTCTATTTCCCACGATCTCAACCGCTTTGACCACCTTGGAACACGGGGGGCATGACACACCCCGCCAGTTTCTGGGGGCCTGGCCCATGCTTCTCTCCCAGGCAGCAGGCCCCGGTGGCTGCTAATGACCTCTTGAGTTGGGGTGAAGGGGCCAGAGTTGGAGCTGGTGGGTGCTGCAGAGAGAAGACCCCCCAGCTGATGCAGATACCCTGTCTGTGGCCAAGAGAACGCATGCCTATGACATCAACTATAACATGGTTGATGAACATGCACTGGAATCCATTGCAGAGTTTGTGCTGAGGTAGGGCTTCCCACTTTGGCTTCTTAGCCAACGACCTAGTGCTCCAGAAACAGTAAGGACCATGACGGGCCCAGTCCTGGGAGACATGGGATTTCTCTAGCACAGAACTTTGGCTCTAAGATTCCTTGACCACCTTGCTGAACTTCCTCAGGCTACAGGAAACCTAGCACACTTCCAACTCACCTTCCTTCTCCACCTCCTTTATTCAGAGTCAAACTTGCTTTAGAATTTGACAGCACTCCCAGCTTATCTGCCTTCCTCCCCATTTTCTCTCACTCAGATGTTTCCCTTAATAAAATCCTTTCACATTTAATCTCATTTTGGTGGCTGATTCTCAGAGGACCCAGAATAACACACTTTCTTGGTTTATAACAACTGATTTAGATTCTCTTTACCCAGAATTTTTGGCACTGCCTCAGAAATAGAAAACTTGTAATACTCGGTTGTGAATGTTCTTCAGAATATTCCTCTAGCCAGGAGGTTGCTTTTCTACGAAGTTGGCTGCTACTCTTTACAATTTGCCCTCAAAATAAGCTCTTTCAGACTTAACATCTCAGCTTTAATTCAACAAATTAGTAATTATTTTCTAAATGATGCCATATCCACAAAATTGTTTTTTTTTTAGAGGCATTTGGTTTCCTTACACTCTCCTTTTCAACAACATAAGGCAATCAAAAATAAGTTTATTTTTCTGGTATATTTTTGCTCATTTGAGATTTTTTTTTAACAAAACTAAGAATATTTCTGGATTCTAAAATACTGTTTGCCGAAGTGGTGATTCTCAACTTTTATTGGATTCAGAGACCCTTCAGGGAGCCTGCACTTACCCTAGAAAAAGACCTAGACATGTAAAATGTTACACCAAACACTAGGCTAAGGTTCTTTCTAGGCTACAAGGCTTTCCAGAATGTCCCAGTTGCTGCTCTTAATTGAATATTTTTTGCTTCCTAGTCTGAGCTGCTTTTGAAAAGGCAAAGTCAATTTTGTTGTCCACACTGATTCTTTGGAATCTGTGTGTAAGTCAACCTAATAAATGTAAAGTACCATAGTGATCTTTTTCTTTTTCTCACATAATCTTCCTGTCTGAAGCAGAGAGTTTATGAAGGAGGATGCAGGAGATAATGTGGGTATATGGAAGGCAGTATAGAGACAGACTTGCTGGACTTCAACTCACATGGCCACTCCTTAAGTATACCATGCCCTCTCCCACTTCAGGGCCTTTGCACTTGCCTACCCTCTTCCCAGACCACCTTTTTCTCCAATATGCACGGGGCTCATTCCCTTACTTCTCCACCTCATTTCTCAAGTGTAACCTTATCAGAGAGGCCTTCCCTATAAAAGCCTGCTCTCCATCGTTCTCTCACCTGACTTTGCTTTATATTTTTTCATAGAACTCATGGATCACCTATTTGCTTATTGGCTGTCTGTATCCTCCTGAAAGGATATATGCTCCACGTAGGCCAGGATTTTGCGTGCATGCCCTCCCACACACACGTACCGTCAACTCCATGCTAGGGCAGTGCCATATACCTGGTAGGTGCTCCACAAATATTGGTTACATAAATTATAGGGCCTTCAAATATTACACATTTTGGAGTATTTGTGTAGGATAAAACCTCCTCTTAAGATGGTCTACTAAATTACATTTAATTAACAGAGCTCTCTGTTGGTTTTTTTTTTTAAGATTTTATTTATTCATTAGACAGAGAGAGCACACAAGCAGGAGAGGGGCAGAGGGAGAGGAAGAAGCAGGCTCTCCACTGAGCTGGGAGCCTGACATGGTGCTCCGTCCGAGGACCTGGAGATCATGACCTGAGCTGAAGGCAGATGCTTAGCCATCTGAGCCACCCAGGTGCCCCAAACTCTTCATCTTTTATTGAGATGGTTAAATGAATTTTCAAAGCAAATGTCTGCAAAAATATAGTATGAAAGTACACAATGATTTAGTTATCTTGGGATTCCAATAAAGCTTCCTTCCGTCAATGTATCTGAAAGTTAAATGTATCAAATAATTACAGCTAATGCTTACATAGTGCTCACTGCTTTAAATGTATTAAACCTCTAACAACCTTATGGCACAGGCAATTATTATCTCCATGTAATAGACAAAGAAGCCTAGGCACAAAGAGTTTTTAATCCATCCAAGATCATCCAGGTAACAAATGGCAGAGCCAGGATTCAGGCAAAGACCGGGTCTAGACCCAAGCTCTTTTTTTTTTTTTTTTTAAGATTTTATTCATTTGACAGAGGAAGAGAGATCACAAGTAGGCAGAGAGGCAGGCAGGGAGAGAGGGGGAAGCAGGCTCCCTGCTGAGCAGAGAGCCCAAGTGGGGCTTGTTCCCAGGACCCTGAGATCATGACCTGAGCCGAAGGCAGAGGCCTTAACCCACTGAGCCACCCAGGCGCCCTTAGACCCAAGCTCTTAACCGATACCCTATACAGCCTTTTTAGGATCCGAAAGAGAAAAGCTGGAGTTTATGGTCAGGGAGATATCAATGTTTTCCATCACTTGCACTTCCTACTTACAGCGTGAACATAGCACTGCTGTGGTTATTTAAAGTGCCCAAATTGTCTTTTCTAAAAATTGAAGAAGAAAAAAAAGGTTAATGGCTTAAACCACAATCTCAGAGCATTAGGGAAGAATTACCATTGGCTACCTCTTTCCTCCCTCTCCTAAGCAGTTTATTTATATACACATTGCACCACATTGAATTTTCAAAATCACCCTACCAGTTCAGTCAGGGAATACATTTCCATAATAAAAGCAATTAGCTTGTAGGATGGTTTTTCTGAGGGAGAGTAGCAAATTCGTTATAGCTTTGGGCGAAGATAGCGTCACCTAACTGGGAATGTTTCTAAAAGGAGAATCTTGGGCCAGCCAATGCTGGGACCACAGCTTTTCTATTCCTAGTTTATACTGCTCTGGTCAAAATGATAAGGACCTCTGAGGGCATCAGGTTCCTTTCTGAAATAGATATCACTTTTTTTTTTTTTTACTGATTCCAAATGTCCAATAAATTTGAGAACTGGATTTACTCTGATCTATAATTTTGTACAATATGCTGGAATTTTTGCCAAATCCATCTGGGAAAATAAGTTGGCAGTATTTCCAGGTTTCAAAAGCAGGTGTGAAATAGATTTAATGTTTACAGGGTGATAAGTACCTAATCCAGGCTCTCAGATGACCATGGTTGGCCACTGAGCATCTTGTGCCAAGAATCCATGCAAACATAGACTGTGGATATCAAGTGCCTCTGCAAATAGATAGTTGTGTATCCTGCCAATTTTGCTTAATTTTCTGGTGCAAATGGCAGCTGTGTCAGTAAGTGTCTGTGGATTTGACTGAATTGCATTGCATTCTTTTTTTAAACTAGTGTTTAAAAAAAAAAAAAAAGGAGACAACAGGTCCAAAATGGAGTAACTTGTGCTAAGCCCCACATCAGCAAACCAAGAGTGAACACTTAATCTCAACCTCTCTCAGGAATGTAATCTCAAACCAGTAAATCTGGGATTTCCTGCTCAAACTTAATATGGTAATCCACCTGATGGACCCATTCTGCCCCCAAGAGAAAGAAGAGGTAATCCACTCTTTCCCTGTTCCTGCCCTCTTCTGCCTATAAATAGTCTTCCATTTTGTAGTTCTTGAGAGTTATTTCTATTTGCTAGATGGGATCCTGCCTGATTCATGAATTGTTGAGTAAAGCCAGTTTGATCTTTAAATTCACTCAGTTGAATTTTGTTTTTTAACACTAGTAATTTTGGATTTCAGAAAACTGAAGGTGTTGAAAAGAGTTCACAGATTTTTAAATTTTCCATTAACATTTTTAAAGAGCAAAGAGTTTGACATTTCTCCTGAAGCAGCTGCTTTAAATCACTATTGATTGCCTTGACATCTAGTTCTAGAAATAAATGGAAGTCTTATCTCACAAATGTTCAAACTAGGATTTCACAGAGGTTCACAGACAGTCAGAGCTATACTTAGTTCACCAAATCTCCTGCTTTATTGGTAACGCATGGGCCTAAAGTCATTGGTTATCTCCACCTAACACTCTTTTGAGAGTATCAGTACATTTCAAACACATTTTTAAAAAGTCCCTTTGCATTATAATTCCAAGTCCATGGAGTTGACACTTTGTGCTTAGGTCCCAGCATTTCATTTTTCCCTGCCAATCTCCAGTTTTGATTTAGAGACTTCTTAGAAATTTGATTCCATCCTCAGATCCTAAGATGGAGCCTGACTTAAACTAAGCCAATGGTTCAATCAGAGTTTGGGGGATGAGATGAGGTCTGAAATAACTGTAAAGTTTTGCACCATGAAGAAAGACAGCCTGAAGAAGAAGCCAAAACATGGGAAGAACAGAGTTGGGAACACCAGGCCAGAAAAGTCAGATTACTGATGACCTCAAGAAATCCTAAATCAAACCCCCTGAAGCCTGCCCTACTTCTGGACTTCTCATTTATACGAGCCAATGAATTCCTTCTATTGTTGAGATCTGAAATGTGGCTTCTGTTACTTATAATTTAAAACTTTCCAGTAATAGCCTTTTAAGGTATAAACTGGTACACAGAGAAAGTTTCTTAATATTGGAACACCATCTGCCCCATTTTATGAAGTAGGATGCTTTTGGCTAAGATTATAGAATATCTATCTAAAAGTGGCTTAAACAGTAAGATCCAGGACCGCCATTTTGTACAATGTGAATGGTTCTCCCTAGAGCTATGCAATATAGTGGCTTTGGTAAGACTATTTATAACATCATATCATAAGAAATTCAGAGCTAAGCCTGAAACAGTCAGTCAATTTGCAACTCAACAAGTTCATTAAAGACCTAGATTCTTTCATCTTTCCACTCTGCATCCTCAGTGGTTTGGCTTGGTCCCTTGTAGTGCCAAGATAGCTGATGAGGAGAGAAACATTTTCTCAGAATTGCCCTGCAGTCTTTGACTCATATCTCATTGACCAGAACTGAATCACTTCCCTACACAAAAGTAAAGATGAATGGGATTGGGAAAATCATAATTTATGTTTTGGAGCTCAGAAGGGATCCCATCTTCCCTGTATACATTGCCACCTGTTAATCCAAAAAAAAAAATCAGGTTCTTAACAAGGCTGCATGGGCAACTAACAGTGGTACCATATCCACCAAGAGTTTCACCAAAAATATTTGTTACAAACTTGTTTATGTTGTATCTCGAGAGAAGTATTTCTCTCCAAATACTCAAAGTGCAATTATAAGTGAAAAGAAAAAAGTAAAATTCAGGGGCGTCTGGATAGCTCAGTCGGTTAAGTGTCTGCCTTCAGCTCAAGTCATGATGCCTGGGTCCTGGGCTCAAGACCCATGTCAAGACCTACACTGGGCTCCTTAGTCAGCAGGGAGCCTTCTTCTCCCTCTCCTTCTGCCTGTCACCCCCCCCCCACTTTTGCTCTCTCTCTCTGTGTCAAATAAATAAATAAAATCTTTTTTTTAAAAAGTAAAATTCAGATTTGAGTTTTTAATATTCATTATGTGTCAATTATACCTCAATAAAGTTGTTAAAATAATCAAGTTATAATTAGTAGTGGTATCTTAACTGTCATACCTGATCCTGATTGATTGATTGGTTGATTGATTTGAGAAGGAGAGAAAGAGGGAGAGAAACAGCTGGGGTGGGGAGAGGGGAGAGGGAAAGCAGAAGAGATGGGGAGGGAGAATCTTAAGCACTCTTCACATTCAGCGCAGAGCCTGAGATCATGATTTGAGCCAAAAGCAAGAGTCCAATGCCTAACTGAGCTGCCCAGCTGCCCCTGATCTGTGTTTTAATATTAAAATGCAAAGTCCCTGGACCTCAGTGAACTTAAGATCAAAGATATTAAATACAAGAGGATGCTCAATGGCCTGTTGTGCAAGCAAGGTGTGTCAGATCAGGAAGTTAATTTCCTCTCAGCAACTCCCTTGAAGAAAATAAGTTGGTAACCCAAGAGTAACTAAAATATTTGTTTCATATACTTGTGATTCAAGATATATTATTGTAAAACCTAGTTATATTTATAAAATTAGAAACAAAATTTAACCAACAATAACTTAAGAAGTGACATATAGAAGAAACAAAAAAAAATAGAAAAGAAAAAAGAAATTGAACTAAAGAAAAAAAGGATATAGCCCCGCAATTTTTCATTATAATTAGTTTTCTTTAAAATTATATGTATTTAATTTTATACTCTTAAAAATACTATTCTGAGAGTATCCATAGGTTTTTATCAGACCATCTAAAGGGTTCATGGCATAAAAATGGTTAAGAACCCCTTGGGGAATGATGATCCTTGTGCTTAAAAAAAAAAATTAAAGTTCTCTGGGTGCCTGGGTGGCTCAGTCATTAAACGGCTGCCTTCAACTCAGATGATGATCCCAGGGTCCTGGGATTGAGGCCCACATCCGGTTCCCTGTTCAGTTGGAAGCCTGCTGCTCCCACTCCTGCTCCCGCTCCCCCCCCCCCCGCCCCCTGCTTGTATTCCCTCTCTCGCTCTCGCTCTCTGTCAAATAAATAAATAAAATCTAAAAAAAAAAAAATAAAGTTCTCTATCTTCAGACATCCACCATACATAATACATAAAAAGTAAAAATCTCTTACAATTCTGTTCTTCATTGTCTCCCCAAATCCTGACGCTCCTTTAGGATTTCCCTATTAAATCTTGGAATTCTTCCTTGAACCTTCAAATGACAACTGTGGATTGTACCTCCCAAATATGTCTTGAATCCATATACTTCCCTTTCCCGCCATAGCTACCACCATAAGCCACTATTCATCCTCTCCCAGGATATTGCTACCACCTACCAGAAAATCCACTGCTCCCTACCACTGCTCATTCCTGCCCCTGAATTCCTGCCGTTTGAGCAGAGACCTGAAGGAGAAAAGGGAGCAAATTAAGCAGATGGTGGGAAATCTGGAGGGGGCAGAATTGTGTCCAAGCAGAGGGAATAGCAGGTGCAAGGACCCTGAATGAATGTTTATGTATATGTTCTTTTTTGCACAAGATCATACTATTTGTAACTTATATTTTATATTCATCTTGAATATCTTCTGATAATATCAGATATAGATATACCTCTTTACTTCTTTTTTAAAAAGCTTAACTTATTTCTTGTAAAGAGACAGACAGCAGGGGGAGGGCAGACGGAGAAAAAGTCTTAAGTAGACTCCAAGTGGAGCCGGACGCAGGGCTCAATCACATGACCTTGAGATCATGACCTGAGCCGAAGCCAAGAGCCAGATGCTTAACCAACTGAGCCACTCAGACACCCCTACCTCTTTATTCTTAATGTGGCATAGTATGCCATTGTACACATGTATAATTATCCCCAACATAAAGATATTTTAGGTTAATTCTAGTGTTTCACAACTTAAAAAAAAAATGACTCCCCTATCTCGGCCAGGTGATCAAGGTTGACATCAACAGTGATAAATCATGTTGATAGTGTGCACACTTGGTATGTTCAAAATGACACTGTACTTCTGTTGTCTTCCTCCAAAAATCCCTAACTCCGGGCTAATCATGAAAAAAATCAGACAAACTCCAATAGAAAGCTATTGTATGAAATACTTGACCAGTACTCCTCAAAAATGTTGAGATGATAAAAAACGAGGAAAGTCTAAGTAACTGCCACAGCCAAGAAGAGCCTAAGCAGACATGATAAGTACGTGAAATGGGGTATCCTGGATAGAATCCTAGAACAAAAAAGGACATTAAGTAAAAATTAAAGTAAAAGATATCTGTATGAGAAGACAGATGTTAGCTGAACCTATTGTGGTAATCACTTCACAATATATGTAAATCAAACCATCATGGTATGGTATGGATGGGAGTTTCTGTGATCTGCCTGCATAACTGACCACCTTGACCTGCATGTACACAGGCAGGTTAAGGAATGTTGTTTGTGAGACTTGCGCTGCATAAGTGACCTTAGGAGCCTGATTAGATGACATTCACTGGCCTCCAGGTCAGAATTGGCCTTTCTGGTCTGGACACCAAGAGCTGTAAATCTTGCCTTACATCCCCTCTGGCTCCAGTCTCCATCCAGGCTGGGCTGTGCCCTCCCTTCCCCCTCAATGGAATCTGGGACAGAAAGCAAGCACACCTAGCCCAGGCTCCTTGAAGTGTAAAGACAAGATAACAAAGAAATGCAGTTCGCTCCAAACTGCACGTAGGCAAACAAATGCTTAACCTCAGACGCCCATCATTTACCCTATAAATATGGCCCTTATGGGGATGGTCTGTTGGAAGTCTCACCTGAGGGGAGGATACTCCAACCAGGATTCTCAGTCAGTACTCCAGCTGGGCTGTCTCCATGGGTCTTCCCCAGTTAATGAAGTTGGATATTGTAAGTATCTGATTTTTTTTTCCTTTTTTTAAAAAGATTTTATTTATTAATTTGACAGAGTAAGGACATGATTTGATGTAACTTTGTCTTATTCCCCTTTATTGCTTACCATTGCCCTTATCTATGTGCAGATTTCCCTTTCTTACTGTTCCTTTTAGAATTTTATGATATTGATGAAGTGTTCCCCCCCCTTCAAAACTGAGAATATGGCTGCCGTGAATTTTCTCCTCAGAACGATGCTGTACACGCTAAATTTATACGGCGAAGTATGTCAGTTATTTTTCAATAAAACTGGAAAAAAACTAAGGAATCTGAATATATTATGGAGTTTTGTTACTAATAATGTAGCAATATCAGTTCATTAATTTTTACAAATGTACCATATTAATGTAAGATGGTGATAATAAGGAACCTGTGCATGGGGATCTATGAGAACTCTGTCCTATCTTCTCCAGTTATCTATAAATCTAAAACTATTCTAAAAAGTAAAATCTACTTAAAAATGCCTCAAAGAGCAGACATATATATATCTTTGCATATATTTAGAAAAGTATGTTTAAGTTAGAGAATTTTTGTTTTTAAGCTTTTGATAGATGTTGCCAAAATACCCTAGCAATTTATTCTTCCAGTAGCAAGGTATGAGTACAACTTGCTCTTTTTCTCTTTTCATAGATCTATGTTGTTAGCTTTCATGGCTGCATATTCTCTTCTGTGGATATATCTTATTTCACTTAACCAATCCCCTATCATGAAATTTAGGCTGTTCCTGATATCGCAATATACACCTTTGTCCACCTGTACACATAATACTTAGGATTAATTCCTGTAAGTGGCATTGCTGAATTCGAGGCCTTACAGACTAAAAAATTTCCATATATATTGCCTAACTAACCTTCAGCAAAGCTGTACCAGTTTACATTGCCATCAACAAAGTCTGTTTCTTCATACTCTCACCAATGTGACTTTTTCATCTTTGCCAGTCAAACCGGAAATAAAAAAGTCATCTCACTTTAATTTGCATTTCTTTGATTTTTCCTGAGTCTGAGGTCCTCAAATGCTTATCAGTCACTTGCATTTCTTCTTTGAATTGCCCCTAAGGAACAAGTTCCTTTGTTCCTTTATCTATCAAGTTGGTTATCTTTTCCATCATTTATTTGCAAAGGCCCTTTATTCATGAAGAGTAATTTTTTTCTGCCACACATGCTTAAGTATTTTTTTCCCAATTTTTCATTTTAGCTGGTTTTGGTGTCTTGATGCACTCAAAGTTGTCAATCTTTTCTTTATGATTTTGACTCACGCTTCTTCCCATCAGAGATTATATTTTCTAATATTTTCTATTACTTCAGTATTTTCCCTTTTATATATAAACATTTTGTATTTCTGATCATTATTTTAATTATGATATGAAACAGGAACATATATATATTGTATTATACATACATATTTCAAATGGCTATGCAATTAATATAGCACCAAACACTGAATAATCTGTATCTTCTCCCACTGACTGGAAGTATAGCATCTTTACTTAGTTTATACATATATATTTATGTGTGTGTGTGTGTGTGTATATATATATATATATATATATATATATAAAATTCATAGATTTCAATTTATTGATTGATTCCTGGATCGTTACTATACTATTTCATAACTGTAATTTATAAAATACAGTATGTTTTTTTTTTTAAATACAGTATGTTTTGATATTGGGTAGGGCTAGTCCCCCATCATTAATATTCCTCTTCAAACCATTCATGGTGATTTTAAGTAATTTATTCTCCTAAGAAATTTTAGTATACATTTTTCTTCTGTCTTTTCTACACCCCCCATCCCAGACTCTGAGGTTTGGATGAGGATTGCATTGAATTTATTGGGGAGGACTATAATATTTAAGATATCGAAACTGCTTATATAAGAATATATTTCTCAAATTATTGAAAACATCTTTTATATTCAGTATATTTATACCTTAGATATTCCTTGTTAAGTGTTTTCTGGATATTTTATAGGTTGTTACTGTGAAGAGAGTTTTTTTTCCTATATTTTCCTATCAATTAGAGCTAGAGGAAAGAAAAGCTATTGCATAAAAGAGATTGGTCTGGTTGTGTGTGTGTGTGTGCGCGTGGTTGGTGTTAATCTAAACTTCATCAGGTTTTGTGTTAATGCTATGCCAGTCTGGAGTGCTAGATGTGTTTACCACTGTTGGCTTGCCTGTAACCTGCTCAGTGCAAATGGCCATGTTGTATATTCTGATTTTTAAAAAATACTTATATCTGGATATCTGATCTTTCCGTTGGTTTAATATATCTTTACGTTAACTATCCTGGAATTCCTAGATATATATATATCTGGATTACATCCTCTCCAAATAATTTTGCTTTTCTTTCTTTTTTTTTTCAAGATTTTATTTATTATTTGACAGAGAGAGACACAGCGAGAGAGGGAACACAAGCAAGGGGAGTGGGAGAAGGAGAGACAGGCTTCCCGCCAAGCAGAGAGCCCAAAGCGGGCCTCAGTCCCAGGATTCTGGGATCATGACCTGAGCCGAAGGCAGATGCCCAACAACTGAGCCACCCAGGCGCCCCAATTGCTTTTTTTTTTTTATTGTATGCTTTTTTTGTTTACATTTCTTATGGCATTGACTAGAACATTCAGAAGAATGTTAAAAAATAGCAAAAAAGATAGAAATCCCTAATTTCTAAACTTAACAGAAATAGGTCTAGTGTTGTATTTCACTCAAGTACAATGTGTGTTGTTGATTCCTGGAACATAATTTTGATATCTTTAAGGTAATTGTCTTCTCCTAGTTTACAAAGAGTCAATTCTAAGTGTTAGAAATTAATATTTGATTTTATTAAATTTATCTTTTCATCTATGTGATGATTAATATTTCACCTTTAATTTGTTGATATGTAATAAATGATTTTGTAAAATTGAAACATTTTTACTTTCCCTTGAGCATTCTCAGTTTTCTTTCTAGACTCCTAGCTGGTCCAGTATCCTGCCCCATCTAGTCCAGTGAGTAATACCTGACCAATGCACTTTTTTTTTTTTTCTGACCAATGCACTTTTATTCCATAAGCTATCCAGGATCTATTGCATTATATGACTGGACTTTAAAAAGAGGGGTTGTTTTTCTTTTTTTTAAGTAATCTCTACTCCTAACATGGGGCTTGAATTCAGAACCCCAAGATCAAGAGTAGCATGCTCCACAGACTAAGCCAGCCAGGTGCCTCCAAAAAGATGAGTTTTTAATTTCAGTTACCATATTTTTTCAGTTCTAGAATTTCCATCTGCTGTTTGTGTGTGTATGTGTGTATGTACGCTCATGTGCTTTATAGCTCTCCACTGAGATTTTGAGTCTTCTTTTCTTTTCTTTTTTTTTTCTTTTCTTTTCTTTTCTTTTCTTTCTAGAAAGGGAGGGGCAGAGGAAGATGGAAAGAGAGAATCTTAAGCAGTCTCCATACCCAGCTCAGAGTCAGACCTGTGGCTCTATCCCACAACCCTGAGATTAGGACAAGTTGGTTGCTTAAGGACTGAGCCACCCAGGAGCCCCCGTTAATTTTCTTGAACACCCTAAGGTAGCTAAGGTCTGTGAGTGATAATTCCAATATCTAGACCCTTCATAGATCCAGTTGTACTTTGTGTTTCTTCCCTCAGTTTTGAACATGTTGTCTTGTATCCTGAAGGTCCTTATCAGTAACATCAGATAGTGTATATAAAAAATTGTAGGGAGGATTTATGTTTACTTCTGGTTGGCGACTGGAGACACTAACAATGTCAGATTTCTTTAATTCTGATTGAGACTGTTTCAAGCTGGGTTTCAGTGCTCAGGAGGGCCAGTCTATTCCTGATTTCCTCTAGGGGATAGCCCTTCCAGATCACAACCCAACTGGAGGGATTACCAAGGCCTCCTGGTTTGATGGGACTTGAATACCATTTTTGTCTTCCTAACCTTAGGAGTCTCTCAGAAACTACTCAGTTTTTGTCCTTTGACTCTTTTAGAATTGGCAAATGTCACTAGGAAAAAGCAGTCCCAAATGAGCTCACATTTCTCTCTATGCTTCCATCTTCTCCAAAGAAATAAGGAGAGAGTGAAAAAAAAAAGGAGAAGAGGAAGGAGAGAGAGTATTTTTTTTTTCTTGAGATTTTTCTAGTTCTCAGCAGGAAGTTATACCAAGGTTATACTGGGTTTAATATTCAGTTTATCACTACTGTTGACTTCCTGTTTTAAATATGTTTTACATACATACTCACATTCTCTCTCATTTTCTCTCTCTTCCTTTTAAACTTTTTTTTCTTCCTTTTAAACTTTTTAACTGATGACTGTTATTGCAAAATGAAGCTTTAATATAGAGCCATACCCCTTATCAGTACCACTCATTTTTGCCCTTCCTATAAGGGTGAGGCTGTATAGTCCATTTTCATTTTGATTGTATTAACTTTTAAATGTTAGAAAGAAAAAAAAAAGTCCAGAATTAATGTTTCTAGGTCTTTCTCCCAAAATGATAAAAAGTTTTTATGCTTTTTACTTGCTCCTTCTCTACTACACTTCTCCCCACATTTGTACAGTGCCATTTCCCAAGTTCTTTCCAAAAATTTGGATTTAAAATTATAGGCTCTTATTCTTTTTACATTATTCTTCTATTTAAAAAAAAAACTTTTAAATGACTACATTAAACTCTTCAAACACAACTTAAACAATTACTTAGATTTAACTATAATTTTTACTAGTTTTATTGCTCATCACTATTACTTGTAGACTATTTTTTTTTAAAGATTGTATTTATTTATTTGATAGAGAGAGAGAGAAAGAGATCACAAATAGGCAGAAGCAGGCAGAGAGAGAGGGGGGGGGAAGTAGGCTCCCTGCAGAGCAGAGAGCCCGATGCGATGCGGGGCTTGATCCCAGGACCCTGAGATCACGACCTGAGCCAAAGGCAGAGGCTTTAACCCACTGAGCCACCCAGGCACCCCCTAGACTATGTTTTTTTTAAAATTTTTTTTCTTGACATATTTTTTTCTGGATCACATTAATTTGATTGAAATAACTTCCTCAAGTACTTTTGTCCTAAAGGAGATATAAGTTCTTGCATATTTAAAGTTGCTTTTTCTTTCCCCATTATGTGAACAATGGTTTAGCTGGGTATAGAATTCTAGAGATACAACCATTCCCTCATAATCTTATAAAAATATTGGTTCACTGTTTTCTAGTACATGGTGTTACAGATTAGAAATCCAATCCCAATCAGATTCACCTTACTTTGTATGGAACTCTCTTCCAGATATTAATATAGCTCCTGCCCTATCCTCCTTCAAATCTTTGTTCAAATTCAACCTGCTCAGTGAGGATTTCTTTTACCAACTCTTTAAACTGCAATCTTCATACTTTCATCCCACTTCTTTATTTTCTTCTTTTTTTTTTAAGATTTTATTTATTTATTTAACAGAGAGAGAACACAAGCAGGCAGAGAGGCAGGCAGAGGCAGAGAGAGGAGCAGGCTCCCCGCCGAGCAAGGAGCCCGATGCGGGACTTGATCCCAGGACGCTGGGATCATGACCTGAGCCAAAGGCAGCTGCTCAACCAACTGAGCCACCCAGGCGTCCCTTCTTTATTTTCTTCTGTAACATTTAACCTCCTAATGTACTATATAACTTATCAATTTTGTTTAGTCTTTGTCTCCCTCCACCAAAATATAAGCTTCAACAGGGTGGAGACTCTTTTCTTCCCTTTAGTTTTATCCTCTTCCTTTGAGCACTGAAGCCTGGCTCTAAATGTCAGCTTCAGGAGGCTGGATTTTTTAATTGTTAAGGATGCCTCCAATTAATCACCAATTCAGCCCTTTTCCCACTTTTAAAATACAGACAGACCTCTCACCCAGCCCAAGCTTTACAGTGGAGCGTTTCTTTGAATGTAAAAACTTCCAGGGTTCTAAACAAAGAGTAGATTACTTTAATGATTAATCAGGTCATTATAAACCCTTAGACGTCTTGACTTTCCCAGTCTCGTATACATTTCTGTTAAGAGGAAAACACTGTACTATAAACAGAGTATTTTGACCAAAGGATTCTGCTATGTGGTAGAAAGGTAATGGGAAAAATGAAAATTCTCACATAAGGACTTTGCCTTTTCCATTTCCTCTCTATTAACAAAAAAGGAAAAATTAAAAAACCATTATTCTGGAAGAGTTCCATGAAAGTAAAACAAAACAAAAAAAAATCAGTAAGATATATTTAGTGCTTAAAAAAATGAAGACTTTTTCCCTCACCATATTTAAACATAATTCTTTTGAGATATTCTAATATTCTCTTCTAGGATTTGCAGCTATTTATAAGAAAAGCACCTTAAAAATGCCAAAGCTTAATAGATTAGTATATTATTTATTACTGCACAACAAATTATCACAAACTTAGCAGCTTAAAACAACACATGTTTATTATTTCTGTGGGTTAACAAGTCTAGTCAGAGTTTAGCTGAGTCTTCTGCTTGGGATCTCATAAGATTGCAATCGGAATGTTAGTTGGACTGAAGTCTCATTTGAAGATTTGACTGGAGAAGGATCCACTTCCAATCTCACTCAGGCTATTGGCAGAATTCACTTCCTAGAGTTGTAGGACTCAGGGCCTTGGCTTCTTACTGTCTACCTCTAGCTGTCTTTAGCTTTTAAGACTACAATCAGCTCCTGAAGGTCACACACAGTCCCTTGCCACATAAGCTTCCTCAATATGGCAAATTACTTCATCAAACCAGCAAGGAGAAGTTTTAAAGTGTTTCCTAGCAAGACAGAGCCCTAAATAACATTACATAGTCACAGAAGGCTTCTCATCACCTTTGTCATATTCTGTTGATTAGAACTGAAAGGAATGGATTATAGAAAGGTGTGAATTCCAGGTGGCAAGGTTCAATCACCTTAGACACCATCTACCATGGTAACTGATTCTTCATGTAACTAAATGAAGTTACATTAGCTTCTTGAATTAGCACGGATTTAAAGACACTCAATGGGTCAAAATTACCTGTAAAACTTTACAGTGTTTAAGAATTGGTGCAATATAAAGTTATAATCTACTTTATCAAATCATACAATGAAATATTTCTTTCAGTTACAATCAATCTTGATTTATTTCATCTCAAAATGTTTAGTATTTTCTATTTTTTGTCTTAAAAACTAAATATTAGGGGGCCTGGGTGGCGCAGTTGGTTGAGCGACTGCCTTCGGCTCAGGTCATGATCCCGGAGTCCCGGGATCGAGTCCCACATCGGGCTCCCAGCTCCATGGGGAGTCCGCTTCTCACTCTGACCTTCTCCCTTCTCATGCTCTCTCTCACTCTCTCACTTTCCTAATAAATAAATAAATAAAATCTTTAAAAAAAAAAAAACAAAAATCTTAAAAAAAAAACAAACTAAATATTAGCTGCTGAGCTGATTATTTTCAATAGTACTATTTACATTTCTTTTTCTTTAAATATATAAGAAGCTTGGTCATTACATCTAAAAAAATTAAATGGAGTTAATTCTAATTCTATGTTTGACTCTTATTTAGTCACTCCCAAAAGCTGAATACCAGTATCTCAGCATACTTTTTATCATACTCTCTAACTCACAAATAAGTAGTATTTTAAGCTACAAATTATTCTGTATCATTATAAATTAAATAATGAGAATTAACATTTTGATTTATTACCTATTTATAACTTGTTATAATATTGATGAATTAACCATGTTAGATCTACATAATTTTAAACCTTGACTGCTTTTAGTAATCTATCTTACAAAAGTGTTCCATAACCATTTCCTAGTGATTTCCATACAGTTTCTTAGAATGCCTAACACATATATTTAAGTTGAAAAATGAGGTCAGACTTTTTCTGATGGACAGTAAGTCTGATTGGAGCTGAATGGGCTAACAGAGGTGACAGGTTTGCCAATTAGACTCTTGTGCTATCCAAATAAAAAAATTTTTCAGCTCCAAGATTTAGATAACAGTATATTTAAGTGCTGTGCTAAGATAACAGCATTTTATAAAACATACCATATTGGCACGGGTATAGAAAATAAACGACATTTCAATTTTTCAGATTCTCCCTGGGTATACTGAATTACTTAAGGTATCTCAAAGTCAAAGTGTAATGAGTACAATTAATAATCACTTAAGTCTTGGTAAAGACTTTCCAATATATTTCCCAGAAATTTGGGAAACCAAATGCCTTTGATGACTGAACAACAAGTCATTTTGCAAGTCATGTAGTTTCCAATTCATTTCTTTTGAGCATTTGAAAGGTGATCTAATTAAGTTGTCAAGTAATAGATGAGTTAAAATAATTGTTCATTATTACTATTTTTGGCACATAATTCATGAGGAGCTCAAAGGATTGGATGGAATTATAATTACCTAACTCCTTCCATTTTTGTTACCTATTTATATTAATATTATAATATGTAAATATATAAATAATGTACTGATGTATAGATAGATATATAATATAGATAATATGTAATAAATATAATAATATATAAATAATATTTCTTAGCACAGATATCTATAAAAATGAAAAAGTAATGGATTTAATACAAAACTGTCTCCTACCTGTGGTAAGTAATATTCATTCATAGTCCCATGAACTAATTGTAGGGAAAACCCAGTTATTTTATTGGGAACTGGATTTCCAACAAAAATTGATGTTTTGTATTTATTATTTACCAAAATTTATTATCTTTGTGTTGTTTTGATTATGTGTTGATAATTGTTAAAATAACTCAACCCAAAAGATAAGTGTATTAACCCTCAGAATCTCATGGTTACTGTCAAGAATACAATTTTAAAATATGGAGTTTATTTTATTTGTGTTTCTATGGGTTTTGGGGGGGGTTGCAGAGAAATAAGACAGAGTAAATAATAAAAGACTTCCATCCATAAAAATGTATTCAGAGTTAAATTCTGTGGAAGAATTAAAATGGAAATGTGAGTTCAAGGAAGAAGAAAGAAATATGGGAAAATTCCAAACATTTTAAAAGATATTGCTCATAAATATGCAGACACAGTAGTGGTATCAAATCATTGTAATATTGAGATTCCTCTGGAAGCTTTTAAAAGAGTAATGAAACAGTTTTATTTTAGAATGTTAATGTGTTACAAAATGCCAAAATTTACACTTTTTGCAATTATTTAAACTAATGGTGAAAAATTTTAACTGCTAACTAAATGTGTTGAGGGGATTCCTAGTCTTAAATGCGTGAGGGAATTCAGAGTTTTTCAAAATTGATTTGCAAGTTTTTAAAACTAAAATGTGAAGACTGCTGCTCTCTACAGCCACCAAGGGCTGAGAATGGCAGCTGCTCTCCAATCCTAGAAGGCCTCTCTGGCACAGGTAGGTTGAGATCATGCTACTGGCACCCACCTGGATTAAAAATTTGTCGACCACCCCTCGTGCAATGGCCAGGCGACTGCAAAAAGGAACAGGTCACCTGCAGCCACTTTCCTCTCTGCCAATCAGAGTGGAACGTCTGCTCCTTCCTTGTTTAGTAACTCGTGTCGCCCATCTATAGCCAATGGCGCCTCAGTACTCTTGCAAGAGTAGGACATGGTCTAGGTTCCAGAAGAACTTGACTCCCGAGCGGGTACCAGCACCTCAGCCATGGCAGAGTCAAGATTAGAACCCATTTATTGGAACCTGGATGAAAGGCAAAGACTTTATTGAAGAGGACATGAAAGGGATTTATTATTAGAACTTGAGCTATAAGATCAAGGTGACTTGATGTAAAATAGTCCCGATAATGGAATCTGCTCAGCGGGGAGCCTGCTTCCCCCTCTCTCTCTGCCTGCCTCTCTGCCTGCTTGTGATCTCCCTGTGTCAAATAAATAAATAAAATCTTTTAAAAAAAAAACAATTAGTCCCAATAAGTGCCAGGGACTTCCAGAATCCACCTGGCTAAGAACAGAATTTTTCCCCAGCTCCTGGGGAAGCAGAAAGCCTACAAACAACAGTGAGAGACCCTCAGCTGATTAAATGGTCCAAAAGTATTCAAACCCAAGACTCCTTACTCTGAAACCTATTATAAATTGTGAATTGTGTCCCGCATAAAGATACGATCAATTCCTAACGCTGGGTAGTGTGAATTATTATCCTACTTGGAAATAGAGTCTGCAGATTTAAATAAGATAAGATAAGATAAAATAAGATAAAATTAAGATGAGGTCATACCAGATTAGGGTGGGACCCCGTCAATGACTGGTGACCTTATGATACAGACACCCATAGAGGGAAGACAACCTTGTGAAGACAGGCAGAAACTGGAACGAAGCAGCTAAAAGCCAAGAAAAACCAAGGATTGGTAGCAACTACCAGAACATAGGAAGAGGCAAGGAAGGATTCTTTAGAGACTTCAGAAAAATCATGGCACAATTAACTCCTTGATTTCAGATTTTTAGACTCCAAAACTGTGAGAATAAATTTCTGTTGTTTTAGGGTACCCAGTTTGTGATATTTGTGACAGTGGTCCTAGAAAACTAATACATCTCCCTATTGAGAAGGTATAAGAAATCTCAGGAAATCTGCCGCTTATTTAATATTTGCTTTTATCCAAGTTCCTAGCCTTTCTAAAGCTCAAATCAGTTCAGCTAAACTCACTGTATACTTACTACTTGTCACAGCACAATACGAGTTTGCATGTTTTTTTTTTTTTTTACGGTTGTGAAAAAAACAAGACCCAACCAGATCCTGACCCCAGGGAGCTTTCAGTCTAGAGAGAAAAAGGCTGGAGGTTAAATAAGAAATTATAAAAATGGAAGGATGATTTCATGTTCTTTCAGTGTTATGCCTGGTCATTGTTTATCAGGCCTGCCCAAGGATTGTTTGATTCCCTGGAATTTACCTTGTTTGACTTTCCTATTTGCTATTTGATTAGAGCTTCCAAAATTACAAGTTACATATTAATTTGCAGATTTCTGTTCAGTAAAAAAAAATAATACCAAAGGTTACAATTTTATTGTCTATAGTACATTAACAATCTTTTCTCCCCAGTAACAGATTTTTTAATATTGGGATATAATTGACATATAACATTGTGTAATTTAAGGTATATAGTATACTAATTTGATACATTTACATTGCAATATGATTGCCATTGTAATGGTAACTAACACCCCTGTCACATCACATAATTATCATTTCTTCTAGTGATGGAAACAACTAACATCTAGTATCGAGTTTAATGTTCATAATACAGCTTGTTGTGTATAATCATTGTACTGTGTATTAGATCTCTGGGACTTATTTCTACTAGTTGCAGATATGTACCCTTAAACAACAACTCTCTTGCATTCCTCCACCTCCTAGCTCCTGATAGCCATCATTTCATTGGTTTTTTTTTTTTTGGTTCAGTTCTTTTTAGATTCCACATATAAGAGATATTGTAAGGTATTTGTCTTTCTTTGCCTGACTTACTTAAAAAAAGAAATCTTTCTTTATGTGCTACATAAACCCCTCTTCCTCAAATGCTCTTAAAAAACAACTTTGCCATCTTCCCAGTTTCTTTATTCATCATTAATGGGTTGAATATATGTTTAACACATGTTGACTTTATTTTCCTACGAAAGCCATGTTTTGTTTTGTTTTGTTTTGTTTTAAAGATTTTATTTATTTAGCTGACAGAAAGGGGAGAGATCCCAAGTAGGTAGAGAGGCAGGCGGGCATGGGGGCGCAGAGCAAGCTCCCCACCGAGCAGAGAGCCCGATGCGGGGCTGGATCCCAAGACCCCGAGATCACGACCTGAGCCAGAGGCAGAGGCTCCAACCCACTGAGCCACCCAGGCGCCCCGAAAGCCATGTTTTTAACTTTGAAAATTATACTTTGACATAGAGCTATTGCAAAGCTTAAATGTTAAAGATTAATATGGATCCTTTAATATGGTAGGTGTTGAATGAGTATCAGCTTTCCCTTAGCAACTGAGAAAAGCCTGGGAGATTCAAAAGAAGTAATCTCGTAGGGACTGTCTTCACTGCCAAGGGACCAGGGTGCACCAAAACAGTTGTGTTATACACTAATTCTTTCATTTATTCTCTTCTTACCCCCTTATCCCTCTTGTTCTTGTCTGGTACTAAGGCAGACATCTTCACTGACAATTTTTAAAACTTCTTGAATTCCTCCATGTTGAAGAGTTGAAACCTTTAATCCCATCACCCCTTTCTTCCACTCTGGAGCCTTAGCTTGCTTTTGGCCTCTTCCCTACCTTGGGAATTCACTCCTGATCCAGCTAACCCACTCCAAAGGCTTCTTATTGGTCTTCTGCAGTGACCCCTTGGTTACAAAAAGTGTCCTTTTATTAGCATTCTTTTTTTTTTTTTTTGGAGAGAGAGCATGCTCAACAAAGGGCGGAGGGGCAGAGAGAGGGAGAGAGAGAATCTTAAGCAGGCTCCATGCCCAGCACCAAGCCCAACAGTGCTCCAAATCAAGACCCTGAGATCATGACTTGGGTCAAAATCAAGAGTTGGATGCTTAACTGACTGAGCCACCCAGGTGCCCCATATTTAGCATTCTTTTTCTTAATCTTTTAGTAGCTTTGTTTAAAGTTACAAGGCAAAATTTATGCTAAATCTAGAATGTTGGTGAATTTGAAAACAAGTCTTGGCAATCTTTGCTACAGTGCAAAAGCAGCAAAGTACAAGCAAGATTTCTGGGGCAAAAACAATTAAGGGAAGGGAACATGCTCAATAAGTTACCCTTGACCTCAGTGGGACACCATCACTCTTGAACTTGTGAAGAACACAAGATTGTTACATAGTAACAATCTTCTAAAAATGGTGCCATTTTTCAGAAGTTAATATGACCTGAAACAGCAATGAATTCAAGCAATTATAGACCTGTATAAGAATCACGATGGGGGCACCTGGGTGGCTCAGTGGGTTAAAGCCTCTGCCTTCGGCTCAGGTCATGATCTCAGGGTCCTGGGATCGAGCCCCGCATTGGGCTCTCTGCCCAGTGGGGAGCCTGCTTCTCCCTCTCTCACTGCCTTCCTCTCTACCTACTTGTGATCTATCTCTCTCTGTCAAATAAATAAATAAAATCTTTAAAAAAAAAAAAAAAGAATCACAATGAATGGTTTCTGCTCAGGTTGAAATGGGCTGGAGAGGAGAGGGGAAAGAATCAAGCCACCTAAAAAACTGGAACCTGGGGAACTTTTTACCTCTGAGAGCAAGAAACAGGGCCAGGTGTTTGGAGGAGCCTGGTGACTTGTGGTGAGTGGATAATAGAGCTAGGCACCATGTGAGACAGAGATAGTTCATTTGTTTATCCACCATTTGCATGGCCAGTTGTATTCCTTTCAGAAATTTACCAACACGTGTTTTCCAAATGCCTTTTAAAGTAAAATTTACAGGGCAATATCTAATTCTTTGTGACAGTGAACATTAGTTTTATTTTTTCTCTTACCTTCAACATGTTATGCTGTCCTTGATATAATGATTTTTAAAATAGATTAATTATATTCATACGATATCGGATGAAGATACGTACCTGAATGCCACGCATAAGAAAACTGGACCACGGTAATTGCTGCCACCCTGTGGGAGAATGAAAGAAATTCAAGATACTGTCACCTCCTTAAGCTTCCTATCACCCTCTGATTTAGACATTTATGTGTCATTCATTTTTTCCTTCAACATTTACATGCGTCAAGCCCTGGCTAGGCTCCGGGGATATGAGACGAGTAAGGTACAGTCTGTGCCCTCAAGGTATGTAGAATGCAGTCATCCAGATACAATGTGTTGTTAAAATGTTGTCGCAGGAGTAAGCACTCTTACTGTGTAGGAGTAGTGGAGAAGCCCAAAGACTTTCCCTAGGAGGGATAATCCACAGGTTCATAGAAAGCCAAGCTGACTGTATTCTTTTCCCACTAGCAGAAAAGGAGATGGGGGAAGATAGAATGCTGACCAGCCTCAAAATCTCAAGAGAGTATGCTGAATATTTTTCCTTCGCCTCTCTGGAAACAACTTCCGCCCTTTTTCATCCTGCTACTCTATTCCTAGAAGGCTAACCCGTTTGGACTGCCTCCATCCCCTCTCCTGCATGTTGAATTCTGGTTCTATTCAGAGCATATTGGTAGTGAGCAAGTGTTAGCAGGAGATCTGCAAAAGGAAGAAGAGTTAGATCATGGTATTTATGCCCGGTTTCCCTCTCATCCAGAGAGTGAGCCCTCAATGAGGGATATCAATTTAATCCCCCCTTCAGACCCCACTGTTACTAGCCCCAGTGTGCTACACTAATCCTTGTGATTTTCCTATATTCTGCCCACACCTTTGTAAATAATCCCTTTAAGTCATCCTAATTTAAACATTGGTTTCCTGTTTCCTTGACTGATAGAGAAAAAAATTAATAAATATATGATTGAATATATGAATTTTATGTAAATAAATGATTGAATTCAATAACTGAGCGAAGGCATGAGTAAACGAATGAATGAGAGCTAGAATAATATGAATGAATGTGTGAGAACTGAATGCAGACATTTGGAGTATATTAATATTTCATGCATGAATAAATGCATAATGACTAAGCAAATGAATGATACCCATGTGAAAACATGAATGGAAGCATAAATGAAGAATGAATTCATAAAAACATGAATCGAGATAATTTTTAAATAATCTGAATGCCTGACTTCACCATCTCCCCAGGGTCCCATCTACCAGAACAAATGAAAAGAAAAGAAATGATGAGCTTCATTCCAAATCAGGCGTATTATATGAAAACAGAGTTTAGACAGAGGCACTCAGAGATTAGACTAGGGGTAAAAAATCAATAAAAAGATAAGTTAACTTCAAAGGAAAAAGGAAGACAGTAAAGGTGGAGATTTCCATAGAGAGGCAGAAAACAAAGATGAAATAGAATAGAAAGAGTAAGTTCCCTTTCTCTAGAGGAAATCAACAGTGGTTCACAGACTAAGAGACAAGGAGCCATGAGCTAGGAACACAGCCAGTAAATATTGCCATGGGGATCAATTAAGCCACGGATGGGAGAAACTGGGAAGCTTTTAATTGCCACATGTAGATGCCAAGGTGGGATGGTGAATGAAATATTTTTTCTTAAAACTCAAAATCATCCATTAAACTACTGGTTTATGTTGCAAAAATCTCTTTCCAAAGGATCATGGTCATTAGTATAAGGTCACAGATTTAACTCACTTGCTCTGAACATGAGACCCTGGTCAAGATTCAGAGCTTAAACATTCAGGGGATGGAATTAGAAGCAATTTAAAAGTCATAAAACACCAAATGATAATCTGAGTTCATGTTTCTTAACTTCCCTTTTCCCCAAGTTCAAATGTTTACCTAATAATTTAAAAGGGATAATAGAACACATCCATATTTATAAGTGTAGTCCAAGAAGGATACAATTTTAATGCTAGAAACCTTACGTAAATACTGAAAAGTATAAAAACTATCATTCAGGAAAACGGCCATGACTTTTGCTCTGGAAATCTCATTTCTGAAGAAAGGAAAAACAAATATAAAAAAAGATGCACAAACAAGAATATTCACTGCAGCACTGTTCATATAAATTTTTTTAAAAACATAAATGTCCAGGGGCGCCTGGGTGGCTCAGTGGGTTAAAGCCTCCGCCTTCGCCTCAGGTCATGATCTCAGGGTCCTGGGATCGAGCCCCACATCAGGCTCTCTGCTGAGCGGGGAGCCTGCTTCCCTCTCTCTCTCTCTCTCTGCCTGCTTCTGCTTGCTTGTGATCTCTCTCCCTCTGTCAAATAAATAAATAAAAATCTTAAAAAAAAAAACCATAAATGTCCATTATCAGCAGACTATAAAGCAATAGCTAATAACAGGTAACACTTGGCAAGTGTTGATCTACATATAAATATTAACTCATTTAAGCCTCACATGAATCTTGAGAAATAAGTACCATTATCATAACCATTTTAGAAATAAGGAAACTGAGGCAAAAAAAGTTCAATTTACATTCACAAATCTAGAAATTGATGGAAAGAACATTTAGACTCAAGCAATCTGGTTCAGTATCAAAGCTTGTAAAACTATATCATACTGTCTATATATAATTAAAATTTTCATATAAATTCATCTTCATCGATGCAGAAAAGCACTGATATTAAAAAATAGGTTCCAGAACTGCACATGTAGCCAGATCCCATGCATGTAAAATTATAAACACAAACACAAAGAGATACCTGGATGAATGGTCACCAAAATGGCAATTTTTTTATAATTAGCATATGTCATTTTAACAAAAATGATAAAGCTAATGTCACAAAGTTAAGCAACATCTTAGCTGGATATTCATCTGCTTCACACCTAGGAACATCATGCTTTTTCAGCTATTGCCATTCCTATTGTAGGTTGAGGCCCCCTGGTCGCTATTCTGGCCTTGTTGCAGCATCCACACCATTTTGCCTGTGGTGGTTTAATGCTATCTACCAGCCTCTGCCATTCTAGAATCCCAACATCCCCACCGACATCGAGAAGTTCCATTTCAGGGGCGCCAGGCTGGCTCAGTCGGTAGAGTGAGTGACTTCTGATCTCCAGCCTGTGGAAAGCAGCGATTACAAAGCTTTTTGCTTAAATGTCAGTGGCTTCTTAAATTCCGGTGCATTTCTTATTACCTTAGTAAAGAGAGCGTCTAGCCCTCCTGGGGAACACAGGTAGGTTATGAGTTCTTACACCTTGTTTAATAAATCCATTCTAATATTCTTACACCAAGAACCAACTCAATACCATGCCAAGAAAGTTCTGGAAACTCCACTTCATTTACCGTAGGCTTTCATCATGTTCGGGTTTGCATCATCGCAGAAAACTCTAGGAACCAATTGCAGTGTCTCTGCTGGACATTAAGTCCTGAGTCACCACGGAGTCCACCTTCTTTAGCATACTGGATACTCTTTCCACTGTAATAACACCTTCAAGATCCACTCACATCTTTTTCTCCTTCCTGATTATGTAACTAAAGTTCTGCAATCCCTTTGATGTAGAAACTACTTACTCTTAGAACAGGGTTCATATTTTACTTCTAAAGCTGGGTTTAGAGCAGACTCTGGTTATAAGTCTGAAGGGGTAGTGGAGGAAGACCTCGAAGAAAGCCAGTATCATCTTGTGAGGTACCTGCCTCATGTAAGGTCTCTTATGCATAGTGTTCAGGCAAGAGGAGACTTTTCTTCAGCTCTAACAGCTGGTAAGTCTCAGGAAAATCTGAGGTTTAAGATTCCCAGACTCATGCACCAAAATGTCCCTATCCCAGGTCTCAGGGGCCCTTTCTCTCCCTATTGGGGGACTGATTTGATGCAGGAGACCCGTTGAAGCTGTGCACTAGTCTCCTTTGCAGCTCTGCCATTCTCGTAATCAGATCCGAGCCTGATTTTCAGGATCCTGCAGACGGGTCTACTTTTGAGTTGCCATTGAGGCCTTCTGGCTTTCAGAGCATTTTTAGGTTGGCAATTACCTAACATAAGCCTATTGTTTTCTTTTTCTAAGGCCTCCCATATGGTTACAAAGGAGAATCCCATTCTGCAATCCTAAAAATTATCAATGACTTTATACTAATTTAGAGAAGCAGGGAGTTGGTCTCCCAACGCCTTGCCCTCCATCTGCACCCAATCCCAACTGATTATAGAGGAAAGCCTTAGAAATAAGCTAGTATATGCTAAGGGTTGTTACTATCCCACTTAACCACCAGTGATAGGAGTCTTTAACCACATTCAGGTAGACAGTAATCTCTCTCTTTTTTTTTTTTTTTTTACAATTTATCTATTTGAGAGAGAGAGAGAGAAAGGATGAGTGGGGTGAGGGGCAGAGGGAGAGCGAGAGAGAGGCAGAGAAGCAGATTCCCTGCCCAGCTCAGAGCCTGACATGAGACTCATCCCAGGACCCCAAGATCATGACCTAAGCTGAAACCAAGAGTTGGAAGCTAAACCCACCAAGCCAACCAAGTGCCCCAACAGTAATCCAACTCTTAAATCCCAACCTATAGGTCTTTTCTCTTCCTCAGCCTGGATTTGTTGGCAAAAGCCCACTCTTGACAGCCATGTAAAGTATTCCCAAGCCAAACCTCCCAGCTTTTGGAAGCATGAGTGTGTAGGTATCAGACAAATGATCCTGGACATTTTACATATGCTCTCACTCAAACTCTCAGCCCCATTGGCTACAGGAGGATGGGGATATCTGCCTCCTGAGGACACGCACAGGTAATTCATATATGATAGAAGGTGAACGGCCAGGAAGCTTTGTAAAAGTTGATCACTTTCACTAGTCATTAGGAAAATTAAAAAATATAACAATGAAATATAAATTTTTCACCCTTAAAAATGGAAAAACTGGAAAATATTGCTAAAATTCAGTATTGGTAAAAATGTAGCTAAGGAACTATGAAATACATATGTACATACATAAATACTTACATAGATCATGCCTTATCAGTTTTGATCCATGAATTTTGGAGATACAGTATTTTTGGAAACCAAGTTGGTGGTGTCTGTCAAAATTTTACAAGCCCATATCTTTTCATCTAATGATGTTACTTCTAGAGATTTATTCTACAAAAGTATAAGCAAATATAAGACTTTTATGCATACTTATAGCAGCATGGTTCTAAGATCAAAATATCAGAAGCACCCTGACAACCCATCAGCAAGAGAATTCTTAAATAATTTATGGAATATCCACACTATGCAACCAGCAGAGTAAAATACAGCGAAGTGGAAAGGTGATAAAGAAATGTCAAATAATGAACAAGATATAGATCATAGTTCTATTTATGTAAAATCACTACACATACTTATAAGATCATTAAAAAGTTTAAAAAATAACAAGTGGGACTGGAAAGGGTAGCGTTGAAGGAGACTCTCATTTTTCCTATACATATTTCTGTATTGTTTGAATTTTTATTATGTGCATGTATTATCATATAATTTTTAAAAATGTGACCTGCGCTCACCTGTGCAAGATAGTAAGATTGTACTAAGGAATCTAATTATATGCATCTGAATCTGGTACAGAAAATAGGGGATTCATTATATTGGCCAATACTAGCAGTCTGCTGTTGAATTTTCAACTCGTTCCATCATTAATAACCCAACACTTATTTAAGCTAAAGGAGAATTGCATTCTTTGGTTTTCTAGTGTGAACAAAACAGAAGATCGCATGTGATATGTTCATTTCTTCCAACCAATAATTACTGATTGCCTTCTGTGTCTGTGCACCTGTGCTAGGGTTTGGGTGTCATGGGCCCTGCCCTAAACCAGTGAGACTAAAAATTATAACGAATAAACAAGCAAAAAAGTAAATAATAGTAAAACAAAATACATTTTGATATATGACAAATGTCATAAAAGAAAAAAAGTATTGTAAAGAATGAATTGTAGTGGACAGAATGAGGCATAAGATTGAACGATTCCAAAGTCTGCGTTCTCTCTACTTGGGAGGAAAAATATTTTTCTTTTACCCTTCTAGGTTCTTGACCAAGACTCCCTGTAATAAAAGCTACGAAACTTATAAGGCAGTGTGTGTGTGTGTGTGTGTGTGTGTGTGTGTAATGAGAGAGAGAGAGAGAGAGAGAGAGAGAAAGTGCCAAGCTGATAAGCAGGTCCAGGGCTGAAAGGCAAATATGAAAATGAAAAGCCTCATCTCAACATCATGGAGGGGGCACCCTCATCTGGGCCCAGGGGAAGGGAGAGAGGATACAGAGATGGTCTCCCTCACCTTCAGATGTGAAGAGTCAGCTCTGGCTGGCTGCCTCTCTTCCTCTTTTGGCCTTTATCTCAAAGAGAAGTGATGGCAACACCCCATGCCCCGTGGACTTCCCGGATGCATGCTGTGGCTTAGCGGAGGTGTGGCATGGAAGTGGTGCCTGGCCCAGAGCAAGAACCTTGTGCAGCCCTGAGGATCATTTGCAGACCTGAGGAAGATGGAGCAGATGCTTGATCATGAGACATGGAGCTCGGAGTTAAATAGCCTCTGTGTGCTTTGCGCTCCACTTGGCCGCCATCAGTCGGCGTGGAGGAGTACTCGAGGAGAGACAGTAAGGAACAATGGGTCTCTCCCAGAGACTCTTTTTCAGACTAAGTAAGAAATCCTAGAAAAAAGGCCTCATATCCTCTACAAGTCTGCTTGCTTTGACCACAGCCAGAAATCTGGATGATGTAAGGAAATGTAACACCCCCTCTGGAAAAAGTAGGTTTGGCTATACCATTTTTTTTTTAGATTTTACTTATTTATTTGAGAGAGAGAGAGAGCATGACAGAGAGAGAGAGAGCATAGGGTGAGGAGCAGCAGAGAGAGAGGGAGAAGCAGACTCTCCACTGAGAAGGGAGCCCAACAGGGGGCTTGATCCAAGGACCCTGAGATCACAGCCTGAGCCGAAGGCAGATGCTTAATGACTAAGCCACCTAGGCTTAAACCATTTCTGCTCAGAGGCTCTATTTCTCTCTTTGACAGGAAATGGGAATGCTGACTGGATGTCACTTTGTCTACACTTATGGATCATCAGCATCACAATTTCTCTTTAGAGGATTTGTACTGGGCCAACAACTTCATGTTTTTTCATTAACACAGCCCTGCAGGTACTAGACTTGCTACCACATGACATGGCTCTCAGTGTGCACAAAGTTGAAGTCATGGACTGGGATCCCTGGGCCTTTGGGATATGGATTTTGAGGACTTGATATTGGACATCCAGTGTGAGTCCTGGAATGCAGATGGCAGGGGGACCATTACAGAGAAACCTACCACCACAACCTTTTCTTTGTGACTCAGGGCAAAATTCATGGAGATGCCAATCAAGGAAGAGATATAGGTCATGTAATACTAAAGATGATCATGGTGATGATAGCTCATATTTATTAATGCCACTACTAATATAATAAATATTTACTATTAGTATTTAATACTAAGTAGCTAAAGTAAGACTGACACAAAGTGGTGCATGAAGAGGGCTCCATTATAAGAGCAGACCCTATGTTCTTAGAGGAGGTTGGAGTGGGAAGAGATTATTTGGCGTTGGAACACCTGCAGAGGTTCCTTCCAGTCACTGGGATTCCACTTGGGCCTTAAGGGATGGACAGGGTTTAGAAACCACCTGCAACAGGAGCTCTCTTTCCTGATACTTCAGAAGCTTTCCAAGGCCTGCTTCTCCTCCCTCCCTCTTCCCTGCTGCTCTGCACTCTATACTGCGTATTTCTTGAATGCAGAAAATGTCTTGATCCTTCCTTGGTGCCTCACCGGTGCCCAGCAAATGGGTGTTGGACTAAACCTGCTGCTTGCAGGGGCCCCTTGATTTGGTTAGTAAGCATGACTAATTTGGGTAAAAAGCAGACAATCTATGACCACATTCATCATGGCTGTGGTTTAATATTTCCCTGACACAAGTCTGGACTTGACCTTTTCCCAAGCAGGACTCGGGAAGGACACTGACATGTGGAGGATGAAGGCAGTATCTCTTCCTGTGGAAACTTCTGCTGGAGATGGGAGCTGGACACATTCAGAGGGTGCACAGAGGGCCCAGAGAAAGACCCAGGCCTTTGCAGGAGACACTACTGTGGCTCCTTGTGCTATAGGATCCAGCCATTCTCATATTTAGCAAGGCTCTTAATTATCTGCTTATGCAAACCAAGCCCCAGCTTTTAATGATTGCTGCCCTACAGAGTTATTTGGAAAATTGAAGATTATAGATGTAGAGAAATTACGGTGCATAACAAACATTAATAAGTAGAAGTTACTTATTAATTAATAAGACATTAATAAGACACAGTTACTTGTGTCTGGAATAGAAACAGCAGACATGGCTGGTAGAAACACAGGGCTGTGCCCAACAGCGAACACGAACAACAGATCATTTAGGGCAAGAGGTACTTCTGGCCCCCATGCTTTCCTTAGGGATTGAGGGGAGAGCCTCTCTGGGCTCTGGGAGCTATGAGGACAGCCCAGATATTGCGGAATGCCACTGCCTTCACCAAATTCACAAGTGTGGTGCTAGGAATATGCCGCTGCTCTTGCTGGATCATGTATCTGCACTCACACACTTCTCTCCCATCACTCTTACCACCCTTGTCCCAACTGATGCTGAAGACCTTTGCGTACATTTGCCTTCTACCCCTGCGACTGCACTGAGGAGGCATCTGGTATGACAGTCCAGACAGGCTTGGGCACAGAGAGTGGGGAGAAAGTGTGCAGCCTTAAAGGGCCCTCATGGGAAAGCATGCTAAAGTCTTAATATTCAGAGAGATTCGCACACCTACCTTATCGGATGGCCCCTTGGTTGTTTCTCTTCTCCCAGTTCCTCAATTCCTGCAGGATGCAGCCCGGAGCTACCCATCACCCAAATCATTGTTCCCCATCTGTGTTCTTTTTAAAATACTTCTCATTTTGCCTCCTTGCATAGTCTATATACAAATAGGGCACTGATGGGGTTCAGGACACACTACCCCCAAATATGGCACCTTGACATCTTAAATACCTTCAGCTGAAGGAATTTGAAAAAAACGCTAGAAGCAAGGTCACTCTGACCTCCCATCTCTCTTCTTTCCTGAAATCGGTCATAAAACTCCCATGTGAAAGGTACCCTCCCCGTGGCAAGAGAAGGAAAGACATATTTATTATGGAGATGGGAATTTGGAGCCAAGAAATCTACACAAACAAACCTTGCTAAACTCACCTTAATCTTCCTAGTTATTCTACACTATTGACCACCCCTAGCCCAAACCCCTTTGTCTTGACAATTCTTCACAAAGCTATTGGGCTTTTTTGTCTAAAAGATATGAAAGCTTTCTGCTGTACTCATTTATTCTGGTCTTCATTCTCTTGTGAAGGCTCTCATGTACATATAAGAATTCAATAAATGTGTATGATTTTTTTCCAGTTAATCTGGCTTTGCCAGTTTAATTTTCAGACCCAGTCAGGGACATTAAGAGGTTTGAAGAAAACTATTTCCTCCTTATGGCATCAAAGAGACAGGACTCATGGGAAGGAGATTTTTTTAAAGCAGAAGTGTCTGGAAGGGGTAAAACAGAACAGAAGCGGTATGCTGACATCTAGGGGAAGGGATGGAAGGCTTTTCTTCCCCCATTTTTTCCTTCCTTACTTCTTTCCCAAGGAATGGTCCTTATACCGGATAAGAAGTGCCTAAAATTAAGGCTGTGGATTGGTTCATGGCACTAAAAGTCTGGTTCATCTATCTGCAAGAATTTGATGCAAGGGTTATATTTTATTCTGCTGAAAAAAGATATCCATTATCATTCTCTTTCTCCTGTACTTCCTTCAGCCTTTTCATCTAATTATTTTCCCAGGCTTCCCTATGGCAAACTATGCCTCAGATTTTACCTTGTTGGTCATTACAGTTATTTTCCTCTAGCAAGAAATCTTACCAAAAGTATATATAAAGAAATGCCTTGCTTCGGAATTGCTAAAAAACGAAAATAGACCAAAAATGCCCCTTGAAATGATTGAGAATATATCCTAACATGAACTGATCAAATATCAGTGAAATGATTTATCTCTCAAAATATATTACTAAAGGATACATATGTTTAAAGGTAAAAATCATCATTCTCATACAAATATAAAATGAATGTGTCAGGGTTTTTTTTTTAATTACTTCATGAGCCAATAGAGAAACCAGCAAGTTAATAGAATTGGCTTGAACGAGAATTCAAAGGAAGAGCTAAATAGGTGTGTTTACATTGCAGAAATGAATTGACATATAGATACAAAACTGGCTTTTTACAGCAGGGTGGGGAGAAAAATCAATTGCCCCTTCGCTGCACAGAATTCATTTGCACATTTATGGCCAAGAGTCATTTGCATTGTTCTTGCTTATCTCCCATTTATAGAGTTATAAATAGATCAAGGAAAATCAAAGGAGGAGATAATTTGGAAAGATGCGCAAGATAGAACGCTCAGTAATCTTTTTTTTGCCATTTCAAAGTCTTGCACAAATTTTCCTGAATGTTAAGTCAAGATGCTTAATTCTTTGTCTACAGTGTATAGTTCATATTTGTTAAAAGATAATCTGATACTGGGCGCCTGGATGGCTCAGTCAGTTAAGCATCTGACTTTGTCGAAGTCATGATCTCTGGGTCCTGGGATCATGCCCTCCCTTGAACTCCCTCCTCAGCAATGAGTCTGCTTCTCTCTTTTCCTCTGCCCCTCCCTCAGCTTGTGCTTTCTCTGTCTCTCTCTCTCAAATAAATACATAAAATCTTTTTTAAAATTCTGATATTTCTGGTATGGCTTTTTATTATTATTCAAAATGAAGAGAGGAGTTCTAGTTTTGTATTGGTGTGAGCAATTCATTACCTATAAAATTTGTGGTTTTTAAAATTTTTTTAATTTAAATTCAATTAAAATATACTGTATTATTCGTTTCAGAGGTAGAATTTAGTGATTCATCAGTTGCATAAAACACCCAGTACTCATTACATCACATGCCTTCCTTAATGTCCATCAACCATTTAGCCCATCCCCTCACCCACCTCCCCTCCAGCAACCCTCAGGTTCTTTCTTACAGTTAAGAGTCTCTTACGGTTTGTCTCCCTCTCTGTTTTCATCTTATTTTATTTTTCCTTCCTTTCTCCAAGCTGCATCTGTTCTGTTTCTTAAATTCCACATATGAGTGAAATCATATACTGTTTGTCTTTCTCTGACTTACTTATGTCACTTAGCATAATACCCTCCAGTTCCATCCACATTGTTGCAAATGGCTAGATTTCATTCTTTTTGATGGCTAAGTAATATTCCATTGTATATAGATACCACCTCTTCTTTATCTATTCATCAGTAGATGGACATCTGGGCTATTTCCATATTTTGGCTATCGTGAACATTACTGCTGAAAACATTGGGGTGCAGGTGCCTCTTCAGATTACTGTTTGTATCCTTTGGACAAATGACAAATAATGCAATTGCTGGGTTTTTTAAAACTTTTTGAGGAATCTCTATACTGTTTTCCACAGTGGCTGCACCAGTTAGCATTCCCACCAACAGCATAAGAGGGTTCCTCTTTCTCTGTATCCCCATCAAAATCTGTTGTTTCCTGAGTTACTCATTTTAGCCATTCTGACAACTATGAGGTGATATCTCATTGGGGTTTTGATTTGCATTTCCCTGATGATGAGTGATGTTGATCATCTTTTCATGTGTCTGTTAGCCACATGTATGTCTTCTTTGGAAAAATGTCTATTCATGTCTTCTGCCCATTTTTTATCTAGATAATTTGGTCTTAGGGTGTTCTGTTTTATAAGCTCTTTATATATTTTGGATACTAACACTTTATCAGATATGTTATTTGCAAGTATCTTCTCCATTCCATAGGTTGCCTTTTAGTTTTGTTGATGTTTCTTTCTCTGTGCAGATTTTTATTTTGATGAAGTCCCAATAGTTTATTTTTGCTTTTGTTTCCTTTGCCTCAGAAGACATATCTAGTATGAAGTTGCTATGGTTGATGTCAAAGAAGTTGCTGCCTATGTTCTCCTCTAGGACTTTTATGGTTTTAGGTCTCACACTTAGGTCTTTAATCAATTTTGAATTTATTTTTGAGTATAGTGTAAGAAAGTGGCCCAGTTTCATTTTTCTGTATGTTGCTGTCCAGTTTTCCCAACACCACTTGTTGAAGAGATTGTCTTTTTTCTGTTGGATAGTCTTTCCTGCTTTGTAGAAGATCAATTGACCATAGAGTTGAGGGTACATTTCTGGGTTCTTTATTCTGTTCCATTGATCTACATATCTATTTTTGTGCCAGTACTATACTGTCTTGATGATTACAGCTTTGTAATAGAGCCTAAAGTTTGGAACTATGATGCTTCCAGCTTCGGTTTTCTTTTCAACACTCCTTTGGCTATTCAGGGTCTTTTCTGGTTCCACACAAATTTTAGGGTTGTATGTTCCAACTCTATGAAAAATGCTGATAGTATTTTGATAGTGATTGCATTGAATGTGTAGATTACTGTGGATAGTATAGACATTTTCACAATATGTGTTCTTCCAATCCATAAGCATGATATGTCCTTCCATTTCTTTGTGTCTTCCTCAATTTCTTTCATATGTGTCCTATAGTTTTCAGAGTACAGATCATTTACCTCTTTGGTTAGGCTTCCTCCTAGGTATCTTATGGTTTTTGGTGTGATTTTAAGTGGGATCAATTCCTTAATTTCTCTTTCTTCTGCCTCATTGTTAGTGTATAGAAATGCAACTGATTTCTGTGCATCGATTTTATATCCTGTGACTTTGCTGAGTTCCCGTATCAGTTCTAGCAATTTTTTGGTCGTGTCTTTTGGGTTTTCTACATAGTGTATCATGTTGTCTGCAAAGAGTAAAAGTTTGACTTCTTCTTTGCCAATTTGAATACCTTTTATTTCTATGTTGTCTGACTGCTGAGGCTAGGACTTCTAGTACTATGTTGAACAACAGTGGTGAGAATGGACATCCCTTATGCATTCCTGACCTTAGGGGAAAAACTCTCAGTTTTTCCCCACTGAAGATGATATTCACTATGTGTTTTTTATACATGGCTTTTATGATATAAGGTATGTTCCTTCTATCCCTACACTATGGAGAGTTTTTATCAAGAAAGGATGCTGTATTTTGTCAAATGCTTTTCCTATATCTATTGAGAGGATCATATAGTTCTTGTCCTCTTTTATTAGTGTGGTAGATCGCATTAATAATAATCACATGAACTACCCTTGCAGCCAGGAATAAATCGAACTTGGTCATGGTGAATAATCCTTTTAATGTACTGTTGGACCCTATTAGCTAGTATCTTAGCGAGAATATTTCCATCCATGTTCATCAGGGATATTGGTTTGTAATTCCCCTTTTTGGTGGAGTCTTTGTCTAGTTTTGGGATCAATGTAATACTGGCCTCATGGAAAGAGTTTGGAAATTTTCCTTCCATTCCAATTTTTTGAAACAGTTTCAGAAGAATAGGCATTAATCCTTCTTTAAATATTTGGAAGAGTTCTGGAGAGAGGCCATAGAGCCCTGGACTCTTGTTTGTTGGGAGATTTTTTTATTATTGCTTCAATTTCTGTGCTGGTGATGGATGTGTTCAGGTCTCCTATGTCTTCCTGTTTCAGTTTTTGTAGTTTATGTGTTTCTAAGAATGCATACATTTCTTCCAGATTCCTTAATTTGTTGGCATATAATTGCTTATAATATTCTATTATAATTGTTTGTATTTCTTCGGTGTTGTGATCTCTCCACTTCCATTCATGATTTTATTTATTTAGATCCTTTCTCTTTTCTTTCTAGTAAGTCTGGCTAGGGGTTTATCAATCTACCGATTCTTTCAAAGAACCAGCTCCTAGTTTCATTGATCTGTTCTACTATTTTGTTTTGTTTTGTTTTTAATTTCTTTATTATTAACTTCTGCTAGAATCTTCATTATTTCTCTTCTCCTACTGGATTTAGGCTTTATTTGCTGTTCTCTTTCCAGCTCCTTTAGGTGCAAAGCTTAGTTTGTATATTTGAGACTTTTCTTTTTCCTTGAGAAAAGCCTGTATTGCTACATACTTCCTTCTTAGGACTGCCCTTCCTGCATTCCAAAGGTTGTGAACTGCCATTATTTTCATTTTCATTTTTCTTTCATGTATTTTTTAAATTCTTCTTTAATTTCCTTTTTGGCCCATTCATTCTTTAGTAGGATGCTCTTTAACCTTGTGTTCCTTCCAAATTTTTTCTTGTCATTGAGCACAAGTTTTAAAGGATTGCAGTCTGAAAATTGCATGGTATCTCAATTTTCTTTGTATTGGTTGAGACCTGATTTATGATTCAGTATGTGATCAATTCTGGAGAATGTCCCATGTGCACTTGAGAAGAATGTATATTCTGTTCTTTTAGGGTAGAATGTTCTGAATATATGTTAATTCATATATTCACACTGAACCACCACATCTGGTTCACTGTGTCATTCAAGGCCCTTGTTCCCTTGTTGACTTTTTGCTTAGATGATTTGTCCATTGTTGTGAGTGGTGTGTTAAAGTCTCCAACTACTATTGTATTATTATCAATGTGTTTCTTTAATTTTGTTATTAATTGGTTTATATATTTGACTGCTCCCAAGTTAGGGGGATAAATATTTACGATTGTTAGATCTTCCTGTTGGATAGACCTTTTTATTATGATATAGTGTCCTTCTTCATCTCTTATACAGTCTTTGGTTTAAAATCTAGTTTGTCTGATATAAGGATTGCTACCCCAGCATTCTTTTGATGTCCATTAGCATGATAAGTGGTTCTCCACCTTCTCACTTTCAATGTGGAGGTGACTTTGGGTGTAAAATTAGTCTCTTGTAGACAGCATATTAATGGGTCTTATTTTTTTATTCAATCTGATACCCTATATCCTTTGATTGGAGTATTTAGTCCATTTACATTCAGAGTAGTTATTGAAAGATGTGAATTTAGTGCCATTGTATTACCTGTAAAGTTGCTGTTGCTGTAGATTATCTCTGTTCCTTAATGGTCTCTGTTACTTTTGGGCTTTTTCTTCACTCAAAGGATCCCTTTTAATATTTCTTGCAGGACTGGTTTAGTGTTCACAAATTCCTTTAGTTTTTGTTTGTCCTGGAAACTCTTTATCTCTCCTTCTATCCTGAATGACAGCCTAACTGAATATAGTATTCTTGGCTTCATATTTTTCCTGTTTAGCACTCTGAATATATCATGCTAGTTCTTTCTGACCTGCCAGGTCTCTGTGGACAGGTCTGCTCCCAGCCCTATGTTTCTACACTTGTAGATTAAGGATTTCTTATTCCAAGCTGCTTGCAGGATTTTCTCTTTATCTCTGAAATTTGCAAACTTCACTATTACACATGGAGGTGTTGACTTATTTTTATTGATATTGAGGGGGGTTCTCTGTACCTCCTGCATTTGAATGCCTATTTCCTTCCTCAGATCAGGGACATTCTCAGCTATAATTTGTTCAAATAAGCCTTGTGCTCCTCCCTCTCTATCTCCCTCCATATATTCTGGGAACCCTATTATCTGAATATTATTTCACCTTATGGAATTGCTGGGTTCTAGAAGTCTCCCTTCATGATCTAGTAGTTGTCTTTCTCATTTCTTTTCAGCTTCTTTACTTTCCATCATTTTGTCTTTTGTATTACTGATACCTTCTTCTGCTGCATTTATCCTCACTGTTAAAGCCTCCATTTGTGACTGCATCTCAGCAATCTCATTTTTAATTTTGGCCTGGTTAGATTTTAGTTCTTTTATTTCTACAGTAAGGGATTCTCCAGTGTCTTCTGTGCTTTTCTAAGCCCAGTTAGTATCTTATAATTGTAGTTTTAAATTCTAGTTCAGACATCTTACTTATATCTATATTAAATCCCTGGCAGTGAGTACTACCACCTGTTCTTTCTTTTGGGGTGAATTTCTCCATTTCATCATTATGTCCAGAAAAGAATAGAAGGAAGAGAGAGAAAAGACAACAATAACAACAACAACAGGGAGGGGAAAAAAACCCAAAAAACCAGAAAAAAAAAGAAAGAAAATCAAACAAGAAATAAAACAGAACATAACAAAAAACTAGATCCTGGGTATATTTTGGTTTGTTTTTTAAAAGAAACTTGATCCCAAAATAGGAAAGAAAAGGAAAAAATGTATATATATATATATATATATATATATATATATATTATATATATATATAATATATATTATATATATAATAAAATACAATGAAAGGAAACCCAAAATAAAAATATATAACTATATATAAATTAAAATTAAATAAGAATAAAAAGGAATTGAAAAAATAAGAAAATAGCTGAAAAATGAAACTGAAAAACTAAAGAATAAAAAACAAAAACAAACAAAAACAAAAAACTACAAATGCTATATACTATTTTCCCCAAGAGCTGAAATTTTGCAGTTCTCTGTGATCCGTAAACTTGGCACTAGCAGTTGTTCTGCTGGTTTTCCAGGGAAGGGGCCTTTTGGCGCTGATTCGCAGGTACCCTTGCACTTGTGGAAATGCGCTACCTAAGTCAGGAGGCTCGACTTGGTGTAAGCGGCTCCCAATTCCACTATGTGGTGCTATTTTGCTCCCTGAAGGCTCTCAGCACCAGTAGGAGGGATGAAAATGCCAGCACCCCAATCTCTGGCCCTGGAGCTGAAAATCTACAACCCCCACTCTTCAGTGAATCCTCACAGAATGAGTCAATCACTTTTGCCTCTCTGGTTTCCATTTGAAGTCTGTGTTCACCCAGCTTGTGACCAAGTGTTTTTACCTCAGCCATGTGACTGAGTTTCAAGTCTCCAAATTTCACGATTTTTGCAGTGCAGACCCATGCTGTTCTTCCTAGGGGGAGGGAGGGGGATTCTCACCTGGGTTCTGCCTTTTGCTGGGTCTCTGCCCGGAGAGGGGTCACCCGAACAGTGGTTCGCATCTTATGGCAACACCCAGCGGAAAGCAGGTGTCCAGACTCGCTGTTTTTCTGCCAGCTTTTCTGCTCTGATGCCCGGGAACTCTGCTACACTTAGGCACCCCCGTTCTCCTTGTGACCCCAGGGGTCCTGAGACTACACTGTCCTACCTGGTATTCTGCCCCACTTCGCAAGTTGAACACCTATAAGCCAGAGATGTCCGCACTGTAGCAGACTCCTAAAGTTCCAATTTTGCACTATATTACTTACAATACTTTGCAATAGTCTCCTTAAGCTGGCTCCGTCCCTACTGCTGTATCATCCCATATATCACCCTGCATTCAAATGTCCGTACCTCCTACCTTCCAAAAAGTTGTCCCTTTTCTATTTGTAGGATTGCAGCATTTCTTTTCTCAGATCTCCGATGGACTTTGCAGGTGTCAGAATGATTTAATACTATATAGCTAATTCCAAGGACCAGATGAACTTAGGATCCCCTACTCCTTTGCCCTCTTAACTCCTCGAGCCCAAGATTTGTGTTTGACAAAGAAAAAAATGATGACTGTAAAACATTTTTTTGCTAATCTGGATATGTTTACATATGTATATTTTACTGAGGAATATGATAGTAGGATATATCAATGTTAGGGTTGGAAATAAAAGCACAGGATTTCCTTTTAAATTTGAGTTTCAGATAAATAATGACTTTTTAGTATTATTATGTGTCAAATACTATAAGAAAAAAGGAAAAATGACTCTTAGGTAGGCAACTACATTTCCACCTCACTAAGCTAGGTTTTTTTTTTTTTAAGTTTTTTTGTATATTTATTTGATAGAGAGACAGAGAGAGAAAACCAGTAGGCAGAGAGAAAGGCAGAGAGAGAGGGGAAAGCAGGCTCTCTGCTGAGCAGAGAGCCAGATGCGGGGCCCGATCCCAGGACCCCGAGACCACGACTGGAGCTGAGGGCAGAGGCCCTAACCCACTGAGCCACCCAGGCGTCCCTCACTAAGCTAGGTTTTACTCTGAGTTTTTAATTGTGAAGAGATAGTCGTTGCAGGACATGGAATAAGCTGAAAGTTTTAGAGGTTTTTAAACTTTACTTTTATTACTCATTGTAGTCGAGGAAAGTTTTCATCAACCTACTTAGGGTTCCTAACTAGATGTGAAAATGAAACCTACAAAGACAGAATAACAGAAGAAAAGTATTCACATGTATTTAACGTAGTTTTATATGACATAGGAGTCTTCGTAAGAAAACGAAGATCCAAAGAGTGAGTTAATTCTGAGTATTTGAGTAATTTTATGCTAGGCTGATGAAGAGTGGGTAGTTACGAAGAACTATGACTGGTCAGAGTGTGAAGTAAATATAGTAAACTATAGGAAACTTAGCAAGACCTATTCAGTCAGATTCTTCTCTGTGTCCCTTTGTCTTCAGAGATAAGAATGCTCCTTTCTGGCTTTAGGGAGGGACTTCTCTTAGGAGGGTTTTATGACCTGTTTCAGGAAAGAAGGGGTGGGTGGGGTGTCAAAGTGACTTTCCTGCTTCTACTTCCTGCTTCTACTGTTTTTTTAAACTACTTCAATATAAAATATTCAATATGCTAATGTTCCATATGTTGGTGTAGTATGTCCTGAATCCCATCACTATCCAAGACAAAGCTAAGCAATAATTATTACTTGCATTTTTCCGTGAACACCACCGGGCCCAACTGCCCAGGAGGGGAGGGATCTGACCACATCATAACTTTTTCTGAGGCAGGAATGTTGAGCCTGTGGTGACATCCAATCACACTTGCTTTTATCACTTTAGGCAGGTTCAATTATGCTAACCAATCACAACTTTCTAGCTCTTTCAGGACACTGAAAGACACATCCCTCCCTCTTTTCTCATAAAAAACTAAATAGCAAGAGTAACTCTTGGATATAGAAGATCTTATGGGAATTGGACAAATATGACATGTTTTCTTCCCTATGGCATTATCATAATTTATATTTTTGGACAGGGTCAGACCTTGGTTTGCTCAACAGTCCATTTACAGTCAATTCTACCTATTCTGCAAAACAAAGGAAAGAGCTATAATGTGGGAAAAGAAGAGTGTTTCTTGTAACACCAAGCAAGGCTGTAATTGTGTGAATAAAGACAGTGAAATTTTGCAAGAGTTTCAGAGATAGAGTCAACACTTTGATGTGTGTGATTAAATAGAAGGAATAAATTGAAGCAGGCATTGGAATGATGTCCAGGCTTCTGGGGTTTGTAGGTGAATGAATGGTAGGGCCATCACTGACCTAAAAAACAGAGGAGTAGCAGGTTTGGCTTCTATGTAAAAGAGACTATGCAGAGATGGGATCTGAATTTCATTACTTTCTCTCCTGCATATTCCCCTTCCCTTCAAATGCTTTTCCACATTCTGAATAATTTTACTGAGCAAACTACTTTAAATTTTAGTTTCTTTTCTCTTTTATTTATTATTTATTTTTTTTAGATTTTATTTATTTATTTGACAGAGAGAAACACAGCGAGAGAGGGAACACAAGCAGGAGGAGTGGGACAGGGAGAAGCAGGCTTCCCGCCAAGCAGGGATCCCTATGTAGGGCTCAATCCCAGGACCCTGGGATCATGACCCGAGCAGAAGGCAGACACTTAATGACTGAGCCACCCAGGCACCCTTATTTTCTCTTTTAAGAAACCAGAGACCTGTATTATCCCATCAGAGTTTTTGATCCACCTAAGATTATCAGTGTTCTCACAATGAATTCCTATAAATTCCAAACCAAAGCAAACATGAAATTGTAATCACCCTATTGAAAACCAACCTCATGCTTTGGAGCCAAAATATAACCAAAGGGAAGACAGAGTTGGGATAAAGATGAACAAGAGCTTTATTGCTTTGGGAGGTGAAGGAGACTGCTGCCGGCTAAGGCCTTCTTAACTGCAAGCCCACACTGGGAGGAAGGGGCTGGCAGGGTGGGGGGAGGGGACAGTATGTAAAGGGAATACAGTCTAGCCCGTTATGACAGGAATTGTGTACTGCTGCCAACTTCTTTGTCTTTTCTTCAGGGTGATACTAGGATCCCGAATTAAAAGGCTAAGGAGAGGGGAAGGGAGGTTTAGGAAGACAGAGAAAAGATTACTTAGGTTAAAACCAAGCTTCACTGAAGTATTAGTGTAGCCATTTTGATTTTTGTTCAACTTTATGCATTTAAGCAGTTTCAACCCTACTCAGCCTTGTTGAAGTGAAATGCACAATTTCCTGTGAGGATCTTTTGACATACTGAAAATAGCTTGGAGGTTCCACCCTCCCCCACCACCTCACCCATGTGCCTGAGTCATGATTAGTGCCCTATAAATAACTGCTGAGAAATAAATCTTTTTGCGTATCTTATTTAGCTCTAATGTACAATTCTAAGATTTTCTAGAAACTTCTCTTCTGAATCACCTGCTAGTACCAAAATTGATTTTGATTACGTAAGGTTTATTTTGGTTTTCTTACATAACTAATGTTGCCCAATTAGTGACAACTTATCTATTATAACAACACTAACAACAGAGGACCATGTCACAATTCAGTTTAAAATCTGCTGGCTTCCCACATGGAACAAGATCAAAACTCAATTTACGACCCTGGATAGTTTGACTTCCGTCTACCCTTCCAGGTAATTTCATTTATATTCTGTCCTCTAAAACATGTACTGAGTGTACACCTCTGCCTAAGGTGCCAGTTTCTCTTCTTTTCATCTACTCATATTCTCACTTTACTCATATTGAAAGACCAAACTCAACTGTCACCATCCCTCAGGTTTTATTTGGAATCCTCCACCATCAAAATACAGCCTGCTCAAAGACAGAAGCAAATAATGTTGGCTAAAGAAGTGAGTTTTTTAATATTGTATTCCAAGAACTTTAGATTGGATTATCAAGCTGAAACTTTTCTAGATTACAACTGATTTAGTCAATTAAGAAAAAAAAAAGACTGCTAGCATCCTTGAAAAGAAAATATTTGGTAATATCCTTTGGAAATTAACCACAGAACATATTCTTTTATTCTTTTTTTTTCTTTAATCCAAAGTATTTTTCATGTAAAATAACCAGATATATTGTGTAAACATATCTCCAGAAACACTTGTTTTAAATTATTATACATTTTGTTATGACAATTAACCACTCAATGTAAATGATAAAGCTGCAACTAGTGAATGAATAACATACTATACTCATTAAGTGTTCTACTAGCTGAGAATACAGTGGTAAACTGCAGATCAGGGCTTTTCTCCCTGAATTTACATACTTTCGTTTTAATTGGGGCTGGGGAGATGGTCAATAAATGGGGGGCCTCTCTGAATAGACAATAGTCAAGCTGAGATCTGAAGATGAAGACAATGCACAATTCTGGGGAAAGAGCATTCCAAGCAGAGGGAACTGAGGCACAGTGGTGATACAGGAGTGGTAGATGAGGTAGATGAAGAGACACAGATCAAGTAATTCTTTGTAAGCAGGCATAAGGAGTGTGGATGTAAATCTCCAAGTAAAGGAGAAGCCATTGGTAGACTTTAAAAAAGGAATCAACATAATCTAGATTATACTTTTTGCGGTCGTTTGTTTTAAAAAATCATTTTGGAAGCTGTGTAGAGAATGGATTTGGGGGAGGGGTGAGGGCAATAAGGCAGTAGTAGTCCAATCCACAGATGATTTCAGATCTGTGAGATCTGGAGAGATTTATCCAATTTTGGAAGTTGAGTCAATAGAATTTACTGACCCAATGTATTGGGGTGAGGTAGAAGTGTAAATTCATTTCAGAATACTTTTCAGCCTATTTATGTGGTTCTTAGGATTCTTTGTAACGTCATACAGGTTCCTTATTAGGGAACTCTTTGACACATGTTCATTTTATATTTGTGTGTTTGCACACAAATATATTTGTGTGATTTTATACTTAAAAATAACCAATCTGTAACGGGTAAAATGGGTCTGTGAATAGGAAAAGAGGAGTACAGGCAGCACCTATATACACTTCAATGAAGTTTGGATTAGTGGTCATGTTCTTTTATTACCCTTCCTACATTGCTCTGGGGAACTACCCAAAACCTAGCGCATGCAGTCTTAGTACAACCATCAGACAAGGCGTCCCCTTGGTCCAGATACGTCCCTTTAAGGAAGCCGAATTCATGAGTCACCGTACACTGACACCACGCAAGCCCAACCATTACCAACATCGGCCTGCGGCTCGGGCCAACCAGCTTCCAATATCCTTGCACAGAGAACATTGGAGGGCTGACGTCAGCACGCAGTGGAAGCTGGGAATGGTGTGACGTCAATGCGCTGCGCTAGGCTCCCGCCTTGACTAGTTTTCCTTCTTTGCTCCGGGGCCACTCCAGGTGCGTGGAGGGGATTTGCCGGTTGTCAGCTTGCCCTGCGGCCTGCGCCTACTCGGGTTCATGGGCCCCCAGCAGGTGTGAGAGGAGGTCTGGAACCCGCGTTCGTGGTGAGTGCGCTGTCTTATTTCTGGTCTTCTCCCGGCTCTCTGGCCCTTCCACCGCTCCCGAGTCCTCATAACCCTCCGAGTAGGTACCTTTCAAAGTCAAAGGACCAAAGGCTCCCAGAGGAATTTGCACAAGATTACACAGCAGAGCTGTGTTCTAGATAGTCTAATCATTTTTTTCGCTATAAAAGGAACACAATCATATCTTACTCATGAAATGTTTTGAGGTGGTGCATGTAGCGTAACTTACAGCCTCCTTAAAAATGTTGAGTCTGTCCGTCCACCCCAGAGGAAGGACTAATGTGTTTTTGGAGTAATGTTGGGAGGCTGGAGCTCGCAGCCAAGAAAGAATTCTTGAGATGTCTTGAGTGCAGAAAGGTGGTTTTATTAAAGCATGGGCGCCGACTGTGGGCAGGAAGAGCTGCTGCTCCTGGACTGTGAGGAGCAACTGATTATATACTTTGAGGTTGGGAAGTAAAGGGAAGGGAAGTGCGGAAAAGGATTTTCATATGCGAAAGAAGACTCTGAGGATACTCTAAGATACTGAGGCCTTGCTGTTGTCCAGCTATGTTTGTTTTTCTCTCTAGCAAGGAATTAACATTAAGATGGGAGCTTGCCTCTGCCTGCCTCAAGTATTTTTCAGTGGGATGCTGTTTATAAGGACATTTAATTTTATCTACATTTTCTTCTGCCTTTGTTTCCCACATCAGGACCAGTTCTGCTTTCTAGCTGGGTCCCAGGAATCTCCACACACAGGAGAAACAGAGTGCTGAGCAAAACGGCTGAAGCTGAGAATTGCAGATCTTACCCAGAAAAAGGTGAAGGCAAAAATGTAGATGTCTCAGCTGCAGTCTACCAGTCACACATGCAGGACCCTATCCAACTGTGCACTTTCTCGCCTAGTTTTTAATGTAGTCCACAGTTCTGTAGGTGTTGGCAGGGCTGTATTCCTTTATGGGGGTTCTAGGGGAGAATCTGTTTCCTTACTTTCTCCAGCTGCCTATATTCTTTGGCTTGAGGTCCCTTATTCCATCTTCAAAGCCAGCTATGTTGCATCTCTCTGAGCATTCTTCTCTAGTTCCATCTCCCCCTAACAGAATTCAGCCAGGAAGGTTTCTCCACTTTGAAGGATCCATGCAATAAGATTGGGCTCACCTGGATAATCCAGGATAATCTTTCCATCTCAACATACTTAATGACTTTTTCTTTTTGCCATGTAAACTGACATAGTCACAGTTCAGGAATTAGACAAGGATATCTTTGAAGACCATTATTCTGTTTACCACATTCTGAGTCTTTTCTTGCTCTTGTCTTTAGCTTGTTATTTACTCTTCAGCATCAGCCAGATGAAGTCTTTCCTCAGAAGCATCAGGGGTCTTCTAGAAGTAGGGTAACCATATATGGTCCAAACTTAGATGCTTTTGAGAGTGAGAAGGAGTGCTGCTAACATTTACAGCAGGTCAGCAGGTGTATACTGGACTGACAAGACGTTGCAAGATGAAATGGGTGTGTGCGCTGTGAAGACTGTACCCTGAGTTGGAGCAACTATATCATGGACTTCTACCCTCTAGCATGGTCTCTTCGAGATCAAGGAGATGTTGGGAGGCTTTACTTCCCTCAGAAAATCCGTGCTTTAGAGTGGAGTTGGGACACTTTCTGACTCAACAAACAGGATTTTTTTTCTCCACTGCTTTAACAATATAAAAATAACAGTTTACAAACAATATAATATTTATATTAGGGACATTAGACTTTTATCTGTGATATATATTGCAAATATTAACTCCCAGTTTGACATTTGTTTTTTTATTTTGTTTATAATGAAGCCTTTTTTTTTTAAGATTTTATTTATTTGACAGAGAGATCATAAGCAGGCAGAGAGGCAGGCAGAAAGGGGGGGAGCAGAGAGCCTGATATGGGGCTCGATCCCAGGACCCTGAGATCATGACCTGAGCCGAAGGCAGAGGCTTTAACCCACTGAGCCACCCAGGTGCCCCAAATGAAGCCTTCTTTAATGGATAATTCCAATATACCTTGTAGCTACATGACAAAGATGAAAACAGTTCAGGGTTAGGAAACTGGGGATCTCGATCTATTGGACTAGTCAATGGTGATTTTCAACTTTGAGGAGAAAGGAAAAAACATACCAGAGTAGGGATCCTGTAGCTTTTCCTTTATCTGATTAAGACTTTCCATTTCAAAATCTGTTAATCCTACATCATAGATAGACGCAGAAGATATTTCAGGAAATCACCTTGTGATATTATTATACAGATAGATTAAGTGTTAGACCCAAGGTTAATTCTTACTTTGCAGTTGCAAAATAGTGGCTTTCCAATTCTATCACATCTTGTACATTTTTCTGTATAAGAGCTTTGCTTTCCCCCATTCTACACTGTTTCCTTTTTGTCTTCTTGTATTTTTAGTGACTATCATTATGAACTTACAGCTTTTGTTTTTATTTACTCAATGTGATATAATTCATTACCATCTGTATTCTTTTTTGATACTCAAATTGTCTCAAATTTGGCCAATAGGAGTCTCCGTGATTCCTGTAACCTTTGACCTATTTCCATCAGCCTTTGAGTTCTTTCTTGTTTCCTTGCACAAGATATTTCAGGTTATCTTGTACTTTACCTGCCCCAGATCTGAACTGCCATTTCTCCAAGGAGCTCTGGTTCCTTTCAGTGAGGTATAATATTTAGAGACCAAGATCTGGACTTTAAGTGTATACATTGCTGCAGGGGTGTGATTGCCTCTTGATCCTTTTAGTTTTCTGTTGGCATGTCCCACTTTTTCTTTTTTTTTTTTTTTTTAATTTTTACTTATTTATTTGAGAGAGCACGAGGGCGAGCTAGAGCCGGAGGGAGGGGAGCAGAGGGAAAGGGAGATGCTGACTCCCCTCTAAGCAGGAGCGGATGTGGGGCTTGAACCCAGGACCCCAGGATCGCGACCTGAGTCCAAGGCAGATGGTTAACCGACTGAGCCACCCAGGTGCCCCACCTCTTTTTCATTCTTTAGTTTGGCTGATAGTATTTCACTGGGGGGGGGGGGGGGCTTAACCAGTCTCCTATGGAAAAACATTTAGGTTATTTCCAGTATTTTGCTATTACAAATAATGTCACAATGAATAGCCTTGCACATATGTTGTTTCAGATCTCTGGTTTTGTATCTTCAGGGAAAATTGCTACATTAAAAGGTATATGTGAATGTAGATTTGTTAGATATTGCCAAATTCTCCTCAAAAGTCATACCATTTTGTATTTCCACTAGTAGTAGATATTATCCTTTTCCCACAGTCTCACCAACAGAATTATAGAATATGTTATGAAACTTATATATTAATGTGAACATGATAGATGAAAAATAGTATCTAAATGTAGTATTAATTTGCATTTCTCTAATAGCAAATCTGAAGTTTTTTCATTTGAAGGATAATTTGAATATCATTTATTATTAACTATATGTCTTTAGTACCTTTTTCTATAGTTTTTTTAATTTTTAAATGCCATTTTATATTAATAACATAACACCTTTCTTTATGATATAATATGCAAATATAAGTTCCCTGTTTGATATTTGTCTTGACTTTGTTTATGTTTGCCACAACTTGCATTTTTATGTGGTTGAATTTATCAATATTTCCTTTTATTGTATCTGGGTTTTCAGTCATAGTTAGGCAAAAACTACTGTAAATTTTGACTTTAATTTTTTCCTGTCATAAATGATTTGAAATCTACAAACTTACTTATTTTGATGTCTTCAATACATAATATTGTAATTACCTGTCATCTAAGGACTAAAAGTTTTTATGCCTCTTTTTTCCTTCTTTTTAAGAAATTCACTTAAAATAACCTGATTCTGGGGCACCTGGATGGCTCAGTGGGTTAAAGCCTCTGCCTTCAGCTCAGGTCATGGTCTCAGGGTCCTGGGATTGAGCCCCACATCAGGCTCTCTGCTCAGCAGGGAGCCTGCTTCCCCCCTCTCTGTCTGCCCGCCTCTCTGCCTACTTGTGATCTCGTTCTGTCAAATAAATAAATAAAATCTTTTTCTAAAAAATAAATAAAAAATAAAATAAAATAACCTGATTCTGACATTTTAGAAAGCCATTTGACAGTATGCTTTGAGGCATAAAACTGTTCATCCTTGAAATACTGTGCTAGGGGAAAAGTCCTAAACCCAGCACCTGATACAGTGCCTGGTATTTATTAGGTATTCAGTCAGTATTTGCCAGATGAAGGAATAAATATGAGGGAGTAAAAGTACACACATGAAGATGTTTGTTGCTGAATTAGTTACATGGAAAATTGACTGCAACCTAAAAAACCAATAGTAGAGAAATGATTACGCTGTGGTATATCTACTTCACTGAAAATGATGTAACACCGAAAAATAATGGTTCTGAAAGATATAATAATATGATAAAGATATAAAATATATGAATGTGATTATAGGTCAAAAAAGATCTATTGAATATATACACACATTGAAGAAAAAGAAAAACTGGAAGGAAATGTGGTAAAATGCTAATAGAGAGTTTTATTTTCCTATTTTCCCAACTTTTGATTTCTGATGAAAAACTAAAATTTGTTAAATAGCCATTCTCTCTGCTGCCTCGCTGTTGTTAGACTCCAAGTAGAGCAATAGGAGATCTTTTCAGAATGAGAAGTAGGCCATGGCTTAAGAGAGAATTTAAACATTTGCACAGAGTTACAGTGTGGAATTCTCACCAAACAACTGACAACAGGAGCTTGATTGTATACAAAAGACCACTATAAATGCCTTTCACAATTTTTAGGTGGCTGGATGGTTTTGAGTTTCAGATATCTTCTCTGTAAATGAGGATAATGATGGTACTAACCCATAGAACTAATGTAAAGATTAAATGTGGAAATACACATGAAATGCTTAGAACAGAACCTGGCCTGTAGTGAGTGCTCAAGGCATGTGTTAGCTCTTTTGTTTTTTGGTCTGGTTTTTTTTTCTTAATTTATGAAAACTTAGTTACAATGCCCTCATGTGTCTATTCATTGCAATATTTCTAGTCTTTAAAAGGATTTCTTATTACTTTAGATCAGGGCATTTGAAGTTACAGTTTTAGGGCCATGCATTATCCATTCACGTATAGAATATGAAGATTAAATAGCTCTTTTGAAAATACTGTTTTTTTTCTTGAATATAAAAATAGCACATACTTTACAAAATTTGGAAAATAATGAGAATATAAAGAATTCTAGACATAATGCAACCACCCAAATATTTTGATGTGTATTATATCTAGTGTGTGTGTGTGTCCTTTATTTTTACCATTTAGAGTCAGTGTATTTTTACACAAGATTAAATTTTAAGATGAGTATAAAATCTATCTTTTGTTTTAAAAAGAGCAGAAAAGTAACTGTGATAATAAGGCTTATCCCATGGTAAATAGAGGATGATATTTTGTTACTGTAATCTCTCATGTTCCCCATCAGTAAGCAACAACAGTAGATACATTGAACTTGAGTGGAAAAATGCTTTCAAAATGCTTTAAGGTAAAAGAAAATCCAACCTGATATAGAAATACAGTATCACCTACATATATGTTGAGGAGGGATGTATAAAAACCAGTTTATTGTACTAAGGAGACCTTCTTCTTTAATATAATAATGAGTATGAACTACCTTTTTACATAGCTTTCACTTTTGAGGCATGTAAATTTTCTACAAATTCAAAAATTAATGTTAACTCAAAAAGATAAAGAAGAGTCAAACCTTAAAATTGAATACAAATAGGAAAAACCAGTCTGAAATAAATATCATATTTACAAAATAACCACACAAAAAATCAACTCAAAAAACTTTTGAACACAATACTCTGAAACAGGATAGAAAGAAATAAAAAGAAGTCTTAAACTTTCCTGAGTGGGTTTACTAGAGAGAGTGATATTAGTGTAGTGATTCTGAAAATATCTTGTTCTATTGTAGCATAGAGGAAATGAACAAATATATTGATGCTTTTTGGAGCCAGAGTTTTTTGTAGGATAAGGGATACAATTGGAATGAGGATGATAAGGAAAAATTCAATGCTGTGGATTCAATTCGGAAGTATCAGTATTTTTAAAAATATATATATCTCCTTGCTTTTTCTACTGAATGGGGCTATAAACAATGATACTCCAGTAACAAGCACAGCTAGCTTCATTATTTGATTTCTAAATACTATTCCCCAATGAAAGGAGCTAGAGCTCCCGAGAAACAGTAATTCCAGGTCTAAGGCAGCTAAGTAGGGAAAGTACAAGGTGATTTGATGTTCTTCCAAACAAGGAAGTACTCAAAGGCTAATAGGGACGTATATCAACAGAACACAGAAGCTAGCTTAAAGGGTCTTCTTCTGGGCAAATTTAGGACAGTTTGAGGATCAAAAAGAATAATAAAGAGATAGGGATTGTAACAATGTAAATAATAACAGAAATTCCAGGAACTTCCTCTGCCTCCCAGATATTCTGATTAATAGGTCTTGGTGGAGTTTGACGATTTACATTTCTAAGCAGCTTACAGTTGACGCTGAGGCTTGCTGATTCAGGGACTTCAGTTTGAGTAGCACTGGAAAATAAAACTGAATTTAAAAAGTATGAACAGAGAGAGAGAGATTATGGAAATGGGGGATAAAAGAGAAAGCTTTTCTTTACAGTAGAATGCCAGCTAATAAATGGGCAACATAAATCACTATTTTGCACCTCCCAGTGTAATTAACTGAGTCAGGAAAGAATCATCAATAGATGCTAAAAGCCTTAAGAGAAAGGCTTTGGGGAAGAGGATATTCTCACAGACTCAAAATAGATTAATCGTATCAAATTACTTATTAAGAACAGAGGAAAAGTTATATTTTTATGTTGGGGAAATCTAATGGATACTATCACAAAAGAAGTAATCAAATATAGCATCATCAATAATGGGACAAACTGACACTCTGTGCCTCCTAATGGCTACAATGGGAGGTACATCAGCTGTGGAATATATTTGCCAAAAATGTTTAACCCGAACTTATTGTGAAGGAACAATCAAACAAATTCAGACCGTGGGGCGTTCTTTTCTTTTCTTTTCTTTTCTTTTCTTTTCTTTTCTTTTCTTTTCTTTTCTTTTCTTTTCTTTTTAAGGATTTTATTCATTTATTTTAGGGAAGGGGGGAGGGACAGTGGGAGAGGGAGAGAGAGAGAGATTCTAAAGCCAACCTTGCCCTGATCATGAGTCCAACATAGGGCTTGATCTCACCATCCTGAGATCATGACCTAAGCCAAAGAAACCCAAGAATTGGATACTTAACCAACTGAGCGACCGAGGTGCCCCCAGGCTGTGGGGCATTCTTTAAATGATCTGGCCTAGAGTCTTCAAAAGTTTTTAGGTCATGAAGAACTAACAAAAATCAGGGAGAATACTCTGAAAAAGTGACATAACCAAATGCAGTAGATCTTGGATAAAATAAGTTCTATAAATAAGTTCTATTTGGGGGGAAATTTGATTATGGACTATTGGATGATATTTAGTTAATGCTTAAACTTTTATTTGTGATAATGGTATTCTTATATGAGAGAATGCCTAATCTAAAGAGATAGATGATAAAATATTTAGGTATGAAGTATCAGGATGATTGTAATGTGTGTGTGTGTGTGTGTGTGTGTGTGTGTGTGTGTGTGTGTAGAGAGAGACAGAGAGAGGGAGAAATGGAGAAAGAGCCCAGACATGGCAAAATTGTTATAACTGGTAAATTTAGGTGAAAAGTACACTTGTCTTTTTTATTTTACTTTTCTTTCAAGTTTTCTGAAGACTTGAAAATTTTCAAAATATTAAGTTGAGGAAAAATTAAATTCCTCTTTCCTTTCCTGTTTGGGGGTGAATCAAATGAGGGTCCTAGAATGAGCAGGAAGACTGAGAAGAGAGGATTTAAAAGGAAAAGAAGCCTGGAGAAAGGAGGGTGTTGGGACACATGGGAGGAGCAAGAAGCATGATCCTAGTTTAGGGTAATTAACAGTGGTGGCTGTAACAACTTCCAAGTCTCCATGGTTTTACACAGTAAATGTTTATTTCATGTTCAAGTCTCATTCTAGTGTAGACTCAGAAAGGTGAAATAAACTACTCAAAAGCTAAAACAAGTGATAAACCAGAATTCCCACCTAGTCATGGCTCCAAAGTCTATGTTCATTTTAGTCCAGCACACTACCCCCAAGGACTCTGAGGTTAGAATGAGAGTGTCTTACGTCCAAATCTGCCATTCTGTTATCTCTCCATTATTGTTTCCATATTCCATCTTGAGACATAGCCTAAGGCCCTGACAAGACCTCCCTTTATGTCTCAGACCTTTCTTTCTTTCCTTCCTACCTTTCTTTCTACAAATACCCTTTAAATACCATTTGTGTCCTAAGGCTGAACATCACTATGTTCTATACCTGTATCTATTCTAGGATTCAACAGCAAAGTCCCTGCTCCCATGAAGTTTACCATCTAGGGAGGGAAAGAGAATAAGTAAATGAGTAATAATGTACTTTAAAGCCATGATTAATTCTTTGTAAAATAATAAAGCAGGGTAAAGGGTAGGGAGTGACAGGGATGAGGAGGTTCATTTAGATAAGGTTTCAGGGAATGCCTGTGCATATTTGGTTGGAGACCTGAAGGCTCTGAAGCTGTGAACCATTTGAAGACCTGAGGAAAGCATATTCTGAGCTGGGGAAACAGCAGTTTAAGGGCCCCAAGGCCGTAACAAATTAGTAGTGGTAGAGCGAAGTTGAGGGAAGTGTGGCAGTCTTGGGAGTGAGGTGGGAGAAAGAGGAAGAAGGTGCCATAATGAAGTAAGAAGCGAATAGAGGTTTGTAAGGCAGGGCAGTGAAGTGATCTAATTGTCATTTTTAGACCTCTCCCATGTGGAGAATGTAGCCACCCAGGTGAGAATCAGTGGTGGCCTTGTGATAGCGATGGAGACTGAGAAGTGGCCAGAAGAGAGATGTATTTTGAAGGGAGAGCTGACAGAATTTGCAGAATAGATGTAAGACATGAGGGAAAAGGGAGGATGGCTCCTTGGTTTTTGGCCTAAGAAGTACTCTGGCCAGCCCTATTTGACTTATAGAAACAAAGAAATTTGATGGTAAAAGTGCATGTGCCACATTGTTGTTAAATTCATTGTACGATAATAATTACGCTTTTTAGGGACACCTGGGTGGCTCAGTTGGTTAAGCAGCTACCTTCGGCTCAGGTCATGATCCCAGGGTCCTGGGATCGAGTCCCACATCGGGCTCCTAGCTCAGGGGGGAGCCTGCTTCTCCCTCTGCCTCTGCCTGCCACTCTGCCTGCTTGTGCGATCTCTCTCTCTCTCTCTCTTTCTCTCTCTCTGTCTCTCTCTGACAAATAAATAAAACATTTTTTAAAAATTTAAAAAAAATAATTACACTTTTTAAAAAATCTTGGAAATCAGAGGACTAGGCTCAATAACAGCTTAAACAGTTCTTCATATCTTTAATATGGTGTTAATATTTGTTTTGCCTCTCAATAAGATTTTGAGAGAACAAAATGAAATAATGTTTGTGAAAATATTACTCATGGTTAAGTCATCTAATAACTCACTTTTATATTTGTATGGTACTTTCAAGGTAAAATGCACTTTCTCCTGCTTGAAGTAGCTGAATCTGTTAATAGTCAACACTATATTAAACATCTGGTGGACTGAAACTCCTGTGACACTATATCTCAAATTATATTAAAGTACTCATTAGCACTACCAAAAGAGAAGTCTGTCCTTTGCCTCTCTTGCTCTCTTTCTCTCATTTCATCTCTCTTATTCTGCCTCTTTTACTCTGGAAAGTTCATGCATACAAGAGCAGGCCAACCCTTTGAGAAGCAAGACAGATATACTGTTTCTTGGATTGTTCCTTCACATACTCAACACACTGAAGCCTCTGTAGACCATCCCCCAGTGGCGCTTATAAGGTACAAGAACTTCAGGACTCTATCTGAAATTCCTGGTCTTCCCTGTTTTGGCAGAACAGAAATTATTCATTATCAGAACATAGTGATGTTCAGCTTGTTAAATTGACCAATTTTAACATATATTAGTCACTGCTGCTGCTTTATTTATTTGTCATTCTTTATTCTTGCTCTGTTGGGACTTTTTTTTTAACCTGGGAATACTTAGAAAATCAGATAAAAATATTTAACTGATATTTACCTTTCAGATTTTTAAGTCTTTAAGGAAGGAACATTTCAGAAGTGATGTGCTTTTGTTTGCTACAGATCCAGTAGTGTACTATTTTGACGAATTAAAAGTTTTGCCTTGTTACATATAGATAACAGAATAAGATGAATGACAATAATAAATATCAAGGCATGAATATTGACAGCCTCTTTCCTCTCACCTGTAAAGGAATATTTTGCTTTTGTGTACCTCATCTTTTCCCCTACGCTCAATTTTGGGCTTTATTAGGTGGATCAGAATGAAGAGTGTATAGGTATATGTTTGTATGTGTGTTGAAGGGTAAGAGGAGCATGCTAGGGAGAGCTGGAGGGAAATGCCAAAGAAAGGAAAGATTGGTAAAATGTACATTGAAAAGAAAGCAAGTGACTGATGAAAGAAAGTAGATTGGATCCCAGGGAGGAAAGGGAAAAAGCATGGAAATGTTCAAGTTTCTCAGACAAGATTATTAGTGACTTTGAGAAATAGCTGCTATCTGGGAGGAGATGTTGAAATGACAGAGGAAAAGCTACTTTGTAACTTTTGCTCTTATATTAAGAATGTATCTGCCTAGCATACCTACTCCACACAGCTAGAGCTTTCTCAAGTGAAGATTTTAATTCACTATTATATTTGGGGAGGTATTTTTCTGAATTTTACATTATGCTAAGTCTAGGCCACAAGGGCTTCACCTAATTCAGAATACCAAAATACTGAGGACCACTCGGTAACATTTTCTATTCAGACATTTTCTATGGACATAGGTTAGTGACCCCTGAGTTTCAGATTATTAGGAAGATTTTTTTTTTTAACCACATAGGGAAAATGCTAAGGGAGGATGCATTTTTTTTAAAAAAAAAAGATGTACATTTGTGGTTTTAATAATTTTGTGGAACTTAGGAAGAACTGTACTACTAACTTTTTAACATTGAAGATCTCTCCTGAGATCTTCCTGAAATCAGAAACTTTTTTTGCCAGTCCCTCAGCATGTTTCTCATATCTCCTTTATTACACTTAATTTATTATGTCTGGCTTGTTTTTCAAAGAAACTTCTTTTTTTTTTTTACTAAAGATGTTATTTATTTATTTGGGGGGTGGGTAGGGAGGAGCAGAGGGAGAGAGAGAGAATCTCCAAGTAAACTCTCCACTGAATGCAGAGCTTGATGCAGGACTTGATCTCGAGACTGGGATTATGACCTGAGCAGAGTCAAATGCTTAACCCACTGAGCCAGGTGCCCTTCAAAGAACCTTCTTAATATAAAAGTATCATATGTGGGCCTGCATTTATTTTTCCCCCAGCTTTATCAAGGTGTAATTGACAAAATTGTAATATGTATTACATATATAATAATATATTTAAGTGCACAATGTGATGATTTGATATACATGTAAAAGGATTCCCACAATGGAGTTAATTAACACATCTTCCTTTTTTTTTAAAATGAGTATGCTTAAGATTTACACTTTTAGCAAATTCAAGTATGCAATACAGTATTATTAACTATAGTCACCATGTTGTACATTAGATCCTCAGAAATTATTCTTTTACAGTTGAAAGTTTGTGCCCTATTACAAACATCTCCCCATTTCCTTCTTGCTCCATCCCCAACCTCTGTCAACCACTACTCTACTTTCTGTGAGTTTGGTTTTTTAAGATTCCCCATAAAAGTGAAATCATAAAATAGTTATCTTTCTGTATCTGACTTATTTCACTTAACATAATGTCCTCTAGTTTCATCCATGTTGTCACAAATATCAGAATTTCCCTTTTTTGTGGCTGAATAATATTCCATTGTGTATACATACCACATTTTCTTTATCCATTCATCTGTTAATCCATTGATAGAAGCTTAGCTTGTTTCTCCGTTTTGACTATTGTGAATCATGTTGCAATTAACATGGAAGTGCAGATATATCTCCAAGGTAGTGATTTCATTTCGTTTGGCTATATACCCGGTAGTAGGATTGCTGAATCATATGGCAATTTTATTTTTTAATTTAGCCTGGATTTATTCCTTTTTTCCCTAAAGATTATGTTTATTTTTAAAAAAATAATCTCTATACCCACATTGTGGCCCAAACTGAAAACCCAGAGATCAAGAGTCGTATGCTCCACCGACTGAGCCAGCCAGGTGCCCCTAGCCTGGATTTATTCTTAATTGTGTATAGTAAGCTCATAGAGACAGACACCATACCTTATTTACAAAACACGATGACAATTAACAGTACTGGCCTTGAAGTTAGACAGATGAGTTTGAATCTTGGTTCTGCCACTCCTCAGTGGCAGAGGAGTGGTTTTGTAAAAACAGAGTAGTTTTTTGTGGTTGTTATTGTTATTACCTTGTTTAGTCTCAGTACTCTCTCTGTCAAATTGATATAATAATGCTAATTTCTCTCAGGGCTGTTGTCAACATTAAATGAAATGTATGAAAGTGATTATACAACACCTGACACAGACGAGCATTCAACCAGTGATAACTGTTATCATGTGTATATCTCCTTTATTCTTTGTATCTCTACCATGCATTACTCAGATCTTTGCTCTAAAGATCATGGCTAGGGTGAGAGAAGGAAACCATGAGAGGAATTCAGGGGCTAGCACCCTTGAACATTTATTTTCCTCTGTGACTTTAAGATTTAGAGCACGAGGGGCTGCTGTTGAAGCTTGAAGCCTGCTTCTTCTAGCCCAAATGAGCTTTGTTAGAGGTGGGACAGGAAGAAAGTGTCATCTGTTAGTACCAGGACTTCCCTGGGAGGTCTGAGCCTCTCAGGGGAATTCCAGTTCAAACCCCAGTTCCTTTTCCCCTCTCCTACAATGGCTCTTCAGCCTCTTCAGACCTGAAGCGGGTCTTCTAGTGATGGGAACTTCCAGTGACTAACCTCCACCTTCATGGGTCCCTAAGAGTTGGGGACCATCTTAAAAACCACCTCCTGCATGAAACACTTCCTGTTTTCCCAGGTCAGAAAGGGTCGCTCCTGTTATAGCACATAGTACTTACTGCCCTATTCTAGCTACTAGCTTTATGTTGTTTCCTCCTGTGAATTGCTGAGTCTCTGAGGTTAAAGTCTGGCTCTGGTTCCTGTTTGATCAGTGCAGTGAGCTGTACATATATTCCCAAGTAATGACTAGTCTACTGAATTATACGTAAGCCCATCTTGGCCCTATAACCTCAAGCTGAGTAAAACCCAGGCCTCGCCCTAAACTCTAAAGTGCTAGCTAGCCTGATCCCCAGAACTTTAAGGTATAAATGTCTTCCTATGTTTCTGGGAAATTAACAGCCTGAAGTTCCTTGTTTTACTCACTGTAGGAAGTTCCCAGCAATAGAGTTCAAAGAGTTGGCAGGAATCCAGAAAAAAACTTCATTTAAGGCATAGGGATTTACAAGATGTTAACATCAAACTTTTTCCTCTCCATAATTTAAAGTTCTATTTTTTACTAGCTATTCCATAGGACTGTGGTAGAAATTCAGTACTGTAACAGCTGGAAATCATCTGAAAGAATTTTGACCCTATTAGCAATTACTTAAACTTTGTTCCAGTAGTCATATAAAAATAATAAAGCAATAATTTAATTGGTCCCAAACATGATTATTCTGATTCATCCAACATGCACTAAAATTTTCATTCTCAACTATCATTACCACATAGTTTACTAAAGTGCCTGGCCAAAAACAATATTTTCTAGATATTATTCTGTTTTAGCTGAATTTAGGTGAAATAACATCTTAGGAAAAGTTTGCTAACTCAGCAACTTGCTTTTCTCACTTAGCATCGAAAAAAAGTTACCCTTTCAACTTCACCAGTATGTCACTGCTTGGATCTCAGTTCTGCTTAAAGAATGCTAAAGTGTCTCCTCTTGATTTCATGTGGCTTTTCACAAATCCAGTCAATTTCCTGAACCCGTCCATCAGTCCCTCCCCAGTGATGGCACAGCAGGGCTGCACATACCAGTTGCGGTCACTGCAGAGCTGCTTCACTCTGAACATTCTGGTGATGTCCTCGGCAGTCAGAGCTCCAGGTACATCCTGTTTGTTGGCTAACAGGACAACAGGCACATTTTTAATGTGTTCATTCTTCAAAATGTGCTTCAGCTCTCTCCTGGAGTCTTCCAGTCGCTGCTTATCCGTACTATCCACAACATACATCAGCCCATCAGTGTTCTCACAGTAATACTCCCACACGGTTCTCATTTTTTCCTGTCCTCCAACATCCCAGACTGTGAGTGAAAGACTCTTTTCCAACTCGATCATCTCCACGTTGAAACCTATTGTTGGGAACGTCGTAATATCCTTAGCAAGCTTTAATTTGTAAAGGAGCGTAGACTTCCCAGCTGAGTCAAGTCCCAGAAGAAGAATCCGGGCTTGCTTGATTTGGGGGTTTTTAGAACTCAGTAGACCCATTTTAGGGGTTTTTTTTTCCCTACCTTCAAAGACCTTTTCTTTTGGCCAGGAAGAATGTTTACTCTCCAGGTTTTGCCTGAAAATAATAAGAGGAAAGAAGATAGCAAACACTTCATGTTCTCTTTTAAGACTGGGAATCTGTGTGCATTTATGTTGCAGCTTATCGACCTCACTTTAGGCAAACAATGTTTTATTTGCAGTCCCAGCCAATCCCAAGGAATCTGATGTGAGTAAGCAGCCAATGTTATAGTCGCTCAAAGGGGAAATTCTTTGTGAGTGAGTAGGACATAGGAGGAGCTGGCTGGGTGATGCCACAGCTTGTTCTCTTCCAGATACTGGAAATTTAGAGGTAACCAAAGGTTTATGGGAACATGGTTTGGTAGTAGAATAAAAATTAAACTTTACAAGTGGTTTATAGAATTTCTCTAGTTATTCGAACATTTATCTTATCCCAGTTGTAAATGAGTAACTTCATGACCTCATGACTTCTGAAGTCACGAAGAGAGAGTTTATCTCAGAGCACCTTAAGTATCTTTAGTACTTTTCACTTGTCCAGATTATTCAGTAGGATACTTTAACCCATCCAAGGTTATATGAACCTTACTCCCATAATATACAGAAACACTTCTCTATTCTTCTAGAAAATTACACTATTCACAAGACCAAATATACAGGGATAGGAGGGGATTTTGTAACACAAACACTTTTGAAATTAAGCAGTCTGATTAAAGGTGGTAGATTGAATACGTGTATTTATCTCCTTTCCTCAAGACTCTACCAAAATGTTAGTGAAGGAATAAAAAGAACATATAAACCCATAACAAGAGCAGGAGAATCCATCAGAGGGTGAGAGATTTCAACAAAATTCTGCAAGGCGGAATATAGATGGAAGATGAGTGGTGTTAACAAAATTCAACTGAGTAAATTTGAAGATCTGATTGGCTTTAAGTGATTCATGAATTGTGCAGCATTCCATCTAGCAAGTAAAGGGGAGTTTCAAGGAGTTTTACAAAATGGAAGCTTTCTGTAGAAAGGAGGATGAGGTAGGGGTGGGCAAAATGGGTATAGGGAGTGGGAGAGAGGCTTCCTATTATGGAATGAGTAAGTTATAGGAATAAAAGGCACAGCATAGAGAATATAGTCAATGATATCGCAATAACATTGTGCATATCGCATTGTATGATGATAGATGGTAGCCACACTTGTGGTGAGCATAATATAATAGAATTGTTGATTCACTATGTTGTACACCTGAAATTCATGTAACATTGCATATTAACTATACTTCAATTAAAAAAATGAAAAGAGAGGAGAATGGGGCAAGGAAGTTATTAGCAAAAGAAAAGAAAGGATTGTTTCAGGCTATATCACCCTCCCTTAAGGAGGAGGGCAGGGGACCTTTTTAGGTGGATTACTTCATTTTCCTTTGGGGACTGGAGAGGGCCCGTGAGACAAATTACATCAGTGGTACTGTTTAGAAAATTTCTGATTGACAGGTTAAGACCTATTTCTGGGGGAGATTGAATCTGCAGATAGGTTGGGTATTAAACCCTAGTTTGGTGACTCAGCCTGGTCCAAGTGATGCCATTTTGGGCCTGTGGTTTTCTTTTTAACAGTGGTAACTGATGCAACAGGATAAAACTGAACCTTGGAATGTTGATGCACAGGATACAGGTGGAAAGGAGGAAATGAGGGACTAAAAACAGAAGGGTTTAAACGTCTGAATAAAGACCCCCCTAAATAAATAAAATAAATACATACATACATACATACATATATACATACCACATGCACACACACCTCTGCTGACTGACCATTCAGCAACAAGATGTTATTCCAGGTCAAAAAAAAAAATTAAAGAATGCTATCAGAAGAAAGACTCCCAGGTTTTGACAGTTGAGAGTTTCCACATCATAATGCCTAACTTAGAATTTAATTAACTATAGCCAACCTGACAGTTGGCAAACATTGCTCATGTACACACAATGCCCAATCAGCTTTTCAATGCACAGAGGTTCCCATACTTAATACACGGGATTCCTTCAATATAATGAGAGAAAGACTGAGATAAAAATAAGCCTTTATAGAAGTTTAAACAGGGGTAATGCAGATATTTGAAAATATTTCCATAGAAAAAGTATTGCATCCATAAAACAAGACAAAGATGCTATTCAAAGTCTACTCAAAAACGAAATAGAACTCTTGAAAAATAAATACATGATTTCCAAAATTTGAACGGATCAATAATAGGTTGGAAGAAAATCTTTCAGAAAGTACAAGATAGAAAATATGAAAAATAAAGATATATAGAGGATCAGTCCAGACATTTTATTTATTTGTTTTTAAAGATTTTATTTATTTGAGAGAGAGGGCATGCAAGACGAGGGGCAGAGCGGGAGGGAGAGGGATAAGCAGACTCTACACTGAGCCCAGTGCTGGGCTCAATCTCACCACCCTGAGATCATGACCTGAGCTGAAAACAAGAGTCAGCCACTTTACTGACTGAGCTACTCAGGCACCCTCAATCCAGAAGTTTGCTTTTTTTTTTTTTTGTTAAAGATTTTATTTATTTATTTGACAGAGAGAGAGATCACAGGTAGGCAGAGAGGCAGGCAGAGAGAGGGGGAAGCAGGCTCCCTGCTGAGCAGAGAGCCCGATGTGGGGCTTAATCCCAGGACCCTGAGATCATGACCTGAGCAAAAGGCAGAGGCTTTAACCCACTGAGCCACCCAGGCGCCCCAATCCAGAAGTTTTAATATCTAATTTATATGACTTTATTCCAGAGAGAACAAAAAATATGAAAAGGGAAATTATCAAAGAAACAATATAAGACTATTTCCAAAGCTAAAGAATAAATTCTCCCGATTAAAAAATTTCCCTCAATGCTTAGCAAGTTGATTTTTTTTTTTAAGATTTTATTTATTTATTTGACAGAGAAAGAGAGATCACAAGTAGGCAGAGAGGCAGGCAGAGAGAGAGGGAAGCAGGCTCCCTGCTGAGCAAAGGTCCCGATGCGGGGCTCGATCCCAGGACCCTGAGATCATGACCTGAGCCGAAGGCAGAGGCTTTAACCCACTGAGCCACCCAGGCGCCCCAGCAAGTTGATTTTTAAAAGAGCTATTAAAAGGCCTATGAAATAGATTTTATTTTTACTAAAAATAAAATTTTATTTAAAAAAATTAAGTAGACTATTCTGGGTGTAGAAAGAACATTTACAAAGAAATTATTTGAACTTTTTTAAATTTCAAGTTTTTATTTTCATTCTAGTTAACATAGTGTTAATATTAGTTTCAGGTATAGAATATAGTGATTGAAAAATTCCATACAACGCCTGATGCTCATCATAATAAGTGCACTCCTTAATCCCCATCATCTATTTCACTCTTTCCCTAACCCCTCCCCTCTGGTAACCATCACTATGTTCTCTTAATTATAGAGACTCTGTTTCTTAATTTCTCTCTCTCTCCTTTTTTCCCCTTTGCTCATTTATTTTTGTTTCTTAAATTCCACATATGAGTGAAATCACATGGTATTTGTCTTTCTCTGACTGACTTATTTCCCTTAGCATTATGCTATCTGGCTCCATCCATGTCTTTGCAAATAGCAAGATTTCATTCTTTTTTTAATGGCTGAATAATATTCCAGTGTGTGTGTGTGTGTGTGTGTGTGTGTGTGTGTGTGTAGCACAACCTCTTTATCCATTCATCAATCAATGGACACTTGGGCTGCTTCCATATCTTGGCTATTATAAATAATGCTATTATAAATATAGGGGTACATGTATCCCTTTGCATTAGTGGGATTTTGAGGGGGCAGCAAAGCGAAGTTTACTGAGCAATTGTAAAGTGATTTGTAAATTGTAAAGTGCTCCCAAGGAGGAGGGGCGCCTGGGTGGCTCAGTGGGTTAAAGCCTCTGCCTTTGGCTCAGGTCATGATCTCAGGGTCCTGGGATCGAGCCCCGCATCAGGCTCTCTGCTCAGCAGGGAGCCTGCTTCCCCCTCTCTCTCTGCCTACTTGTGATCTCTCTCCCTCTGTCAAATAAATAAATAAATAATAAAAAAAAAATAAAAAAAGCTCCCGAGGAGGGAGGGGAACCAAGAGGGTTGCCACGGAAGTTTCTGAGTCTAGGGTTTTGTTTGTTTTTTTCCAAATATGTTTATCTTTTCAGTGTTATAAGGTTAATTGTTCATGCACCACACCCAGTGCTCCTTGTGATACATGCCCTTCTCAATACCCACCACCAGGCTCGCTAAGTCTAGGGGTTTTTTTATGAGCTTGTTGATGGGCTGTTTTAATCTGATTAACCCTCCCTGCGCCTGCCATCCAATCATACATTTTCTATCATATGGAAAAGGTGGAGACTCCTTCCAGGGTGGTGTAAAATCCTTTTAATGGGGGCTTCCTCTTAGGGTCGGGGGCCCCTTGTCCCTGCCTGCCTGCCTTCCAACTATCCATCATTCTCCTATCTGAGGAGGTAACCCTAACTGCTGTTAGGGAGGAAAGGCAACGACTGATCGCAGCTACTTCCTGCTGGTCAGGAGTGTTGGATGAGATGATAGTCAGGATTTCTCTCCTCCCGATCTATCAAAGGGTCCCTTATAGATGTCTGGTTTGACCTCCATGTGAGGCTCCATCTGAACCACCACTTGGAGTTTGAGGACCTTTATTGGTTAGTTGTCCTTAATGATGGTGGAGATCCCTGACAAGCCCCCATAAATGTTACAGGATTTTTTTTCTCCATTGGTGCCCAAGGTGCGTGGTCACACTGCTTCAAAGAATGTAGAGGGGTGGGCAGCAAAGCAAGGTTTATTGAGCAATAACAAAGTGAGAAAACAAAGCTCCCAAAGAGGGAGGGGACCCAAGAGTGTCGCTCATGTTTTTGTATTCTTTGAGTAAATATCCAGTAGTGTGATTGCTGGATCATAGGATAAATCTATTTTTAACTTTTTGAGGAACCTCCATACAGTCGCTGCACCAGTTTGCACTCCCACCAAGTGTAAGAGGGTTCCCTTTCTCCAGAACCTCTTCAACATTTGTTGTTTCTTGCTTTGTCGATTTTTGCCTTTCTAACTGGTGTAAGGTTGTATCTCAATGTGGTTTTGATTTGAATCTCCTTGATGGCTAATGATGATAAACATTTTTTCATGTGTCTGTTAGCCATTATTTATATGTCTTCTTTTGAGAAGTGTCTGCTCATGTTTCCTGCCCATTTTTTGACTTGTTTATTTGCTTTTTGGGTGTTGAGTTTGAGAAGTTCTTTATAGATCTTGGATATCAGCCCTTTGTCTGTAGTGTCATTTGCAAATATCTTCTCTCATTCCATGGGTTGCCTCTTTGTTTTGTTGACTGTTTCCTTTGCTGTGCAGAAGATTTTTATCTTGATGAAGTCCCAAAAGTTCAATTTTGCTTTTGTTTCCTTCAAAATTATGTTCATTAGGCTTTGCTTTCCATTGGTAGCCTTCTTACCTCAAATAATGCAACCCTGGGGCAAACAGCTGGTTTAAGGGCATAGCTAAAATTAACTCCAGAATGAGAAATGTCAGGGTACAGATTAAATACTCTAGAAGCACATCAGAGTATTTAGCTGGGTACAAGCTTGAAGCATTATACTGTCTAAATTTAATTAGTTTAGCACAGACTCTGAAATCAGACAGATTCCAGTCACAGTCACAACTGTACCTTTTTTTTTTCCCCTGTATAAATCTGAGCAAGTTACTTCTTACCTTAATCTCTTCTTCTGTAAATTGGGAAATAATATTATCTACCTCTGAGGGTCATTGTAAGTAATAAACGAGATATAAGGCAGCCTAGTATGCCTAGTACCTGATACATGGTATACACCCAGTAAATGGTAACTATTATTTTATTACTGGTCATAAGGATAACAGGTTTATTATATTTGCTGGCCAAAAGAGATTTATATTTAATAACTTTTTTGAGAGGGAGTATAAAATTGTATCTCAGCTCTGTGGGAAAGAGTACTATGCTCTATTACAAATGTCTGTGGGACAGTTAATCTGTCAACTGCCTGGGCTAAGGGATGCCCAGAAAGCTGGCAGAACATTATTCTTGGTGTGTTTGTGAAAGTATTTCTGGAAGAGATTGGCACTTGAATCTGTAAACTGAGTAAAAAAGGTTATCCCCAGGGGCGCCTGGGTGGCTCAGTGGGTTAAAGCCTCTGCCTTTGGCTCAGGTCATGATCTCAGGGTCCTGGGGTCGAGCCCCGCGTCGGACTCTCTGCTCGGCGGGGAGCCTGCTTCCCCCTCTCTCTCTCTGCTTGCCTCTCTGCCTGCTTGTGATCTCCCTCTTTCTCTCTCTCTCTGTCAAATAAATAAATAAAATCTTAAAAAAAAAAAAAAAAGTTTATCCCCAGCCACACCGTTGGGCATCATCCAATCCTTTGAGGGCTGATAGAAGAAAAATTCGAGGGAAAGGTGAATTTGCTCTCTGTGTGATCGAGGACATCCATCTTCTCCGGCCCTCAGACATCAGTACCCCTGGTTCTGAGGCCTTCTGACTCAGAGTGGGACTTACAGCATTGCCTCCCATGGTTCTCTAGCCTTTGGGTTTCGACTGGACATATACCCCCTGCTTTCCTGGGCCTCCACCCTGCAGACTGCAGATCATGGGACTTACTTAGCCTTTATCACATGAGTCAATATCTCATAGTAAATCTCTTTCTACATATCTATATCTGTATGTGTTCATTTCTCTGGAGAACAATGACTAATACAGACTGTTACAAGTGTAGGAGGGATATAATATCCTATTTGTCTTTCTTAATTGCTGCTATCAGAAACAACATGGTTCCTAGTCCTACAATCCCTCATCCCCATAGTTGAGGACTCTTGATCCTCTTTTATTTTTTAAAGATTTTATTTATTTGAGAGAGAGACAGAGAGGGCTTGAGTTTGGCAGAGGGGCAGAGGGAGAGGGTGAGGAATAAACAGACCGCCCACTGAGTCGGGAGCCTTGCCTGGAGCTGAATCCCAGGACCCCAAGATCATGGCCTGAGCTGAAGTCAGACACTTAACCAACGGAACCACCCAGGCGCCCCCACTTGATCTTCTTTTAGAATCTAATTGTCTCAGTCTCTAAGACATCAAGTACTTAAGCAGACCCAGCATAGAGTTATACTAACCACTAACTTGGTCATAATATGGTATCCTAATTTTAACAACTAAACAATTGCCTTTTTAAATTTTATTTGTATTTGGTTTTTTGCTCTGTTTTGGTTTTGGTTTTGGTTTTGGTTTTTTGCATTTTGAAATAAGTAGAACTTATTTCATTGGTTAAACTCAATCTGTAACTCAGTTTCTTGCATGCCAGTCCCTTCCTACAACAGGAACCCTGACTCACATTTGCCATACTCTTTCCTAAGCTAGCATCCTTAACGCTGACATTGAACTTTCTGGATAAAGCCCTTTTTAATCGTTGAAAATGTCTTTGTTGTTGAGTATAGGCTTCTCATTATTGCCCACTCCATATTCTCCACCAATTTTCTATCCAGCTACATGTTGGGACATCTTACTCCACCAGCCCTTTACTGAATACTTGCCAAGTCAAAAAGATACACATAAATTTGTATGAAAATATTTGTAGAAATCTCAGTATGAAATATAAATACCCAAAAGAAAGACCTCAAATTCACAGATTATATGATGTGGCTTTCTCTTAAATAAAAATTTTCCATACTGAATTCTTTTTTTAATTTCATGGGTTTACAGAAATCAAATACATTTATTCAGAAAATATCCTTTGCCAGCAGTTAGACAAATATTGATGGTCCTGTGCCAAGCACTGTGCCAGTTATAGTGGGCACAGAGGCTACTAAGAAGCTTAGTGGAACAATCTGTGATTCAGTCTTCGGTCAAGGGAGCCTCCCCAGGGCAGCTGTATGGTGCTGAACCTGAGGCTCAGTGAGTCATGTTGGTTATCGGCAAAGAAGAACCCGTTATCCTCCAGGAGGATTTGGGCCTTTCTTGGAGAGTCCAGATTGTGGGGGGCCCATGATGGAAGCCACACCTTTCACTTCCATCAAACTATTCTTTCTATGGAGTGCTGCTTCCCTAAGAGTTTGGGCAGAAGGGACCTGGAACAGAATCTTCATGCTGTCTCTGTTTCAGCTGCACAGGAGGACAGTCAGCTCACAGCGGACAGGCATCAGGAACATGAAATGAAACTGGTCTTGAGCTACCAAGATTCTAAGTTTGTTTATTACTGTTGCACAGCCACACTTGCTGGTTGATACAAGGAGACAGGGTAGATAAAGAATGTCCCCAAGACGCCTGGGTGGCTCAGTCAGTTAAGCCGCTACCTTTGGCTTGGGTCATGATCCCAGGGTCCTGGGATGGAGTCCCATAGGGCTCCTTGCTCAGCGGGGAGCCTGCCACTCCCTCTGCTTGTGCTCTCTCTCTGACAAAGAAAGAAAGAAAGAGAGAGCGAGAGAGAGAGAAAGAAAGAAATAAAGAAAGAGAGAGAAAGAAAGAAAGAAAGAAAGAAAGAAAGAAAGAAAGAAAGTCTCCAAAGCATGTTTAATACTGTATAGCACCAAAAAGTAATGAGATAAGTGTCCATATACTTACAGGAAAAGCTGGCTAAAAAGTATTAAGGGGAAAAAACAAATTCTAAAATAGTACAGTTGATATAATATCACTTATGTTAACCCTGGCCCAAAAAATAACAAACTACATGTTTCTCAGATATATGCATAGAAAATAATTCAAAAAGATACACATGAAACCTGAGTTTATCTTCCTCTGGAGCAGGCTTGGTTAAAAGATTTTTGCTTTATCTTATTTAAAATTTTTTTAATTTAAAAAAATGTGAAACATTACAATATGAAAGATTATATAGTATATATGTGCATTTTAAAGAAGAACAGAAGTAAAAATTTAAAGGGTCAGCAATGTCTCTCCCACCCAGCTAAGGAAATAGAACATCACCAATGTCATTGAAGACCTCTGCATGCCCCTAAATAATTATATTTCTCTCCTTCCCCAGAGAAATAACCTTTGACCTGAACTAATGTTACTCATTCCTTACTTCTGGTTTTAGTCTTTAGTTTCTATAGAAAAAAATGTGTAAGTAATATATAATAAGTAGTACTTATTATGTACTTCTAAGTAATATATTATTATTTACTGAGTAAAAAGATCTAGGTAATGTATTACTAATATGTGAAAGTAAAATATATAACTAAATAGTATATTATTTACTTTATTTTCTACTTCATTAATTTCTGCTTTTATCTTTATTATTTTCCACATTCTACATTCTCTGCTTTGTCTCCTGTTGCTTTTGTTGTTGTTTATAATAATAGCTTATGGTGAATTCTCATTTATTCTCAGTCTCATTAATTATCAGTTTTTTTCTTTTCCATATAAGCATTTAAGTCTGTAAATTTACCCCAAAGTATCATTTTATTTCCATGCCACACATTTTTTCATTGTTTTTATTAGTTATTTTAAGTATTTTCTAATTTCCATTATACATTTTTTCTTTGATCCATCAATTATTTAGAAGTATTTTTCTAACTTTGCACAGTATAGAAGTGTTTTTTTTTTTTTTAAAGATTTTATTTATTCATTTAACAGAGAGAGAACACAAGCAGGCAGAGAGGCAGGCAGAGGCAGAGAGAGGAGCAGGCTCCCTGCGGAGCAAGGAGCGTGATGCGGGACTCGATCCCAAGATGCTGGGATCATGACCCGAGCCAAAGGCAGTTGCCCAACCAACTGAGCCACCCAGGCGTCCCAGTATAGAAGTTTTAAACTCAAGATTTCTAGCTTAGTTTCACTGTGGTAAAAAAAAAATACTAACTCTTGGACATTTATTGAGATGCTTTATGTCCTAGTATGTAGTCACTTTTTGTAAATGTTCCACATATATTTGAAAAATGTATATTCTTTAATATTTAAGTACACTATTCTGTACCTTTTAGGCCAGCTTTGATCATTGTTCATTCAGACCTTGTCTGGTTGAATTATTGACCAAAGAGGGAGAACTGGTAAAATCTTGCCAACTAACGGTGATATGTTCATTTCTTCTCATACCTTTGATAATTTTTGCATTCTTTGTGCTGAAGCAATTATATTAAGTACTGACAAGTTTAGAATTGTCATATCTTGCTGGTAGATTGACTGTTTTTTTGATAGCAATGACCCATTTGATCTCCAGTAATATTTTTTTCTCTTGAGTTTGCCTGTTTCTAATATAATCACCTCAATTTCCTTTTGGTTAGTGTTTGCCTATGCTACCTTTCAACCTTTCTGTGTTCTTATGGTGAAAAGTATTTCTTTTTATTTTTTTGTGAAATGTATTTCTTGTTTATAATATAGAGTTAATTTTTTTTTTCAAATTCTGTTTGACATTCTTAGTCTACATTTGGAGAATATAGTTTCTTGACATTGTATTTATTTATCATTTTATTTTGTATTTTCTGTTTAACCCAGTTCAGTGTTTTCTCCCTTATCTTTGTTTCAGTTGACTATAATTTTTCTTCCCTTTCTTTTTTTTCACCTCCACTGATTTGGAAATTATGGAATCTAATTCAACTACAGTAGGCAGAATTCAGAGAGCCTCCAAAATTCCCATCCTGTGGCTTATAATTCCCTTTCTATGAGTGCATATGTGCCTGTGAATGGGATAGATGTTACTCTCCTCATTAAATTATATGATAAAGGTGAAGACATTTTTAAAATATTAAGGTCTCATGTTAGTTGACTTTGAGTTGATCAAAAGGGAGATTATTCTGGGTAGGCCTGGCCAAATCAAGAGAACCTTAAAAGAGACTGAGCCCTTCCTGAAAAGGGAAATTTGAAGTATTAGATTTGTCCTGCTGCCCTGGAAGAAAGCAGTCTTGTTGTTAATGCCCTGTGAAGAGGGTTAGCCTCTAGTAGCTGACCCCTTGGGCCTATAACCACAAGAAACTGAATTCTGCTGATAAGCTGAATGAGCTTGAAGAGGACCCTGACCTCCAGATGAGAATCTCAGCCTGCTCAGCATTTGGGACTGTGACCTTGTGAGACCCTGAGCAGAGGATTCAGTTATGCCATGCCTGGACTCCTGACCCATAGACCCATAGAAACTGTGAAATAGAAGTGTCTATTACTTTAGGCTGCTAAATTTGTGGGAATTTGCTGTGTAGCAATAGAAAATGAATACAATTGCCTTAGAAATCTTAACATTCATATTTAACTTAATATTTGAAGATAATAACATTACCCATGTTTAGGGAAATACAAGGACCTTAGAGTGTTTTAACTCCTTTTTACCACTCTTTCATTATACATGCTATTGTTGTTTGGGTTTGTCTAGCTTGACTTATTTAACCCTCAAAGTAAACATTATCATCATTAGTTTATTCAGTAAATGCTTACTTAGATTTATCCACATGTTTACCATGTTCTTTGCTCACCATTTCTTCTTATACTTGGATTTTCCCCAGTGTTTATTTGCCTTCATTCTGAAGTATCGTCTCTAGAAGATCTTTAAAAAAGGGTTTGCTGTATAAAAGCTCTCAATTTTTTTAGTCAGAAAATAACTTTATTTTAACCTCATATTTGAAAGATTCACTGGATAATAGTATAGTTTGACATTTATCTTCCCCTCAGTACATTAAATGTACCATTCCACCATCTTCTGGCTCCCTTTGTTGCTGTGGGAAAATCTCCTGTCAGTTTAAATATAGTTCCTTAATAGATACATTGTCTCTTTCTCTAAATGCTTCTAATGACTTTTCTCCTGACTTTTAGTATTCTGAAATTTCACTATAATGTGTCTAGGCGATTTCTTTTTATTTATTCTGTTTGCAGTTCTGTTTTCTGATTGCAGTTCTGTTTTCTGAATCTATATGTTGGTGTTTCTCATCACAAGACAGAAAGAAGAAATTCTCTCCTCAAAATTCAAGAAATTTTCAACCATTATCTCTTTTATAATTTCATCCTCTTTGTTGTCTTTTTCTGAATTTGTTATAATTTCCTCCTTTCATCATGAATTGTCTCTTCAACTGTGCTTCTACACCTGAATTTCTAATTTTAATTATTACATTTTTAATATGTAGAACTTCTATTGATTCTTTTTCAAGCCTGAGTGGTCAACTCTGACAATTTATAGTTTGGCATTCTTCTAATAATCTTTTAAAATGTTTCTTTAAGTTATATTAAACATGCTTATATTTTATTCTGTACCAGATCATTCCATTATTTGAAGATTGTCTCACTCCGCGGTGTGTTCTACTATTTCCTTATATACCTGAAGCCATATTCCTTGAAAATATATATGTGGAGTTGAATTTAATGACTGTTCTTTTGAAGAGGATTTGGATTTATTTCCTCCAACTATTGGTGGAATGCCACCAACTACATTTCTGACTTAGGGCTTTGAGGACTGTATGGTTAATATGAATTTGGGTTCTAAACACATGTTAAAGTAGACTTATGATTAAGCCTTTTCCTCTTTGTTCAGCTCTGCCCAGAGCACAGATAAGACTGGCAAATATAGGGGTACCTGGGTGGCTCAGTCAGTTAAGTGTCTGACACATGATTTTGGCAAAGGTAATGATCTCAGGATCATGAGATTGAGCCCCACGTGGGGCTCAGCATGGAGCCTGCTTAAGATTCTCTCTCTCCCTCTCCTCTGCCCCTCCCCACTACCACATGCACCCATGCTCTTTCTTTAAAAAACAAAAACATAAAAAGATTGGCATATATCACCATCAGTGCCCTCTGCTGGATGGAATTTTTCTAGTTCGGCCACTGAGTCACCCTTGAAGTTCTAGTTTATTCACCCCCACCTTGGTTAGGGCCCAGGCTTTATCTTCAGCCCTGGTACACTGAGCCCATTAGAACTTTGGCTGGTGGCCAGTAGGGGTCATATAAACACTCAGGGCTTCCTAACTCTACAGATTGTTGTTCTCTCCTTTTTTTCTGGCCTCTGAAAAAGTCCCTTAATTTCTCACCGGCTCAGCCTCAGACAAACAAACAAAAAATATTTATTGAATTTTTGTTTGGTGGCTCTAATATTTTATACTGCATTTTTACATGTGCTATACTGGGAAGAGTTTTACTTAACACCTACTTCATTGTATTGCCAGAAATTAAATTTTCAGTTAAATTTTATTTTAGAACATTAGTTAAAAATACATTTAAAACATAATAAAATATTTGAAGAAAATATTGAAGAATGTGTTAATAACTATACCTATAGATGGACTTTTTAAGCTAAAACTGCAAAAAATTGTAAATCCTATAAAGAATTAATATTGATTAATATATTTAACTGTGTAAGAATTTAAAATTTTTGTATAAAAACAACATCTTAGGGGTGCCTGGGTGGCTCAGATGGTTAAGCAACTGCCTTTGGCTCAGGTCATGATCCCAGCGTCTTGGGATCAAGTCCCGCATCGGGCTCCTTGCTCCGCAGGGAGCCTGCTCCTCTCTCTGCCTCTGCCTGCCTCTCTGCCTGCTTGTGTTCTCTCTCTGTTAAATGAATAAATAAAATCTTTAAAAAAAATAAAAATAAATAAAAAATAAAAACAACATCTTAAACAAAATCAGAAGACCAAAAGAAGCGAGAAGAAAATATTAACAATGTATGATGAAAGATCTATATACATTATATATAATTAACCCATACAAGTCAATAAAGAAGGCATACAGAATCAATTAGAAAATAAGCAATGGATATGATGCTGAATGTGACTGGTCATCAGAGAAATGTATATTAAACTAGTAAGATACCATATTTCACCCATCAGATGATACTTTAAAAGATTGATAATATGATAGACACATTCAATATCAGTGGGAATACAAATTGATACAGGTTTGTTGGAGGGTAATTTGGCAATATGTCTATCAAAATTTAAAATATAATATTTTCAGGGAATTTTGATTCAGTGGTTAGAGGATATACTCATCTTCCTGCCAAAACCTCAATAGTTAATCATGTTTGTTTGTTTTTTTTATATGTAAGTCAGTGAGTAAAAATGTTCTGAAATCAGGAGACAGCAGAAAAGTTTTTAGGAATGTCACTTTTTTTTCTCAAGATAACATTAAGTGTTCAGGTAGTACCCACTCTGTTTTCTCACCACTCAGGTGATAAGATTTTCCTCATTAACTGTTGAACTGTGTCCATGGAGCAGATAGATTCAAATCTTGAGGTTTATCACCTTGGCTATGACTTGGTGACTCATTCTCTTGAGATGACTCACTTTCCCCCTTTTGAACAAGTGATAGACAATAATGATATTCAATAACAACATTTCCTTCCTCATTTGGAGTACTGAAGGCAGCTTCCTCTATTCATTAGCAGAGATATTACAAAGTAGCAGGCATGCAAAAATCCTTAAGATACAGTGCAAATGTATGGGAAAGGACTTAGAAGAACACTTTCCACACAGCTATGCAATGGAGGAAGATTGCCATGGTATGTTCAAGGGATGTTAAAGGATATCATATAGTCTGTCTATGGTCACATAATTTACATAAATTATCCCTTTGGACTGGAACAGCCTAAGTCTTGCTGTACCATTCCACCCTAGTACAGTTTAGTAAGTCCGTTTGGTTTACAAGTAATTACAAGTAATTGTATGGCAAATGGCCAAGAAAGCCTCTTCCTCAGGATTGTCTCTAGTTAAATACCTTTAACCCAGCAAGTAATCCTCTAAGAATCTATCATAAAAAAAAAAAAAAAAAAAAAAAACATTTGAATGGGGCGCCTGGGTGGCTTAGTGCGTTAAAGCCTCTGCGCCTTCGGCTCAGGTCATGATCTCAGGGTTCTGGGATTGAGCCCCACATTGGGCTCTCTGCTCAGCAGGGAGCCTGCTTCCTCCTCTCTCTCTGCCTGCCTCTCTACCTACTTGTGATTTCTCTCTGTCAAATAAATAAATAAAATCTTTAAAAAAAAGAAGAAAAAAAATAAATGAAAATGTTAAAAAAAAAAAAAAAACAAACATTTGAAGATGTGTCCAAAGAAGCAGGTATACAAGCTGACGTTCATTGCTTCATTGTTTATGACAGTGAAAAATTGCAAACAGCCTATATGATCATCAATAGAGAAAAGATTAAATATGTTTTAATTTTTTAAAGATTTAAATGTTTGTTCATCTGTACTATGGAATACTTTGCAGCAACTAAAAAAAAGAAAGGGGCATGTATGTATAGTGACATAAAAGGACATCAAGTTGTTAAGTGAAAAAAATGCAATTAGCGAAATAGTATACAACAGCATAAAATTATAGACTAAATGTGTTTATTAATATATACGTATTAGCATTAATATATTAACATCAACACACATATATCTATTTTATTTATTTTTATTTAAATTCAATTAATTAGCATATTATTAGTTTCAGAGATAGAGTTTAATGATTCATCAGTTGCATTTAACATCCAGTGCTCATTATATCAAGTGCCCTCCTTAATACCTATCACCCAGTTGCCTATCCACCAACCCACCTCCCCTGCAGCAACCCTCAGTTTGTTTCTCATATTTAAGAGCCTCTTATGGTTTGTCTCCCTCTCTAATTTCATCTTATTTTATTTTCCTGTCCCTTCCCCTATAATCCTCTGTTCTGTTTCTTAAATTCCACATATGAGTGAAATCATGTGATAATTGTCTTCCTCTGATTAATTTATTTCACTTAATATAATACCCTCTAGTTCTATCCACATTGTTGCAAATGGTAAATTTATTTTAGTAGATACATATTGCATATATAAAAATGTATGGGAGAAAGTTTAGAAAGTTATTCCTACAGTACTACCCAATGGAGGGGATTACTATAGGGTGGTAACGGGCATTTAAATTTTCTTTGTATTATTTTATTATGTTACACTGAGGATATCTTCGTGTAGTACTTGGGTTTTTAAACAATTTTTTAAAAAGAATTTGTTTTTATAAAGAAGAGGTGAGGTTGGTTAAGATTAAAGGGGCTGGAGGACGATGCTTGACCTGTGTCCAGGCCAACAAAGAAAAGAGGTAAGAGAAGCCTGATGTGAGGATCTGATGGCAGAACTTGTAGGATTTATGAATTCATTTTGTTTCGTTTCAAAAACTTTTATTATGCACCTATTATATGGTAGGTATTGGGTAAGGAATATTGAGAGATGAAACCTGTAATTTCCTTCTCTCTAGAGGTTCATAGAGAAGTAAACAGACATTTCTAGTACAATGAGATGAGCAATAAGACCTCATAGGCCTGGTGAATCAGAAAAGTACAAGGGGTGGAAGAATCCAGCAGTGTCCATCCAAGTGCGAGACTTGGCTTTCTGCCTCCCCCAGGGACCATCATGACTCAGAGTGTGTTATATGTGTTACATCAGGAATTTCAGGACTTCAGATACAGTAGGATCTGTCCTGGGGTTGGGCAACAAGGTCTCCTCCACAGCTAACAAAACTTTCTAAGCTGTAATGAATGATATGGACAGCAGGATTTTAGTCCTTTAACTACCTCTCTCCACCACTACCATGCGGTTTCTATGATACCTGCAATTCCTTTAACAGAAAACAATACCTTTCATTATTAAATTAAAGATCCAAAAGTTTTAATGCAAGTGCTCTCTCAAAGCTATTCACATTAAAAATATACATAACCAATCTGTAGGCAATAAATACAGAGCAAATTAAGTAAAGACTAAATAAATGAAATCAGATCTTCCCAAGTTTGGACAGAATGAGGAAAGGAAAAAAAGCAACTCCTATAGCAGATTGATATTTTGATATTGACCAATGTATTTTTCATTTTCTATATTTCCCTTTTGCTCTGTGACCTTTTCCTCAATTTCAGGCAGCAGAGGGTAGATGCTTCTATGGCTTCGGGGAAGGAAGGTCACAGACAACATAGAACTAAAGATTCCATTTTCAAACTAGACTTTTGAGTTTCAAACTAGACTTTAAAAATTCCTGGCACAAACAATAGGCTAAAAGAAAGAGTTTTGAGGATCAAAAGCTAAAATGAATGCCATAAACTCTTCATTTTGGAGGGAGACATATCAGAATAATTTTCCTTCCTGTATTAGTCTGCTAGGGCTGCCATAACACAATACCATGGACCAGGTGGCTTAAACAACAGAAATCTGGGGCGCCTGGGTGGCTCAGTTGGTTGGGCGGCTGCCGTCAGCTCAGGTCATGATCCCGGAGACCCCGGATCGAGTCCCACATCGGGCTCCTAGCTTCACAGGGAGTCTGCTTCTCACTCTGACCTTCCCCCTTCTCATGCTCTCTCTCACTCTCTCTCTTTCTCTAATAAAAAAAAAAAAAAACAGAAATCTGTTTTCTCACAGTTCTGAAAGCTGGACATCCAAGATCAAGGTGCTGGTTTCTGAGTTGGTTTCAGAGTTGGTTTCTGGTGAGTCCTCTTTTCCTGGTTTACAGACTGATGCCTTCTCCGTGTGTCCTCACGTGGCTTTTCTTCTGTGTGTGCCTTGCTGGTGCCTCTTCCTCTTCTAATATGGACACCAATTTTTTTGGATTAGAGCCCTACACTCATGACTTCAGTAAACAGTAATTACCTACCGAAAGGTCCTATCTCCAGATATAGTCACATTGCGGATTAGAGCTTCAACAGATTAAATTAGGGTGAAGGCAGAGGCAGCACACAGTTCACTCCCTGACACTTCCTTAAACTTGTTCGATGAGCTCTGTCCAAAACAAATATAATGTAATTAAAATTTTTCTAGTAGCCACATTTTTTAAAAAAGTAAATAGAAAGAAGTGACGTTAATTGTAACACTATCTTTCATTTAATTCAGCATATCCAAAATATGATCATTTCAATGTGTAAACTATAAGGAGATATTTTATGATCTTTTCTTCATACTAAGTCTTTGAAATTGGTGTGCATTCTTACTTTCAGTACATCTCATTTTGGATTAGCCACATTTCAAGAGCTCAACATATGTGACTAATGGCTACTATATTGGACAATGTAGTATTAGACAATTCTCTAAGCTGAAGAGAGAGGTCATGTAAGAGAGCAAGAGAGAGTGTCTCCAAGATATGGCTGACATCCCAAGAGGAACTGGAGAGGAGTCATGATGACTGATAGAATTTCCAGGTAAATTTTGGGAATCTGAGAGCAAGCAGGGGGACCTGTGTTCACTGCTTAGGTGTGGCCAGGGTCAACAGGAAAGGGCAGAAGTGGCAACCAAATGTGTCTAACACAGTCCCTGCCCCCAAATCTTCCACAGCCCTTGGAGTCCACACAATGGCACAGTAGACGGTCCAACAATTTCCCAGTTCCTAAGAGGGGTAAAGATATGGCTCTGAGAGTGTCATCACAGTCGGGAGCTACAGGTTTCCTGAATCAAAGATGATAGGCATGTCATAGACATAGCTATGAATGCCAGCCTGGAGGGCATCAGTGGCCAAGAACCCAACACTTCACCCTCTGTCCCTAGAATGTAGATGCCACTCTGGGGACAGAGAAAGGAAAGGGGGAAATTTCTGAATTCATTGAGTTTACCAGAAATGATAAACCAGAAATAAGCTTATCTGCAATCTACAGAACTCTATTTCTGCTATTGAGCAGAATGGAAACTTGAAATAGAAATTTCAGTCGCAAGTTTTTAAGTTCAGTTTTGTGAACTAAAACTGATCTTAGCTATCCTAGGTATGTATAGCTAGCCTAGACTCTGCAAAGAGAACAGTAACTACCAAGAGGGTAAAAGGGTCCCTCAGAGCGCAATTAACAGCTTTAAAGCCACCTGGCAGGAGGCCTCTGTCAAGACCCATGTCCAGCCCAGCAGAGGGAATGCTGGCCTAAGAGGAATGCCATGACCAAGGCTTTGTGTACATAATTCATTTTGACCTGGCCCTTTTTTCCCCTCCTTTTCACATCTATTTCTGTTGATTCCTGGAATTTTCCCTCGCTTTTTGTGGGTGCTCCTGGGAGAACTGGGGGATTGGCAGGCAACATTAGGGCTATGAAACTGCTGATGTTTGATAGCCTGAGGTCAGAGATAGTTCACAACAGAACACAGAGAATTTCTCTGTCTAGCTCTTCCTTTGATTTGATCGGCTTCTTAAACTTACACGCCTAGCTTTGAGAGTCCTAGGTTTATGGCTGCTGGCACAGACCTCATTAAGACCTTTTCCCAGGGCCAGACTGCTGGGGTACCAAATTCAAAGAGGCACTCACTCTTTGGCTGCCCTTGAGAGTAGGTACCTTTTAAAATTTTGCATCCTAAGTGCCTCACTGCCTCACCCTAGCCAAGACCCTGTCACTTTCTACTACCTGGAAATCAAACAGCTTCTAGTGCCTGGCCTCTCCTGTAGTCTCTCTTTGTGGGCTGCCTCATTAACACATCGGTGTTCCAGATCTCTTCCAAACACCCATATCTCCTGGAACAATGAGGAAATCGCCACACAGCTGCAGGTCAACACTGGGTGCCATCCACTGGGAGAAACTGCTGAGAGAGCTTTTTTTCCCTTTAAATTGTAGAACTTGGACTAGAAGAGACTTTAAAAATCATATAATTATATGTGCATGCTAATATTCAGGCTTTTGAAACTTTGCTTTACACTGAAGATTCTCAGAAGTGCTATTAATGAAGGCATTTCTGTAACAGGTGCTTTAGAGAAGAAAGGTCATTCCCAGAACTGTCATCTGTCGGGAAGACAGTCAAATTCACATCACCACGTCAGCCCCCAAACTGGAGCTCCCAGCAGTCAGTGCCACAATAATCAGAGCATTGGTAATAAAAGAGTCTTGGCTAGACCAGTATGTAGTGGAACCATTCTTGACTGGATTCAAGCAAATATCTCTCTGCCTGTTAGGATTGGATGGGACCAAAAGTAATATTAAAATAAATAATTCAAAGTTAAAATTACGAAATCTCCAGAGGACCAATTTGAAAGACACCAAAATAAGGAAAGTCAAATAAAGTATGTAATTCTATATCCAGGCTACATTAGAGACTGACATACTATTGCTCAGGGAGTCTAGGATAGTAGTTTTCCTCCAACACCAGCAACTGGGCTCTATATTTAGCTAAGTAAGTTTCTTAGTCCTAGGAAATCCATTCAAACATGACAATAATGAGTGAGCAGTTTTTAATATCTATTTACTCTGTATATTATGATCTAATAACATTCAGGACTTGCAACCTTCAAAGTATTTTGTAGTTCCATGATAAAAATATCCTTCACCATCCACCTAAATCTACAGATATCATTATGACAATGTATTAGTGGGGATCCTACATGTAGACATTAGTGGCTCATGAAGAGAGCCAGGTTTGGACCCAATCATTCTGGATCCCCAGTCCAATGATTATTGCATATGGACAGACTCACTACCTCTACCCAGAAATGAATCAATTAACTAATCTGGTGACAAAAACATCATTTTACTAATTCAATTTTTTCCTAATTCTATAAAGACTGAAGTCCATCACACTAGAGCCATCAAACAGAAATGCTTGAAGTTATGTTTATGTACACTTTAGATATATGTGTTGCTTCTTGGCTTCATAAATTTATTTCCACTTTTTCCAGATTTCCCAAGAAATCTGACCTTACATAAATATTTTTAAAGAGGTAATTTAATTCAAAAGATTAAATAAAACTAGTTGTAAAATATCATCATAATGAATTTTAAGAAAACATTCTTAAAGGACAGTTCAGAGAAAAATCAATAGTGAGGAGGATATTTGTCAAGTAATGAAATTATCTGTCTTCTGAATTTTCTAAATTATACTTCAGAGAAACTAGTGAATACCTCATCTGATCAATAAATCAACCTAAAGATTATTGCTCAGATTTTACCTATAAAACATACTAGTGCTCTGTTACTAGAGTTTTATTTTTCTGATCCTAAATGTACAGGATGACACAGCTTCTTAAATAAATTCTGCTGGTGTTTCATTTCCTTTGTAGCTATCAAAATTATTGTCAAATTATCATATGACCTAATATAAAATTTTAAATAAAGTTGGCATTTCATTTATAAAATGCTGGAGAGTCTATTAACTATAAATCCAAAACATCCTGAAATCAAATATAAAATGCCATAGTCTTATTTATTAGCCATACGGCAAAGATTTACTACCTTCTTTAGCTGTATAATTTTTCATCCAAATCAAAGACACGTTCAGCTTAGTCATCATAAAGGTTAAAAGACGGAAGCTCCTCTTGCCAAGAGAGAGGAGTAAAGTGAATTTTAAAATATCGATTTAAAAACAGAGACCTATGTTGAGGTGGATCTGGCTAGAAGTCAAATACAGGAGGACTTCTGTTTCTGGGGAGAGCTGCAACTTCTCTCTCACATTTATTTAGCATCAAGTCTTATGTTAATACAGAATTTAAAAGAGCAAACCAAAACAGTGGCAAGGAAGTCTATTGTACCTAAAATAGCCTTCCATCTCTCATTTTGAAATCAGTGCACAAATTAAAGATAAGAATGAAGAGCTACAGCAGCTTTTTATCAATTAACACCAGAAAATAAGGTGATTCAATTCTGAGTAATATATTGGAACTCTAGGTTTGTTGGTTTTTTTTTTTTTTTTTAAGGCACTTCTGTCACTGATCTGTTTGCAAAGTGAAGTGGGTTTTCTGCATCATAGGATCAGTGCAACTGTTAAATGTTATCATTCAAGGAGCAGAGTTTCTGTCCTAAAAATCCAAGACTGCTTCAGCTTTCCTTTGGCTGTGTCTGAAGAAAGTCACTGTGTCACTCTGGCCAAGGAAATGAATATCTACATCTCATTTTGCTTTTCTTTTCTGTAAAATGTTGGTCTCCCAGACTAGAAAAACATATATACTAATAATTGTAAAAGACTTTGTAGGCCTGATGTACAAGTTGCATGTTAATAATAATGATTACAAATGAGGATCCTTCAAAAGAAGCTCAGAGAAAAAAGGAAGCAACTATGGGGTTCACTTGGGAATGATTGAGACTCAGAAAAAAACTCCAATTTTGAGCAGCTAGGGATTCAAGAGAGAAAGCTCTTCTTTACCTCATTTCAGAAAGATACATGGGAAAATCAGAATATAAAGGGAATTATTTATGCCCTAATTAATAATGCCTTCTAATGCCAGTGGATATATGTATGTATTTGTGTGTGTGTGTATGTGTGTGTGTGTGTGTGTGTGTGTGTATGACTAAATTTTAGGTAAGGTTATATTTTAAACTTTATTCAGAAAATCACATCTATTCTTTCAGTGACTTTGCTCTTTTTGACCACATCAGGATATGAGAAATTAATTCAGATAATTTCATAAGAGGAATATCAATATTAATTAAGTCCAGTGAGAGAGCTCTACAAAATGGGTTGGGATGGTAGTAGCATGGATTTGGGAGTTGGACAGACTGGGGTGAGAAAATGGCTCTGCCACTTTGCACAAATTACTTAGCCTCCTGGGTCTCAGTCTTCTTGCCTGTAAAACAGTGAATAATAACCTCCCTCATTGGGCTGCTGTGAGGATTAAATGAGATTACATTTGAAAAGTGCCTTATTGGGGTGCCTGGGTGGCTCAGTGGGTTAAGGCCTCTGCCTTCAGCTCAGGTCATGATCTCAGGGTCCTAGGATCGAGCCCCATATCGAGCTCTCTGCTCAGCGGGGAGCCTGCTTCCCCCTCTCTCTCTGCCTGCCTTTCTGCCTACTTGTGATCTTTCTCTCTGTGTCAAATAAATAAATAAAATCTTTAAAAAAAAAAAAAGAAAAGTGCCTTATTCAGAGTCTGGCTGTCCAATAGTCAATTAAAAATATTGACTGTTGGGGCGCCTAGGTGGCGCAGTTGGTTGAGCGACTGCCTTCGGCTCAGGTCATGATCCCGGAGTCCCGGGATCGAGTCCCACATCGGGCTCCCATCTCCATGGGGAGTCCGCTTCTCACTCTGACCTTCTCCCTTATGCTCTCTCTCACTCTCTCTCTTTCCTAATAAATAAAGAAATAAAAAAAATCTTTAAAAAATTTAAAAAAAATATTGACTGTTCTCTTTAACTGTATACTATCTACATGAGCCTAAATGATCCCATTTGAGAGAATCCTGTCCGGCAGTTGATTGGGATTTTCACAGAATTGAAGGCATTTTCACAGAATTGAAGCAGATTAAGACTTCTATTATTGGGTGCCTGAGTGGCTCAGTTGGTTGAGCGACTGCCTTTGGCTCAGGTCATGATCCTGGAGTCCCGGGATTGAGTTCCACTTCAGGCTCCCTGCTTGGCAGGGAGTCTGCTTCTCCCTCTGACCCTCCCTCTTCTCATGCTATCTCTCTCTCAAATAAATAAATAAAATCTTAAAAAAAAGAGAAGACTTCTATTATGACAAGCGTTATCAACAACTCTTAAGAAACAATTGTTCTTTTCATGATTCTAAGTTTCTGTTAGTACTTCATGAATCGTACATGGGATACCCATTTTGTAAGTTTTCTAAAGCAGGATCTTTTGTATGTGTGTGTCTGCCAATGTGTAAATATACATACATATAATATAATGAATACAAATATGTTTACTGTTCTTTTGTGGTAGAGAACCACTGAGAGCCTGTGGAATACTTCATCATTTTCAGAATGTCAGAGATGAGAAACCTGAGCTCTCACCAGTCTAACAATGTGTCTTCACAGATGAGAAAACTGAGGCCCAGAGTGTTTGGGTAATTTGTCCAGAGTCACACAGTGCTAGAATTGTGAAAATTCTACCAATCCAATGTTCTTTTAGTTCCTTACTTAAAACTTAAAAAGCAATATAACATACTGCTGCTTTTTTGGGAAAAAAGTTTCTGATTAGAGACTTTACATGTCCCTTTGTCAGAAAGTATACATTCTCATTGTGTTCACACAGTGGTTAGCAGAATTCTTTGGTAGTGAATGCAGCACACTACATGTATTTCAAATGAATTAATGGATTTTTCTCAAGGCTATAGTGTGTATGACTTTTTCTTTTGGGGAGTATAGTTCAACAAAGTTGGATTTTGCTGCATATAATGGTTACAAATTATATTAAGTTTATGATAACATAAGCAAATGAATAATGGAACAGTTATCTGGAATTTTTAAAAATTATCTGGCATCGGGACGCCTGGGTGGCTCAGTCCTTAAGCGTCTGCCTTCAGCTCAGGTCATGATCCCAGGGTCCTGGGATGGAGCCCCGTAGCAGGCTCCTTGCTCAGCAGGGAGCCTGCTTCTTCCTCTCCCACTCTCCCTGCTTGGGTTCTCTCTCTCGCTGTGTCTCCCTCTGTCAAATAAATAAATAAGTAAAATCTTTGAAAAAAAATCTGGCATCTTATAAAGGAAGACTGGCTGCCAGCATGGATAATACATACTAAAAGCCCCTTATTCTAAAGATTCTAAAGAGTGAACGTTATGTTTTTGTACTTAAGTGGAACAGTTGCCTGAAAATGTCACATTTCTTTTTCTGGTGACATTGAGTCTTGGACTATGTTCTTGTGAGGCACACATCTTGATGAAAACCAGACAATAAGATAACCATCACTATGTCGATATAATCACAACATAAATGAAGAAATAAGCATACAACTGTATCAGAAAAGTTATACCTATTGACTTGTATCACAATATTATATTTACATAGTAAATTTACATAGTAAAGCCATTCCAACTGTTGCAATTTTGCATGGCCTCTAAAATTCATGCCCTTGAAGATAATGTGGCAACATGAGGAAAAATATTTGTATTTTAATATTTCACTAGGAAATCAAAGACATAGTTTTATAGAAGAGAATTCTGCACAGAAAAGGGACAAAAAGAAAATATACCAAAATAATAACCGTAGCTGTGTTAGGGTGGTAGCAATATGAGTGCTTCTTTCTTTTCCCTAGTTATATTCCTCCGGTAACAGAAAAAGAAATTTACAAGCACAAAGAAAATGAGTTCTATAAAAGAAAGTATAGTAATCATCTGTTATTTTTCGCAGCCCCAAGTCTTTTGAAAAACCACCCCACATTTTGATAGTTTCCCACATTATAAATTCTGTCTTCCCAAAGTAAATTCTAAAATTAAGCATTTCTTAATCTCCCTAGCCTGTGAGCCTAGGGTGAGTTGCTAGAACTTAGTTTCTAGCTCTCAGTTGCATCTATCAGAAACTACCTGAAGAACAGACAGGGTCCACATATCCATTCTCCCAGCACAGGAGGCTTCAATGTCATTGTTCTGGGGACAAAAGTGGGAATAGTAGCTTCCCAATTACAACAAAGACAGTTAGGTTCTGGGATTGGTGGTAACTCAGGTTAGAACCTGTTCCTGTAGCCTTTCCAGTGGTTACCTGGGCTTTCTAATTTCCCTTAATAAATCCCTCTCATTTAAATGACCTAGGGTTGATTCTTTTTGTCTACACCGAAGAATGCTAACAGGTGGAAAAGGCTAACAAAACTGGAATTCACCTAAGAAAAGATGAATGAAGGGTGACAAATAATGAGAAGATCACTCTGAACTTCAAAAGAACATTGTGATCAAACAAAAGATCTTTAAAATTTAAAAAGACTGTGTGGAAAAGAGCTCACTATTAATCCAAATATGACATGTGATGTGAGCAAGAAATAAACCTCTGTTATGTTAGGCCACCGAGATTTGGGAGTTAATTTGCTACCACGGCCTAGCCTAGCCTAGCCTGACAAATACTATAATGGTATCTAAAAATGGGACGTGTTTAATAATCAAATAAATATATAAATATAAAAGCTTTGTACAATTAGAGAATATTTTATCTAATAAAACTACATCAAATAAAGAATGGATTCAGGATTTGTTGTCATTTTGCATCAAGTAAATATATCTGGGTTTACCTGAAAGCAACAAAAAAAATATAACAATTATGAGAAACCCTAAATATTTAATGGTTTTAGAAACAACAAATAGGTTATGCTTTTCAATTCTCACACTATAAAAAGTCTAATTTGTGATGCATATTTCCTTAAAATAATCCTCCAAAAAAGTGTATGCCTTTTTTATTATAAAAGGCGAACCATATTTACTTATTGTGAAATTCTTGATTGTCTGCAGAAAGGAGTGTGAGAAAATTGCTAACAGGATTTGTTGAAATTGCTTCCAGCACAACTAAAGGAGATGGGAATACTACTCTCACTTCAACAGATTCATCAATGTCTGCTTGCTTTTGCAGCCCTTTTCCTTTTCAAATGTCTATCTTGGACTGTACAACAGTAGTTTTTTCTACGTGGTAGTAAATGACCTTTATTTCATAAAACATAGGATAGTCTTTCACCTGAAATAGCCGCTGACAAGGTTATTTTTTATTTGTCCATTATAATCTGCACCACCCTGTCTGCAGTAAGTGATCTGGGCCACTAAGCCAACACTGGCAGAATCATCATCACAGTTTGTGGTGTGAATATTCCTAGTGTTCAGATGCCCTAATATATGATCCTCTACTATATCTTAAAAACAGTAAAGGATTTTTGTTTTGTGTATAGCACAGAAGATCAAATAAGAGAAAATGGGATTAAAGTAGGAGACATTTCTATTGGACACAAAGAATTTCCAGGCTGCCTGAATGAAAAGACTGGAATGGATTATTGAGGGGAAATGCCTGGTCTTTGTGAGACATATAATTAAGAAAGACTAACTTTTCTTAAGGGCAGAAGACTAAGTCAGATACTCTTTCACAGTCCTTTCTAGTTCTGTGGTTTTATGATCATAAAACTAATAGCACATCAGAATTCCCTTGGCTTCTCTTATTTTCATTTATATCATTCATTGTCTCATATTTGCCTGGTATTGCCGGGGGATGATCTATGCCCCTTCTCTGGCCAAGTGAAGACACACATGTATACCACAGGCAGTCAAATAATTAGTAACACAAGCATTCCCACAGACAGATTCCAAACTGTATGACTCTGGCAGAGGAAAAAAGTTCACCATTGCCCTCCTTATCAAAACGATTCGTCTCTGAGCATGGTCCATGAGCATAGGCTTCACCGACCAGCCTTTGAGATTGTTCCTCCATGGATTTTCCCTTAGCAATGGAAAGTGTTCTCATAGACGCCTTGTCTATCATCATTGCCCCCACTTCTCCCCTATTCCTACTATGCTTTCACTTCGTTTCTCCCTCTATGTGGTCCCCACCTTCCTCTCCAGCAAGGGCCCATCGCCAACCCTAGCAAGCCTTTGTCCTCGTCCTATGACCTGAAAGTCCTTTCAGTCCCTGCCATTGGCATGAATCACAACCTTTCTTTATTCTATTTGTTTCTTCTGCTGGATGAAAGAAGAGGGAAGGTTTATATCCTGATGGTAGGGATGTGGTCAGAAGGACATGGGCTGGCAAGATCTGTTTTCTATTTCTTTTTTTCCCCCTCTGCTCGGCCATCTCTTTTAAAAATTCAGATATCTTGCATAAGATTGTGAATCTTCTTCCAACGACTCTCAACACACCCATATATGGGAGTCATATTTCCCTTGCTACTATAACTTAGGACATTATTAGTCAAAAGAGCACTACTTTTCCTCCAACCTCATATTACATTGGATGACCCTCTTTTATTAACTAGTCTTGGGACTAGCCATTGCCCTCTTCTTTCTTTCCTTTTTTTTTCTTCTTTCTTTTCTTTTTTCTTTTTCTTTTTTTTTTTTTTTTTTAGACAAAGAGAGTGCATGCGCAAGAGCAGAGTGGTCAGGGAAAGAGGCAGATGGAGAGGGACAGAGAATCTTAAGCAGGCTCCACACTCTGCCCAGAGCCTGATGCAGGGCTCAGTCTCACTGAACCCTGAGATCATGACCTGAGCCGAAATCAAGAGTGAGGCGTTTAACCGACTGAGCCAGCCAGGCACCCCGCCATTTGCCCTCTTCTAAGAGTTGAAGGCAAGATAAGCACACCACATGTGTAAGGTATTATGTAAGTTGCAGAAGTCAACAACCTGTGGCTTATGATCTGTGAGCCATATCCAACCCATGGCCTGTTATAAGTAAAGTTTTGTTGGACACAGCCATACCCATTAATTTACCTATTGTTTAGGTCTGTTTTTGCTTTACAGTGGCAAAGCTGTGTAGTTAAAGCAGTGACCAACCACATGGTCGCAAAGCCTAAAATATTTACTATCTGGTTCCTTATAGAAAAGTGTGCCGGGGTGCCTGGGTGGCTCAGTGGGTTAAAGCCTCTGCCTTCGGCTCAGGTCATGATCTCAGGGTCCTGGGATCGAGCCCTGCATCGGGCTCTCTGCTCAGCGGGGAGCCTGCTTCCCCCTTTCTCTCTGCCTGCCTCTCTGCCTGCTTGTGATCTCTCTCTCTCTCTCTGCCAAATAAATAAATAAAATCTTTAAAAAAGAAAAAGAAAAAAGAAAAGCGTGCCAACCCCGATACAGTGTATCACATCTAAAAAGATGACAGTCTCATCCTAAAGATTACTCTTATAGGCTGATTTAAGGCATTTGGATAGTTTTTTCTTTTTTTCTTTGAATAGGAGATTTACACTTTTGAGAAGTTTATTTTTTATTTTTCTTTCCCTATATCTTGCATACCTTCACTGTAATTAAAGAGTTACCATATTTAAAATGACAGACTCTATCAAATCAACATTTGTCACTACCAGATATTTAACTTGGATGGGCAAGTTCATAAACTTAAAATCTTAGAGTGTCTCTGACTCCCCTCATCCCTCTATCCATATCCAGCTAGTGACCAAGTTCCATTCCTTTGTTAATTCCTCTTTCTATTCCAAGTTCCCTATTTGAAGAACTTGTCTCTTACCTGAACTATATCAGTGGCCTACTCATTCTTCCAGCCTCCAAGCCATCCCACCCTTACTAAGTCATTCTCACTGTATGTATACCCTCCCCTAAATCCCTCCCCATGGGTGCAGGATGGGTGCATGACACACTAGTCATTCTCACCTCATGAATACCCCTAATCTCAGAATTAGGGCTTTTGTATCATGAAATAGCACCACTGTTTACCTGTGCACACAAGCCAGAAACCTAGGAATCATCTTTGATCTGTCATTTTCCTTCATATTCCACACCTAATTAATACCAATTCTAAAATCTAATTCTAAATTCTAATTCTAATCTAATTCTAAATTCTAAAATCAATTCTACCTCCTAAAATTTACAGTAATTCTAACAGAGGTAAAGAGTGAAAATTGTATTTAGGTTCTGAGCCCAAGTTAAGAACTAGCTGAAAGGCAAATACAGAGTCACACAAATGGCAATCAAAAGATGACCTTTATCAGTAAGAGAGCTAATATTGATGGCTCATGCTACCTGCAGGTGGATGCATCCTAAAATTGTGAACCCACAGCTAGACAGGCTTCTTACCCAAATCACAGGCTCTGTGGGTCACTGCAGAGCCCCTGTGCGGGGCAGAGTGCGACTCTCGAAATACGCACAGCAGAGAAGATCAGGGTGGAGCCCGTGTGTAGCAGGAAGGCCAACCTCCAAGAATAAGGAGGAGGGAGACAGGAGAGGAGCCTGCTGGCAGGGCCAGCCCTGCTTGTGTCAGCAGTAAGTCTGACAAGTTCTGGGAGGAGTGAGTGATGAGGATGAAAGACCAGGGAGGTTACCAAGAAGTCACAGGAAAGAAGATTCCCCTCCTCCAACATTCTCCAGATTTTTCTTCTCTTACTCCATTAAGCTTAACCATTGGCTAGTGGTGTGGCTGCCCCTGGAGAAAAAGTTAACAGTCTACCTGGGCAAGCCAGGTCCCCTACTTTCAAAAGACAGTTCCCCCAACACCAACTGCAGTTCTTCTGGGATGCTGGTGGGCAGTGTTTTCTTTTTAACTCTGGGAGGCTCTGAAATGAGTCAGAATAATACGTTAATTAAATTAATTCTAAAACCTGCATCCAAGGCTAAAAATTCTTTCTGTATTCTATTTCCCTTCCCAAAATATGTCCAACCACATTGTCCAACGTAATTCATCAAAGGTTTGGCAATGAGGTAAAATAACAACATAAATACATTTAAATCATAAAAATGTCCTCAACAGATGAAGTCTCAAATGTAATCTTAACTGCTTTTTCTTATGGATTTTCCTGGGAGGAAACTGAAGTTAAAAATTAAATTCCACGCAAATTAGTCCAAAGATTTCAGAGGTCAAAAGAATTAAAGTGCAAAATCATATTCTCTTGCACTTGAGTTAACTATCCAAAGAAATTAAAGTCCAGACTTCATCGTTTCTGATTTCTTATTTCTGCCTACTTTCAGATAGAAGGGCCTTTACTGCCAAGTAGAGCTGGGGTGTCTTTGGCAGCTCCAACTTAGGCTGTCTTCTGTGGAATGGATATAGATCCTTTAAGGTGCATACTGACTGCATTTCTGGGATGTCCTATATTTAGAGACTCCAAGACTTAACAGAACACCAAAGACCATCACAACACTGGCCCCCAACCTGCCAAATCTAGAAAAACAACTCAATCTTGTTATCGTAAGTAAAATGATGTTTCCAGAGCCCAGAGTTAGTGTCAACAAAGATCCTCACAGAGATTCAGTAGTATTGGACAAAAGGAAGTGAAATCAAGAAAATATCTAGCCTCTTCATAATGCCGGTGAGTCTAAGCTAGTTATCTGAGGTCCACAGTCTCTTAATTTATAATGAATCAGGGTCAATCTCCCATCTAGTAGTTAATTTTGATAATATGTATCTTCATATGGGAGGGGTGCTGGGGCTCTGCGCATAGTCTTCTTTCTAAGATAGTAGCATTTGGGACATTACATTTTTTTTTTTTGACATTACAGTCTTGCAAAGTTAGAAACGTGCAAATAAAATCACTAGGTTTTATTTGACATGCCCCTGCCTTTCTACATTGTCATAATCTCTAATTTTGCATTCTTCCTTTAGCTCATGTTTCTGGCATCCCAATGCTGAAGTAATTTTGAGTCTCATTAACAACCCATGAGGAGGGCTTTTTGATCCTAGACTACAGAAGGTGCTTCTATAGCTTCTTGCTATTAAATTGCTTAGGGCTGTAAAATCTGTCTAGGAAAAGATTTTTGCCTAGTTGTCATATTTGATTCAGCTAAAACATCACTGTTACCAGATTCCTGAACTACATTCCTGTTGATGCTTCAGAGCTTATGTTTCTCATGGTCTATGTGAATAAGTTCTTCTCCAGTGCACTCCTTGATTCAGTGTTTTGTCAACTTTTGTATATTCCAAGCCTTGAAAAGCATGTGTCTAGGACAGCTTTAACTGATGTACTAGTATGTGCCTATACTGATTCATTCCCTTCTGCCATTACTCTGCTACTTCCACAGAGACTCTGTTGTATTTCTAAAAGTTAAACCTACTTCTTAAATTGATTCCTTTCCCTTTCTAACACACATAGGGCTAGAATTGGGGGCCGTCCTTCCTTTGTTTTCTCTTTGCCTTCTGACCCCAAAAATAGTTTTTCTAATATATTCCTCTAGCATTTGATGTGTATAGGCCTACCTTAGTGAAAGATAAGAAATCAATACTTTTTAAGGCTACCAAAAGCTATGCTGTTTAAACAAATCTTGACCACCTTCTCCTACCCCTGTTGGATGACTATCATGTTGCTCCTCCTATATGTCTAGTCTGTCCACTAAGTGCTCATTCAGTTTCTACTATAGATTGTTTTAAATCCTAATGGTTAATAAGATGTTGTTTGGAAGTGGTGATCTTTGGGAGGTGATTAAGTAATGGGGGTGGAACTTTTGTGAATGAGCTTAGTGCCCTAACAAAAGAGGCCCCAGAGAGCTCCCTTCCACCAGATGAGATCAGAGTGAGAAGATGGCAGTCTATGAACCAAGAAGCAGACTCTCACCGCCTGGAAGATATTTTCCCATCAAATCAACATCCAATCTGGGCCTGGACTCAATTATTTCTCTCTGGCTTTCCGTTTTTATTTCTCATCTCTTGCATGCCTTCCCTTAGAATGCCAATTCCATAAATTTCTCTGTAATGTGTCCTCAGAGTACAAGCAAGATCTACTTGCCACCTGCATTAATTGTCTGTCTCTGAATCAAACCCATATAACAATGATATCAGTATAATGTGGTTTTCTTCCTAGTCTTCCCCTCTCAAATCTATACAAATCCTTTGTGACCACTTGGTAGAACTACCTCAGTCTTCAAAAGGTTGTTCTTCAATGCTTTTACTGTAGATTTTTCATCTGCTCTTTTCAGAGGAGGCTCTGAGTTCATTCATGAATTTGGTTTCTTGTGAGCAGGGAGTCAGAGATCTTACTCCTTTTGGTTTTTAATGGGCCCAATCACTACTCCTGAACAAATAATAATTTAAAACATCTTTACCTTTTCTAATACCCTTTCTAAGAACAATTAGACCCCAGCACACCTCCTATTCCTTTTGTATATATCCATCCTTATTGCCAAGAGCTCATGTTGATTTTCTTATATGTCTAGTCTGTCCACTAAGTGCTCATTCAGTTTCTACTATAGATTGTTTTAAATTCTAATGGTCAATAAGATGATGTTTGGAAATGGTGATCTTTGGGAGATGATCAAGTAATGATGGTGGAATTCTTGTGAATGAGCTTAGTGCCCTAACAAAAGAGACCCCAGAGAGCTCCCTTCCACCAGGTGAGATCAGAGTGAGAAGATGACAGTCTATGAATCAAGAAGTGGGCTCTCACCAATTTTGCCAGTACCTTGATATTGGACTTCCCAGTTTCCAGAACTTTAAATTTATTTTTATAAGCCACCCAGCCAGTAGCATTTTGTTATAGCAGACTGAAAAGACTGAGAGTTTCCTTTAAAAAGTTCACCCTACAGGGGAGCCTGCGTGGCTTAAGTCAGTTAAGCATCCAACTCTTGGTTTTGGCTCAGGTCATGACCTCAGAGTCCTGGGATCAAGTCCTGAGTTGGGCTCCACACTGAGTGTAGGGTATGCTTGAGGAGGATTCTTTCCCTCTCCCTCTGCTCCTCCCTCTGCTCTCTCTCTTTCTCTCTCTCAAATAAATAAATCTTTAAATAAAAAAGTTCACCCTCCCTCCACTTAATCATCTTTTCATCCTTTATTTTGATTTCATTCTTCCACCTCCTTTGCTCTTAAAGTCAGAATAAAGCATAACGTTCATATCACCCCAATTTTGCCTTGATTGCCTGATGAAGCTTCAGTGCTAGGGATGGAGAGCCCAGGCACAGGCCTTTGAGTTGTTTTTCTACCTTAACCCTTAAAACAGCACATTCTCCTTACCTTAAAATTTTCCATTCCTGTATATAGGTTTATTAATAAAGTTTAGCATCTTTTTATGGGTGAGATTTGCAATTTGGATCTCCAAAATCTACAGCCATGGTCAGGACTTGTGTAATAAATTCAGAGCCACTTGAGGTTACATTAAGGAGCCCAATGTGGGACTCAACCCCAGTACCCTGGGATCATGACCTGAGTGGAAGGCAGACACTTAACCACCTAAGACCCAGCTCCCTTGGAGCTGATTTTTGAGTCTGTGTACAAGCCACATGAATATTAGTTGGGTTACAATTTTCTGCCTTGAGCTCAAAACAATATATAAAGTTAGCAAAATTTCAGACAGCTGATCTGGCACTGCATACCTAGAACTGACAATGATAATTTAAAGCCAGAACCTTACCTATGATCCATGCTATTGTCGTTTCTTGCCAGTGGTTCCCAATTCATCTCCCTGCCACCATTCTTGCTCCCTAATAGTCCATCTTCCTTAGCCAGAATAATCTTTTAAAAACTTATATAAGGCCAAAAAATAAAGACAGTGAAAAGACAACCCATAGAATGGGAGAACAGTTTCATAAATCAAATGTCTGATAAGGGCCAAGTATCCTGAATATAAAAAGAGTTCTTACAATTCAATAATAAGAATAACCCAATATAAAAATGGGCAAAGGACTTAGATATTTCTTCAAAGAAGCATATAAACAGCCAATAAGCATAGGAAATGACTCTCAACATTGTTAGTCATTAGGGGAGTGGCAAATCAAAACCACAGTGAGATACCTCTTCACACCCACTAGGATGGCTATAATCACAAAAACATAAAATAACAAGTATTGGCAAGGATGTAAGGAAATTGGAATCCTCATACATTCCTGGTTAGAATATAAAATTGCTCGTTCCCAACACAACCATTTTGGAAAAAAATTTGGTAGTTCCTCAAAAAGTTACACACAGAATACCAAATGACCTAGCAGTTCTACCCAAGGTATATAACCAAGAGAAATGAAAGCATATATTCATACAAAAACTTCTACACAAGTGTTCATAGCAACATTGTTCATAAAAGTCAAAAAAGTGAAATAGCCCACCTGTCCTTTAGCAGATGAATGGATAGACAAAATGTGGTCTATACATACTACAATGGATTATTATTCTGCTGCAAAAAAGGAATGAAATACCTTTATGCTACATGCTACATGCTACAACATAAATGACCTTGAAATATTATTCTAAGCAAAAGAAGCTAGGCACAATAGGCTGTATGACTCTATTTATGTAATGTTCAGAGTAGGCAAATCCATAGAGATAAAAAGCAGATTACTGTTTGCCAAGGGCTGAGGAAGGGGGAAAGGGGACCAACTGCTAACAGGTATGAGGTTTCTTTTTGGGGTGACAGAAATGTTCTGGAAATAGTGGTAATGGTTGTACTCATTATGACTTGCTAAAACCAATAAACTGTACAGTTAAAATGATAAAGTTTATGTTATATGAATTATATCTTAATTTTTTTTAAAAAGCACTAGTTAAGAAAAAAACCCCTTAGATCATGATCTTCTACTAGTTAAACTCTTCAGTGACTTCCTATGGCACTCAGATAAAGTCAAACCTTCCTAACTAGTTCTGCAAGGCCCTATAAGATGTGACCCTTGCCTACCTTTCTTATTTCATCCTCCATCACTTCCCTCACAACCCATCCTCCATTTACATTATAGTCCAGGTTCACTGGCCTCCCACTTCCAGCTCAGGTCTCTATACTTAATCTTCCACCTGCATAGAGTAGTCTTTGCCCAGGGCTTCTCCTGGCCCTTATCATGGAGGCCTCAGATTAATGTCACCATCCCTTATCATGGAGGTCTCAGATTAATGTCACCTCCTCAGCAAGTCTTCCTCACATCACTATCTACCATATTACCTTGTATCATTTTCTTCACAGCACTCGTCGCTATCTGAAATTATTTGTTTATATGTAAATTCTCTGAGAGCAAAGATTTTGCCTGCTTAGTTCACTGCTATCACCCAAGTTCTAAGAATGATGCCTGACACAGAGTAGATGCTCAAAAAATATATTTTGAGTGAATGAAAGGGATCTAATTTGTGTACATTGGAAATTTAGACATTTTGATGGTATTTGGGGGGGCTGTCAGAGCTTCACCTGATTTGAATGAGAACTTCAAAGACCCCAGTGAGGCCATGTGTATAGATAGTATCTAGGGGGGAATAAAAAACAGGAAGAGGGGAAAATGCACCTCATTATCATTTCCAAATTACCCAAGGACAAAATTTTATAGAAACCATGATAAGACTGCCCAAAGTTTATGAAACCAGCTATAGAAATGTTGCAGTGTAATTCATGATTCTGTTTATTCCCTGTGAGGAGATTTGGGGCACGCATGCTTGATCTGGGTGTGCTGGAAGAGATCAAAGGGAGGATGGCTATGAAGCAGCACAATGAGTGTCCCCATGATTGCAGCTCAGCCCAGCCTCTAGCTCATGCTTTGATCCTAGAAAGGGACAGTAATAAAACACAAAGCACTTCCGGGAAGAGGGTAGGCCAGGAGAGAAGGGTGGTCTGACAGCCCTTAAAAATGGAATTAAGGAGCAGCCACAAATATGCCTGTGCTGGGAGTGAGAGGGCTGTCAGGGTAGTGGGAAGCCCAGAGCTGACATCAGGAGGGCAAATGGGGATGATGGGAGCCAGGAAGACATCTGCTGAAGAAGACACCCTAAAGCTTCTGTGAAGGATCTGAAGCCTTGGATCTTCATATTTTGCTAGTCAAGACTGAGCCACACGCTGCTGTTTCATCAGTATGACCTAGGGAAATGTGGTTACACATATAACAGGCGACAGTGCTCCTACTTCCACATTCAAATGAGGGACATGCTCCATTTTTATCCTGAGATCATCTATGAATCATATATGACATAAATTAAATGGAAGCAACATTGGAGGGAAAACCCATCTGTCATTGTATATTTTTGTGACTTTAATCATTAGGCAAAGGTAAATGCTTACCTCTAAACTAGGCCAGGTGGAAAAAGAATTAGATGTAATTTAGATTTAGATTATGAAATGAGGAGAAAGATTATTGAGGCTGGAAAGAAAAGGCCTGGAGGGATGAGAAGGTGAGGCGGTGCAAGGAAATTAAAGGCCAGTTTGGAAATAATGACCAACAACGTAAAATGGGAAGAATAGAATTTTAAGCTTGGAAAGGTTTTCTTTAACATCAGCTTGAGCAATTACATATTACGTATTTAAAATAAGTGAAAGTGATTTTTACAAAGTTTAAATAAAAGGAAGTTGGCAGAACATGACGTGGCCCAGCTTGCCCAGACACACTGAGGTAATTTCTAAGGATGTCTTAGATTGTGAATTAAATGCATGTCAGGCTGTAAGAAGGAACCTGGTGCTGGCTTACACAGATTTGGATTTCTAGAACAGCCTGCTGGGTGGCCTCCACTGTCAAGCCATCTTGCACACTCTGTTGCCTAATTAATCTGCCTGAAACAAGCCTTTAATCACTGTAAAACCTTCAGCACCTTTCCAGGTCTTACTAAATCCACTCTGAGTTCCCTCCAGCCCCACCCTAGCTGTTCAGTCTTCCTTCTTAGTTCTCTCCAGCACACAACCCTCTCTCAGACCTGTCTCTCCACTTGTTTTACTTCTGGACCTTTGCCCAAGGTGCTGCCTTGGTCTGAAATGTATGCTGTCTCTTGACTGCCTAGCCAAATGACAGACATCCTTTTGTCAAGGTCAAGCTTACATCTCATCATGGGTCTTTCTAGATTGTCCCTTTCTTTGAATTCCTAAAACACAATTGTTCCATTATATACTGCCATGGGTTAGTGATTATTCTCGTACATGTTAGCACCAGGAACTGGAGGAAAGAGAAGAGAGAAATTAATAACAGAGAAGTGTGAAATTCTTGCTTTAGATTCCGATTTGGAGGTGGGTGTTTGGCAGAGGATGGAGGAAGTACAGCAGAGTGGTCCCAGAAGCCTTTGGTACAGGAAAGGAAGCAGGGACAGTCGTAACAAGCATCCTGCTTTCCATATCATTTGGCAATAACACCTTAAGTTTTAAGTTCAGCATCATGAGGAATAAGAAATTTAACATGTGAATGTTCTAGATAACGGAAGTTTATCATGCACATTATTGTATCCCATTCCAGACCTCCTGAATCAGCATCTCTGAGAGTGGGGCCCAGCAGCGTGTTTTAATAGCATTCTAGGCATTTCTGATACACAATAATGTTTAGAGAACCAGTGCTTTAGAGCACAAAAACTCAAACATTACTCACTATATAAAACTAGTTCTTTAACATATGACATACTTCCTTGCCTTCTGGAACAGAACAGGCTAAACACAAAATGCTCCTTTCTTGTGGAATCAGAGTCACCATGATGAACATCACTTCTTGCCCAGTGCCATTGTAATGGGCAGCACACCAGACAGAACAGTCGGGCACCGTGCGGCCAGGGCCACGGAGCACCAGGTCATCTCGCTGGAGCAACTGACTACAAGTGTTATCCGGATCCACCATGTGGGTCATTATCTACAGCTTGGGGCTTTATGAAAACAATATAGACCAATTGAAATTGACTGAATCACAATATAAAAGAACACAGTTCACTAATTATGCCCACACTAAAGAGTACGATGAATACCCTGCAGAAGAGTTGTGTGCCCCATTTCAATGTCTCTTCAAGTGGTGGAAATTCTTCAGCAACTCTTGGGAAATGTTTCTGTTCTCAACTATATTTGACTTAGTATCTAGGCTTTACTGATCCTCCTCCAAGTAACACTCTTCTTGCTACAGACCAGTTTGCCCAGGAAAAACTCCTTCCTTAAAAGTCATTAAAAATTCTCAAACTCTACATCTGCAATTACTCAAAGTTAAGATTTTTACTAAGGTGTCTTCCCAGGTGATGGCTCTGTGGGTTTGGTGTTCCTCAACTGCATTATGCTGCCTTGCTCCCAGCTTCTTACTGCCAGGGAACAGCAGCTTTTCCGCACTTACAGCTTCGTGTCTGTCTCTGACCAGAATCTCTGTGCTCTGTCCCCATGAAGGCTTTCAGTGAGATTTACATCCAGATTAGTTCCTTTTGGGAAAAATAACTTCCAGTTGAGTCCAAACTGAATAAGATTTCCTTGGATCTGAAGGTAGCTGCATACGAAAATTTGACAGCATATGAAAATTTGACTGCCAAAATGCCTCTCAGAGGCATGTTCACGTTCATATTCAATATTCATGTTCAGTGTTCCCCAGAAATGTTGTGTGCCTGTTTGCCCACAGCGTCACCTGCAGGGACAGAAATGTCTTTTTCCTGTGAATACCTTGGTGCCCTATGACATCTTCACATAGTAGTCGCCATTAGAAGAACTTCAGTCATCTCTCTTCAGATGCTGACTCTTCCTCTCATATGCAGTTTTCTTTTTCTATTTAATTCAAATAATTGAATTGAGAACTTACTTTGAAACTAGTTCTCACAAGTGTAAAATCACAGAGCATACAACTTTGCTATATTTCTAATGACCTCTGTTCTTTTTCTTTTTGAAGATGAGTCAAGAGTTTTAAAATCAGAAGGAAAAGAAAATTTTACATGATCTAACATCTATTTGTATAATAGACTTCAGGGTTTTGTTGTTATTTATCTCCATATTCTAAGACAGCTCTTTATTTCCCTTCATAGAAAAGCATTGCCATTTATTAGGAGTCAAAGTCTCCCTTACCCAGTACTGTCCTATTATTTATTTTGAGGACAGCTGAAGTTCAAAAATTAATCACTAATGCAGGATGTTAATAAAGAAGAAACTGGTTTGGGAGGGGGGAGAGTATATGGGACCTTTCTGTACTTCCTGCTTACTTTTTCTATAAACCTGAAACTGCTCTAAAAAATAGAGTCCATTAATTTCTTTAAAGTAAAAAGCAGAATAGGCTATTTAACAAAGTGCTGTTTTTGTAACTGAGAAATTCATGCACAGAAAACAACAAAACACATTTTACAAAAGCAGTTACAAAGAGAAGACACTCATTTAATATGTTAGAATGATGGTCTTTGTGGGCAGGGATATTAGAAGTGGAGTATGACAAGAAAATGAAATAAACAAAATGAGACAGAGATATTGTATGGACAAAGGATGATAACATGTCATGAAGTGAGTATGATCAAATCTGACCTATGAACTTGAAATCTTAAAAAGAAAAAAAAAAGTAGTGGTTCTTAACTTGGGCAGGGAGGTAGAATTTAGAGAAATTTTGAAAGAACACACATGCTTCAGCCCCATTTCAGACCCAACTGCATCAGAAACTCCAGACTCAGGGCATGTGCATTTTGCAAAAGTTCCTATATTAGCCAGGACACATTCAGTTACAAAACCCCAATTCAAATAAGTATAAGCAATAAAAGGAACTGTATTGGCTCACGTGGCTTGGAAGTCTGAGGAGTAGTCTAGCTTCAGACACAGATGAATCCGGAGCTCAAGCTGTCCAATCAGGCTCTCACTGCCGTCTATCTCCATCTCCATCTCCCCTCTTCTGACGGTTCTGTTTCCATGTGATAGGGAAGCTTTTTACTGACATTTCTGGTCATGTGGAATGAGAGAGGGGAAGTAGTAAAATGGAACACTGCAACTGACAAGGCCTCAAGGGCCATGGGAAGTGGAGTAGGAGTTCCCCAACAGAAGGGAGAGGCTAAGCACACTAAATGAGGTAATTATCATATCTTCCCAGGAATTTAACTCAGAATAAGTCACACATTCCCTTTAGGGTGACATGGATCTTCATGGCAAAAGAAAACAAAATTACTAGAAGCATTTTCCAGGTTCCCCATCCTGGTGTCTTGCTTACTTGGGCTCAGCTGCCATGTTCAGTCTAGTTTTGAACACGCCATCATGTTCAGTCATACTGAACACGCCATCATGTTCAGTCATGTTCAGTCCCTGTCCCAGGAGCACAAACACATTCATTCAAACTTACTATGTATCTGGCTTGCAACTCTCCTGGATAGGCTTAGAATAAAAATAAAGATATTTAGGGCACCTAGGTGTTCAACAAGATAGATGATGAGTCTAAGATGGAGAAAGACTGGATAAGTTAACTTATTCCAGGTCACAGCATGCAAAACTGCCAGAATTTGAACTCAGGTTTTATCCTTCCAAATCTTATGCCATATCCAAGGTGTAACATTGCATAGGTAGTATTAATAATAAAAATGGGTACCTGACTGCCTCAGTTGGAAGAGCATGTGACTCCTGATCTTGGTATCATGAATTTGAGCCCCATGTTGCCTGCAAAAATTACATAAACAAACAAACAAATAAATAACTTTAAATAGTATAATAATAATTATTATTACAATAAAAAGTGCTGTTATTTATTGAGTTCTTCCTATGGCCCAGGCAGTGTTTTGTAAACATTATCTTACTAATTCTCATAACAGGCTATGAAGAATGTATCATCTCCATTTTACAGATGGAACTAAAAAGCTCAGAGAACTGAAGCTCAGAGAGATAATTATCCTAATTACATAGCTACTAAGTGGTGGAACCAGGACTTAAAACCAAGTACGTCCAAAAAAAAGGTTTAGGGGCACCTGGGTGGCCCAGTGGGTCTAACTCTTGGTTTCGACTCAGGTCCTGATATTATGGTTCATGAGATTGAGCCCTTATCAGGCTCCCATCTGCTTGGAAAGTCTTTCCCTCTGCCCCTCCCTCCGCTTATATACAGGCAAGCGTGCTCTCTCTCTAATATAAATAAATCTTTTTAAAAAACAGTTTATTTCAGAAGAACAAAAAGTTAATAAATTAACAAATAGTGGTGCCTGGGTGGCTCAGTCAGTTAAGTGCCTGCCTTCAGCTCAGGTCATGATTCCAGAGTCCTGGGATCCAGCCCCACATAGGGCTCCCTGTTCAGCGGGGAGTCTGCTTCTCCCTCTGCCCTTCACCCTGCTAATGCGCTCTCTCGCACTCTGTCTCACTCTCGAATAAGTAATAAAATCTTTTTTAAAAAATAAATTAACAAATAACATCGAGGCTAGATTCAGGGGAAAAAATAAAGTATCTAATTTTTGAAGAACACAAGTAATTAGTTAAAGTAGTCTTACTCATTTTAAAACATAGATTTTAAAATATATCACTCAAACACAGTAGAGCCTCTTTCTCTCTAACAAAATGGTTCAGAGAGGTATTCCAGCCTGGAAGGGTTCAGCTCCATGAAGTCACTCAGGAACTTGGCAGGACAGAGCTTCTGCCATCTTCAGTCTTGACTTCCAAGGTCATTCTGCTTGTCACCAACCTGGCCTATGAGAAGGAGGAAAGGAGCACAGTCCCTCATCTCTTGAAAGCACAGTCCAGAAGGACATGCATAACTTCTGCTGCATTCCATTAGTAGGATCTTAGTCATATGAAACACTGAAGCAAAGGAGGCTGGACAATGTGGCATGTGGCTAGAAAGGCATGATCTAGTTACAGCTGCTGTAGAGAAAGAAAGAAAAAGGGAAGGAAGGAAGGAAGGAAGGAAAAGAAAGAAAGGGAGAGAACAAATTTTGGTGGAAAACTAGAGGTCAGTGCCACAACAATTTAGTAGACTCTCTGCCGATTAACATAGGCAGAGACCAGTTTGTCTTAAAACTTAGGAAACTTAAACTTTTAGGCCTCTCATTTGCATGGCCTCTTCCAAAGCCTTGTTAGGGGCCTGTATGAGTTAGCAATTTCTGTATAACAAATTACTCCAGAACTTACCAGCTTAAAACAATGACCTTATTATCTCACACAATTCCTGGAAGTCTGAAATCTGGGAGCAGCTTCTCTGAGTGGCTCTTCTCCAAAGGGTTCTGTGACAGTTCCCATGACATAGTAGCTGAGTTCCCCCATAATGAATAATCTGAGATAGAGAGGTCCAAGTCATAATGTCCTTTATAACCTAGCCTCCAAAGTGACATCACTTCTGCTAAATTCTTTTGGTCTCACAGACCAACCCCAATACAATATGAGAAAGGAGTTACACCAGGGCAAGAATACCAGGAGACAGGGTTAACTGGTGGGCGGTGGGACTCTTCATATATGAAGCTGGCTATCAACAAGCTCCAGTAATGTCTTCACATGTTTTTTGTAGCATTGGAAAAAGAAAGATTTTCTTTATGTTCTTTGTCTTAATGAGTCCTTCTCAATTGTAATAGCTTATGGCACCACAAAACATGAATCCTTTTCTTAAATGACCTTGCCTGAACCTTTAAAATCATTTTAGAACATGGTGAATCTATTCCACAAACTAAAACTATTAGAGCTAAATTGTGAAGGGATGAAGTACTTTTTCAAAGTATGATTTCATGACTGTTAATATTATATAGTTTGTACACTGCTGATTTGTTATCAGTGCTAGACAAGAAGTTAGGAGATCTGAATGTCAATCCACATTCTACCTCTAACAAACTGGGTGATATTCCTTTCATATAACGCAGCCTGCTCTTGGAACTGGCTTTATCAATACGAGTGGTTGCATTAACTAATCTATACAGGCACTTCCAGACAGTTCTTTAAAAGTCTATGATTAAATGATAGGTCTCTCTATGCTATACATTTCTCCTCCATGATATGGGGATAATAATGTCTACTTCACAGAGGTATAGTGATGATTAAATGAGGCAACCTATGTAAAGTCCCAAATATCCTAGCATGCAGTGCATGCTCAGTAAATATTAGCCATTCTTACTATTTTATGCCTGAAAATTAACCAACGTCAGGAAGCCCATTTTGAATAGTCTTGTAGTATCGTATCATAGTAATTTGTAATTTCTGTTTTCATCTCACATGACTCTGTAAGCTTTTATAAGTGATAAAAGATAATATGAAGTAATATCAAAGTTGTGGAACAACTGGAACTCTCATATGTTTATTGATGGAGTATAAACTAGTGTAATGACTTTGGTAAAATATTTAATAATAGATCCACTTAACCTAAACTTATACCTATCTTATGACCCAGCAAATTCTCTCCTGGCTAAACTCAACATACATTAGTGCTACGTCCACCAAAAGATATATGTGAGAATAGTCATTATAGCTTTATTGATACTGATAATATCCAAACTAAAAACAACCCAAATGTCTTTCAACAGTAGAATGGAAAAAGTAAAGCATATTCATACAATAAATAGAATGAATATTCTATTGATGGTATTCCAACTAAAAACAACCCAAATGTCTTTCAACAGTAGAATAGAAAAAGTAAAGCATATTCATACAATAGAATGAGTATAGCAATGAAAAGAACAAATCTCACCAACATGATGTCATGTAAAAGCCAAATACGTAAAATGCATACTTCATAATCCTAGTACTTGGAGTTCAAAATCAGGCAAACAAAACTGTGGTAATGGAGGTCAGAAGAGTAGTTATCTTTGAATAAATATTGATTGGAAGAGAGGGCAAAGGGAGCTTTCTGGGGTGCTGGAAATGTTCTACATATTGATCTGAGTAGTGGTTTCACAGGTGTGTACATATGTCAAAAATCAGTCAAGCTTTAGATTTACAACCTGCACGTCTTATTGTAAGTTGCACGTCAATAAAACATTTTTTAAGTTGGTAATGGTATAAAGAAATGCATTGCTAAAAAAAAGAGAAAGAAATACATTGTTGATATTGATACAGGAAAAGAGGCTTGACCATGACTTAGATTTATGCAATTCTGTCTCATTTTAGCTAAATTTTTGACGATTATGGTCCTAAGTAGTAATTAATGAGTAATTATTACTCTCCTATCATATACTACCTTATTAACTGTGTCGATTATTCACTCATTTCCCAAATATTTAAGTGCCAGATGCTCTGCTACATGGTGGGATCATTAACAATGAACAAAATAGACATAGCTCTTACCTCCACAGGGCTGGGTGTATTGGGCAAGATAGAGAAATAAATCAAAAGTTAAAATTGCAGAGAGAGAGAGCAGAGTGCAGAGGGATGCACGCAAGAACACTTTCCAAAAGCCATTGACTAGGAAAACGAGAGACTAATCTTCGTGAGTTTTTGCAACCAGCGGGGCTCAAAGACAAGTTTCAGAGGTGGGTGGGCTTGGCTGAAATAGAGACCTGAGGGTGCTGCCCTACTCCTGGAGAGAAGGCAGGCAAGGAACCCCAGGGCAGATGATGTGATCTGAGGATCACCCAAGGTGCATGGAGAGAGAGTTTTCACTGTTCTTGAAGTGCATCTGTGAGAGGTGGCATTCACAGACACATCTCTGGTGACAAAAGAGCCAGTGGGCACCATTTGCCTCCCCTGCCTCTCAGCTTAGGCACAGAGAAACCCGCTCAGGGCAGCTAACCCAGAGACTGGCTGTTTAGCGTGTTTGCTCCAAATCTTACACCCCTGCACTCTAGCACCCTTCTCGGCCAAACCTAGCCATCCTAGCACAAACAAACCTTCCCCTAGAAGACCAGCACAGGGCCCCCCATAGCACATCCCTCAAGTTTGAAGTTTTAAAAGTCAGCAGGCTTGGCTGGGATAGAGCCCAGAGTGTACTATGCTGCTTCAGGCAGGCAAAGACAGACAGTGTGAACAGAGATCTAAAAAATGCCTGGGACACAGGAAGGGGAAATTATTCACTCTTCTGGGAGGGTTTCCCTGAGAGCAATAAGCATCGAGACCCCTATCTGGGTACAAAGGAATTGGTTGGCACCATTTCCCTCCCCAATCCCTCAGCATAAACCAGCTGCAGTAAATAGCACAGCACCAATACTGGCTTACTTCAAGTCCCTCCCCTCTGCACTCTGCTGGTACTGCTTTTCTCAGGCAAGTATGCCTAGGGCCCAGTGCAGTGGGCCCCTTCCACAGAAGATCAACAGAAACTCCAGCATGCACCAGGTCTACCCACCAGAGAGTTCTGCAACACTTCAGTTCTAGTGCATGTATCGTCAGGTCTCATTTAACAAGCAGACCAGAGCACACCTAGTTAAATCTCGCCACATTCTGACCAAGGACCAAACACTTCCCACTGCAGACAAGGAGAGCCTTTGCAGACAACTGACATGAGGGATAGAGTAACAGAAACACAGCAGTAGAGTATAGGCAGCACACAGCAGAGACACTCCCAGAAGCATCAGTTACGGGACACTGTATGACCTCTTCTTCATAAAGCCATTACTCTCAAAATCAGGAAACATAACAGGTTTTTCTAACACAGAGAAAAAGACAAAGACCTAGACAAAATGCCAAGATGGAGGAATTCATCCCAAAAGAAAGAACAAGGAAAAGGTCATGGCCAGAGATCTAATCAAAACAGATATAAGTAACATGCCTGATGAAGAATTTAAAACAACAATAATAAGGATACTTGCTGGGCTTCAAAAAGTATGGAAGATATCAGGGAGACCCTTACTGCAGAGATACAAAGTTAAAAAACAATCAGTCATAAATGAAAAATGCAATAATCAAGATTCAAAACTAACTGTATGTAATGACCACAAAGATGGAAGAAGCAAAGGAATGAATAAGTGATATAAACGATAAAGTAATAGAAAATATAGGGCTGAGAAAAAGAAAGAATTATATATCATCAAATGTATTAACATTCATATCATAGGAATCCTGGAAGAAAAAGAGAAAAGGGGGTCGAACTTTTATTTGAGGAAATAATAGGTGAAAACTGCCCTATTCTGGGGAAGGGAATAGGCATCCAAATCCAGGAGGCACAGAGAAATTCCATCAAAATGGCCAACACCAAGACATATTGTAGTTAAATTTGCAAAATATAGTAATAGGAAAAAATTCTAAAAGCAGCAAGACAAAAGAAGTTCCTAATTTACAAGGAAAGACCCACAGAGCTAGCCATAGATCTCTCCACAGAAACTTGGCAAGCCAGAAAAGAGTGGCATGACATATTCAACATGCTGAAGGGGAAGAATCTGTAGCCAAGAATACTCTATCCAGCAAGCTATCATTCAAAATAGAAGGAGAGATAAAGAGTTTCCCATACAAACAAATCTGTATCTGCTGGATACAGATACCGGAAGTCAGCTGGAGTGGCAAAAAAAAAAAAAAGTTAAGGAGTTCGTGACCACTAAACCAGCCCTGCAAGAAATAGTAAAGGGAACTCTGAATGGGAAAGACCAAAAGTGACAGACTAGAAGGGAACAGAGAAAATCTCCAGAAACAATGACAAGACATGTAATAAAATGGCACTAACATCTATCATTACTCTGAATGTAAATGGAATAAATGCTCTAATCAAAAGACATAGGGGGCGCCTGGGTGGCTCAGTTGGTTGAGCGACTGCTTTCGGCTCAGGTCATGATCCTTGAGTTCCGGGATCGAGTCCCACATCGGGCTCCCAGCTCCGCGGGGAGTCTGCTTCTTCCTCTAACCTTCTCTCCCCTCATGCTCTCTCTCACTTTCTCTGTCTCTCAAATAAATAAATAAAATCTAAAAAAAAAAAAAAAAAAAAAAGTCTATTTAAAAAAAAAAGACATAGGGTCTCAGAATGGATTTAAAAAAACAAAAAAAAACAAAAGCAATAGCCATCTATATGCTGCCTACAAAAGACTCATTTTAGACCCAAAGACACCTACAGACTAAAAGTGACAGGATGGAGAGACATCTAACATGCTAATAGGTGTGAAAAGGAAGCTGGAATAGCTATACTTATATCAGACAAAATAGACTTTAACAAGAGACAAAGACAGACATTATATAATAATAAAGGGGACAATCCAACAAGAAGATCTAATAATTATAAATATTTATGCGTCGAACATAGGAGCACCCAAATACATCAAACAGTTAATAACAAACATAAAAAAACTAATTGATATTATTACAATAATAGTAGGGGACTTTAACACCCCACTTACAGCAATGGACAGAACATCTTATGCAGAAAATCAACAAAGGCAATGGCTCTGGATTACACACTGGACCAAATGGACTTAACAGATATATTCAGAATATTTCATCCTAAAGTAGCAGAATACATATCTTTTCAAGTGCACATGGGACATTCTCCAGCAAAAATCACATACAAATCAGGCTTCAACAATATAAAAAGATTAAGATCCTACCATGCATATTTTCTGACCATAACACTATAAAACTTGAAATCAACCAATAGAAAAAAATTGGAAAGACCACAAATACATGGAGGTTGAACAACATGCTACTAAAGAATGAATGGGTCAGCCACTGCCATGAATAGCGTAGGGGAAGCCTGCCCCAACATGAAGCGTGAGTTTGACCAATGCTTCAAAAACTGGTTTGCCAAGAAGTTCCTCAAGGGGGACGGCTCCAGAGACCCGCACACCAACTTCTTCAAGCGCTATCAGCAGTGTATTCAGAAAGCAATAAAGGAGGAGATTCCCATGGAAGGACTGGAATTCATGGGCCATGGCAAAGAAAAGCCCAAAAGCTCATCTTGACCTTGACAGTCACCTTGAAAATAGACTTCTCCAGTCAGGAAACTGAGGACACTAGATTTCATCAATTAAGACTGTGAAAAAAGCCATCGATTTGATGAGTTTAGGAAGGAGGAGTTTTTTCTCCTCCTTGGTTTCCTCTCACTTGTAAAAGATGGTGAACCATCACTCTTTGCTTTGAGTTGATTTCTCACTTGCTCTACCATCCTTGCAGAAACTCCTTGTGCTAAAACTAAAGGATTTCTTGGTATTATGGTTGCAATTCTTGGTCTGGGATCAGCTTTAAATATCCTTTGTATGTAAATACTGATAAACTTGTCAGGATGATCAGAGTTGCCTGACCTCTTGAGTTTTGTTGCAAAGGACATTAGGTACATTGGGGGGTTATAATTCATGGAAGCAATTAATTAGGATCACTCTTTTCTCTCAGGGAGCTAAGGCTCTGAAAAGGGATTCCAGCCCAATGGCTTTAATCAATGCTTGGTAGCACAGTTTTATTTTTTATTTTTTTTAAGATTTTATTTATTTATTTGACGGAGAGAGGGAGATCACAAGCAGGCAGAAGGCAGGCAGAGAGAGAGGAGGAAGCCAGCTCCCTGCTGAGCAGAGAGCCTGATGCAGGGCTCGATCCCAGGACCCCGAGATCATGACCCGAGCCTAAGGCAGAGGCTTTAACCCACTGAGCCACCCAGGTACCCCCAGTTTTATTTTTATATAATAACTTTTAAGATTGCTGGTGGACTGGGTTAGCCAAGAGGAAGATAGCTTTAACAGATAGTTCCCTGCCTTAAAAAGAGGTGTCATTTCTAATTCAGTTGTGAAACCTTGAAGAATGTTGCAGTACACACATTTCAGAGCTCATAGTGTAGTTTAGGAAATAAAATCCTTGGAGTAACAATGGAGGAAAATCCTAAATTGCAAAGATTTGCTGTTGCCAGCTTTCAGACCAAATCAGTTAATTAAGCCAACCTGTATTATCATAAAACTGCCAGAATGCTGCATCTGGTTAAATGGGAGAAGAGTTTGTTTTATTTGCCTATGTACCCACCCTGCCCTATGATATCTGTAATCATAAAGATGGAATAAATTGTAACATTTAGTTAAAAAAAAAAGAATGAATGGGTCAACCAAGAAATTAAAGAAATTAAAAAATACACAAAACCAAATGATAATGAAAACATCCCAAAATCTTTGGGATACAGCAAAAGCAGTCGAAAGGGGGAAGTATATAGCAATACAGGCCTACCTAAAGCAAGTAGAGAAAGAACAACAAATGAAGTATAAAGGCAGTAGCAGAAGAAAAACAATAAGTATCAGAGCAGAAATAAATGATCTAGAAACTAAAACAAAACAAAACAAACAACAAATAAACAAAACCAGTAGAACAAATCAATGACACCGGGGCTGGTTCCTCAAAAAAATGAATAAAATTGATAAACCCCTAGCCAGACTTATCAGAGAGAGAGAGAGAGAGAGAGAGAGAAGGACCCAAATAAAATCACAAATGAGAGAGGAGAAATCATAACCAACTCCACAGAAATACAAACAATTATAAGATATTAAGGAAAAGTCTACACCAAAAAATTGGACAATCTGGAAGGAACGGATAAATTCCCAGAAACACATAAACTACCAAAACTGAAACAGGAAGAAATAGAAAACTTGAACAGACTGATAACCAGCAAAGAAATTGAATCAGTAATCAAAACTCTCCCAACAAACAAAAGTCCAGGGCCAGATGGCTTCACAGGATAACTCTACCAAATATTTAAAGAGAGTTAATACCTATTCTTTTCAAACTATTCCAAAAAATAGAAATAGATATAAAACTTCCAAATTCATTCTATGAGGCCAGTATTACCCTGATTCCAAAACCAGACAAAAACTCCACTAAAAAAGAGAACTACAGGGAAGGAAAGGAGGGAGGGAGGGAGGAACGAATGAATGAACAAACTACAGACCAATATCCCTGATGAACATAGATGCAAAAATTCTCTACAAAGTACTAGCACATCAAATCAAAGTACATTAAAAAAAATCATTCCCCATGATCAAGTGGGATTTATTCCTGGACTGTAGGGGTGGTTCAATATTCACAGATCAATCAATTAATGTGATATACCACATTAATAAAAGAAAGAATAAGAGGCATCTGATTCTTTCAATAAATGCAGCAAAAGCTTTTAACAAAGTACAATATCCATTCATGATAAAAACCATCAACAAAAAAAAAAAAACCATCAACAAAGTGAGGATAGAGGGGACACACCTCAACATCATAAAGGCCATATATGAAAAACACATGGCTAATATTATCCTCAATGAGGAAAAACTGAAAGCTTTTCCTCCATGGTCTTGTCAGGAACAAGACAGGGATGTCCACTCTTACCACTGTTATTTAACATAGACTAGAAGTTATTGTCAGCAATCAGACAACAAAAATAAATAAAAGGCATCCAGGTTGGCAAGGAAGAAGTCAGATTTTCACTCTTTGCAGAGGACATGATACTCCATTTAGAAAACCCAAAGACTACACTAAAAAATTGCTAGAACTGATGCACGAATTCAGTAAAGTCACAGGATACAAAATCAGTATACAGAAATCTGTTGCATTTCTATACACCAATAATGAAACATCAGAAGGGAAATCAAGGGATGGATCCCATTTACAATTGCACCAAAACCATTAAGATACCTAGGGATAAACCTAACCAAAGAGGTAGAAAATCTGTACTCTGAAAACTGTAAAATGTTGATGAAAGCAATTGAAGATGAGACAAAGAAATGGAAAAACATTCCATGCTATGGATTGAGAGAACAAATATTGTTAAAATATCTATTCTACCCAAAGCAATCTACACATTGAATGCAATCCCTGTCAAAATTCCACCAGTTTTCACAGAACTAGAACAATCCTAAAATTTCTATGAAACCACAGAAGACCCCAAATAGCCCAAGCAATCTTCAAAAAGAAAAGCAAAGCTGGAGGCATCACTTTGACTTCAAGCTATATTACAAAGCTGTAGTGGCCAAAACAGTATGGTACTGGCACAAACACAGACACAGATCAATGGAACAGAGTAGAAAACCCAGAAATGAACCCACAACTATATGGTCAATTAATCTTTGACAAAGCAGGGAAGAAAAAAAGAAAAGAAAAAAAAAAGAAAAAAGACAGCCTCTTCAAGTAAAGGTGTCGGGAAAACTGGACAGCAATATGCAAAAGAATGAAATTGGACCACTTTCTTATACCATACACAAAAATAAATTCAGAGTGGGTAAAAGACCTAAATGTAAGACCTAAAACCATAAAAATCCTAGAGGAGAACACAGACAGTAACTTCTTTGACATCGACTATAGCAACTTCTTACAAGATATGTCTTCTGAGGCAAGAGAAACAAAAGCAAAAATGAACTTCATTAAAATAAAAAGCTTCTGCACAGTGAAGGAAACGATCAATAAAACTAAAAGGCAATCAATGGAATGGGAGAAGATACTTGCAAATAACATATCTGATAAAGGGTTAGTATCAAAAATATATAAAGAACTTATAAAATGGAATGGTCAAAAACCAAATAATCCAGTTAAAAAAATGAGCAGAAGACATGAATAGACATTTTCCAAAGAACACATACACATGGCTAACAGACACATGAAAAGATGCTCAACATCACTCATCATCAGGGAAATGCAAATCAAAACCACAATGAGATGCCACCTCACACCTGTCAGAATGGCTAAAATGAACAACACAGGAAACAATAGGTGTTGGTGAGGCTGCAGAGAAAGGAGACCCCTTTTGCACTGTTGGTGGGAATGCAAGCTGGTGCAGTCGCTGTAGAAAACGGTATGTGTGTTCCTCAAAAAGTTAAAAAATAGGGACCTCTGGGTGGCTCAGTTGGTCAAGCATCTGCCTTTGGCTCAGGTCATGATCTGGTGATCCTGGGATCGAGTCCCGCATTGGGCTCTTTGCTCAGCAGAGAGCCTGCTTCTCCCTCTACCTGCTGCTCCCCCTGCTTGTGCATGCTCACTCGCTCTCTCTTTCTCACAAATAAATAAAATCTTTAAAAACAAACAAACAATCAAACAAACAAAAAAACCAAGTTAAAAATAGAACTACTCTACCTCCCAGCAATTGAACTACCAGGTATTTACCCAAAGGATACAAATATACTGATTGAAAGGGATGCATGCACCCCAGTGTTTACAGGGACATTATTAACAGTAGCCAAATTACAGAAAGACCCCAAATGTCCATCAACTGTTGAGCGGATAAAGAAGAGGTGGAGTATGGCTGCCATATTACTCAGCCATTAAAAAGAACATTAGAAATTCTTAAAGGTTTAGGATCTTCTTTAGAAGAAGTAGGCTGCTTCTCAGCTTTTCTTATTGTGTATTCAGGAACACACCTTCTCACATCTAGGGTAGAGTTATGGTTAGGTTCAGGGGTAGGATTAGGTGTAGGGTCAGGGTAAGAGTATGTGCCTGGTATCCAAAAGTTCAGAGATTTCTCCTGAGAATAAAACTCTAGACTTCCTCTGGGGTTAGAATAGACATGGCAGTCATCCACCAAGCTGAGGCAAGGAGGGGATTTGTGGCTAAATCCTTTTTTAAAAATCTACAATTTCATGTCAGAAATCATTATGGGGAAGTTGAATATACTTCCCTGCTATCAAGGAAACAAGCAGAGGCAGTAACAACCAGAAGAGAAATACTTGCTAAAGAAAATATTTTCTAAGCTGAAATTAGTTCCTTTAGAGCATAAATAGCATGCTGCTCCACAGAATAAAGATTGCATATCATATTCTAGGACCTAAGAGAAGTTCATTATGTCTGGACATAAAGTGTGCTGGAGAGGGACCAAGGAGTGCAATAAATGATGCTAGGGAAGCCAAGCCATGAAGGCCCTACAAGCCCTATGAAAGGAGTAAAGATTTTATTATGTGCATAGGGAAAAGACATGACTTAACATGTGTTCTAGACATATTCTGTCTTCAATATGAAAAATTAACTAGAGGGAGGCAAGACTGCAGGAAGAGAGACAGCTTGGGAGGCTGTTGCAGTAAACTGGCTGGAGATGATGGTGTCTAAAACTAAGGCAATATAGATGAAATGAGAGATATTTAGGGAAGTAGAAATAATGGGACTTGAAGATTATTTGGCTAAGCAAAGCAGAGTGAAAAGTGAATGTTGACACCCAGTTTCTGGCTTAAGCAATCCTGTTGGCAGTGATGCCATTCACCAGGATAGGGAATATAATAAGGAGTGTTATTTTGCTAGTTTACTAGTTCGAGGGATTTTGGGGAGGTGAGAGGAGGAAGCTAATGAGTTCTGTTTTGTGTATCCTGTGTTTAAAGTGCTTATGAGACAATGAAGGAGAGATATTCAGAATGCAGTTGGTCCTTAGGAGACATAACTGTCCTGAAGAAATAAATTTGGAGGTCAGCACTGTAGAGAGATTAACTAAAGCCATGAAGCAGAGACGATCTAAAATCTCCCCTAAACAATATGTAGAGTAGAAAGATCGACGGATAATACAACACTGAGGAATACTCACCTTTAAATGATAAGCAGAAGAGAAAGAAGGTCCCTCAAAGAATATTGAGGAGAAACAAAGGAGAAGAAAGAAACCAGAAGATTGTGTGTACACAAGCTAAAGGAAGGAAAGTTTTTTTCCAAAAAAGTGGTAGTTGGGCAACAGGGTCAAATGTTGCCAAGAGATTACATCATGAAAATCTTGGTGATCTTAACAAGAGTAGTAGCAGAGGAGGTAGCTGCCAAATTTCAGTGGTTGAGGACTGAATGGGAGGTGAGGTAGTTATTTCTGATTCTCAAATATCCACCCCCTCTCCAAAATTGGAGAATCCTCTTCCTCTGGCTATTGACTAGAGTACTAGTTTTAGACAACACAGTACACACTCACTAGTTTAAGTAGAAAGGAATTTATTCCAGGGTATTGATTAGTTTGTAGGCTATCTGGGAAGGCCAAGACACCAAGCTTGGTTGTCAAACCGTCACCGACAACACAGCCAGAAAAAAGACCAACCACACTATGGAAACTTTCCAACAGATATGATCTTGCTGTCACTACCTGATGCTTGATACCCATGAATCAGTATCTGGTCACTAGAATCTCTACAACAGCTGCAGTAGAAAAAAACAAAAGCCTCTATGATGAGCGCTTGCCAGAACTATGTCGCCGCAGCCTTGTGATGCTCACTTCTGCCTGCCAAGCCTGGCAGGGGCACGTCTGCCTGGCAGAAAGCACGAGTAACCCTTGCTGCACTTCATGGGAGTCTTGAAAACATACTCTTTAGCTTTCTATCTTCTAAAACCCAGAAATCCATGCTACAATGGATTGAAAAGGTTTGGAACGAGACAATTGATAGTGTTTGCCACTGTCCATCCCTTTGGCTATTCAGCATCGATTCATCTTTCTCCCCAAACTTAAAATTACAAACCACAAATTGCAACAACATATAGATTCCTGAATTTTTTTTTCCATTGGTTTTGCCCCTGAGCATGGTAGTAGAAGGAGGCAAAGGATACTCTAGGTTCTAGATCTGCTCCCCCTTGCCTTCATTGTGTGGTAGAAACCCTATTTCCCCTTTGAAATCTTAAACACTCCAGCCAGTACATGTCATTCCCCTCACCTTGTTCATGAAGCACGAGGAATCCAAAAACAACAAGTGTCAGTTTCAAATTCCACTTCACTGTATGCACTTTTGTTTCCTGATGGACTCATTCCTCCTTCGGATAGTAAGACTGTTAGACCATCAAAGTTGAAAGTTGTAGGCATAGAGAGAAAAATTTTGAGAATGAGTCATTAGGTTTGTTAGTGGGAGGTATCACTCTTACTTCACATCCATTGTTTTCTGACCACAGAAACAACCATGTGGCCATGAGAGATACATACTTAGTGCCTCCTGACTGACAACTTTACAACCTCAAAGCTGGTACCTTCATTGGATCTCCCAAAGGATGGTCTGCCTTTCTAAAAGCCCACCCACTTTTGGGTGATGGGATACATGGTAATATCAGTGAATCTCAACAGCATTAGCCCAACACTTTACTTCATAAACAAACAAATAAATAAATTTACTGGTCAGAAGCAACGGTTAATAAAATACCATGACAATGAATTAAGTATGTAATAGGACTTTGGTAACAATGCAGGTAAAATTTTGGCATGTGGGGAAAGTCAACCTATATTTATAGTAAATACTAATTTATAGTGAGGAGAATTGCTGCACTCTCCATGATGGAAGAAGCCTACATAGTTAAACCACCTCTAGATGGTGTTCCAGGGCTGAGGGCAAGATTGGGATCCCGCTGTTGGTTGCTACAGCAGGTATGTTAGGCGCTCAGGAGTTATAGTAGCCAAGTCAGTTGGGGAGCTGGGGAGAGGGGGCAGTAATATTGAGCCTAGGAATAATCTCCTTCCTTGCCACTACAAAGACTTTTTAAATGAGCCTATTGAATAAACACTTAGATGCCTGGGAAAAGGCCAGTTTTCCAATATTGCGCATCTCCTCTGTAGGAGTCCTTGACAAGCATCCATGTGGGACACAGTTATTCTTATAGTCTGGGCACAATCTGAAGATGTCCACCTATGCATTTCTTTCCCCACATCTCTTTGTTATAATCTTTCAACCTTGTTTTTTCCATATCTGACTTAGCTCTTCACATGAATCAATATAGATCCAACCCTCAGAACATGTCCTTCCAAACAAAATAGACCATGATACATTCGTTCCAAAGCTTGCACGAATGCATCTGAAAGCCTTGAAGATGATTTTTTTTTTTTTTTGCCTGTGAAGAAGAGGTAAAGTCACCTGCTAAAACTGAGAGAAGAAAATGACAGAGTCAGAGATTTGAGGAATGCAGAAGTTTTAAAATACCCACACAAGAGAGAAACAATTCGGAAAACGAAAAAATGATGCGGAGACAGTTTTGAAAGATGTCAGACTACATGGTTTTGTGATTTTCCCCCAGGAGCACTACTCGAAGCCACTAAAAGCAAAACCACCACAATGGACAGATACAGCATGTTTCCTGCAACCTCAAGATTTCATTCACCTGCGTTGAAAAATAATTGCTAGCTCGTGAAATTAATATACTGGTAATTCTAGCTAAATCAGGGTTATTATTTAGATATTATATGTGTCAATAGCATCTTTGGTCCAAAATACAAGAATAATATATATAAAAGCATTATTTGGGTAAGTCATCTTTTAAAATCTGTAAAATCAAGTGATAACAATCGTTGCCTCTGGAAAGCGGTATTAGGGGGTTGGAAGACAAGAGCGGAGGGAGATTTCCTTTTCACTCCATACCATTTTGTAGCTTTTGAATTTTACATCTATATATAAAAATACCTATATGATCTCTTAATGTATCCAGCTTCACTTGATATAAATACGCTTCTCTGAGAGAACAGGGATCTCTGCAACTGCAGCCTTCTGCGCCTGGGGTCTACTCTATGTAGCGTAGTAGCCTGGGGTCTACTCTATGCCAAATGGCACCCAGAGATGGTTTTCTAAGCCATTTCTCATTGTCAGCTAACCAGAAGGGTATTTTCCAAAATCTTTGTGATGGGAATAAATATTTTGTCATGTATTCACTCACTCACTTGTCCAAGTAGTCAACCAATTTTTATCGAGGCATGCGTGTTTTCTAAAAACTCCTATAGGAGATGTTCTAGGAAATACAGAGCTACAAAGAGAAAACCTCTAGTTAGTCACCTCATTCTTTTTGAATGGGGCAACGTGTAAATGAGGAGTGATCCCCACCTTCCAGGTATTTACAGACAGATATGTAGGAAAGTCCTCAATAGAACAGGATGATATAAAAGCTATATGTGACAAATGTGCTATAGGAATGAAGAAGAAATAATTCATTCCTGGGCATATCAGGAGAGGTTTCACAGAGGAAAAAACAACACCTATCTGAACTAGATTGTGAACAGTGATTAGAATTTTAGAGAAGAAAAAGAGATGGAAAACGCATTTCAGATTGAGGAAACAGCTTGAGCACAGGCATAAAAACACCAATATGTGTGGCAAATTTGGAAAAATGGTCACCATCTAGTGAGATCGAATACAGTGTGTGTGGAAATACATATAGGAGCAGGATGCTTAAAGGAACAGACAGGTCATATTGCCTGAGACATGAATTGGAAGCCACGGAAAGTTTGTGAAAAGGAACAAGTTTCCCTCATGTTTTAGGAAGACATTATATTTAGGCAGGGTGATAACCTAAAAATCATAGGCTTTGATGTTAAGCAGACCTAAATTTGAATCTTGTGACTCAAATTCTAGTGAGTACAAGTACTAGTGAAAGATTTTATTTATTTGACAGAGAGAGAGAGAGCGAGATCACAAGTAGGCAGAGAGGGAGGCAGAGAGAGGGGAAAGCAGGCTCCCTGCCGAGCAATGCGGGGCTCCATCCCAGGACCCTGGTATCCTGACCTGAGCCGAAGGCAGAAGCTTTAACCCACTGAGCCACCCAGGTGCCTTGCATCTGAGTAATTCTTGAGAAATACTCTAGCCCTCTATGACAATGAATCAGCTGTATCTGATGGAAGAGTACTTAAATATCTTCAGGTAAAGGTCCTTTGTTCCCCCTTCATGAAACTTTAAAATGGACTAATTTATTAAGTTAAGAGTAAGAATTTTCTCTTTGGCTCATTAAGCAATATTAACGAATACCATTAAGATAGCATAATATCTGGAAAAGAAAGAAAAATTGCAGTATGCTATAAAGAAAACTTTCAGTAAATGAAGCGTGACATTATATGGGGACTTTGCTTAAATGGGACCAGACAGGAGAACCCAATCTAGTCTTACAAGATCCTCATAGTTCCATCAAAATATGACATTGGGAGAAGGAAAGGAAGGGTGAATTGGGGGAAATTGGATGGGGAGATGAAACATGAGAGACTGTGGACTCTGAGAAACAAACTGAGGGTTTTGGAGGGGAGTGGAGCGTGGGGGGGTGAGCCTGGTGGTGGGTATTGAGGAGGCCACATATTGCATGGAGCACTGGGTGTGGTGCATGAACGATGAATCTTGGAACACTGAAAAAATAAAATAAAATTTTAAAAAATATATGCCATTGGGGAAGGATTCAGTCTTAGCATGGGCATGACCCCAAGTCTGTATATTTCCACTACACATGTGAATCCTCCCCTAAAGTGCCACATACATAAATGATTAAAATTAACTGACTCCTTCAGGCTTTTAGTGAACATTAATGCTTGTGAGATAAGTAGAGAAATACAGACAGGCTTACGCCCCAGCAAAGGGACTGCTCATGTATGTAGTCAGGCCAATTCAGATTCAGACCACAGCAAATTTATAAGAACTACAGCAAATTCACAAGAGCCTCTCTTGGGCAGGTATGAAATCTGTACATGCCAAGGATCCATTGTATAACTATTAACTCATTGTACTTACAATGGCTCCCTTCTTTGATCCATGCCTGCCTACTCACTCAAATCTTGTTATATTTACATGTGTATATAAGAGATATGCATTTTTTTTAAAGATTTTTTTTTTAATTTTTTTTTATTAGAGAGAGAGACTGAGAATGAGAGGGGAGAAGGTCAGAGGGAGAAGCAGACGTCCCGCAGAGCTGGGAGTCCGATATGGGACTCGATCCCGGGACTCCGGGATCATGACCTGAGCCGAAGGCAGTCGCTCAACCAACTGAGCCACCCAGGTGCCCAAGAGATATGCATTTTTAAAAAAGATTTACTTATCTATTTTAGAGACAGAGCACAGGGAGGAGGAGCAGAGGGAGAGAGAAACTTTTTTTTTTAATTTTTTTATTAACATATAATGTATTATTTGCCCCAGGGTACATGTCTGTGAATCATCAGGCTTACACATTTCACAGCAGTTGCCATAGCACATACCCTCCCCAATGTCCATATCCCTACCCCCCCCCCACCTCCCAGCAACCCTTAGTTTGTTTCGTGAGTTTAGGAGTCTCCTATGGTTTGTTTCCTTCCCCATCCCATCTTGTTTCATTGGGAGAGAGAAACTTAAGCAGACTCCGTGCTGAGTGCAGAGCCCCATGCAGGGCTCAATCCCAGACCCTGAGATTAGGGCAGCAGCTGAAACCAAGCGTTGGACACTCAAGCAACTGTGCCACCCAGGCACCCCTAGGATATGCTTTTTTATTTCAAAAGAATCCAGCTGTCTTATGCAGAATTTTTTGTGGATTATTATGTCTTTGGTTTAACATGCTCATGTAAAGCTCTAAAGTTATATTTGTTCAATACACACTACATTTTTTTTATTATGTTCAGTTAGCCAACACATAGTAGTACATCATTAGTTTTTGATGTAGTGTTCAGCTTATTCATTACTGTATTACATTTTTAAAAGATTTTTTTCATTTATTTATTTTAGAGAGTGAGCACAAGAAAGAGCAAGGGGAGGACCAGAAGGAAAGGGAAGGGGAGGAGGAAAGAATCTCAAGCAGATTCTGTGCTGAGCAGAACCCTTCATGGGGCTCAATCTCAGGACTTTGAGATCATGACCTGAGGTGAAACCAATAGTTGGATGCTTAACTAACTGAGCCACCCAGGTGCCCCAACAATGCATATGTTTATTGAGCATGTAACATATGGCTAGTCTAAATAGAGATATACTGCAAATGTAAGAAACGTGGAATTTCAAGGACTCACTGAAAAAAACAAAATATCTCATTAATTTTATTACATTAATTACATAAAATTATACTATTTTGGATATCTTGGATTGAATAAAATATATTACTAAAATCAATCTTCCCTTTTCTTTTTCCTTTTTAAATGAAGCTCCTAGAGAACTTAAAATTAAATATGTGGCTGGCATTATATTTCTGTTGGGTGGTGCTAACCTACAGCTTACCCTTACACATCTAGCCATTTTTAGGAGCAGATACATCCTAATTCAGACATACTGCTAATATAATATGCATGGTATGGAACCAGACATTCGGACACCAGTTTTCCAGAGAAATAGTTTTAGACTGTACATTCAATAAAAGGCATTATGTTAGATTACACTGTGCTAGGGGCGCCTGGGTGGCTCAGTCAATTAAGTGTCTGCCTTCGGCTCAGGTCATGATCTCGGGATCCTGGGATCCAGCTCCACATCAGGCTCCCTGCACAGCAGAGAGCCTGCTTCCCCCTCTCCCTCTCTTGCACCCCCAGCTTATGCACCCCTCCCTTCAAATAAATAAATAAAATCTTTTAAAAAAAGATCATACTGTGCTAGAGTAGGAGTTGTCCTATTAATGATAGAGATTTTATCAAGGAAGGAGTAGCCATAGTCCTACTTCCTTGAGACTGGAACTGATGGAATCAATTGTGAAAGGTATTACTTTTGAATATGTATGTATTTGTGATCCCTGGGCACAGAAGGAATAATTCTAAGCATTCTTAAGGCAAGAGTCATACTTGGTTAGACATTTTTTTGGTAGGTAAATAATTACATGAAGGAAAAGAAAGCTACAATATCTGTTTTCTCGAAACTCGTCATGTCCAAATTCCATGCTGAAAGGTAATTAAAAATGGATGGGAAAATAGTGCATCAGAAAAGCATTTCAGGGGCCGCCTGGGTGGCTCAGTTGGTTAGGCAACTGCCTTCGGCTCAGGTCATGATCCTGGAGTCCCAGGATCGAGTCCCACGTTGGGCTCCCAGCTCCATGGGGAGTCTGCTTCTCCCTCTGACCTTCTCCTCTCTCATGTAAATAAATAAATAAAATCTTAAATAAATAAATAAATAAATAAATAAAATCTTAAAAAAAAAACAAAACCACTCAGCTTTCTAAAAAAAAAAAAGAAAAGCATTTCAGTCAAGGATAGATGTATTCTAATACTATTATCTATTTCTGCATAACAATGTTACTATAAATTTAGTGGCTTAAAACAACACACATTTATTATCTTGGTTTTGTGAGTTTAATATTGGAATACAGTTTGGGTCCTTTGCAAGATGCAAATCAAGGTATTGGCTACAGCTGAATTTTCACCCAAGCTTCGACTGGGGAGGGATCTACTTCTAGACTTATGTGGTTGTTGGCAGCATCTAGTTCTTTTCAGGATGTCAGACTGAGATCTTCAGTTTCTTGCTAGCTGCTGGCTAAAAGCTGCCCTCAGTTCCTTAGTCTATGATTTTCTCCTTAGGGAAGCTCACAACACAGCAGCTTGCAAGAAAATTCTTTATAGTAAGAGAGATGTTACAACCTTAGTAAGTAATCACACCCACGTGACCAAGTACATCCCATCACCGTTACTATGTTCTACCGGTTAAAAGTAAGTCACAGATCCCACCCACACTCAAGGGAAGGAGATTATGTGGGGCACAAATACCAGGAGGTGGAGATCATGGGGCCTCCTCATAGTCTGCCCTATGCAATAGGGAACTGGCTTAGAGATAAAACCTAGGAAGAGGTATCACAGTGGTGCCCAAAGGATGTCAGGACTATTTTAGTTAATATGTTTCAAATGATCTGGAAGAGAGGAAAAATAATTTCATTTATTTCCAATGAAAATAATTTTCCAGATAGTACGTCATTGGGAACAAGTAAAGAAAGACTGGTAAATGGAAATCACAAGCAGCAACAGTAGCAACATCATTGGCAGGCAGTATGTGGACTTATATCTGAGAACCAAGACAAGAAGCAATAATTGGAACAGTCTTGGTGGAGTCTAAGAGCAAGCCAAGGTGCCTCACTTCATGAGTGTCAGGCAATGCTGCCCAGAGAGATTAGCAACAGCGGAGGAAAACATGTTGGTCAGACCTACAGCAAGAGAAAAATGGGTGCATGGTGAAGTTTCTCAGAGATTCAAAAAAAACTTCCCAGTGAAAGGCCAGACAAGATAGATTCTGTGACTGCTTTAAAAGAGACAGACAGGAGCACCTGGATGGCTAAGTTAATCTATTAAGCATCAGACTCATGATTTCAGCTCCGGTCATGTTCTTGGGATCATGAGCCCACGTTGGCTCCACGTTGGGCCTGGAACCTGCTTACTGCTTGAGCACATTCTCTCTCAGAAAAAAAAATTAAAAATTAATAAAAGAGACAAATAAAAAGACATTTGTATTTGACTCAACAAGACAGGGGTATTTGGTGTGTACAAAGTTGACTAGGCCATGGTATATGGCTCTCAAAGCTCAGAAAAGATAACTAATTGATTAGTTTCTCACTGATTGATTATAGAGTTACTTTTCTTTTTTTAGATTTTATTTTTTTATTTGAGAGAGAGAGAACAAGGGGGGAAGAAGACAGAGGGAGAAGCAAGCTGAGCAGAGAGGCCAATGTGGGACTCAATCCGAGGACCCTGGGATCATGACCTGAGCTGAAGGCAGACGCTTAACTGACTGAGCCACTCAGGAGCTCCCAAATATTCTTAGTATAAAATTTTCTATTGTATTATGTAAAAACAAAGCTGACTACTTAGTCAATAAGAACAAGTTAATTTTCTGTATTCCCAGGGTCATGTATCAAGAATAAACTGGACTCTTCAAGATTCAAATCTCATTTTAATCAGATATTTTGATCACACCCCAAAAAACTTTGTGTTAAAGCTGCTAACGAGAATTAAAATGGGCTGCATCAAATTGAGTTTAATTGTCTCGTTTCTTAACCTCCAACCTCCGATGAATGTGCCATGAGCAGTGAAAATGCTTTTTTTTTTTTTTTTTTTTTAGAAAAAGAGCAGAGAGCTGGACAAGTATTGAAGGGATTCAGCCACTGAGTGAGAAAGAATTGGCTGTGTTATGCTCTGAGGTTAAGGTGCTAGGAAACAAAGCAGGCACAACTCACCTGGAGTCCAAGGTCCAAATTCAACCCGGAAATGAAACCCAGCTAAATTGACGAATGTTATCTGTACTCACGTGTGGCTCAGTTGTATTGGTAAATTAACTTAGTATGAATAGTGGGCAAAGATATCTAGTTCACCTTCATTCCCTTCTTGGTGAGGAAGGCCCACTAAGGGATCCAAAGACAAGATCTGAGATTGTTCCGGAGAAGTCCAAATCAGTCTCTGACCTCTATGTTCATCAAAATCCAGTAAACACATTTTCTTTCTCCTTCAGTTCTATGTTGGTTCAGAGAAATGGATCCAGTTACAGGGAACTTAAAAACAACTTGTTGACAAAGCCATTGGTTTTCCTTTAAGACTTTTCAACATGCATTTAAATTGATATTTTGTGTAACAAAATTTAGGGGTTGGAAAATTTCCCGGGATTATCTACACTTGAATGCATAACCTCTACACATAGTCCAAATCTCTCCCCAATTCCCCTTAATATTTCATATTTGTGGATTTCAGTTGGGCAGGATGGGCTTGACCTGTGTACTCTTAGTTTGGAAAATCTCCCACGGTGACTTGAATATAGTAAGTCTGCACCCATCCACCTCTGGTGTACACTTTACACACACATACACACACACACACACACACACACACACACACACGTCAGGGTCTATATGATTATGTCAGATTTTACTCTATTCCATTATAGTGCCTTCTCATAATAGAACAAGACATCCACCAACTGAGATTTTATCAAGCTTACTTTTCTTGGATTATATTAGGAAAATAAGGACGCCTGTGTGGCTCAGTTGGTTAAGCATCTGCCTTCAGCTCAGATCATGATCTCGGAGTCTGGGGATTGAGCCCCACATTGGGTACCCCGCTCAGCAGTGAGTCTGCTTCTCCCTCTCTGATCTCTCTGGTTCTCACTCTCTCTCAGATAAATAAAAATCCTTTTTTTAAGATTTTATTTATTTATTTGACAGAGAGACAGAGATCACAAGTAGGCAGAGAGGCAGGCAGAGGGAGAGGGGGAAGCAGGCTCCCTGCTGAGCAGAGAGTCCGATGCTGGGCTCTGTCCCAGGACCCTGAGATCATGACCTGAGCCGAAGGCAGAGGCTTAATCCACTGAGCCACCCAGGCACCCAATAAATAAAAATCTTTTTTTTTTTTTTTTTGAGAGAGAGAGAGAGAATGAAACATAGGAAGAGGTCAGATGGAGAAGCAGACTCCCCGCTGAGGAGGGAGCCCGATGCGGGACTCGATCCAGGGACTCCAGGATCATGACCTGAGCCGAAGGCAGTTGCCTAACAACTGAGCCACCCAGGCACCCCCAATAAATAAAAATCTTAAAAACAAAACTATTATATTAGGAAAACAGTAGTCATATTCTTAAAATTGCACATGGTCTCCCACCCTGAGAACCACTAAGTTTACCATTCAGTTCTTCTGCTAACAGCATCCTTTTCCTAAACATATTCCTCACACCTTTATGATGGCAAAATTCCAATTCATAATAATGCAATATGACGTTACAAAAGATAGCTCAAATAAATTTTGAGTGAGTTTCTACATTAAGTATAATGTTTCCGTAATATCTTGTGGAATTTGCTGCCATTTATTGATTGACATTGCTGCTACTTTTATGGTTCTGACTTCCAAAATATTGACTCACTTTTCACAAAATTGCATTTAGCATGGGAAGGCACCAGTGCCTTTGGATGACAACGACAGGGCCTAAGAATAAAATTATAATTCTCTACTGATGCAGCCATGAAATAAAACAAAATGTTCATATTTTACTTAAAATTATAAGCATCTTTACTAAAATTACCTTACAACATTTATTATTTAAAAATATTTAAGGCCACTTTTAAAAGTAAAGAGATTTAGCACCTTTATTAATAAAACCGGAGGCAGCTGCCCCAGAAGGTCTGTGCTGGGTCCAAAGTGCAGGAGTCTTGGAGCCAGGCTGTTGAGGAAGGCCACTCTTGAACTCTTCTACTTTAATTTTGAATTCTTTCTTGAGGTTTTTTTACTTCCTTTATGAATTTTTTATTTTTGTCTTTCATTTCTTATATAATTTTCTTCATGCATTTTAACCTCATTTTGAACTAATATAGTACTTTGGACCTGCTTTTCTCGAATGTCTTTCAGGTATGCTTTTACTGTCTATATGGATATCATTATACTCCTTATTCTTTTTTCTTATACCTTCAAATGCCATCAGACCTTGATGTCTTTCTGTTGCTCATTGCTTATTTTTATGTGAATTTAGGTTTCTTGAACTTGAAGAAGGAAGACTGGTTCAGATAGTATTTATAACTGCGGTTGTTAAAAATAGGGCAATTTGCTTTTCGAGGTTTCCTGAATATTTCCCTCTCCCACACTGGTCTGGACCTTCTCTTTCCTTTTTTGCTCTTCCCATCCTGCTGGATTTTCATTGTGCGCCCAGCCATTTTTCTTCACCGTGGGACCCTAGCCTCCAGGTGAAACAAATGGGTCAGTTTTGAGAGTTTGTGGCTTTAAACCACCCTGGTCCCTACAGGCCTTCCCTGACATTCTCAGTGTCATAGCCACCCACTAGCTGTGTGACCTTGGAGAAATTGCTATATCTTCCTGTGCCTCTGCTTCCCTATCTGTAAAATGGAAAAAGTAATAACCTAATGGGTTTTCATTCAAGGTGATTAAAATACCATTTGACTAGCAGTGATCACTTTTTGAATGTTTAATAAGTAAAATACCCATCTGCACCTTCTTTATGAACTCACCTTTACGTCGTAGAAGCTCTCAGGTCAACTGATGGCAACTATCCAAAATCCTCAGTGCCTTGGGAAGTCTGTTCATGTGATAACCATAGTTAAGCCTTTGATTTATTCAATCAACATACCTCACATTATTTTGGTTTTAGTAAAACAAAAAACAAAGAAAAGAAAGCTGCTTAGTGTCTTCCTATTGAGAACACAAACGCCCTTGTCTTCAGAGGTTAGTCATTTCTCATTACATCTACTTCATTTTTGTTGCTGCCTAGACTGTCTAGGAACTAAGCAGTCATTTTATGTGTATATAATCTAATAGGATTTCTCAATACCTGGTACTATTAGCAAATGTGTAGCTGTCTTTTTTCGAGAGGCCCTGAGAAGATTTTTCTTAAAAACCTAGGGCATTAATGAAAGCATTTTGAAATTTTCATTTTTTACAGTTAATGATTTACTGCCGCGGATTTCTATTATTTATCGTCAGTATGCCACCTCTTTAACTTTTGGATCTTATTTTTCCTTTTTAAGCAACTTTACTTTAAAACATGGAAATACAAAAAAAGCTAACCAACCAGGTATTTGAAATCCAGGTTGCCAAAAAGTATTTTTTTTTTTACATCAGCCTAGTATTTATCAAGGAAAATATGACCAACAAAAAAAGTATATATGGGGGCCCCTGGGTGGCTCAGTGGGTTAAGCCTCTGCCTTCGGCTCAGGTCATGATCTCAGGGTCCTGGGACAGAGCCCAGCATCGGACTCTCTGCTCAGCAGGGAGCCTGCTTCCCCCTTTCCCTCTGCCTGCCTCTCTGCCTACTTGTGATCTCTCTTTCTGTCAAATAAATAAATAAAATCTTTTAAAAAATATGTATGGTTGGGGGCTCATGACAACTAAATATAATGTGTGATCTTGGTTTGAATCCTGAACCAGAAAATTTTTTTTCTTCTTTTTCTATAAAGAAAATTATTAGGAAAATTAATGAAATTTAAATAATGTGTACAAATAACAATTTTTTTTAAGAGATCACAAGTAGGCAGAGAGGCAAGCAGAGAGAGAGGGGGAAGCAGGCTCCCCGCTGAACAGAGAGCCCGATGTGGGGCTCGATCCCAGGACCCTGAGATCACGACCTGAGCTAAAGGCAGAGGCTTTAAACCCACTGAGCCACCCAGGTGCCCCTACAAATAACAATTTTGAATCAACTTTCCTGATTTAGATAAATACACTGTGATTCTATAAGAAAATGAACCTAAAACATTTGGGGTAAAGAGGCATCATGCCTGTAACTTATTTTAAAAGAGTTCAGAGAAAGAGCAAGATGTCAAAGCAAATGTGGTAAAATGTTAACATTTGGGGAATCTGGGTGAAGGGTATATGAAAATTCTGTGTATTAATGTCTCACAACTTCAGCAAAAATCTAAAATGGTTTCAAAATTAAAAAAAGGTTTTAAAAGTTTGGGAGGTTAAGAGCAGAAAAATAGCAAGGTCAATGTCCTGAGGGTTTATTTGAGCACTTACAACATCCTTGAATGTTACACATGAAACACAAAGCCATTATTTTGAAAGAAAACGTGGGAGCTTAGAGTGCCTCAAATAATTGGCTCAGGAGACCTCTATAAAATCTCTCCCTAAAGGTACTCATTTTAGGGGCTCTTGGGTGGCTCAGTCGTTAAGCGTCTGCCTTCAGCTCAGGTCATGATCCCAGGGTCCTGGGATCAAGCCCCACATCGGGTTCCCTGCTCAGCGGGAAGCCTGCTTCTCCCTTTCCCACTCCCTCTCCTTGTGTTCCCTCTCTTGCTGTGTCTCCATCAAATATATAAATAAAATCTTAAAAAAAAATACTTTAATAGGTGTGCTGATGTTAGATTCTATAAACTCCCATTCCATATTAGCAGAATCAATGATATCTCAGTAATCTAATAACTCAGGTTAATGCCATTAGAAATACCAGCAATATCAGATCAGCAGAGGTGAAAGTGAGTTATTATACTAGCATGGGGGGCAACAACATTGGGCAACCATGGTGCTTATAATCTGTTGGTGGGATTTAGATTGATACAACCTAGTGTAATCTTTGGAGGAACAATCAGGTTCTATGTATCACATTTTAAATGTCCATACCCTTTGACTCAACAATTCTACTTTTAGAAATTTACCCTAAGGAAATAGTAGGGCAAGTGAACAAAGATGTATATTCAAAGATGTTCACCATCACAGCAAAAGACAGAAGACATATGTATCCATCAGTAGGTAGTTAAATAAATTATGTTTATCCATACAAAAGAGTATTCTTCAGTATATCCCTAATATATATATATATATATATATTTTTTTTTTTAAGATTTTATTTATTTATTTGACAGAGAGAGAGATCACAAGTAGGCAGAGAGGCAGGCAGAGGGAGAGGGGGAAGCAGGCTCCCCGCTGAGCAGAGAGCCCAATGCGGGGCTCAATCCCAGGACCCTGGAACCGTGACCTGAGCTGAAGGCAGAGGCTTTAACCCACTGAGCTACCCAGGCGCCCCTACCCCTAATATATTAAATGAAAAAGCAGAACTAGTATATATAATATGATCCTATAATATTTTTTATAATCCTATAATATTTACATTCCTTATTTACATTTGAAATAGGAATATTTTACAGATTTGGTTTTTTTTTTAGATTGAAGGAATACATGCTAAAAAGAGTTGTAGGTAAGGAGGTATTTAGAAGAATATACACTGCATTATCCATGGCAGACTACATAATTTGCAAGGCCCAGTGAAAAATGAAAATATGGAACCTCTTGTAAAAAAACAAAAATTTCAGGATAGTGACAACTGAGCATTAAACCAAGTGTGGGGCCCTTCTCAATGCGGAGCCCTTCTCAATGCAGGGCCCTGGGAGACTCTATAAGCTGCATGCCCTTGAAGCTGACCCTGGCTATACACTCTGCTTTGTACTTGATGTATGCTACACCATACCATACATGACACTGTACTGTATACAGTAAGACATATACTAAGCTAGTGGTAACATATGAACAAGTGGTTAGAGATATACATGTTGTCTATCTCTGCCCCACCCCACTCCTGTTGTTATTTTGGGTATTGTAATAAGAGCAGTACTTTGTGATAAGGGCAGTCCAAAGTGTGTTTAAATTACTCCTAAAAAGCGCTGGCACATTAAAGGTGCTGAGATTAACAATTTGCTGGTGTACCCTTTGGAACTCTTTGCATGCCACAAGAGTGCCTCCAAGAGGACTAGCAGAGATTCAATGAGACAGAGATGTGCTGCTCTCAAAAAGATTTCTGTGGCAAATTTTAATTATTTTTAATGAGGTTCTATGATAATGACTATCAGGACAGATAACTGATGGGTAATTTTTCCGTCTTTTCATGTGACAAGTAGAAATAAAAGAAAAAAATAAGAACAAAGACTATAAAGGAATTTCCTATTTCTTGAAATTATTAAATAGGTCTCCTAGGCCACCCATGCAACCCATGGATGTTTTTCTACTGCTCTAAATATTTCTGTGATTTCCTTAAATTAACCAAATAATATTACTCGTTATTAGTTGACTTGATCTGTCTACAAGTTAAATGCTTCCTCTGATGCTTCTATTTATAAATAGAACTAAAAACCTGGGAGGTCTAATTTGGGATCAGCATGGTAGCTTATGTTCTGCCATGTAGAACATCAAGGTTTGACTAGGCAGATCTTAGGGTTGAAGCCAAAAGGCAAGAAAACAAGACATTTTAATATCTAATGGGCTCTAAACAAGATGGTTTAGCATCTACCAGGCTCTGATTTTCATTAGTTATAAAGACAAAAACTTTTAACAGGGCCTAATGATGTTGGGATAAGTACTAAGTGAAAGGACAAAGGTTTCCAAGATTCAACCAAATGGGGGAGGGGTGAGAAAAACATTAAAAGATTTGTTGTTAAATATTTTTCTGCAGTCCATCATAAGGTAATCAGTAGTCAAAGTCTAAATAACACCCCAGGAGCTACAGACCTTTGACTTCACAGGCATCTGGAGAATCTGCTGAAGCTATTTGAATTCTCCAAGAGACTTCAGGGTTTTTTATAAGATAGTGACAGAACTATAAATACAAAGCTGATAAATTCTATGAGGTGTTGTGAATTTCAGGACCATTTTCTGTACTTAAAAGTCTTCTATCTGGTATAGTTTTGTAGTTCATCTTCCTGAATTATAGGTGTATACATGGTGCCATATGCCACATATAGTCTCTGCTCAGTAATAGATAAAAACAACTATTAATAAATACATCAGAGTCCTCCTCATATGTGATAATCCAAGATAGTTGTCTGTTTTAGGGCATCAGTTCTGTCTTTATTCAAGTTATTAAAATCATTCAGGGGTGCCTGGGTGGCTCAGTGGGTTAAAGCCTCTGCCTTCAGCTCAGGTCATGATCTCAGCGTCCTGGGATCGAGCCCCGCATCGGGCTCTCTGCTCGGCGGGGAGCCTGCTTACCCCTCTCTCTCTGCCTGCCTCTCTGCCTACTTGTGATCTCTCTCCTGTCTGTCAGATGGATGAATAAAATCTTTAAAAAAAAATAATTCATATTCATGAGGATTTTCATCAGTCTCACTAGCACTACTATTCTCTCAAAATTCAAAACAGGACCCATAAACATAGGTGTAAGATATTACAGTTGGTAGAAATCTATCATTTTCACAAATGCAAAAAATAGCTCTACTTAATGCCCTTGTATTTGCCATAGATATCTAACAGGTTCAACCTTAAGTATCACAATGACTTGTTAAGTAATATTATACATACAAGTGTTTAGAGCTTTGTAGTGATATTCTCTGAAGATTGAATGGGCTATGATTCAAGAAATATTGAGCTCTCCATTAATGAATGTGTTGTACTTGATGAAACCACTGAAGTGAGAATTCAAGCACAAATGAGGTGGTTGGCCTAGATAACATGTATATTCTCTTCTAACTCTGAGACATCATGAACATGAAATAATTCTTACTGTTCTTGAACAAAACAGAGGATGGTATTAGAGAATGGGGAGAAGGCAAATGAGAGAAACACCATAAAGGTATTCTATTTATTCAGTACAAGTTGCCACTGTTTGAACATGGAACCCATGAGAAAAGAATAAAAAATCAAAAACACTTAGTATTTTCAGTTTAAGAAACTACATATAGGGGCGCCTGGGTGGCTCAGTCAGTTAAGCACCTGCCTTCAGCTCAGGTCATGATCTCAGGGTCCTGGGATTGAGCCCCAAGTCAGGCTCCCTGCTGAGCCAATAGCCTGCTTCTCCCTCTCTCTCTGATCCTCCTCCCAGCTTGTGCTCTCTTTCTGTCTCAAATAAATAAAATCTGAAAGAAAGAAAGAAAGAAAGAAAGAAAGAAAGAAAGAAAGAAAGAAAGAAAGAAAGAAAGAAAGAAAGAAAGAAAGAAAGAAAAGAAAGAACAAAGAGAAAGGAAGAAAGAAGGAAAGAAACTACATGTAGATTAGCGCCATTAGGTTTTTCTTTTTTCATTGTTTTGAAGGAATCCATGCTGAACAGGGTGATTATACCATGGAGATACTGGGCATTTGTTTGTTTTTGGTATCAGAGATGGTTCCTGGAGATGAGTTCAGATGTGGAAGGGGGCTCCATCCTTGACTCTGTGAGGGCACGGCCCTAAGGTGAAAGCTAGTAGAGGGAAACCAGAATGTCTGGCAAATGGGCTGCAATTGAGCAGAGGAAGAACAGTTAAGAGACAAATTTTGCCTCTTTGGGAAGTGACTCAGGAAGGGAGACACAGGCCTGAGACTTCAAGGAATGGGGAAAGGCAGGGCAGAGGATAGGAGATTTAACTAACAACAAGGAACTTGGACTAGACTTCACAGGCTCAGTGGAGCCAGTCTTTCAGAAAAATGTCATCAAGAAAATGGCATTTGAGAAAACTCATGAGAAAAGCTTGAGAACAGAAAGGAACACAGGAAAATATTGCATAAATCTATTTTAAAAATGAAATGGGGGGGTGCCTGGGTGGCTCAGTGGGTTAAAGCCTCTGCCTTCGGCTCAGGTCATGATCTCAGGGTCCTGGGATTGAGCCCCACATCTGGCTCTCTGCTTAGCATGGAGCCTGCTTCCCCCTCTCTCTCTGCCTGCCTCTCTGCCTACTTGTGATCTCTCTCTCTGTCAAATAAATAAACAAAATCTTTAAAAAAAATAAAAAATGAAATGGAATTGGCTAAATTCTGTCCTTGAAACATTATTTGGTACATTTTTTAAGTAAGTCTATACCGATTTGGGTTTCCAGTCTTCCAGCTGGTTCTAAAGCACCCTAAAGTTTGAGAACCACTGCCTTAGACATTTCAGGACTAGACCTCTTTAGAGCCTATTTAGGACAAAAAAAAAATATTTTTCTGTTTTTTTGTGTATTCACAGTACTATTCTCATTTCTGATTACCAATGTGTGGTAGTTTTCTCCTACCCCAGACAATTCTGTGACACCACCTGGGTGTCCTACAGATCCCACAGGTTAAGGGCTCAGCCCCACAAGACTGAGCACTGCCCCCCCCCAACTTCAGACATCAATCACAAGTTCAAACTATCACCTGTACATCTGTATACCAACCCACCCACCCCATAATCAAGTGGGGGCTTGATTAATTTGCTAGAGCAGCTCATAGAACTGAGGAAAACTGAGGACTACCAGAATTTATTATAAAAGGATATAAGTTAAGAACAGTCAAATGGAAGAGATGCACAGGGCAAAGTATGGGGAAAGAGACACAGAGCTTCCAGATCTCTCTGGAGCACCACCAACCTGAAAGCTCTCCCAATTTATCCTTTTTGGGTTTTTATGGAGGCTTCATTAATTATGCATAATTGATTAAATCATTGGCCATTGATTCAACCTCCAGTCCCTCTCTCCTCCCCAGAGGTCAGAGGCGGAGGTTGGACTGAAATTTTGAACCCTCATTTCACACAGTTGGTTCCCCTGGTAACCTTCCCCCATGTCCTTAGGGACTTTCCAAAAGTCATTGCATTAACAATAACTCAGATGTGGTTGAGAGGGTCTTGTTATGAGTAACAAAAGACACCATTTCATTCTGGAGCTATTTCAGAAGCTGAGAAGGAAAGATACCCCTATAACTGTTACCACTTAGGAAATTACAAAGGTTTTAGGAGTTAGGTGTCAGGAACCATGGAGGAAGACCAAATGTATATTTCTTAATATAAACGACGATATTACGGAGGCCCAGGAGAGATGTGTGTCATAGGCCAGGGAGGCAGCAGGGTGATTTTATCTGTTCGGGCTGTTGTAACAAAATACCACAGACTCGTGCTTATAAACAACAGACATTTACTTTTTTTTTTTTTTAAGATTTTATTTTCAAGTAATCTGTACGCTTAGTGTAGTACTGGAACTCACAACCCCAAGATCAGGAGTCACGTGCTCTTCCAACTGAGCCAGTCAGGTACCCCCAGAAATTTCTCACAGTTCTGCAGGCTGGAAAGTCCAAGATCAAGGCAGTAGCCAATTCGGTGAGAACACATTTCCTCATAGACCCCCATCTTCTCACTAACCTCACTTGGCAGAAGGATCTCTGAAGGGCCTCTTTTCTAAGGGTACTAATCCCATTGAGGGTTTTACCCTCATGACCTAATTACTTCTCAAAGGCCCCACCTCCAAACACCATCACATTGGGGGTGAGGTTTCAACACTTGGATTTTAGAAGGACACAAACATGCAGCCCATAGTAACCGTCGACTAGAAACAGTGGGAGTTGTGTAGCAAGTCAGACCTGAAATCAAACCAGGGCTCCAGAACTTCTTAGTTGTATAGGGTCTTGAGCAAGTTGCTCAGCCTCTCTGAACTTCAGGTTCCTTATTTAAAAAGTGGAAATAATAATGCCTACCTTAAAAAGTTACTATGAACAGTGATGTTTATGTGCCTATATGGCAATCAGGAGTGCTGGCTCTGGTGTCAGGCCCAGTTCAAATGCCGGCTTTTCTACTTATTCGGTGACCTTGGACAAGTTACCAGTCCTCTCTGTTCTTCAGTTTTCTCACCTGTGGAGTGAGTAATAACCTACTTGCCTTACAGTGTTGTTCGGAGGGTTTAATGACTTAATACATATCAGTTGCTTAGAAGAAGACTGCCTGCCACAAAATTGCTCAACAATAATGTTTGTAGTAATAGGAATACAAATAAAAACAATGATAATAATAAAATATCTCATGTACATAAAACACCTAGAATATGGTACATACTCAATACAATTACTGTCATTACAAAATTCTTTCTTATAAAGCACAGGGTTATAAGAGGTTCCAGTACGTAGGTACCCCCTGATACTTTCATATATTCTTTACATTCTAATGTCTTTGATCCCCTCTGAATAAGCTCTATGTATTATATTAATATCAATTTCCTGGTTTGGACAGTGTACTATAGTTATACAAGATGCTACCACTGGAGGCACCTGAGTGAGGGATATGAAGGGCCTCTTTGTACATTTTTAACTCCTATGAATCTGTAATTATTTAGAAATAAAAATTAAAAAAAAAAATAGGGAGCTTGCCTGAAGTGAGAAGTATTGGGGCAAGAAGTTGGGCCTATACCTTATCCACCCCCAGTTCCTTATTTATCAGGCCCTGGAATCTTAAGCTTCCTCTTTACTAGTGTATGATACTGGAAACGACGGGAGTCTGACTGGTAAGAGGCTAGGGCAGGCACCCATAACACCAGGTAAGGTATGAACTTGCAGAATGTCTGATGCATGAAATTCTAATGTAAGGAACATCGTAATCCATACAACTTCAATACCCAAACAGTTCCTGGTGCATAGAGGTAAAGAAAAGAGATGTGCTCTTCCCTATCAAAATTGCAAATCCAAGTATTTTCCTCATAGAAATACTGCCGCATAATGTGGTTAGGCTCTGTGATGTTCATGGAAGTCCTTTATAGATTAAATAAGCCTTTGTAGGCTAACCTGAACACCTATCCACTAATCATGACCGTGCTCCTATGGATATATTTCAAAGAACTAATCTCCAAGCAAACTTCTGAAATACTAGCAATTTGTAAGTCATTATATTTAGTTGGTGCTATTAACACACACACAAAAAAAAATTTTTTTTAAAGATTTTATTTATTTACTAGAGAGAGAGAGACTGAGAATGAGAGGGGAGAAGGTCAGAGGGAGAAGCAGACTTCCCGCAGAGCCGGGAGTCCGATATGGGACTCGATCCCGGTACTCCGGGATCATGACCTGAGCCGAAGGCAGGCGCTTAACCAACTGAGCCACCCAGGCGCCCAACACAAAAATTTTTAATTGAGGAGTGATAGTGATCATTCTAGGCTCACTGATTTCAAGTTTCCAAATAGTGTTCTGCCTAACACTAATGTCTGAAAGTTCCCACTACCACTCATCTATAAGTTCCTAAAATTGTTAGACCAAGAAAACTTTTTTTTTTTAAACAAACATTTACTAACACTGGGAAGTTCTGAGGAACTCTCTGTTTGAGAGAGAAACTGCTCTAAGACACTTAATCAATCTTCTTGACCATTTAGTTTTTAAATGGCTCCTTCTTTAGTATTTATTTAAAAAATTAAAAGCATTATTTTAGGCCCAAATAAAAAGCAAGTAAAAAAAAAGCTTTAGAAAATCTAGGCTGTCTGCCAGGTAGCAATACAAATAGATATCAACCAGTCATCAATGATTTGTACCCAAGAATTCTAAGTTTTCTCTCATTAATTACTCAAAACTAGACTTAAAAAAAAAAAACTAAGTTAAAGAAAAACTGCGTGGATCATCTCTCTTAATCAAATTAATACCCACAGCTAGCTTTTTAATTCATCATCTTTTACCATTCAGGAACTTCAAAGTAAAGAAGTAGTTTTTTCCAGAGTTCTCAAGTTGTAAGTCAGAAGAATCCTGGCAATAAAGAGATAAATGAAGCCCCCTCTATTCCTGACCTGCTATGTTTTCCTAAGAAAATAAGATGTATTACCAAAGATCCAATGTTTTTCTCTCAAAAAACGAACCAGTCCAACTATAAAAAACACAAATCACATTTTTTAAAAGATTTTATTTATTTGTCAGAGAGAGAGCATAAGCAGGTGGAGCAGCAGGAAGAGAGAGAAGCAGGCTCTCTGCTGAGCAAGAAGCCCGACGCAGGACTTGATCCCAGGACCCTAGGATTGTGACCTGAGCCGCAGGCAGACATTTAACCAACTGAGTCACCCAGGCGTCCCACAAATTATAGTTAAGATTTAGCTACAGATAAAATTGCTTCCTGTTTCAATATATATTACCCAGTTTTGCTCAAGAAATCATATATAATTCTCCGAACAGAAACAGAAACTATAAGATCCATATTATAGATTAAAGAAACACTCCAGTCTTTAATTTAATGTATATATCATGCGAATACTCCAAACTGCTTGAATGAATTATCAATTATAATTCTTTTTGAAATTACATTTGATCAACTAAAACCTGTGTAAAGCTTCAAATTCCTTTCACAAATCTCTGCTGCAGAGCAAAGAAAGTTTCTTTATTCCAAAAGTGACCAAGAGAATTCCATGACACATTCACTGAAAGCAAGTATCTCCATAATAATTTTAGACTTTCCTTTTTTTTTTAGACTTTTCTTATACTAAAGTAGTAATAAGTCAGGATATGAAGTTACCTAACCTTGAATATCCTATTTTAAAACAGGTGTTATATATAGGTTTTATAGTTTGATTATAACTGTATTTCATATACACAAAAAACACTTGTTACAAAGTCTGTCAAAATGGTATTGATGGCTGCATTTACTTCCTTACTTCAACAAGTTCAATTTCTGAAATCTCCTAACTACAGTTAGAGCTACCATATCTTGCCAGTTAGGTTGCCAATCTGCATTTAGAGCTATTATCAACTCCTAGAAGAACTTCTTTACTCTTCTGATAAACTAGGTATGTTCTATCTGGGAGGAACCGGAAGTACAGAACAGACAGTGATAATTTCAAATGAAAAATTTAGGCCAGCAAACAGACTACCTAAGCATTATAATTAAGGATAATTGTTCCACTTTGCAAAGTGTGTCACAACTATTTTTAAACATATTGGGGGGTCTGCCCTGAAGCCTGTCTGATCTACTCCCTGAACTTTGTTGCTGGAATAAACATGATACAAAAGTAAGAATTCTTAGATGGGACCCAGTGTAAATTAAAAGCAATAACAACTTAATCCACATTCTTTTTTTTTTTAAAGATTTTATTTATTTACTTACTTACTTATTTATTTATTTATTAATTAGGAAAGAGAGAGAGTGAGAGAGAGCATGAGAAGGGAGAAGGTCAGAGTGAGAAGCGGACTCCCCATGGAGCTGGAAGCCCGATGTGGTGGGCCTCGATCTCGGGACTCCGGGATCATGACCTGAGCCGAAGGCAGTTGCTTAACCAACTGAGCCATTCAGGAACCCCCTTAATCCACATTCTTAATCAAAAAGTGTTGGCTTGTTTTTTAACTTATGGAACATACATTCAAAGAAGCTGAGATTTAGGTTCTGTGTCTGACAGTCACCGAGGGCATACCATATGCAAAGTACTACTAGGTGCTGAATACATACATGATAGAGAACAAAACAAGTATGTTCCTTGACTTCAGAGAACTTATTGTCTAGAGAGGGAGAAAGACCTTAGAAAGACATAAAATAGTAATAACAAAAGAAACTAAATCATTTTGTGGTATTTCCTGTTTGTACTGTATCCCTCTCAGTGGGTAATTGTGATCACACCCTTCTCTTAGGGGTATTCTGCAGAGAAACTCAAGTTTTTGTTTAATTAACCAGAGACAATCAGTTGTAGCTAGGAGAAATAGGCATAGGATGATAAACAATATTATAAACTTCATCATAAAAGCTATTACGGAATTTATACCAAGAAGTACAAAATATTCGTCTGTACATGCATGTTCGCAGGATAACTTCTATTCATAGGGTGGGAATTCACCCAGTAATTTGTTTTCTAGAATCCGGTTCATAACAAAAATCCATGATGGTGGAACACGCACGCACGCGCACACACACACACACACACACACACACACCATCTTTTCAACTGAACTTTATCCTAAACTTATTTTGAAAACATCAGTGCTCCAGTGTGCAATGTTACTTCAATTAAATTATTCTTTGGAGAATAGGATCTATAATAAACTTCATTTATATTTTAAGATCAGCAATGAATTTACATTCAAATTAACCTTCAGTGTGAATTATTTCCAGGTACGGCTACTGTTCCCCTAGGCGGTTGAAAGTATACTTTTGAAGGTATATATATCAGTAAGGAAGTGGGAGGGAAGGGGGCGGGCGAGGAGTAAAATTTCCCGAAAGAAATCCCCATACCTCGCCAAATTCAAACACACCCAATGCTCCTACACCGCCCCCTTTCCTTCCGACCTGAGTTTTTTGCTGCCTACTTCGCTTCCCTGCGTATTTGAAGTGCTATTAATTGATAAATATATTTTTAAATCATTTCTTTCCCCCTTTTTCTGAAATATTTGAACACGTTTCTTCGTAGCTTATGTTATTTCTGCGCCTAATAATATTCCTGATAGAAATGTATATCCTTGGGAATTCATTTTCTTTCTCAACAGTTACAGTACTACATTATTATGTCAGGTGCCACAGTCACCGCCTTCCAGAAGTTAGTACTTTGTGGCCAAGTAACTTCTTTTAACTTTCTAAAACGAAATACCTAAGAGGCGGTATCATCACAGGATCCTCAGCACTTCCCAAGGTCCTACCTGTTGCGGGGACGAGGTCTGAAGAGATGAATCAGATTTGCCTAATGCGTCCTTTCCCTTCTCCACCTACTGTCCCCTCTCGCTTTCCGCTGCGACTCCCGAACAGACGTCACCCCAGCCAATCCAAACCCCACGGCCCGACCCTCAAACGGCGGGGAGCCCCAGCCTGGGAATGGACCTTGGGGGGGTGGGGGGGAAGGCGTGCCCCCACCGAACGGAGCCAACGTGCAGCTCCTACTTCCTGTAAAGTCAACGGAGCGCGTGCAAGCAATGCCCTGAAAGAAAAGGCGAACCGGAAAAAAAAAATACTTTAACTCTGCTTCAAACCTGGAACACAAGAGATCTGGGGCGGCCCGGCAACAAGAGCAAACCAACTCGATCCTGGGCCTCTCCTTCCCCTTCCCCGCCTCCCCTCAAGTCGTCCAATTCTCTTTCGCTTCCTCCCCGTCCCTCCGGAGGCACGTGGTCGCTCCCAGCCCGGCCCCCGCCGCGCCCCTCCCAGCCTTCTAGTCCTCCGGCCCTTCCTCCCAACGCTGCTCTCTTCCCCTTTCCGTTTTCTCTTCCGCCCCCGCTCTCCATCGTCCTTTTTGATTGGTCGAGCGCACCGGAGCCTGGTTGGCCAATCGGCGAACTGGGCTGGCGGTGATGGGCGTGGCCGCGGCTCCGGGGCCCTCAGATCGAGGCTGCCTCCCCCTTCTCAGCCGGCAGCACATTCCGCCGCCGTTGCCGCCGCCCGGCCCCGCAGTTGTCTTCGGCGGAGCTGCGGTCGCGCTGGGGTTAGGGCGGGGGGGGCGGGCGGGGAGAGGAGGAGAAGGCCCCGGCGGAGGCAGGTGAGAGGAGGAAGGAAGCGGCGGCCCGGCGGGCATTGCAGCTCAGGCGGCGGCCCGGTTCCTGGGAGTGTCGGTGCGGCGTGGTGGTTGGGGCGGATCCCGCGGGGCCCGGGCGGGGGAAGGAGTCACCGGCCCGGCCATGGCGGACAACGAGAAACTGGACAACCAACGGCTCAAGAATTTCAAGAACAAAGGCCGCGACTTGGAGGTAAACTCGGGGGCGTCAGAGGGGTGGGGGCTGTGGGCCTCTGGCCGATCTCCGCCGGGACTCCCGACTGTGGGGAGTAGGGGCGGGTGCCGCCGCCGGGCCGCGGGGGAATGGCGCTGGGGGCCGGCCCGTCCGTGACGCCTCTGCGAACGCGCCGGGAAGTTTGTGTCGGGCCTGGTCCACCTCCTCCCGGGAGCGAGGTGCTGGGGTACGGCCGATGCGGCCTAGGCCTGCCCGGGGGAGCCGGCCCGGCGCGGGTGCGAGGGGCTGGGCCGCGCGGCGGGGAGGCCGGGCGCGGCGAGTGCGGAGGAGGCGTGCGTGTGCCGCGCTGCCCCGGCCGGGCTGCGGCCCCAGCCCCGGCAGCGGCGGCGATTCCGGCTCTTTCCCGGGCCGCGACGTCTGGCGCGGCGAGGTGGGAGGTGGGGGGACGAGTGTGTGGCGACCGAGTGGGGCTCGGAACTTCCCCTGCGGGGTCCGAGTCGTCTCCACTTAAAGGCGTTTTTTCTGGTCTTCCCGACTCCCGCTTTACCCCTGCCTCCCCCCAATATCCAAACTACAGGAGTCAACTTCTCCGTTGAAAAAAACACCCCCGGCGTGAGAGGCCATCCTGATGATGCTAACAGTGCCTTCCAGCGGCCTGTGTTTTACTCTGGATATAGCTGATTCAAGATGTGGCTCACGGTGTGCCCTCTTCCAGGCAAAGAATACCCCTTATTTCAGCTTGCTCACAAATCTCTTTATCCCCTCCTGAGAGACCACCAGCTGCATTCTTATATATAAAGTCCACAGGGTTATACAAAGCTGTCATCCTCTAGTCTACAGTATCCTTTCCCTCCACCTGCTGGTGGTGGTAGTGGGGGATGGGGTGGGCTATGGAATGGCACCATCACGTTTTATTATTTTAAAAGAGTGGAAAAAAACCTTCAGCTTTGATACAGCTTTTCCCGGGGTGGTTAGGCTACATGAGGTGTGTGGGTAAAACACATAACACACACAAATAACAGAATTTTGAAAGAAGTCTTCTTCCCTTTAGTTTTAAGAGTCTAGGTAAATCGTTGTTTGTCTGTTTTTTTTTAATACTTGCATTCTGTATCTGAATCAGGAGTTTAGCTTGTAAAAGATTAGTGGTCAAGTAGTATTTTTTTATATTGTCCCTCTGTCCTTTGTTATACTAAAATTTTGAGAGTCCCATCACCGATTTCTGAACTGAGCATTTGCTTGAGTGAGATAGTAATTATTTTTTGAGCTTTTCACAAAGCCATTCAATCTCTAAGGTAGTTTGTGTTGTTTTTAGTCGGTTTCATAGTTTTAGGATCTATTAAATATCTGGGGCTGTGGCTGTAATTCTGTGATTGTTTTAAGATTAATGTGAGACATCATCCTGTGATTCTTTTTTTAGTGAAAAAACTTTCATTTTATTTTTATTGAGGTATTTCACATGCCATAATTACTACTTTAAATGTACATTTATGACTTTTTTCATTAAACTTACCTAGTTGTGTAATGATGTAATGAAATTTTTTTTACTAATATCAATATTTAGAATGAAAAGAATTACAAAATTTAAAACATAAATACCACAAATTATGAAATCCCAAAAAATAGCAATTAGATGCTTGACAGGTTCTAATCCGTTCCCCCATCTACATTTCTGGCTGCTTTTTTTTTTTAAAAAAAAACAGCTTCATTGACCTGTAACTCATATACCATACCTATTTAAAATGTCTTTTGGTGTTTTCACATAATTGTGCAACCATTAGCACAATCAATCTCAGAACATTTTTATCACTCCAAAAAGAAATCCTAACTCATGAGCAATCTCTGTTGCCTATTACTCTTTGTCTGTCTAGATTTGCCTATTCTGGATATTTCCTATAAATGGAGTTATACAATGTATGATCTTTTGTGACTGACTTCTTTTAGGTAGCGTAATGCTTTCAAGGTTCACACATGTAACAAAAATATAACAGTGCCTCATTCCTTTTTGTGGATGAAAAATATGCTGAATAATATTCCGGCCTATGGATAGACCACATTTTGTTTATCCATTCATCAGTTGATGGACATTTGCAATGTTTCCACTTTTTAGCTATTATGTGAAATGCTGCTATGAACACTTAATGTACACATTTTTGTGTGGACTTATTTTCATTTCTCTTTGGTTATATACTACTGAGTAGAATTAGTGGGTCATATGGTAACTTTATGTGTAACCTTTTCTGGGATTGCCAAACTGTTAATAGTGGTCCTTTTCTTTCTTTTCTTTTTTTTTTTGTAAACTCACGTTTCCTCTTATTGGGAATTTCTTATTACTTGAGTCAAAATAAGATTGTGCTGATTCTATTAGAACAATATTATAGGTGATTTTTAAAAATAACTATAAATCCACATTAACCAGATTTTTTTGAGAAGTTTATAGTGCCTTTGGGCATCCCTGATGACTTTGATAACCCTGTGTGTGCGAAAAGAATAGGGATCTTTTCACTTAAGAAAATGACTTGGCTCTAATGGAAATTGTACTTTCTCCTCACTTATTCAAAGTCATATACACCTGTAATGAAATAGTAACTTCTTTTATCATTCTTAGAGAACACTTGGACAGCTTATTTTGTGTATTTATTAATTACATATATATCTATATTCTTCAGAATACTTATGCCCATAACTGTCCCCTCCAAATATGGTTACTATGTTTTGCTACAACAGATTCTAAGAAAATACTGCTTTTGGTTTAGTTCTTAACGATGACATCTATTTCATTGGGAGGTTTTTGTAAAGAAGTATGGACCCGGGGCACCTGGGTGGCTCAGTTGGTTAAGCATCTGCCTTCAGCTCAGGTCATGATCCCAGAGTCCTGGGATGGAGCCCAGGCCAGTGTCAGGCTACCTGCTCAGAGAGGAGCCGCCTTCTCCCCCTCCTCCCCACAAGTTCTCTCTGTTGCTATCTCTTTCTCTCAAATAAATAAATAAAAATTTAAAAATAAAATATGGACCATTGCTGTCCAATGAATTGTATTTAATCCAGTACATCCAAGATACCGATATAATATCAGCAATGTAAACAAATATTGGGATATTTTATATTCTTTTCATATTAAGTCTTCAAAATCCAGTTTGTATTTTACATTTAAAGTGTATCTCAGTTTGTACTAGCTGCATTTCAGCTGTTTAATAGCCACTTGAAGCTATTGGCTCTCTTATTGGACAGCACAGACATAGAACAACATAGAATGAGTTAATTGTACCATTTTTCAGTTTGATCTAACATTGTTTGATTTGAAATAGAGTACAGAGTCCCAGAGTTCAGTGTAATCTGCTGATCTCTAACTTTGTGGGTGACCTTGAGAGAGTCTGTCAGTCTTATGATTCTTTAATCCATTAAAATAGAGGTACTTGACATCTGTTTTATGGGTGTTGAGAATTAATGGGTTAATGTTAGGAGGATGCCTAGCAGTTTTCTGAGCAATTTATCACTTTTAGCTTTTCTGCTTGGGGGTTAGGGTGATTTAACAGGATTCATTGCAACTGATTCTTTTACTCCCTTGTTTGCAGTTGGCTCTCTGTTTTTTCTCTGTGTCCATACAGAACTTAAGTTACATTGAACTTAAAGGGGGGAAGTTTTTATTTATTTTTTTTAATTTTTTTAAAGATTTTATTTATTTGAGAGATTACAAGTAGGCAGAGAGGCAGGCAGGGGACGGGGGGAAGCTCCCTACTGAGCAGAGGCGATGCAGGGCGGGATTCCAGGACCCTGAGATCATGACCTGAGCCTCAACCCACTGAGCCTCAACCCACTGAGCCTCAACCCACTGAGCCACCCAGGCACCCCAAGGGGAAAGTTTTTAAAGTAGAGCTCTGTAATTGCTCATTGAGGGGCAGTTTGACCACAGGGAATTGTTGACCCTTCTAAAGTCACAATTTCTAGGTGTTAGAAGTTGAAACTGATTCATAGTTTTCAAAATGATACTCATTCTTACCTTTTAGTCTGCCAGTCTGGCTTTCCAAAATGTGGTCATGCTAAGTTTTTGAAACATAAAAGCATTAAAGAAGGCATATGTCAGTATCCATGTAAGATAATTTATGGGAATTCTCAGATGATATTCAAGGCTTGGCTGCTTTCTTGCAGTGTGGTTGAGGATCATCATTATTAGTTTGATAAAAGTAACCATAGAAAGGGTACATTGAACACAGCACAGGAAATGGGTAGTGACCAAACTTCAAATAAAATACTTGTCAGAATAGAGCAAATAGAGCTCATCTAGTTTGTTTTAAAAGTAGAGGGGGGATTCTTTTGTAGACTTTCCAATAACTCTGTGTGATTTTTATAGAAGTTCTGAGAGTGTCCAAGTTCTAATGGAGCATAAATAGTTGGAAAATAAGATCAGATCATATATAAACACAACTTTAAGAAAAAAACCTTATCCTAAAAATAAAAGAATAATAAAATATTAAATGACTGGAAACTTGTGATTGTCTGCACAACATAAAATATGCAGTGAGCTTGAACTTTAGAAAAAAAAACAGGTGCTTGTTTGGCAAGAATTTAATAAATTGATCAGCTAATTTGTTGTTGTTAAATGGTTTTGGTAGTTTGTAACTATACGGAGTGAAAGGCATTGTTAAGCTATTAAGTCTTGTTAACTTTTAGACACTGACCTCTCTCATCACAAATCTTGGAACATATTTACTATACTTAAAATAACTACAGTCTAATTTTTCATATAGTCCAAGCATGTGACAATATGAAATATCTGATAGAAGTATAGTTAGGAATTAAATAATTGTTTTTGTGCTTCCTTGCCAGCTTTCCTGGTTTTATAAGGCAGTCAATTTCAGAATTGCTTCATTGATAATTTTCTTTGAGATATCAAAATATCTCCATTTTTCATAGTCTCTAGTATGTCAAATGAATATATATATACAAGATTGGGAAGAGTTGTAGGAGTGATTTAGCTTTAAAAGAATGAAAGTACTTTAGAAAAAAATGTGTATTTAGTTTTTAAGCATTGATCTCCAATATCTGATAGTTACTGTGGGTTCTCAAAAAATATATATTTTTTAAAGATTTTATTTATTTATTTTTGACAGACATTGCAAGAAAGGGAACACAAGCAGGGGGGAGTGGGAGAGGGAGAAGCAGGCTTCCCACTGAGCAGGGAGCCCAATGCGGGGCTTGATCCCAGGACCCTGGACCTGTGCAGAAGGCAGATGCTTAATAACTGAGCCACCCAGATGCCCCGGGCCCTCAAAATATTTTTAAATGTTTTCTAGAGCAGCATTCATCTACTTAAAGACTGTAGTGATAAAATGAGAGTTTGTTGTCAAGTCTAATCTTGAATGATGATTTTGGTACTTGCTGGTTTAGTTTAGGAACAGAGAAGTATGATTAAAACACATACTGTATATGCTTTTAATTGTATTCTCATTTCTCTCAGTGTAATAATAGGAATAATTCCTTTTATAGAAGAAAAATCTCTGGAGTTAAGTGACTTTATAGCATTTTATTTAAGGGAATGATTTTAATTCAGGTATGTGTCAAAGTAAAGTCTGTATATTTATACCATACCATATTACCTGTTCTTAACTTCTTTCAGCCTTGATACACAGCTCAAAGTTGGTTAAAAGATTATAGTGAAAGCATAGTCCATGGAGTATAGTAGGTATTCAGTAAGTATTTCCTTTTTCTCCCAGAGAGATTTTTGGAAATTGTGTATCTTTTGTGGATTTTATACTCTAGAGAACACATTTATAGGCTTTCCATTTAGATTTAGTAAAAGACAGGGTTTAGGGAGACTCCCCCCACCCCTTTTTTTTTTTTACAGTTAATGTGAGAACAATCTTTATATGACACCTACTAAATAAGAACAATATATATTTGCTTCTAATTGCCTTATTTCAGAAGTTTTCAAAGCTTTGGGGGCTGAAGACCTGTTTATGCTGTTAAAAAACCTCAAAGAGGGGCTCCTGGGTGGCTGAGTGGGTTAAAGCCTCTGCTTTTAGCCCGGGTCATGATATCAGGGTCTTGGGATCAAGCCCGCATCAGGCTCTCTGCTCGGCAGAGAGCCTGCTTCCCCTTCTCCCTCTGCCTGCCTCTGCCTACTTGTGATCTCTCTCTGTGTCAAATAAATAAAATCTTTTAAAATAAATAAATAAAATAAAAAACCTCAAAGAGCTTTGTTTGTAGGTTTCTATCAGTATTTTATCATTTCAAAAAATATACCATTTCAGAAATTAAAACTAAGAATTTAAGAAATATCAACTCATAAAAAATAATGTACTATTTTATATAAACAAAACTTTTTTAAAGATTTTTTTTTATTTATTTGACAGAGAGATCATAAGTAGGCAGAGAGGCAGGCAGAGAGAGAGGGGGAAGCAGGCTCCCCACTGAGCAGAGAGCCCAGTGGCGATGGCGGGGCATGGTGGGGCTAGATGCAGGACTTGATCCCAGGACCCTGAGATCATGACCTGAGCCAAAGGCAGAGGCTTTAACCCACTGAGCCACCCAGGCGCCCCTAAACATAAATTTCTAATGAAAAATAACTTCTTTTCTAAAACCCAAAAACTTTGGTGAAAAGAATGGACATCTCTAACATTTTTTTTTTTTGAGGTCTCTTCTATGTTGGGCCAACAAAAGATAGTTGGATTGTCATATCTATTTCTGAATTCAATCTTCTGTGATAATGCTGTTTTGGTTGAAGTGTATGAAAAATAACCAACTTCACACAGGCAGTTGGAAAGAGAGGGTGTTAAATAGCCTTTTCAGATAATTATAGAGATTTTTGTTTGATACTATATCATAACTCCACGAAATAATAGTTTCTTAAAGTTTAGTTGTAATATGGAATCTTAAGCCATATCAATGAGCCTTTCATACTGTTATGTTAAAATTTCTAGGTCTGTCTTAATGCTTGGAATGTATCTTTTATCCTTGCCTGATTTTGTGACATCATGTATTGGTCATTTGGAAAATATTAGTTCACAGAGTTATACAGATCTTCCAAATGCTGACACATTTTATTGTACAGTGAAAATCCACAATTATTGTCAATTAGGGTCACCAAATAGTTCATCAGAAAAATCTTAAATGTTGAAATTGGTGAGCTCACAGTGGTAGATACAGATTTTCCAGAATTCTTATTTTCACTTGAAAGCTTTAATTTTATCATTAGCAAGAAACACTATAAGTTGTTTTCCTTGAAGCCATAAGCTCACTTTGCTCATTTTTGTGAAAACATCTGCCAGACACTGTCTGAATAGCCATAATTTGTCTGTCAGTCGTTCTTTCAAGTAAAAATGGTGTTCCGTGAAAAAATGGTAGTTCAATTTGCAACTCAATCATAAAAAACTACTTTTTTCCTTGAGACAGTCATCATACTGCAGAAGTGGATATGCTGCAGAAGTAGTTTATATGAAATCCCCATTTTATCACAAAATTTTAGAAAAAAGCAGGTTTTTAATAAAGGTAATTTTTTACTGTTTCATCAAGGACATTAAGTGAACTTGCTTTTTTTTTTTTTTTAACGGAAATACAGTGAGTACTTACGCAGTCTGATGACGTTGCCTTAATTCATGCTGAAGCACCAGTTTTACCCACTGCATTGCATTGCCGTGCAGATATTAGCATCATAATAAATATTAGTAGTAACATGAAAGTAGTTTTGATCTGTGGATCCTCTGAAAAGGTTTCAGCATCCCCACAGGGACCTATTTATCACACTTTGAGAACCACCGTCTTTGTTTATTATTGTTGCTTCTGTAAGAGGTGACTGTCACTTTTAATTAATAAATGTTCTTTTTTTTTGATTAATAAAAGTTCTTAAAAGGCTTTATGGTATCACAGTCAAGAGACATGGACATCGAGTCGGTTACACCTGGATTTGAACCTTGGTTCTTCCATTTAATAGTTATGGAAGTTAATCTCTATAAATCATTTATTTTTTATTTTTATTTTTTAAATCTCTCTAAACCATTTAAATGCTTAATAATTCTTGGCATATAGTATATACAGAGTGAATGGAGGCTCTTTTTATTTCTTCCAGCTTGCTTCATCATTCTTTATATCCAAATAACCCCTTGTGTTCCCTGTCAGAATAAAATTTTGTTTGCAGTTCCTTTTGTACTGCTGTGTACCATAATTCAAATCACATCACATGAATTGGGGAAAGCTTCCTTTTCCGTTCATTAGCACTAAAAACCTTTCTCTTATCTGCTTCAACCAAATTGTGGCAAAATTACTAGTTTCTGACTTCATTTCTCTAATTCTGGTTGTAAGTAGGTTAGTAGATATTTTATATAGTTTGTAACTGTTTTCCCACAAGATTGTAAATTTAACCAAAAAGTAGTTTGATTCACGCTGTTTAGTACCTGTGATGAAAAATGAGTTAAGGTCATAGACATGCTGGTAATACAAGACTGGCTTACCTACTTAAAACCTAAACTTTTTCTATTACTATTTGATTACTATCAGACCAAAATTTTATTAGCTATCACTTTTACCCTAAATTTAATTTACATTAAATTTAACATATAACACTTTCAATAATGTGTTCTGAAAAACTTGGAATTTTATTACATTTTTATTAACAAAAGTCAGAATGCTAAGATAATGAGAGGTTTCATAATTTGGTGGTAGGCATATTTTTCATAAGAGAAAGCAAATCATATTCTATCTGTTTCCTATTCTTCTGTGAAAACTTAAGTTGCTCAGTGTCTACACTTAATATTTGTTTTAGTTTTTATGGCATGTCTTTGTGATTCCTTAATGTCAGTATTACATAAATTTGTTTAGTTAATAGTAGTTGTATCTTGATGGCTTTACAAGTAGCGTCTACTTGGTTGTATTAAATGACGCTGTACTGTTTGCCACCCATCCTGCCTCTTTACCCTGGTCCTCTGTGGTCACTTTCAGCTGTTGCTGGTTCAGAAAAGCAATCAAAATATAGTCTTAATATTTTCAAATAATTGTTACATTATTCTTGGTTCTTCAGTAACTATGAAACCCAGTATGTTTTGGCTCTCTTTAGAACAGTGGCTTTAAGGATACCCTAAACTCTTTCTTCATCATTTTGATTGTTAGTATTAAAAGTTAAGTCTGATAACTTTAGGCCAAGAAAGCTGATTTTTATACTATGTACTTATGTTTCAGGAACCAGAAACCCACTTCACTTTAGTTTAAGCATTAGCTTTCATAACCCAGTAAGTCCAGGGCCACAACTGATATTAATTGTGGTGAGAGTTTTAGTGAAAGTCTAGGGAAGATTGATCAAGATTTGATTGCATGCTTATGCCTGAATTAATCACTTTGGGCCGAGAAGTATGCTTCTGTGATTGGCCAGCACAAGCTGTGTGTGTGTGTGTGTGTGTGTGTGTGTGTGTGTGTGTGTGTGTGTGTGTGATAGAGAGGGATGTTGGTACTTTGACTTAACCCCCAGATTTGCCACAGGAATGAGAGGTCTGAGAGTAAGAAGAAAGGAAGGCAAAATTATAAAGCAGCACCATTCGCTATAGAATTGTTCCTTATTTTGCCTTTGAATATTATATGGGGATGTTCATTTTATTCCAAGTTACAGTTACAGAATTGAGCTCATTGTTGATCAACTGTTTTCTCCAACATCTTATATCAGAGGGTTCACATTTTTTCTGTTAATGTCTTGAATAATTTTTCCCAGTTTCCTTTTCTTCCCCAGCTTTAAAAATAGTAACATTATTATCCTCAAATGATGAAAAAGCATAATTAGGACCAATAAACAAATAAAAAATATGACCAACATTATTAGTCATTAGGGAATGCATATCAAAGCCATAATGAGATACCACTGCAACCTACTAGGGTAGGTTCTTTAGTAAGTATGAAAACAAACATAAGTAAACAGAAAGATAGTAACAAGTGTTGGTGAGGATGTAGAGAAAGTGCAACCCTTCTGTATTGCTAATGGGAATGTAAAATCGAGTGTTCCACCTTGGAATGTAGTTTGGCAGTTCCTCAAAGTTAGAACATGTGACCCAGCAGTTCCACCCTTAGGTATAAACCCAAGAGAATGAAAAATAAGTGTCTACACAAAAACTTATACATGAATGTTTATAGCAGCATTATCCATAATAGCCAAGAGAGACAACCCATTGTCCATCAACGCATGAAGGGATAAACAAAATGTGGTCTATACATACAATGGAATGCTATTGTGCCATAAAAAGAAATGAAGTACTACTGCATGCTACAACATGGTGAACTTTGAAAGTATTTTGCTGCCTGAAAGAAGCCAGTCAGAAGGGATGACATATCCTATCATTCCAATTACGTAAAATGTCCAGGATAGGTAAATTCCTAAAGACAGAAAGTAGATTAGTAGTTGCTCAGGCCTTGGGGATTGACTGCTCATGGGTATGGTCTTTTTATGGTGAATACAATGATCTGGAATTAGATGGTGGTGATTTATGTGCAACTTTATACTAAAAACCACTGAATTGTACACTTTAAATGGGTGGATTGTATAGTGTGTGCATTATATCTCAATAAAGCTGTATGGTTTTGTTTTGTTTTTTTTTTCTAAGAAGCTTAATAGAAATAAATAGGGACTGTGACAACTCTCCACTACCTAAGGTCATAGGTGATGTCTTGTTACCTCTTTTTTACTGACTTCTCCATCTACCCTTCCCTATTATTGAATTCGTTTGTTCAGTAAATATTCAGTTTCTGTGTCTGAGGTTCGGTTGTAAGCAGTGAGGATAGAACAATGAATAACAGGCTAAATTTTCATGAGGTTTACATCCATACATACAGCAAGTCAAGATCTCTCAGATCGCTGCTCTAAACTGACCCTGTGGGGATATTCAGCCACTGTGAGCTAGTGTTATAGTAGATCTTTTATCTTTCTTCCTAAACTCAGATTTACAATAAATAATATACCTCAAACATGAAGGGAAAGGACATCCTAAATGTTTACTGTCTAGTAACTCTTCCCTTGAGATTCATGGAAAAGCCTGATTTTAGAGTAGGAGCTCCTAGGATTACATTTCAATAGATATATGCCATTGGGAAAGCTTAGTAATTTTTTGTGACCTCAATTTCTATAAAATTAAAATCCCACCTAATGGGTACTTGCTTTGATTAAGCTTTTAAGAGTGCAAGAAACACCTTTATCCAGACTAAGTAAATAAGGGTGTGGGGTGTTAGGAAAATTAAAGAACCATTTTTCACATTATTCAGGATACTTCAGGTAAGAATGTCTTGGTGGTAGGAATTCATGGATTCTTTTTTTATTGCTCTGCCAGCCACTAACCCAGTACTAGATTTTATTTTTCCTAGGTACTGTGTTAGTCTTTATGTAATTTTGGGTTCAGTTACTGAGAGAATCTTACTGAGCCAGTAAAGCTCTGTCCAAGGTGAAACAGATTGTTTTTTATTGCTGGACTGCTTATGGATTGGCTTCTCCTGAGTTAGGCTTTCCCCTTCACCCCCTCCCTAGTCAGCAGTGGTGTGGAAGGGAGGATGTCACATGATAAAGAACAGCCTTTGCCTGCTTCTGCAGCAGCATCCCTGGAAAGAGAAGTTTCTTTTAGACAAGGTTGTAAGTATGACAGTATTTAGTTAATGTTACTCCATTCTTACTTTTCTGTTAACTTTCTACTCATGATTAAAATCTGAGGCAAATCATTATAACCTCATTATTAATCTCATCTCCATAACGATTGCCTTATTTCTCCTTTTGCTCTTCTTCAATTCATAAAACAACTAGCGTGGTTCTTTTAAAAAGTGAAATCATGCCCCTTCTCTGCTTCAGTAGCTCCCCACTACACTTAGTTTCCAGACTCTTTACTGAGACCTTCAAGGCCTTGACAGCTCTGGTCCCTATTTCTCCTACCTCTGTCACTTTATTATCTCCCTTACTTATATTCTCATGTTCTTGTAATTGTTTTAACTCTAACACTTCCATAGCTCTCCTCTTTAGGCACATCACATGTGCTGTTCTGTCTGAATGCTTTCTCCACCCCCCCCCTTTTTTTTTTTACCTTTATCCCCTTGTCTTCACTGCTTGGTTATTTCTCATCCATTGAGTCTTCAGTGTTATTTACTTAGAGATATCATACTCCACCCCACCCCCCTTGTTGTTTTCCTTAAGAACACTGATCATAATTTGTTAGCGTATTTACTCAGTGTTAATTTCTCCCATCAGACTAGAAGCTCTCTGAGAGTACAGACCTGGTCTATTTTGTCTTTTAATTTACCAGTCTTTTAATTTTCATTACAGAGCCTGGCATATCAGTGGAAGGGAATTAAATGAAACTTTAAAAACTGTGTGTGTGCACTCTGATTAGAATTAGTGACTAGGGGCACCTGGGTGCCAAGCCAGTGCCTTTGGCTTGGGTCATGATCTCGGGGTCCTGGAATTGGGCCCCACATCAGGCTCTCTGCTCAGCAGCGAGTCTACTTCTCCCTCTCCCTATGTGATCTTTCTCACTTTCAAATAAATAAATAAAATTGTTGAAAAAAAACAGAATTAGTGACTCAATCAAATTGTTTAAATCAAGGTAGTTTTTGTCTCTTGAAATGGTAAGGGCATGGTAATTGTAGAATTTTTTTAGAAAAATGGGAAAATAAAGTAATCCTCTATAATCATACTGCTATTAGACTTTTCAGAATGTTTACTTTTTCTTGTGTACACTTTTCCAAATATATTTGAACTTAATTTGGATTCTTATGAGAATAACTCATAGTAGAGTACAGCCAAGTTTCTCCACCTTAACACTTTTGATACTTTGAGCCAAATAATTTTTTGTTGTAGGGAACCGTCCTGTGCATTATAGACTGTTTTAGCAGCATCCCTTGTCTCTGCCATTAGATACCAGTACCATGCTCCCTCCCAGTTGTAAAAGCCAAAATTGTCTCCAGAAATTGCCAGATGTTCCCTGAGTGACAAAAATCCACCCCAGATGGAGAATTGGAATTTAGTTAGTTCTATAAACTACCCAGAACAGCATTATTTCAGTGGATTCCTCTTGTCTATAAAGTCAGTCAAAATTTTATAATCTAGGTATTTCAGGCTGTCAGTTGAGTTTAGCAGATATTTAAGTGCTGGTTACATAAATGCTAGGGAACGGGGAACACTAAACATTGGCCAGATTAATTCTTACCTTCTTAATTTACTATTCCCCTATCTCTATAACTTCATTTTAGACTCCTCCCACTTCAGGCAGATAAATCCACCTTACCTTTAACGCTCAGTTTTGCTTTTCTGTCTTTGTTTTTATGGGTCCCTATTGGAAACATCTTCTTGTCTTCCCTTTACCTTGCCATTTCTGATTTATATTTCCAGGTTGAACTGAAGCCTCAGTTGAATTGGACTCAAGTTCAATATGGACCTTGTCTGTTTTGTATACTACTCTGTTCTTCTCATCATAGAGTCTGGCATACAAATTTTCCCTCATCAATAGTTTGTATTGATTATTCCTTTTTTGAACTCTTAGCGTTGTTATTTATGTACCCATATTTTAGTGTTTCTTCATATAAGATAAATGTTTTTCCTTGTCATGTGTTTTCTAGAGAAGAGTATTGCAAAAGGTTATTTATGACTTATACATCAACAAATTGGAGAACCTAGATGAGGTGGATACACATAACCTGTCAAGACTGGATCCTAAAGAAATAAAATCTGAGCAGATCTATAACTAATAAAGAGATTGAATCAGTAATCAAAAATCTCCCAACAGAGAAAAGCTCAGAACCAGATGGCTTCACTGGTGAATTCCACCAAACATTTAAAGAATTAATATCAGTCTCCTTTAAACTCTTCCAAAAAACTGAAGACAAGGGAATATGTTCACATCTATTCTGTGAGGCCAGCATTACTCTGGTATCAAAGCCAAAGACAGTACAGGAAAACTACAGACCAATATCCTTGATGAACAGTGCTGTAGAAATTTTCAAAATACTAGCAAAATGAATTCAACAGCATCTTAAAAGAATTATATACCCTGACCAAGTAGGATTTAATCCTGGAATGTAAAGGATGGTTCAATATATGAAAATCAATGTATTGTACCAATTAACAGAATGAAGGGCAAAACTACGCGTTGATGTCCATGGATACAGAAAAAGCATTTGACAGAATTCAATACCCTTTCATGATAAAAACAATTGACAAACTAAGAATAGAAGGAAACAATCTCAGTATAATAAAGACCAAATATGAAAAGCCCTAGCAGATGACACTCAGTGGTGAAAGATTGAAAGCTTTTCCTAGAAGAATAAGAACAAGAGAAGTATGTCCACTTTTTACCAGTACTATTCAACATGGTACTAAAAGTCCTAGCCAGAGCAATTAGGCAAGAAAAAGAAAAAAGGCATCCACACTGGAAAGGAGGAAGTAAAATTCTCTGTAGGTGGTTTGATCTTATATGTAGAAAACCCTAGTGATCCTCCTTAAAAAAAAAAAAAAGGTAATAAATGATTCAGCAAAGTTACAGGATTTAAAATCAGTATTCACTCATTAGGAACAATTTGAAAAGGAAATTGAGAAACATTGAGTTAGAATAGAATCAAAAAGCATAAAATAATTAGGAATAAACCCTAAAGACTTCACACTGAAAACTGCAACATGTTGCTAAAAGAAATTAAAGAGAGCAAAAATAAAAGGAAAAGCATCCCATGTTCATGAGTTAAAAGACCTATTATTAAATGTTAGTACTAGCTAAAGTGATCTACAGATTTTATGGAGAAGTCCATGTGGAATCTCAAGGGACCCTGAATAGCCAAAACAATCCAGAAAAAGAAGAGAAAGTTCGAGGTCTCACACTTCCTAATTTAAAACTTGAAAGTTATAGTAATCAAAACAATGTGGTATTGATGTAAAGTCAAAAAGCATAGACCTACAAAATAGACTAGGGAGTCTAGAAATAAACTCTTGCATATATGAGTCAAAGATTTTTGACAAGAGCACCAAAACCATTCAGTGGTAAAGAGCAGTCTTCAAAAACTGGGGCTGGGAAAATTTGATAGCCACAAGTAAAAGAATGAAATTGGACCCTTACTTAACACCATATACTAAAAATTAACTCAAAATGGATCAAGGACCTAAAACAAAACTCTTGGGAGAAAGAGTAGGAAAGAAGTTGCATGACATTAGATTGGGCAGTGATTTCTTGGATATGACATTAAAGGGGTGTGTGTGTGTGTGTGTGTGTGTATAGTACAAGACAGACAAATATAAAAAACTGGAAATTGAACTTCTTTCTGTTCCTACATTTATTTTCTAACTTTGCTAAAGAGATATATATAATTTCAGCATTTAATACATTCCTCTGTTCAAATATTTGGTAGTGAAACTCCACTGTAATCCCATTCCTTGGAGTTAACTTTTTTTTTCCTCTTAAAATTTTATTTATTAGAGAGAGCATGCACACCAGCAGGTGGAGGGGCAGAGGGAGAGGGAGAAGCAGACTCTTACTGTGCAGGGAGTCCGATGTAGGGCTTGATCCCAGAACCCTGAGATCATGACCTTAGCTAAAGGCAGATGCTTAATGGACTGAGCCACCCAGGTGCTCTTGGAGTTAACAGTTGTTAACAATTTCTTACATTTTTTGTGATTTTTAAATTATATGTACTAATTGTTTCAATGCTTATAATTTAGATGTGGATCATTTTAAAGTATTACTATTTTTGGTAGAATTATTTTAAATTCTTCAGTAACTTGCCAAGGTTAAATCTGGCCTCCTGTTTATTTTCAAACTTCTCTTATACTCAATCTCAAGTAATCTTTTTACTTGTTAGAGGTAGGAATTTGATTCTGCTTGTGAAACTTGTCCATCACTAGTAGGGCACATAGAACTTTACTTACTACTATTAATAAATAAATACTATCTTGAAAAATCACGGTTTGAGTAAGCATTTAACATTAAACATTTAAAATTTCCCATTTATTGTCATAAATGGGAAATGTCATAAATAAAGTTGGAATTTATTTGCTAATCACAACCAGTTTGCCAGCATACATGACACTTGGCAAACGCATGAATAAGCACCATGGTGGCCGCTGCTGGAGAGATGTGTAAGTGAAAATGAAAGGAGGGAAAAGTAGGAAAAGAATGGGAAAATGGGCTTTTTTTTTTAAGGCTTATTTGAGGGGCGCCTGGGTGGCTCGGTGGGTTGGGCGTCAGCCTTTGGCTCAGGTCATGATCTCAGGGTCCTGGGTTCAAGCCCCACATCGGGCTCTCTGCTCAGCAGGGAGCCCGCTTCCCTCTATCTCTGCCTGCCTCTCTGCCTACTTGTGATTTCTCTCCTCTCTGTCAAATAAATGAATAAAATCTTAAAAAAAAAAAAAGATTTGAGAGAGAATGAGCAAACATGCAAGTGGGGAGAGGGAGAGAGAATCTCAAGCAGACTCCCCATGGGCAAGATTTATATTTCATTTTTACTTACTGTGGTCTTTCTACTCTCAAGAGCACTATATGCATGTTATAACACATTATATTTATTAGATGAATAAAATCAAGTAATGTGTTATAAATGGTGTTTGGCACTAAATGTTTGCTAAATGTTAGGCTTTTTTACTATTTTATTATATTTCTCTGTCATAAATACTACCTCCTTAAAGCCACGGATTTCCTATGTCTGGTCCACCTTGGTATTTCTAGTGCTTGACAAATAGGTGATTAAGAAATAATTGATTGAGTAAATGCTTCCCAGCAGGCTCTAAATAATAATACAGTGGTAAACCATGTTGTAGGGAGGGGAAGGTTATGTATGTTTGTGTATATATATAACTTTTTAAAAATTGTTTTATTGAGATATAATTTAACTTGCATAAAACCTGTTTAAAGTGTACAATTCAGTGATTTTTTTAGTAAATTTTTAGAGTTTTACAATCATTGCTACATTCCAGTTTTAGAATATATCCCATCACTCCATAAAATATCTCGTGCCTGATTAGTCTTTTAGGTTTTTATCTTCTTTTGTTTTTTTGTGCTATTACCTAAATATTAACATTCTTAGAGCATGGAGATGGGCTGGATGAAGTAAAATCAAAGTATTATATTCCTTATCTTCTGTATGACTAACTTTCGAGATTTTCTCTAGTGAGATTGAGTCAGCTAAATTCTCATATTTTACTCAAAAAAATTTAAAATATTCAAATTTCACACAGTATGTTATTACGTCATCATAACAAACTAGTAGTTTTTAGAGTTTTGTGGGGGTTTTTTGGAAAGGTTTATTTATTTATTTATTTATTTATTTATTTATTTATTTATTTATTGGGCAGAGAGAGACACAGCGAGGGAACACAAACAGAGGGAGTGGGAGAAGAACAGCCTTCTCACTGAGCAGGGAGCCAATGCCCCAGGATTATGACCTCAGCCGAAGGCAGATGCTTAAAGACTGAGCCACCCAGGCGCCCCTAGTTTTTAGAGTTTTAAAGAAAAACTATACGTGGGTAAAAAGTGACTTAGAAATTAAGTAGCCACTAGTTAGAAAATAGCCATAAATTGGAAAAGAAAGGACTGAACCCTGTCCTCACTGGAGGAAAGTGTTTAATCCCTAGAATTTAGGATAGTGATAGACACAGTAATTATTTGTTAAATTAAAAGGCTATATTATATTCTGTAAGATTCACTTGTTTGAGTTTTTTGACAATTTCTTTTGCCTGAATTTAGGATTTTGTATCTGTATTTATTACAAGCAAAGAAATAACAAAAATATTGAATGATCTGCCTAAAACTCTACCCCTTACTCATAAGTCTCTTTCTCTGCCTCTTTCCCCATCACCCCATTTATAGCCTTTGTCCTTTAGATAGCTCTTTGGCCTATAAATAAGTCTTTAGCCAGTTTGGCAGCCTTTTGGAATTCTAATTGACAGCTCACTGTATCAGTGTAAGTCATGTGAATTCACAACTATTATATTTGCATGTAGTATATAAAACCTCTGCTCTTTAAGATGAGTTAAGACTTAGAAAAATAAGCCTTAAATACCCCTTTCATGGGACCCCAGAGAAATAAAAATTCTTTATTTGAGTTGGACTTGTGACTTGGTAAATGTCTAACAATCCAATATCACTTTAAAGATTTGGCAAAATAAATGCTGCCAGGTTGGTACATAGGATGTCTTTCTGCTAGTTAATTCAGTCTACTCTTTACCTTGAAGGTAATAGCTTTTTCTCAAGAGAAAAAAATTTTTTTCTTGCTTTCTTGCTCTGTAATAAAGAGATTGTCAAATCTCTTACTTTGTAAGGTAAATTTCTGTGGGTAGGAGTAGCCCGAGGCTTATGTCACTACTACAATATTAAATTGGTGTGATAAATCCTTTATTAATAGTTCCAAATTATCAGAAACTCCAAATTTAATAAGTAAGATATACTGTAATGGGAAAAAATTCTTTGGGTGTAAATAAAATATTTATGTAAATGTGATATTTAATATTTACTTAATACTTTATTAATTTTTTAGAAATATTTTTATTTATTTATTTGATAGAGAGCTCAAGAAAGGGGAGCAGCAGGTAGAGGAGGAAGCAGGCTGCGATGCAGGGCTTGATCCCAGGACCCTGAGATCATAACCTGAGCCAAAGGCAGATGCCCAACTGACTGAGCCACCCAGGCACCCCAATATTTCATTAATTTATGTATAACATTTTATACTTTATTGAAAAGAAGTTAAAGCCCATTATAACTTAACTCCTCTTCTTTAGGTAGAATAGTTACTAATACAACTTTTTTTCACTACAGGTATCTGTCCCTCAGAAGCCTACCTTTTACTGAACAATCTTTCAAATAGTATATTTTACAAGTTTTATTTCTGTGTGTGAGACATAGGACCTAATTTTTTGTTGTTTACTAAAAGTTGTTCAGTGTTTTGTATTGTGACACAGTGCAAAGCCCATTGTCTTAATAATAGTACTTTTTCTTTAGTATGAACATGGGCTCTAAGATTGGCTTGAACTTTAAGACTTGGAGGAGACAGTATGGCTTACTGGTTAATTAGCTTTGTAGGAGACCATCTGAATTCTGATCCTAGCTATCCCACTTCTAGCTGTGTGGTCTTAGCCAGGTAATTTAACTTCTCTAGGCCTCAGTTTCCTTATTTATTTTTTTTTAAAAAGAAACTTTTTTTTTAAACCTTTTAAGGCTATAATAGTTAAGGGATAGTGAATGTTGAATTTTTTATTGTAGTATTTGGCTCAGTATTTTTATTCATTTTGCAGCCTATCTTATTTGTATTTTTTTATTGGTTTTTTTTTTTTAAGAGAAAAAGATTCAAAAAGATTGTGAAAAATAAATACATGAAGGGCACCTTGGTGGCTCTAGATTGAGTGTCCAAGTCTTGATCTTGGCTCAGGTTTTGATTTCAGGGTCGTGGGTTTAAGCCCTGCATTGCCATGGAGCCTACTTTAAATAAATAATGAAAAGAAAAAACACATGAAAAGTTATTCAATATCATTAATCATTAGGGAAATGAAAACTACCACATATCTATTAAAATGGCTATATGAAAAAGATAGACCATTTCAAATGTTGATAAGAATGTGAAGGACTAGAACTCTCATGTACTGTATTGGGATGAACAATTATACAACCAATTTGGAAAAAGTTTGCAGGGATTTTGGGTTTTGTTTTATATTTTTTTATTCAAATATCACGTACAATGTTATATTAGCTTCAAGTGTACAATATAATGATTGAACAATTCTGTACTCGTCATGATATGTGTACTCTTAATCCCCTTCACCTGTTTCACCCATCTCTCACCTAACTTCCTCTGGCTGCCAACAGTTTGTTTTCTGTATTTTTTGGTCTCTGTTCATTTGTTTTCCTTCTTAAATTCCATGTATGAGTGAAATAACGTATTTGTCTTTCTCTGACTTACTTCACTTAGCGTTATACTCTCAAGCTTCATCCATGTCGTTGCAAATAGCAAGATTTGATTCTTTTTTATGGCCGAATATTTCATTATGTGTGCGGTTGTGTGTGTGTATATATATATATACACGCGCGCACACACACACACACACACACACACACACACATCATCTTTATCTGTTCATTAATTGATGGGCAGTTGGGCTGTTTTCATAATTTACCTTTTGGAAAGTAATGCTCCAGTAAACATAGGGGTGCCTGGATCCCTTTAAATCAGTGTTTTGTATTTTAGTGGGTAAATATCCAGGAGTGGAATTCCTGGGTTGTATGATATTTTCAGGGTTTGAGGAACCTTCGTACTGTTTTCTGCAGTGGCTGCACCAGTTTGCATTCCCACCAACAGTACGCATGGGTCCCCTTTTTCCACATCCTCACCAACACTTGTTATTTCTTGTAGTTTCAATTTTAGCCATTCTGACAGGTGTAAAGTGATATCTCATTGTGGTTTTAATTTTCATTTCCCTGATGATTAGTAATGTTGAGCATATTTTCGTGTGTCTGTTGGCCTTCTGGATGTTTTTGGGAAAATGTTCATTCAGTTCCCCTGCCCATTTTTAATTGGATTATTTGTTCTTTTTTTGGTATTGTATTTGCATTGTAGATGATGTTTTTTATATATTTTGGATATTAATGCCTTATTGGATATGTCATTTTATCTTCCCTTTAGTAGATTGCCTTTTTTTGTTTTGTTGATGATTTCCAATCTTTGCTGTGCAAAAACCTTTTTAGTTTGGTATAGACCCAGTAGTTTAATTTTGCTTTTGCTTCCCATGCCTGAGGGGACACATCTAGTAAAATGTTTCTATGGCTGATGTCAAAGAAATAACTGCTTATGTTTTTTCTGAACTTTTATGGTTTCAGATCTCATATTTAGGTCTTTAACCCATTTTGAGTTTATTTTTGTGTATGATGTAAGAAAGTGGTCCAGTTTCATTATTTCAGTATATTTAAAATATATATCTGTACCAAAACTCAAATGATCATCAAAAGTTCACTTAAACAGGGGTGCCTGGGTGGCTCAGCCATTAAGTGGCTGCCTTCGGCTCAGGTCATGATCCCAGGGTCTTGAGATTGAGCCCTGGATTGGGCTCCTTGCTCAGCGGGAAGCCTGCTTCTCCTTCTCCCACTCCCCCTGCTTGTGTTCCCTCTTTCACTGTTAGCTGTGTCTCTCTGTCAAATAAATAAAATCTCAAAAAAAAAAAAGCTCACTTAAACAGAGATTGAATAAATTGGTTTGGTCAAAAATTGAGGTAAAGATTTCTGGACATATAAGATTACCCAATACATTTTAAGAAGGAATAATATTTATTCCTTATGTTATTCCTTATATATTGAACTTATGTTCTAGTTGGGAGAGGATAACAAAGTTTTATATTTATATAGCATATTAGCATGTGATAAGTAGTATGGAGAAAAATAAGACAGAGAAGAGGAGTAGAGAATACCCAGTGGGAGAGTTGCTGAATGGGGAGGAAGGGAAAGACCTTTCCATGGAAGTGACATTTGAAAGATGAGAGTGAGCACTACAGATAGTGAGGGAAGAGCATTACAACCCGAGGAATTAGCAGTAGTAGTAGTAGTAGTAGTAGTAGTAGTAGTAAATAATAATAATAATAGCTAACACATACACTGTTATGTGTCAGGAGCTATTTAACTCCTTTACATGTATTAACTTACTTGGTCTTTATAGTATCCTATGAAATAGGTATTTTTACTATCCTCATTTTATAGATGACAAAAGGCATTGAGAGCTGGTAAGTAGTATGTCTGAAAATTGAACCCAAGCAGTTTGGCTCTGGAGTCCATCCTTAGCAGTTGCTGCATAGTGTATTAGTGAAGGCCTTGAAGGGAGAGAATTTCCATAATGTTAGAGGAATAGCAAAGTTAGTGCAGAAACAGCAGAGTGAATCAAGAGAATGATAGGAGCTGAGGTCTGAAGGGGTAATTGGAGAAGGTATAACATAGGATGATTTGAGTGGACTTAAACCATTTTAATGACTAGGCTTTTACTCCAAAGTGGAGAGCCTTTGATGGTTTTGAACAGGCAAGTAACATGATCTGACTGACTTCTTAAAAAGTGATTCATTACTGAGTCCTTCCTCACAGGCTGTGATAGAATTCAGGAAGACCTGGAGACTTAGAAAAAATTACATCTTTTATTTTCACTAACTTCTAACAGTTCTTCTAACTTTTCTTCATTTAATAATGTAGCCAATAAATTTCAGTAGTTATTAAAGTTACCTGTGACTTTTTGTCACCACCAGTAAAACATTATTGTTGTAGGATATCTTAAATCATTTAAGGTCAGCATTACTTTGAAATTATAGTACTTATTAGACTCACTGTTAGATCCCACTTAATGTGATAATGAAGCACATATATTAGAGTTTGTTTTTTCATATTTATATATTTTTGACAATTATATATCAATATAATTGTTTTTCTTTGTAATATTATCTATTTCTTATCTCCACTTAAAAACTATGTAGGAGTACCTGGGTGGTTCAGTTGGTTTAAGCCACTGACTCTTGATTTCAGATACGTCATGGGATCAAGCCCCAGCGTTGGGCTCTGCGCTCAGCGTGGAGTCTGCTGGAGATTCTTTCTCTCCCTCTGCCCCTCCCTCTATTCTTCCTCTCTCAATAATTAAATAAATCTTTAAAAAAATAAAAAATAAAAAACACTAGTGTTTTTTCTTTCATTCTTTGTATCTTTGTATTCTTTGTATCTTTGGTTCTTTCATTCTTTGTATCTTTGTATTATAAATGTTACAGTTTTAAATTTTTATATCTAATATAGAAAGTCATGTTTTTCATATGATCTTTATTATGAGTAAAATACTTTATTAACATATGACTAGAAGAAAAGATTATGGGATATACGTTAAAATGTTAATAGTGGTTTTCTTGGGTGATGGAAATTGAGTTGTTTTTTAAAAATATTTTTCTTTAATTTCTTGTAGACTATGAGAAGACAACGAAATGAAGTTGTAGTTGAATTAAGGAAGGTGAGTCTGAGTAAGATTGAGTATTTCCAAGCATAATTCTAACAATATTAAAGCATATATAGAAGATATTAAATGTATATTAATTCCAAGTGCTTGCCATTTCTTTTTCTTTTGAAAACTGAAGGATTTTGAATAAACTTAAGCAAGCTATTGAAGTTGGCAAGATAAAACAAATATAGAGTTAAATGAATTATATGGTGTTCTCCTTCTGTAATCTTTAATAGTTTATATAAATAGTGAAAGTCTTGTCTATACAGTTACACTAAATAGTTTAGCTACATACAGGTGTTGTTACACAAGTTCTGAAAAGAACTTGTTCTACTTACAAATTTCATCAACTTTTCAAATATTAAAATAGGTTATATTTCATGTGTGTAAAAAAAAAGTTATAGTTGGGAATATATATTTAAATTTGTCCCATACATTTTTGAGTGAAATTTAAGTGGCCCTTGATTTTTGTAAGGCATTGTTGATTTTTGTCTGATTTTGAACTGCCCCACTTTTGCTTTGACTTTGTTTTAGGTGATAAAGAGAAGCTCCCAGATGATGTATAAAATGGTTTAGTACTTTTAAATAAATATATATATGTTTGGTTCTGGCTTAAACTATACACTTGTCTTTTTTAATCAATTTTTTGTTTTTTGATTTGTTTTTACATAGTTCACGGTTCATTAAAAACGTAATATTTGGGGCTTGGGGCTCAAATTAGTGTTGCTTAAGTGTTTGAACCACAGTTTGGTTTAATTTTCTGCATTTGCATTTTACTTTTAAAAGGCACTTCCCATTTCAGTTTTTAGGCACAGGATTGCCTAATCTTTGTATGAAAGTATTTAGCTTATTTAACTGAAGTTCCTTTTTTGATACATATATATATATATATTTTTTTTTTTTAAGAATAAAAGAGATGAGCATCTCTTAAAGAGAAGAAATGTACCACATGAAGATATCTGTGAAGATTCTGATATAGATGGCGATTATAGAGTGGTAAGTTATTGCTATTCTGTTAACTTAAAAACTGCCAGTGAAAAATTTTACGTAAATACAGAATTTTAAGGTGACTTTTTAACTTAGTTTTCTCTTAATTTTTTTCACAGCAAAATACCTCTCTAGAAGCTATTGTTCAAGTAAGTTGAGTTTTTCCCCCGTCTCCATTTGTATTTCTAATTATTATGTATCTATATAAAAAATTGTTTTAATTTTTTTTATAGAATGCTTCAAGTGATAACCAAGGAATTCAATTAAGTGCAGTTCAAGCTGCTAGGTAAGTTAAGTTTTGAGGACATCTTTAAATTTTATAACTTACTCAGGAGTTCTGTTTGAGTTTTCACTGTACAGTAGTACTGTCACTCATATTTAACTTTGATGACAAACAATAAAGAACAGTCCATAGACCCAACTACATTTACTTCATAGTTTTTTCTCTCATCTAGAGTATTAAAATTGGTAGCAGTTTTCTAAACTCACAAATAAACTTAAGTTTCAGCTTGCATAGTACATACAGATACTAGGAAAGAGTTGTTTTGACAGGTTATTGCTATCTAATAGAAAAACATTATTTATAAAACTTCGCTTTTTATTAACAGGTTTAATTTTATAAAAAGATGTTTCATCTCCTTCCCAGGTAGCTAATTCTTTTCACAATCCCTATTTTAATCAAATAATAAATTGAGTTATAAGCTTACTGTAGCAATGTATAGGCAAGTAGACATTAAGATTTAGGACTATAAAGTTTACCAGTGTACTTCCAGGTAGGAATATTAAGTTAGTTTGCATATTTCTGCTGTGAAATCTATGTTCTAGAGGTGTATGCACCTATATTTTAAGAGGAGGACCAGAGAAACTTCTGAGACTTTTGTATTAATGAATAGGTTGGAGAAGGTATGGTTGTCTCAAAGTATAATACAGTCTTTGCTTTCTATATTTATAAATACAAGAATAATGCTGTGTGTTACTATTAGTAGGACAGAGACACTTAAGTAATTGATCCTATTCATAGAATTTCATAGTGGGAGAATCACTGGTCCATCCAGTATCTTAGCCAGTACACGAATCTTTTATAAAAAAAAATTTATTCGAGTTTTTCTACTTTTGTGTTTTCATTTTTTATCTACATATATTTTTTATTTGCGTATTCATTTTAAATAACCTAGAACAGATAGGAAAATTACAGAATTAATAGTATTGCCAACTATAGGTAAAAGAACTTCTTAGAGAGGACGTGGTTATATAGGAAGAAAATCACAGAAGTATTCACATCTCAAAATGGCAAATTAATGTTTATAGATAGAATGACTAAGAAATTTTGATACATTATGCTCACCATTTTCCGAGTTGTGATTATTTGAGTTTTGGAGCAGCTTTTCTCAACAGGAGTTCTAATGAAAGCCTTAAGGCCCCTCAGGCCAACATTCTTGAATTATAGTCTTTGGATCCCTAGGAGAACCTGAGACAACTTTATGAGTATACAAGCTCAAACCCATTTTGATAATAATACTAAGACTTTGTTTGCCTTTTTGTTATGAATTTACATTGATGTTGGAAAAGCAACTGTGACTAAAATTGGTGGTACCTTAGTGCAAATCAATTAGACAGTGGCACCAAACTGGTTTTATATTATATTTTACAGCTATTGTATGCACTGTTTTGATTCAAAAGAAAGAAGGTCACTTCTAAGTCTTTAAGAATGTCCTCAATGAAGTAGTAGAAGAAAGTTCTTTTATTAGATCTAGAACCTAGGTTAAAAAAGACTGGGTTATTTCCTACTTTGTGCTAACAATTGTGCCATGTGCTGTGGAAAATACTGTAAAAAGCATGTGTAATTCTTGCTGTGTAAGAACTTTAGAATCTAATCGAGAAGTCAAAGGTATATTAAAATTAGGGTGATACTCAACAGCAAATATAAGCATATGCTGCTCTTGGAATGTTCTTGGAATTCAGAGAGGATAATGTGAAAACATACAAATTGAAATGGACTTTGAATAGATAGAGCTTGAATAAACAGAAAAGAGGGCATTCCAAGTGTAGGGAATAGGATGTGAAGAGCCTGGAAATGAGACTGAAATAGTGAGACAGACAACTGATCTATTATTGCATTACAGAGAATAGGATTCATTAGTGAGGTAAGATGGAGCCGACTTGTGGAAAGTTTAAGCTAGGGCAAGAAGGTTACATTTATTGGGTAGTAAATATGCAGCCACTCCTTGGTTTATATAGGAGAATGATCTGATTAAGCTTTCATAAACATTGCTGGGTAGGGTATTCAAATGGGTGAGGATATGTGTAATCTTTATGTCAAGTATGAATTTGAATTTAATTATATATCATTAAATTTCACAAGAGTATATATATTTCTTATAGGAAGCTTTTGTCCAGTGATCGAAATCCACCAATTGATGACCTAATAAAATCTGGAATATTGCCTATTTTAGTTCATTGTCTTGAAAGAGATGACAAGTAAGTATTTTAAGAATTTAGAATGTATCCTTTGCAGAAGACAAGATTTCCTAGTAGTTTGATCTTTAAAGAAAAAAGGGCTATATGATGGAGTTGAAAAGCTAGTGAAAAACAGTGCAAGGTGTGTTTACACCAAGAGGTGAACATAAAGGCGGAAGAGGAACTTGAGAATGACACATTGAACTTTAAAGCTTGGAAACTGGCAAAAACTAGTTTCGCTGATAAGTACTTGAGAAAACTCTTTGGGTAGTCATATGTAGGTATCTAAGTAAAGAGTTTTTGGGATGCCTAGATGGCTCAGTCTGTTAAGCATCTGCCTTTGGTTCAGGTCATGATCCCTGGATCCAGGGATGGAGCTCCCTGCTGAGCAGGGAGCCTGCTTCTCCCTCTCTTTTTGCCCCTCCCTCTCGCCACCGTTCCATTTGTGTTCTTGTGTGCTAGCGGTCTCTCTCAAATGAAAAAATAAAATCTTATTTAAAAAAAAGTTTTTACTAAAAATAAGGACACCTGAGGAATTTGTATGCTTTTTGTACTGAAGACATATAGTAAATAGTCATTGGAGGTTTAAAAAAAGTGCTGGATGCATAGATAGAAACCTTTCAAAACCAAATATTTAATACTTTAAAAAATACTTGAGGGAAGAAATGGTTGGTAGATATTAGATTTAAGCCAATGTAAAAATCCCTACTGTTTAAACATTATTTGTTCTTTGTAGTCCTTCTTTACAGTTTGAAGCTGCATGGGCTCTGACAAACATTGCATCTGGAACCTCGGAACAGACTCAAGCAGTAGTTCAGTCTAGTAAGTTGATGATTAACAGATAAAATTGTGGTTTCTAAAAAAGAAGTTAGTAAAAAAAAATAGTGATTCTCTTAAAAGAATAAAGCTATTTTTATTATAAAATAATTATCTGTCCAGTTACAGAGTAGTTGAAATAGGCCAATTTAAGTATGTTACTTTGTTCATATTGTTCCAGTGATTGACATTTTCTATTTTCAAAAATTCATTTGTTGCTAAATCAGAGAACATTTCCTAATTATAGTAGCCGATTATATTATTGTAGTTACATTTTATTTATAGGAGACCATAGAAATAAAGGTGTTTTTCCCATTGCCATACTACTTCTTGGCCTCTCTTAATGAGGTTTTCATCATACTGTTTAGAGAAATCTTTTATAAAGTAGTCCTATTGAAAAATGGCTTGAAATTTTTTCATTGTTATTAGGATTGTTTTTTTATGTTCCAAGAGATATAAATGGGAAATTATTATTGGAAGTAATAACCTGAATGTATTGTTTTCATGAATACTATTTCATTCTTCTATCAGAGAAATTAATAATTTTAAAGAAGGTACTTTTAAAGTGCTCTTCACAGACTTGTAAGCAGTATACTTGTGTAAGCTTGTTAAAATCTTAAGCACTAATTTCTACATGATTTTAAAGAGGAACAGAGATGTTATCCAAGTAAACGTTTAATTATGTAGACATTTCTGTTGTAATATTGCATGGAATATTAATATTATCTTAACTCATGATAAAACTGGCTTAATTTGGGGTTTAAATTGGTTTTATTTTGGTTTTTTGGTTTTATTTTGTATAATTGACTATTTAGTAAATGTTATAATTTCAAGACTGTTTTACACTTGATCTTAGCCAAAAGACCGAGAAGCGATTCAAGACAATGTTTTAAGCTCTCACTCTTTTTCCTTTCTGTTTTATGTGCTTTTTCAGAATTAGAAGGAGCCTTAGAATTTTAACACTTCCAGTCTTACATTATCAGATATAATAGATGAATGATTTTTTGAGTAAAGCATGATTGATCTACATGTGCTTAAATAGCATTTTTCAAAGTAATATCAGAAGGAAGAAAAAATAGAAGAATCATTTGTTCAGTGTAGTAGTATTCTGTTCAGATACAGACCTTTCTCTGTGTTTCCCATCCATGTTTTAAAGCAAAGATGTTGTAAAGCAACAGAACCGCTTTCTGATTCGGAAGGTCTCATGTGGTACAGGAATCACTGGGCTGCCTAAAGATCCATGTGATGTTATTTTTTTTTAATTGAGGTATAATTGACATATACAGCATTAACGTAGTTCTAGACATATGACAATGACTCGAAGTGTATACACCAAGACATGATCACAGTAAGCCTAGTTTCCCCTAACATCATACCAAATTATATAATATGCAGTACAGTATTACTGACTACAGTCACCATGCTATACATTTCATTCCCATGACTTACTGGTTTTATGATTGGATGTTTGTATGTCTTAACCCCCTTCTATTTCACCGACCTCCCAAATGCCCTCCCCTCTGTGAGCCATCACTCTGTTTCCTGCATCTATGAATTTTTGTTTTGTTTGTTCATTTGTTTTTTTAGATTCCATATATAAGTAAAATCATACATTATTTGTCTTTCTCTTTTCTTATTTCACTTAGTACCTCAAGGTCCATTGATGTCCTAATTATAAGTATTTCTTTTTTTTTTGGTAATGGCTGAGTAGTATTTCATTGTGTGTGTGTGTGTGTGTGTGTACGTACACACATCTTATCCATCCATCCATCATTAGATGCTTCGGTTGTTTCCATATATTGGCTATTGTGAATAATGTGATAATGAACCTAGGAGTGCATATATATCTTCAAAGGTTCTAAGTGGTTTCGCCATAAGCATATTTGCTGAAAGCACTTTCCCCACATAACTAACTGGCCACAAGGCAATTTTGCCATAAAAGATATAAGAATAACTGGTTGACAGTTTGATTTGATGGTTTGTTGGTCTCATCAGCTAGTTGACAGTTTGCTTTCATTTCTGCATTGACACAGTACTTCCATTTTTATAGTAAATAAATCTTAGCCTTTGTAATAGTCTATACAGTGCCATAGAGTTTTGAACCCACATTTTTCATAGAACTTTGGAACATCTGTCAATAGACATGGTAATATGCTAAGAACAAAGAACAGTGTAGAAGACTTTCATAGTGTACTACAAAGCTGTTACAAATATGCATCCTTGTATTTAGAAACTGATACTTCTCTTAAGGAAGAAAGAAATTTTAGCAAAAAATGAAAACATGTGATGCCAGATGAAGAGATGAATCAACAAGAAAAAAAAATGTATAATGTTATGAAAGGAAAACTTTGAGGACAAGTGCTTAGGTGCAGTCTGCAAAATAAAATCAATTATTTGCATAGAACTGCATGAATCTACACACATTTTAAATGTATTCAAATGTTTTATATTTTGCAATAAAGTCTTGTTAATTTTGTTAATGCATTTTTCATGTTTCATTATGTCCTTTTTAATGAATGTTCCTCTTTTATTTTTGTGATTTTATCTTTTATGGCATAATTGCCATATGGCCAATTAGTTATAGGGTGAAGATGTTTGTGGCAAAGATGCTTATGGTGAAAATACTGGGCATTGTTCTTAAATTTGTTTTCATTTGCTTCAGATAAATACCCAGAAGTGGAATTGCTGTATCCTATATTTCTGGTTTCTGTACTAGTTTCTTCTATTTTTAGGGTATTTTTTATTAACCTCCATACTATTTTCTATAGCGGCTGCATCAATTTATATATGTACCAGCAGGCGTGAGGGTTCCCTTTTTTCCACATCTTGTCTAACGCTTGTTATTTCTTGTCTTTTTGATTCTAGCCATTCTGACGGTGTGAGGTGGTATCTCGTGGTTTTGATTTGCATTTCCCTGATGATTAGTGATGTTGAGCATCTTTTCATATGTCTGTTGGTCATCTGGATGCCAGTGCTTTCAGCACTTTGAATATATCATACCACTCTTTTGTGGCCTGCAAACTTTACGCTGATAGTCTTATGGGGCTTTTCTTATATGCAACAAGTTGTTGTTCTGTTGCCACTTCTAAGATACTCTCTTTATCTTTAACTGTTGCCATTTTAATTATAATGTGTCTTGGTGGGGCTCTTTTTGGGTTCATTTTATCGGTAACTTTCCTGGCTTCCCAGATCTGGATACCTCTTTCCTTCCCCAAGTTAAGAAAGTTTTTAGCCATTTTTTCTTCAGACAAGTTTACTGTATCTTTCTTTCTCTCTTCTCCTTTTGGGACCCCATTATGGGAACATTGTTCCACTTCATATTGTCCTATAAGTCCCGTAAGATATCTTCACTTTTTTTTTTTCTTAAGATACTTAATTTATTTATTTGACAGAGAGAGATTACAAGTAGGCAGAGAGGCAGGCAGGGAGAGAGTGGGAAGCAGGCTTCCTGCTGGGCAGAGAGCCCAATGTGGGGATTGATCCCAAGACTCTGAGATCATGATCTGGGCCAAAGGCAGAGGCTTTAACCCACTGAGCCACCCAAGTGCCCCAGTTATCTTCACTTTTTAAATCCTTTTTTGTGCTGTGCCTGTGTGGCTCAGTCATTAAGCATCTGCCTTCATCTCAGGTCATGATCCCAGGGTCCTGGAATCGAGCCCCACATCTGGCTCCCTGCTCAGCGGGAAGCCTGCTTCTTCTCCCTCTCCCACTCCCCCTGCTTGTGTTCCCTCTCTCTCTGTCTTTCTCTCTGTCAAATAAATAAAATTTTTAAATAAAATAGAAACAAAATTCTTTTTTGTTTTGCTGCTCTGTTTAGGCGAGTTCCACTGCCCTTTCTTCCAGGTCACTTCTCCTTTCTTCTGCTTTATCCTTACCTGTTGTCGAATGCCTCTACTATGTCTTTCAGTTCAGTTATTGTGTTCTAAAGCTCTGTGACTTTTGTTTGGTACTTTCTTATATTTTCTCTCTGTTTGCTGAAATTTTTTCTGTGATCTTCCATTGTCTCCCGAGGTTGGGGAGCATCTTTATGACCATTTTTTTGAACTCTTTATCATGTAAATTATCTCCATTTTTGTAAAGTGTTTTCTGGGGTTTTATTTTGTTCTCTTCTTCCGTTTACATATTTAACTTGACTTTCTGTGTTTGTTTTTATGTATTAGGTGAAACAGGTACCTCTACCTTTCTTGAAGGAATGGTCACTGGAAGACAGCGTGTGTTTCAGTCAGCTGTCTATGCTATACCTTCGGGGTGGTAGCCTGCCACAGATTATTTTACTTCTATGGAGCCCAGAAATGCAGAACACTCCCCTACCCCCAGCTACCAGTGCCAGGCATTCAAGGGGTGTCCCTTATGTGGACTTTGTGCTCCTGCCAGCTTTGGCAGGGCCACAGGGGTGTGCCAGGCCAGGGTGAGCCATCCACCGGGTTTGGTGGGGAGGAACTGTAGCAGTGCTCTGTGCTGGAGAGTGCAGGAGTGGTGCAAGTATCACTAGCAAGGCAGGGTGTGTAAAAAATGGCACCTGCCAGCACCTCCATCCTTGGAGGAAGTTCCAGCAGACTCTCATTCATCCCTTAGGCAGTTGCTTTAAACTTAGCCAGGGAACCTCCTTTACATATGATCTAGGCACTTTTCAGCCCACTGCTTTTATGCTAGAGCCTGGGGCATGTGGGCAAGTAGTCTCTTAAGACTGTAGTCCTGGGGGGCGCCTGGGTGGCTCAGTGGGTTAAAGCCTCTGCCTTCAGCTCGGGTCATGATCCCAGGGTCCTGGGATGGAGCCCCGCATCGGGCTCTCTGCTCGGCGGGGAGCCTGCTTCCCCCTCTCTCTCTCTGCCTGCCTCTCTGCCTCCTTGTGATCTCTCTCCTCTCTGTCAAATAAATAAATAAAATCTTAAAAAAAAAAAAGACTGTAGTCCTGGTTCTCTGCAGCCCTTTGGGGCTCTTGGACGGGCTCTTGAACATTAGCCCTATTGGTTTTCAAAGCCAGATGTTTTGGAAATTTGTCTCTGGTGTAGGTCCCAAGGGTTCAGGTGCCTGATTTGGTGCTGTAACCTCTCGCTCTCAGGGATATGCTCCATATTTATAAAATCCTTCCACTTGTGGGTTGCTGCTAGGTTGTAGGGCATGGCTTTGTTAGGACTTGTAGTCTCTGCCTCTCCTGTCCATCTCAGTGTGACCTTTTTTCCTTCGTTGTGGAGGAGCTGTTGGGCTGGTTCTATGGAAAGCATTATTGTATATGTAGCTATAGATTTGGTGTCCATGGTAGAAGGTACGGTCAGCTACCACCTTGAACTGCACCCTCCTGTTATTTTAAATTTCTGTATTCAAAAGGTACTTCAATAGTTGGAGTCCCTTTTTTTCCTCTAAGTTTGTGAATAATTTTTGAATCTATAAGGAACGAATTAATCTATTTCATTTTTAGGAATTGATTTTTAATTTGGAATTTTATTCAGGTTTAATTGTGAATGAAAATTTACCACCTTGATTTGATATTTGTATGTTAAAACTATCATTTTAATGCTGGATAAGTGGTTTGCTAATCAAAAGTTTTCCACTCCTGAAAAAAAAAAAAAAAAGTTTTCCACTCCTGTTATTCTAGTGAAAATCATTTAATAAATATATATTTTAAATATATTTTTGATAGGTTCCTTTCTTCTTAGATTTCAGCAAAGATTGATTTTTGATTTAGAGTATAGTATCTTCAATCCTTTTTTTCCCCCAATATTATGAGTTATAATTGGCCTCTGACTGTCTCTAACCTTAAATGTTCATTTATGTTTTTCTCCTTCAGATGCCGTGCCACTTTTCCTGAGGCTTCTACATTCACCCCATCAAAATGTCTGTGAGCAAGCAGTGTGGGCACTGGGAAATATCATAGGTTTGTACAAAACTCGTAATACTAGTCCAACAATTGTTGTTATCATATACTATGTAATAAAAATGATTGCTAGTAGTCAAAAAAGAAAAACCGTTTGTCTTTTTCAGTACTAGTTTTTGTGAAATAATTTATAGAAATTATAGCTGTTTTAAGTATAAACCTATAAACAGAATGGACATTTTTGTTGCTTATGATACCATAGTATCCTTTGTATATAGTCAAATTTTTTTTAAGCATATAGTCAACTCTTAATTATTTGAGTAATTATGAAATATGTGTGTGATAATAGATTTCCTCTCCCTCCTTTATTATGTTGATGGATCTATTTTATTCCTTAACTTTCTCCATTGTCATAGAAACTAGTAAAAAAGGAGGATGCACAACGTAAACCAACAATTTTTCTCCATAATGACAGTTATAAAAAGAGGGGTTTTTTAATATATTTTTAAAGACTTTATTTGTTTATTTGATATAGAGAGACATAGTGAGAGAGAGAACACAAGCAGGGAGAGTGGGAGAGGGAGAAGCAGGCTTCCCACTGAGCAGGAAGCCCAATGTGGGGCTTGATCCCAGGACCCGGGGATTATGACCTAAGCTGAAGGCAGACCCTTAACGATTGAGCCACCAGGCCGCCCCTAAAAAAGAGTCTTAATTGAAATTTTTACTGTCTTTCCTGGATTTTAGTACAGTAAAATACAGTAATGTTACCCATTATCATCATGAGGTCATCATACAGGAGGTATTTGTAGCTTATAGACAGTGTCATTAAATGTTAAAATACCACGATTACTACACCTTTCAGATTTTCTCTGACATCATTGTAAGAAGAATAATTAAAGACAATTCTAATATTTCAAGATATGTTTTTTTTTAAACTAGAGACAAACTTTATCCAAACTCAAAAATTTGAAGAACTATCCTCCAGTGACTAGAGAATGGAAAATATCTGGGGTCTGAACCATATTATGTCCCTTGATGTTAAAGTTCATTGTTTGTGCATGGAAGAAGTCAGTATTACTTTCATGTACCTCTTCTATATTACTCTTTGGAGTCGAAGATGGAATGCAGGGGATGGTTAGTGTTCCATAATTAGGAGTTTTAAAATGGGAGAATTTCTCTGTAAACTGTTCTTTGCATATATATGGTATGTTGCGGTTAGGAATGCTATCATTTGTGTATCCAGATTCCTTCACCCCTTTGCTTTTATACCAAATTTTAGATTTATAACTATTAATGTAGCATCTTGATCTTTGGTTTTTAATTCCAGTGACATTATAGAATAAGTAGGATACATGGATGCCAAAAAAATAGCCATTTTTCTCTCCAAATATTATAGTGCAAGGAAAAGGGTTTTCATTTATACAATGCAATAGTTAATATGGTTTTAATGCTAGAAATTACAATGATGCTGTAGATACAAAAATTACATTTGACAGTTCTCTAAGGTACCGATTCTCAAACTTTAGCCTATTTTCAGAATCCTATGAAAGGGCTTGTTAAAACCCAGAATTCTGGATCCACAGAGGTTGTTTAACCCATCTGAATAGGGCCAAAAATTACTGTGGGAACCCACATTAGGGATATTGGCTCATCTCCTCCTTCTTTTGACATAGTTTTTTATTTCTTAATTTTATTTTGGGCATAGTTTTATAAATGTGTAGAGTAATTTATAGTTAATACTTTTGGTACTCTGATATTGGATCATAAGTATAAATTCTACAAATTTTTTTTCTGGTAATATTTTGATATATACGTATATTTTTTTTTAATGACATGAAAGTTTCTTTAACTGAGAGTACCATTGAGAGAGAAAATAAAAGCAACAGTTCTCTGCTCACAAAGTACTCTAAAGGATCCTTAGGCTTCTAATTGTTAATGGCATAAAAACATAGGTGAATAATTTATAAACCTGAATATGTGAATAATGTGCAAAAAATATCTTACTACTTTATGTTGCTTTTCTTGCCTCAGAGACCTAAAATGAGAACTTGGTTATTGTTGTCTAAAACTTCTATATCAAACTAAATAGTGTATCTAGTTAAAATACAGAAAGCAACATATTCAACCCAGTGCTTTATGTTTTCTCAATTGCTTATTGTCAGTGTATTTTACTGAATTAATCACTCCTTCCTACAGGTGATGGGCCACAGTGTAGAGATTATGTCATAAGTCTTGGAGTTGTGAAACCTTTACTTTCCTTCATAAGTCCATCTATTCCTATAACATTCTTAAGAAATGTTACTTGGGTAATGGTCAACTTATGTCGCCACAAAGATCCACCACCCCCAATGGAAACCATTCAGGAGGTAAACAGATGTTTTGTGTTTTGTTTTTTAACTAAACTAGATACCATTATGTGTATGTTTTTAAATCTATATATTTCTCTCTTCAGATTCTTCCCGCTCTTTGTGTCTTAATTCATCACACAGACGTAAATGTGAGTACTTTTTATGTGTATAATATGTATGTCTTGTTGCCCCTATGACATCGGGAAGAAAATGTTATACTGGACATAATGTTCATGTACTCGATTAGATTTTTCCATTTCAAGAGTTGTAATAACATAGCTTGCTATTATTATATTTACTTTTTCTTTACCTGTATCACAAAATATAATTTACAGTTAAGAAATCAAACCTAACTGTATTTTGGGCTGGGCAATAACGTATGTGGAGAGTTGGGGGAGTAAACTCATTTTGGAAGTTCTTGAAGTTGCCAGTTAGTGATCTCTCTCACTAAAATTATATCTTTGATTGGTCAAAAGCTTTTTCTGGAAGCTCATTTTGTCAGCCTGGCCAGTGTTTGAGAAAATATATAGGCCTAATAAGACTTCATTTTTTGAAAGATAAAAAAAAGAAATATTTGTGCCTTATGCATGTGTTTGTGTTCATATGCATACAGTAATCCAAGAACATCAGTTGCTCTTGAATTTATTTTAACTGTATTTTTCCATCTACAATGGCTGTGATAGAGGAATGACTGACTCTCTTCACATGTTGTAGAGAGAACTCATAAATATCCAAACAAGAAAAAAATTAGTGCAGACTAGATTTTAAGTATAATAAATATACCTTATTCATTCAAACCAACACAGATGGCAAAGGAAGAAGCACCTCAGGAAGTATGACTGAAGTAGGAAACTGCTTATAAAACCAGCTTCGCCATCATTGTGTTAGAAAAGCTAGGAATATGACAGGTGAAGGAAATCACAGGAATACAGTGCATAGCAACATTCAGGAACTTTGGTTCCTTAAAAGCAGCTTGGGGTGATGACCAGTGTTTATAAGCTCCTTCATTCCTTTTCAGTTTCTAGGGTAATATATTTTTCCAGGATCTCTCTAAAGCATATGGAACAAATTAAAGTTAGAATTACACTACATCAAGCAGCAATAAAATATATAAAATTCATTAGATGAACATGATCCTTGCTCTAAAGATATTTTGTTTTAGATCCTGTTAATGTAGAATCCTTAATATATATATATATATATATAAAGCCATTTGGGGGGTTGACTCCTTAGTGCCAAGTATTTTTATTAAGTTACAAATTTTAATATTTTACTTTTAAATGCGTTCCAAAGAAGATTAATCTCAAAGTTTATACTTCTGCCAAAAAACAGACATCTTGGCTGACCTTATTCAGAGATTGTATTGTGTTCTTTCCACCTGTTTACCCCAATCCAGTTGAGATTGTAACTCCATTTTTCTTGGCTTTTAATATATCTTGAATTTTTCGAGCCAGTCTCATTGTTCTTCTGTAGTAGCATATGTACTGAGTAGTTTACTATATAATAATGTTTACTGAAAATACAATCATCTTAGGTAAACACTTAGCAGCAAATTCTTAAACCAGACCTTGAAAGAAGTAAAAAATAAATAAAACTGCTTCCATAAATCATAAGTGAAATGCTGAAATTACACCATATTTATAATTAGTAAATTTATCATAGGATTTTAACTTCAATATAAGAAGTATATAAGAGGTCAAGTCTATTTAAATTGTGATTTTGATGTGAGCATATTCATGATGTTCAGTGTTGGGCCTTTAAAAAATTGTATCTAGATTTTATGTACAGTCATGGAGAAGTAACTGGAAATTTTTTTGCCTCAATCAACAAATTTTGGCCTATGTTGGTACTTGAAAAAAAGATTTATATTTGTAAGTTGAAATTTAGTTCTTTCACATATTTTGATAACCACTTTATGTGTGTGAATTCTTTCATTTGGTGTCTTCTTTTTAGATTAAAAATACCCGAAGAACTTTCTTGAGTTTTTGAAAGAAACAATGGCAGAGTGTTGTTTTCACCTTCTAGGGGATTCTCAGATGCTTTAAACATAACATTAATTTAGAATTTAAAAGGTTTCAAACCTTTCTGACTTATCTTTTAACATATATAGTTCATTTTCCAGAAAGGCTTCAGAAGTTAAGTTCCAGGCACAGTTGTTATTCTTGTGTCTTTGTCAGTAACTATGCTATTTATGAACAGTTTAACAGTTGTCATACTTCCTTTTGGATATAACTGATAATTTTGGCTTAATACAAAAGAAAGGTGAAACACAATGGTCTGTTGAACTTCACAATAAGGTTTCATTAAAAATTAGAACATTTAAAATGATAGTTTAATTTTTAGGATAATTTAATTACAGAGGAGTTTTTTATAGTTTTGGCAGATGCTGTAAGTTATGCATTTTCTTTTTTTTACTAGAATGTTTTTGATTATAGATCACACAGATTGACCTACGGTTGCTTTAATGTCTTAATCTGCAGCTATGGGATGCTTCCACTATGAGAAGTTGCCTTCAGTTTTTTAAGGCAAAGCAAACTGATTGGAAGAGATGAAACTACTATACTCCTAATACTGAAATATTGGCTTTAGACATACCTACATTATACCAATGAAAACAACTAGAAAACAACTTGAATGTGTACATCTAGCCCCGATGTTTTGAATCACTGTGTATGTTGAATACATATAGTATTTACAACTATACTTGCCACAATATCTTTGGACCTATTATGCCTCAGTGTGAGCATTTGAGAAAGACAATGTCTTTTTCTCCTATTTCATATAAGGTGTATCAAATTCTTAGTGAATTAAGACTGGATACTAAAAAAAGAAGACTAGATGCTAACCTGTGGTCGGGATCATAATTAACTGAAGCATTCTAAATATGGCTAAAAGATACACATACTTGACACAGACATTCAGAGATAGATGATGATGTTTAGTATTATAAAGCAGATTAAGATTTCAGTGAACTGAAGTGAGACAAGAAAGGAAGAAAGAAGGTAGTGAAAGAATCATTAGTTAACTATAGTTAAGAATTATTAAATGAGAAAATATTCAAAGACTGTTTGAATTTTCATTGTATCCATTAGATATTGGTAGATACAGTATGGGCCCTCTCTTACCTTACTGATGCTGGCAATGAACAGATACAGATGGTAATAGACTCTGGAATAGTCCCTCACTTGGTTCCTCTGCTCAGCCACCAGGAAGTTAAAGTTCAGGTGAGTTTATTGTTGATAATAATATAAGGTGTTTTGCTTTGTTTACCACTAATTTACTTAAAGCATGGCATTCAGAAATGGAAATTTCATTGGTTCAAAGTATATTTTTAGCCTGATAACACATCTTTTTTTAAATCTTTTTTTCTTTATTAAAGTATAGTTGTCACAGAATGTTACATTAGTTTCAGGTGTTCAGCATAACAATCCAGCTTCTCTATAAGTTATGCTGTGATCATCACAAGTGTAGCTACCATCTCTCACAGTATAATGCTATTACAATACCCCTGACTATATTCCCTATGCTATACTGTATATCCCTTGACTTGTTCATCAAATTACTGGATGCCTCTCTCTCCCACACCCCATTTTGCCCATCCCCCCACTCCCTCCCCTCTGGCAAACATCAATTTGTTGTCTGCATTTATGGGTCTGTTTCTGCTTTTTGTTTGTTCATTTTGTTTATTAGATTCCACATATAAGTGTAATCATACAGTATTTTTCTTTCTCTTACTTCATTTAGCATAATACTCTTTAGGTCCATCCATGTGGTGTATATACACATACACACACGTTTTTATCCATTCATCTATCGATAGACACTTGGTTGCTCTCATATCTTGGCTATTATAAGTAATGCCGCAGAAAACATAGTGGTACATATATCTTTTTGAAATAAAACAAGAACATATCTGATGAAAAGAATGAGGTATTAAATCCCCATTTTAGGGGCGCCTGGGTGGCGCAGTTGGTTGGGCAACTGCCTTCAGCTCAGGTCATGATCCCGGAGTCCCGGGATCGAGTCCCACGTCGGGCTCCCAGCTCCATGGGGAGTCCACTTCTCACTCAGACCTTCTCCCTTCTCATGCTCTCTCTCACTCTCTCTCTTTCCTAATAAATAAATAAATAAAATCTTTAAAAAAATAAAAAATTAAAAAAATAAATCCCCATTTTAAAGATGGAGAAAATAAGGAAAGATCACTATAGGCCAACAAGAATCATTCCCCCTCCTTCTCCCTTTCCCAACACCCCACCAAAAATCTCACCCCAGGACATCTCCTTAGTAGATTACTGATTTCTAAGGTAGACCTAGGAAATTCAAATGGTAGCTTGGGTGGCATCTGAAACAAGTACTGATATATTATTTTTTTCTGTTCTTATTTTTCCTCACTTTTCCTACTCTTTTCCTTTTTTGCTCTCTTTTTTTTAACTCTCCATACTGCACTGGGGAAGCTTAGTTAATGTTTAATTTCATTGGCCCTGTGATAAAGGTTTTATACTGAAATATGCTGATTAGTGGCTTCCTAAATTTCGTTTTAGTTATTTAAAATCTTTTTTTAATGGGGTGCCTAGGTGGCTCAGTTGTTTAAGCATCTGACTTCATGATCCCTGGGTCCTAGGACAAGCTGCCAGGCATTTCCTTGCTCATTGAGGAGTCTGCTTGTCCCTCTCCCTCACCTTGTGCCCCTCCCCCAAATAAATAAAATCTTTTATAAATAAATCTTTTTTTTTACTTTGTTTTGCTATTTTATCATTTTATTTTATCCTTCCACATAAATATTTATCCCAAACCTACATCTAGAAAGAGCCAAAAAAGAGGGTGAGAAGTTCAGACAAATATTATAAGGAGTAACTGTCAAACTGCAGTGGTAAAGGGAGATACAGCAAGCTTTCCTTATCCTTCTGAGGTATATAGTCTTCTTTAATCATATGATGACTTACAGTCTGTTCAGCAGTAGCATAAGGAAAACTGTTCCTAATCCACTGTTTCTCAACCCTGGGTGGACATTAAAATCAACTGTGAAGCTTGAAGAAAATAAAAATTATATCCCTTGCTTGACCCCTAGAGATTGTTTTAATAAATCTGGGATATTTCCGAGAAATCTGGGCTTCAAAAAGCTCTTCAGGTGATAGTCACATACAACTGGAATGGAGAACACAAACCTTAAAATTTAAAGTAGTTTAAGGAAAGAGGGAACACTTAGCTAAATTCAGGACTAGAATAAATAGTTTGCCATTTAGGGGTATTAGTGGCACATTTAAAATATTTTAATAGAGGAACCTAACTGGCTCAGTCAGGAGCATGCAGCTTTTGATCTCAGGGTAGTAAGTTTAAGCCCTGTTATAAGTGTAGAGATTACTTTAAAAAAATAAACTTTTTAAAAAGTTAAATAAAATATTCATACTATATAATTATAGTTAAGCTTGCGTTTCTTAAGTGTAGTACTTATGTGTTGGTATGGGTATTTGGTTTGTTTTGGGGTTTTTTCCAGAATGCATTATTAGTTTTAATATTGGATTTCATTCAGAAATAGGGTTGAAATTTTTCTTTAGCAGCTCTCAATGCTCTCTGTACTTTACATAATATCTAGTAGAGGTTTTTAAAATTTTTCAACTTTAACTCCATAATTAGAAAAGAGGATAGTTGTAACCATGTAACCTTGTAGGTTTCCTCTAAATCCCTACTCACGCCCTCCCCGCAAATTATTTTGACACATCCCAGATAGCTTATAATTTCATCTAGTTTCTCTTAAAAATAAGGTTATGTGTCTTTACATAATCACAGTAATGTTAGAGTATTTTTTAAATTTTAATATTAAAACCCGGTCAGTATCCAAATTTTACTGATTGCTTCATATTTTTTCAGTTTGACCAAATCAGCCTCCAAACAAGGTTGACACATTGCATTTGGAAGCTTTGTCTTTATGTTTCTGTTACTCTACAACTTTATTTTTCTTTCCTATTTTAAATTTATTGTTAAAGAAGCTAAGTCACTCAAAACATTTTTAAAAGAAATTAAAAGAAGACTTAAATAAATGGAAAGACATCCATGTTCATAGATTAGAAGACAGTGTTGTTGGGATGGCAGTGCTCCTCAAATTTACCTACAGGTTAAATATAGTTCCTCTGGGGGCACCTGGGTAGCTCAGTGGGTTAAGCTTCTGCCTTCGGCTCAGATCATGATCCTAGGGTCCTGTGTGTCAGGCTCCCTGCTCTGCTTCTCCTTTTCCCTCTGCCCTTCTCCCCACTCGTTCTTTCTCTCAAATAAATAAATAAAATCTTTAAAAAAAAAGACTCCAGGGGCACCTGGGTGGCTCAGTTGTTAAGCAACTGCCTTCAGCTCAGGTCATGATCCTGGAGTCCCTGGATCGAGTCCTGCATTGGGCTCCCTCCTCAGCGGGGAGTCTGCTTCTCCATCTGACCGCTTCCTCTCTCTCACTCTCTCTCTCTCTCTCTCTCTCTCTCAAATAAATAAATAAATAAAATATTTAAAAAAAAAAAAAGACTCCAGATATAAACCCATATGATCAATTGATTTTCAACAAAGATGCCAAGAAAATTCAATTAGCAAAGAATAGTCTTTTCAACAAATGGTGATTGAACAAATGGAGCTGAGACTACTGAATATCTACATGTAAACAAATAAAATTAGACCCCTATTTATAAAAATTAGCTCAGAAAAGATCAGACACCTAAGTGTAAGAGCTAAAAGTATATACTTCTTAGAAGAAAACATAAGCATAAATTTTCGTGACTTTGGATTAGGCAGCAGTTTTTTAGATATGATACGATAAGCATAAGCAACCAAGGAGAAAACTAGATAAATTGGACTTCACCGAAATTAAAAACTTGTGCTTCTAAGGAGACCATCAAGAAAGTGAAAAGACAACCCACAGAATGGGAGTATTTGCAAATCATGTATCTGAAAAGGGACTTGGATCCAGAATACATAAAGAATTCTTAACTGTAAAAAATAATCCCATTAAAAACTTATAAAACATTTAAATACAGTTAACCAGAGAAGACATTCAAATGGTCAGTAAACACATGAGAAGATGTTCAACATTATTAGTCATGAACGAAATGTAAGTCAAAGCTGCAATGAAACACCACTTCATACACACCAGGATGGTATAATCAAAAAGAGGTTAACAGGTTTTAGCAAAGATGTAGAGAAAAGTGGAATCCTTATTCATCTATAGAAATGTGAAATGGTATAGCCTCTTTGGCATACAGTGTGACAGTACCTCAGAAAGTTAGGTACAGAGCTATTGTATAACCCGGCATTTTCCACTCGCAGGTATATATAACCAAGAGAACTGAAAGCAGATGTTCAACCAAAAACTGGCACACAAATGCTTATGGCGCTATTACTCTTAATAACCAGTAAAAAACAAATGTTCAGGGCGCCTGGGTGGCGCAGTTCGTTGGGCGACTGCCTTCGGCTCAGGTCATGATCCCGGAGTCCCGGGATCGAGTCCCACGTCGGGCTCCCAGCTCTATGGGGAGTCCACTTCTCACTCTGACCTTCTCCCTTCTCATGCTCTCTCTCACTCTCTCTCTTTCCTAATAAATAAATAAATAATCTTTAAAAAAAAATGTTCATCCACTAATGAATAGTTAATAAAATATATTCCACTTACATATAACTGAACTGTTACGTGGCCATGAAAAGGAATGAAGTATTGATATATGCTACAACACTAATGGACCTTGAAAGCCTTATGTTAAGTGAAGGAAGCCAGACAAAAAGGGCCACCTATTGTCTGATTCCAAGTATATGAAATTTCTGGAATAGGCAAATCCACAGGCATAGTAGCTGTCAGGAATCCCCCATGGGTGAGGGAAATGGGAGTGACTACTAATGGGTACAGATACCCCTTTTTGATATGATAAAAATGTTCTGGAATTACATACAATGGTTACACAACTTTGGATATATAAGAACCATTGAAATCTACACTCTTTGAAAGGGTGAATTTTGTGTTATATAATTATATTTCAATTCAGGGGGAAACTGAGTCATTTGTCTTGTAAATGTAAAAATTAGACCTCCAAAAACCTTTAACTTGAGAGAAAAGGACTTAATATAACTATAAAAAAATAATCGATAATTCAGATTCATATGATAGTAAAATCTCATACAGGTTCCAGCTCTCCTTCAGAAGAGCACTGTGTTTTTGTTTGTAATTTATTGAAACACTGAATCAAAAATCTAAAGTACTTATTGTCTTTATGGCCCTAATTACTATCCAAAATTATCCTTATCTGTTTATTGACTGTCTTCTACAATAATGTAAACTCCATAACCCTTTGTTCCTAAATCGGTATCAGACACTTAGTCAGAAACAGTACGTTGGCATGAATGAAAGAGTGTATCTATCATAATAGAGCATGTCATTAAATCTTTTGTTTCAGACTGCAGCACTTCGAGCTGTGGGCAACATTGTTACTGGAACTGATGAGCAAACACAAGTAGTTTTGAACTGTGATGCTCTTTCACACTTCCCAGCACTTCTGACACATCCCAAAGAGAAAATTAATAAAGTAAGTATTTTTTAAATACTACCTAATAAATAACACATAGAGTATCCACAGTTTTCATTTGTAAAATTAGGGATTCAGAAGTATCTATAATGATTATTAATGTAAATCTCTTGATGTCATTTAGACATCAAGAGAAGATAGAATATTTTATTCATAACATGGATTTCTGTGATTTTTCTGTATATAAAACCAGTTGTAAACAATGCAAATTTGGCTCTCTTGGAAATGATGAAATAGAGATAATTGGGTGTTGAATGTTGTGTGATTGGAAAATTTTAATGCGTGAGTTATGAAATTAAGCTTAATATTTTATAGATACTTAATAGAGTGTGTGTGTGTGTGTGTGTGTGATCATGCAGGCTATTGAAAGGGGGCACTGATTGGTGATGCTGATATTGGAGTGCATCTGAGGCTGTTGTAGAAATAACCGGGCTGTTATTACAACATTGCCGATGATTATAACCCAAGAACAGCTCACCTAAGTAGCCTAACACCCTAACATCTCTAACAGGTTCATTAAACATGGTCCTGTGATCTGATCCAAAGAGCCTACTTCACATTAGCTAATACTAGTAGTTTCGAGAATAGAATGTGTTTGCTAATTTTTTTTAAAATAGAGAAAATGTTTCCTCTTACGTTGATTAATGTAATAAATTTATTATGTTTGGTAAATTATAATAATATCCTACATAGGATATGAGGTTCATATTTTGTCTTATTTCATGCTAACTGGTCTCAGTGTGCATTTGTTGTCTATGAAACTTGCGAAACACTTGACTACCATCATCTTGGCAAAAGTAGTAGGCACCACTAAAGTGTAAAGGGTAGCATAAAAAGATAATTGAGGTAGACCAGTAAAGCAGTCAAACATCTGGTTCCACTTTAGCTCTTGAGAGAAATAGTGCAGTGAATGACTTATAAATAAGTATACTAAAACAACCCACTATTTCAATGTTCATGTCTCCATTGTCATGGATAATTTAGATTTACTGACTTTGACTAGCATTCTTGATCACAATAAAACAGAATAAAGCACATTATGTGAGGGGGATGCTGACTCATTTACAGTAGTTTTGGGATTTGGATCTATATTACAGTTCATGAATTCCTTAGTATTTGTTCAGACAAGCTTCTTTTGAGTCTTATGTTTGGGAACATTGCTTTGAAGAATTTTCAGAAGGGTTAGTTCATTATGACTTGCATGCATTAGGGCCATTAACAATTTTTTTTTTAAGATTTTTTTATTTATTTATTAGAGAGAGTGAGAATGAGAGGGGAGAAGGTCAGAGGGAGAAGCAGACTTCCCGCAGAGCCGGGAGTCCGATATGGGACTCGATCCCGGGACTCCGGGATCATGACCTGAGCCGAAGGCAGCCGCTCAACCAACTGAGCCACCCAGGCTCCCCCATTAACAATTTGTTCAAAGAAAATACAGAAGGTGGAGGGTTGGAGGAGTTGAGATTCCTAAAACTTTTATCATGGAACTCTTTCCGTAATAAAATCATTTGGACATTGTAACAAATGTAGTGAATTTAGTTCAGATGCAGATTTTAATTTTTAATGAGAAATACTGAAGGGGTCCTTGTTCTGCAGGAAGCAGTGTGGTTCCTCTCTAACATCACCGCAGGAAATCAGCAGCAGGTTCAGGCAGTAATTGATGCCAATCTTGTACCGATGATAATACACCTTTTGGATAAGGTAAGAAAATCATCTTTTATATAATCAGAGTAAGAGGAAAAGGATTTAAATTTAACAGATTATGTGACTATATGCCTCTGCTTAAAGAGAACCTATACAGCAGCATGAATACTACAGTAAAGTAGTAGTAACATGAAAACTTTGAACCTAGCAGTTTTTACATATAAAAAACATTTCTTTTTAGGAACCCCTGACCCTTTGTATCATTCCTTTACTGATATTACCATTAACCTGGAATTTATTAAAAATACATTATTATTTTTAAAAAACACATTACTTATGATAATATTCAAAATCATAATTATTACTGCTGATTATAAATGCTTACATACTATTCTCATCACTCTACATCTATTACTGCATATAATACTACAACTCCATGAGCTTAAGAATTAACCCCTTTTGACAGATGAAGAAACTATGATACAGGCAAATTGTCCAAAATCATACAGCAAGTAAGTGTGCTATTTAATCGTATGCTGTATCATCTCTCATGCTTACATTAAGGTTTGGAAAGAGACAATTTAAAATGTCACAGTCACAGCATGAGGGTTTTTTCTGAACATTGATCTGTAATTAGAATTAGTATCTTCTTTTCCTCCATTTTTCTACAAACTGGTGGTAAAGGCTTAGTTTCCTATAAACTGGTAGATCTGGTTCCATTTTTTAGGCAAGGCTTAATACATTACTCTGTATTTCCTAATGATTCATATCAGAAGACTTATGCTGTTTGTCCCTTATCTGCAGATGTCCTACATCTGTCTTCTTCAGATTGATGAGTGAGCTCAGGTGCTATGAGCCTACTCCAACTGATTGTTATAAACCTGTCCATCAGTCTTTGCCTAGTGGTTTTCAGGTAGTCATTAATGATGATTGTGTGGATCCCTTATTTTACTAGGAACTGCAAAATGGTGACTTTCTAATTCTGTTGTTCTTTATGTATTAACTGTGTTTTTCAATAAAAAGCTTTTTTCTTTATCAACTATTGGTTTACTCTGAAATATGTTTCATATAAGAAACGCAAAATAAATTCTCATCACTTAGTTTTTGTTTTGTTGTTATGGGGTGTGTGTGTGTAAGTAGGCTCCATGCGGGGCTTGAACTCACGACTCTGAGATCAAGACCTAAGCTGGGATGAAAAACCATATGCCTAACAGACTGAGCCACTCAGGTATCCCATTATTCACTCAGTTTTTAGAATAACATGGTTCTCTAACAACCTCAAAAGGATACTAAGGGTATCCTTAGGGGGTAGTTTTTAGTGTCATTAGGGGTTAGTTTTTAGCGTCATTAGGAAATTAGGAATTTTTATCTCTGTTTTATAGGTTTTGTCCATTATAGTTAATTTTTTAACACTGAGATTGTCCCTAACCAATGGGAACCTCTAAATTTAGTGCCTGTTTCTTTTTTACATCATCCCACTAGTTTTTGAGAGCTTCCTACCTTTAGAACATGACACAGTTCTCAAGCTTATTTTATGAATTTTCTGACCCAAACTCTCCAGGGTGTTATTTTAGGTAGCAGTTAGTATATAAGTGTCATAGTTCAGGTCCTAAAGTATGATAATTACTACAAGGTTGTCATTGTTTCTAGGCCTGAGTGAACAAAATGGGTGATAATATGTTTGTTTTTGTTTTTAGAAAATAGAAAATAGGGATGCCTGACTGACTCACTCAGTCAGTAGAGCATGAGACTTGTTCTTCAGGGTCATGAATTCAAGCCCCACATTGGGCCTGAAGCCTACTTTAAAAAAAAAAAAAGAAACAATTAGAAAATATATAGTAATTTTGTGAACGTGAGAGTTCATAAGAAACAAATCATGAATGAAAAGAAACTATCAGGTATTACTGGGTATTTAGAATAAACTTTATTTTCTCTTGATTTTATATTTTTATCTCTTTTATGCTTGAAATCTTTCTAAAAACATTACAATATATATTGAGATACATAAAATTTATCAAAATAAGATCATATTGCCACTAACAACATGACTACTTCACTTTTAAGATTTCCTTGAGGGGTTTTGTTTTTAGGATGTATTCCATCAGTGAGTGATGTACTTAAAAATGATGTGTCACTTGAAATGCTTTTTGTATATGTGATTAAGTCACCAACTTGAAACACAGTTACTTTATTTCTGTTTTTTATTTGGGGAAATTACTTTAGTATTTTTTGTTTGGGGTTTTTTGGTTATATAAAGGCATATATGTAAATTTTGCTGTATAATGTCATTCCCCCTCTGTAAGGATTGTACCATTTTACAATCCTACCAGCCTCACTAATAGATATTTGCATTTTATCAGTCTGATATATAAAAATAGATATCCCACTACAATATTAATTTTTATTCTTCATATTTATATGTTTTTTCTTAATTGTAAGTATTTTTCCAGGTTGCTATCTTCTTTAACGACAGGTTATTAGTCTATTCAGCAGATTTATTATAGTCATTTATTTCACCATTGTTGAGAATTCTGGTAACTTTTACTTTTTGACTAGCATGTGCCACTAAGATAATGTTTAGAAGGATACGTAATACTGCTTTGCTTTAAATTATTTCTTGGTAAGTTCTCAGAGATTCTCACCTTTGAGAACCTCATATAATCATTAAGTATTTTACTAAGTATATTACTGAATTATATATGACTTTTTAAGTGATTTTTAAGTATATTTTTCCAATTTGTATTTGAAAGATAATGTAGGAGGATAATGTTTTTACATCATAGTTTCATTAATTGTGGAAATTATCATTTTTAAAACTTTTGTGTTTAAAAGGATACATGACATTTCTTTGATTAAAGTGAAACATATTTTCCTTTTTTTTTTTTGGACTACTTTTATTTTATCACTGAGTTCATTTAATATGATTTAATTGAACAGTAATACCAAGTCAGTTTGTTGCCAGGAGAGTTTACAAAAGGGAATCTACATTTGTTTAGGGTTAATGTGTTGTGTTTTTTTGTTTGGTTTGGTTTAAGGTACACTGAATTCAAAATCTTCTCTTCAGTAAAAATTATGTATGCATATAGAAAGGCTAGAAAAAACCTGGGGAAATAACCAGTTGAAAATCATTTCAGACAACATTTTTCCCCAATTTAAACTATGTTGTAATTTGTATTCTTTGGTTTTACAGGGGGATTTTGGCACTCAGAAAGAAGCTGCTTGGGCCATAAGTAACTTAACAATTAGTGGGAGGAAAGATCAAGTAAGTTCAGCTCTTATTTATTTCTCAAAACTGGTAAAATAACAGTACAGATAATTCTAAGATTTAGAGTTCATTTAAATCATAATGTAAAATAATAGCAAGATAATAGGCATTCTGTGGGGGTTTTTATTCCCCATATAAAAGGGTCACCTTGACTTCCTTTAGTTATATTTTATAGATGAGAAGTGTTACACCGCCTTGGCCTACAAAATTCTTGTCATGGTAAGGTCAAAACATATGTAGCCAGGATTTATTTGAGCTTAGTAAGAGGAAAAAACAGGACTTTTTAGCTTAATAAGGCTGGCTGAAACAAAATCACAGATTCTCATAACAAATGAAGATAACAAAAAAGAACGCAGACAGCAACAAAAATTTACCAGTAGCAAACAAAGCAAGGAACTAATGTAAACCAAAAGGCCAGGTCTGGGAATCAAGGGAAAGGAATGTAAGGAGTCTAGGGTGTAAAGTTTAAAGAGGCATTCATTCTGGAGTTGTGTGGGTGACAGAGCTTAACATTGTGCCAACTGGCAAAAGAAAATGAGTTTTAAAGGTTCCAGATAAATGTCACAGATAGGTAAAAAGAGTGAACTTAAAACTGATAAACAATAAGCTGATAATTGTCACAGATAAGCTATAGACTGGTGGTGAGTAATGAAGCCACTTAAATCTGAATATAGAGCAGAATATACTACTGTACATGGAAATGATAGTATAACAAAATATAAAAATGATTAGAAAATATTATAGAACCAATTGAATAGTGCATTGAAGGTGACCAGGTATTTCTAAATGTTATAGTATTCTCACATTGGATACTATAACATTGAATAATTGTAACTTTAAAAAATATTATCCAGCCTCTGTACAGATTTCATAATTTTTTAACCTAAAGGGGAGGGAAGAGGTCTTTGAAGAAAGTACTCCTTACGGCAGAAGTTTCATGTGAAGTTGAGTGATTCCTCCATTTTCAGTTGTTTTTTTTTCCTAAGTTCAAGAAAATAAGCACTACATTAAAAGGAGAAGGAATCTCATAGTAAAATAATCTAACAGTAAAATACTAAAATAATTTAATGTGGTCTAACATGTGAAACATGTTTCCATACTCAAAATTTTAAAGTCAAAATTATTTCAGTGAGATCATATGGTACACAAACAAAATTCACTTATATTTATTTTGTCATGGTGTTTTTCTTCTTCAGGTGGCATATCTAATCCAACAAAATGTTATTCCACCCTTTTGCAATTTGCTGACTGTAAAAGATGCACAAGTTGTGCAAGTAGTACTTGATGGACTAAGTAATATATTAAAAATGGCTGAAGATGAGGCAGAAACCATAGCCAATCTTATAGAAGAATGTGGAGGTAAGTTTATTATAAGCTATTATTTAACACTTTAATGTTCTTTTTGTAACTACCTTCATTTTCTGACTAATGTAGCACTTCTGTTATTTTTCTGTCATAGATTATCAAGTAACAGAATAAAGTAAATACTATATGCTATGTGTATAGTCCTGCTCAGCTTCTTGCATATGCTTAGGTAACTGAATTGCTGCCAGGTATTGAACAGGCACTGTGCTAAGGGTACTGGGAAAACAGTGGTAAACAAGACACAGTCCTTGCCCTCAAGGCATATAGTTTAGTTATGGAGATAAATATGAACTGATTTAATGTGCTAATTACCCTAATAGAAATGTACAACAAAATGAAATACCTGGATGAAGCAGGAAGTGACACCTGAGCTGGATTTTGAGAGATGAATAAGGATTAATAAAGTAAAAAGGGATGAGAGGTGTTCCAGGCAGAGATAACACCATGAGCAAAGTCTGAGGTGAGACCTAGCATTCAGCAAATTATAAGTAGTTCAGTGTTGCTGAATCACAAAGTAGGGGGTAGAAACTGCCTAAAGATGAGGCTGGAGATATTGCCACCAACCAGGCCCCTGCAGTCTTACAAGCTTGGTAGCACAGCAGATTCTTTATTCTGTAGGGCAGTAGTTCCCAAATCTAATTCTGTGCCAGAGCCACCTAGAATGTAAACAGCACAGCTTAGCTTTCAACGCTTAGAATTACCATGTAGATAGAACATGGAAGACTCAGTTGTAGCTGTGGAACAAAATGTAAATGTGACCAACCTGGATAAGCACAAAAGGAAGGTTATTTCTGACAGATGTTGAGAAGTAAATGAAAGAAGAAATATAAGAGTAGGAGAACCATATGCTCAATTTGCTTAGTGAAGGAGTTCAGAGGCTTGAAAGAAGTGTTTTTAAAATTACTAAAGTGACTCATATAGAGCAACAGAAAATGCGTAACTATCAATTTAGGAACAGAAGGTGGAGAATAGTGTTAGGGAACCTAATTGGGAAGTCGAGTACCAAAAAAATTAAAAACAAGTATAGTTTAAAATTTTTTACTACTTTTCCCCCCCATAAACAATTTTAATTATTAAAAATTTTATTTTTATATATTAAAATTAAAATCCAAATCTGAGCCTTGCCCTCATCACTGGCGGTAAGGCCAGAAATCTAGATCGTATAAGCTTCCCCAATGAATTCTGCCCCAGGGTATTAAAAGCCACTGAAAGATTTTACCTAAGGGATTGGTATGTTTAAATGAAGCATGAATATTGGAAATGAGACCGTTAGAGACAAGGGGCAGGAAACCAGTTAGGAAAGTATATAGCAGTCGGGCCACAATGAATGACAACAAGATTCAAGAGATAGACTTTGAGGTTTTTGAGATTTGATACAGAGTATTGAGGGAAAGGGGAACTTATTAGGCTTTCTCTCCAATTTCAAGTTGTTAAATATCATAAAGTAAGGATGCAGGAGAACAAATAGTTTAATTGAGGAAAGGCAAGTAATTATGTTTGGACATTTTGAGTTTTAAGTACACATGAAACACCTGGTGGAATTATCATGCAGGCATTTTAATTTTATGCTTCTGAAGCCCAGAAAAAAACAAGACCTCACCCTATCATAGTGGCTAAATTCTTTTTTTTTCTTTTTTTTTTTTTTTTTTTAAGATTTTAAGCATTCCCCGCACCCAACATGGGGCTCAAACAACTCCGAGATCAAGAGTTGCATACTCCACTGATGAAGCCAGCCAGGCGTCCCTAGCTAAATTCTTTTTTACTTAAGGCGGACCCACTATGTAGAATGTGTAGAGTGAAAAATGAGCCCAAAACAACTTCTCCCATGTAAGGAATAAAGAAGAACACTCATGAAAGGGCAATTTCACTTTACTTCGGAAGCTTAAAATTATTACTCCTATAAAGCAAAACAAAATGCAGTTTGCTTACCAGTTAAGTTTATATATTCTTTTTAATGTTTCTGCCTGTGATTTAATAAACTCATTAATGTTTATAGGGAAAATTCCCCTTCCCCCTGAAATACTGTGGTTGATCTTGATCATTTTCCATAATACTTAACAGATGTCTTAACATTCATATTTATTAATCACCAGTATTTTCATTGTTTTTATACATGTATCATGAGAAAAACTTGGCGGAGGCTAGAAAGTAGAAGGAATCTGCTTTTAACTTGTAACAAACAAAAAGTAATCCATATTATTATTCCTTATAAACATTGGTTCTATAGTATTCTGCTGAATAGGAAGCTGTCCATTGCTTGCTTAAACATTTATATGAATTTTAAAACTCAGGTTGTTAACTTTTTAAGATAAATATGCTATATCTTTGTGGATAAAACCTTTTTATTTTTAAGATTCACCTTTAGAATAGAGTCCCAAAAATCACAGATTTGCAGTCCAAAAATTGGGATTATGTGGTCCCAAAATTATAGTAAATTTTTTGTTCTTACATTTAAATATTACCATTGTTTCACTTCGTAAAATTTCTTGCAGGACTGGAGAAAATTGAACAACTTCAAAATCATGAAAATGAAGACATCTACAAATTGGCCTATGAGATCATTGATCAGTTCTTCTCTTCAGATGATGTATTTAATAATTTTATAGTTTTATTAGTTTTATGTACAAACATAAATCTAGAAATAATATAAGCTAGGACATACATTTTTGGAATATAATTAAAATAATGTCACTTTCAGAAACAAATATTTTAATATTTTAAAGTCCCTCAGGGCATTAAAAAATAGTACTGATTCTAAGGGCAAAAAAAAGATTAAGGATTTTTTTTTCTTTTTTTACAGATTTATTGCCATTTATAGTTAAAAATAGAATGAGGATTTTTTATGTTACAGGAATGCTGGTTTGCTTGTAAAATAGCTTTTTTTTTTTTTTTCAATCTTCTAACTGGAAATTCGTGGTTTTTGACCACCTTCCTCCACTTTTTTCTGCCTCCATTCTCTTCCCATGGTAACCACAAGTTTGATCTTTCCTATGAGCTTTGTTTTTTAAGATTCCACATATAAGTTAAATCATATAGTATTTGTCTTTCTCTCTGTAACTTACTTAGCATTAAATGCCCTCAGTATTTATACATGTTGCAAATGGCAGGGTTTCCTCTTAGTCTTTATAATAATCTACTGTGTATATATATCACATTTTCTTTATCCATTCATCTGTTGGTGGACATTTAGGTTATTTCCATGCCTTCGCTATTGTAAATAATGCCACTGTGAACATAGGGGTAGAGATGTTTTTTCGAGTTAGTGTTTTCATTTCCTTTGAATATATTCCTAGAAGTGGAATTACTGAATAATCATATGATAGTTCTATTTTTAATTTTTTTGTGGATCCTCCATATTGTTTTCCATAGTAGCTGTACTAATTTACAGTTCCACTAACAATCCACAAGATTTCCCTTTTCTCCATATCCACACCAGCATTTGTTAACTCTTGTCTTTTTAGTGATGGCCGTTTTAACAGGTGTGAGGTAATACCTCATTGTGGTTTTAATTGGAATTGCCCTAATTACTGGTGATCTTTTCATATAACTATTCACCTTTTATAGATCTTTTGGAGAAATGTCTGTTCAGGTCTTTTGCCCATTTTTTAATTTTTTTTTTCCTGTTAGGATAATTTTTGATACTTGACAAGTCAGGCTTTATTTTCACTTGATGTCTTTATAGTTCTCAAACTGTAAATTGTTAATAGAATAACATTTATAAACAAAACAGTGATACTGGTATATTCTATAATAAATCTTTTATGACAATAGTTCATCTATATTTGAATATACTGTCACTGTAATTTTTGTTAGGTGACCAAAAATAACTTTGAAGAAACATAAAATGGAAAGAGTAAATCATCAAGAAAGATAAGTTACCATATAATGTAAGGTGTAGTATACAAAAGTATCTTCATATTGTCAGTATATGGTAGTTGAGATTAAAGTATTAATTTATTTTTAATGTTGCTTCTTTGGAAAAATAAATCTAAAAGCACCTATTCCTTAGAAAATTGTGATTAGTTACAGCCACCAGTGGATTTTTTGATAATTCTCATGTTTTCAAAAAATAATTCATATATCCCAAACTTTTCCACATTATCAAAAAAGAGTGGAATGTTATTAAATATTTTCTTAAGTGTATATGGCTTAAACATTAACTTGGCAAAGACAATACTAGAAAAGAAAATCTGTGGCCTATTATAGATAATCAAGCTAAGTCCTACTTAGAATATAATGCTAGTTAAATCAATCAATCAGAAATAAAATTCAGAAAAACGTACTCTCTTAAGGGAAGCTTTTTTCACATGTTCTAAAGTTGGATTTTTGGAAGTCCTAATTTGCAATTAGATATACACAAGACCTTATGATTTCTAATATCTTAACATGAAGTTCTCTGTTAATCTCTTATATTATGAAAAGAATAATTCAGATGATGAGCCTATTTATAGGAACTATACTATAGGTCAGTGATTTTTGTGGTATTCCAAAAAGGAACCTGTAGATATATTATACTCATCATCGCACAGTTGTTATTTTTAAGCCCAAATGTCGTTTGTCTCCAGTTGCTAGTAAAAAATTAACTAAAGATTACATTTACTCTCCAGATGTGACAGCATTAAGTTTTTTAATATCATCAACTTTTATCTATTTGCCCAGGTAAAAGGGATGTTATAGTGAGTATTCTCTCGTTTGAGATGTAGGACCATCTCCAATTTATTACTTGTATTTCACTCTTTTGGAATATACCTATCTTGCATATTCTCTTAAGTTTTCTCTCATTTTGGTGTCCTTTAAGAAAAAGCCTTCACAAAGTGTTTCAGCTTTCTGAAGAGATGGTAGGACAATGTTGGCTCTCATCATCTCTCATACTTTTTCTGTGGAAAGAGAATATTTCTATAATGTTATTTGTGTAACCTTTAAAACTAATTATCACTTACTTTTTCTTTTTCTTTTTAGATTGATGAAGATCCTAGCCTTGTTCCAGAGGCAATACAAGGTGGAACATTTGGTTTCAATTCATCTGCCAACGTACCAACAGAAGGGTTCCAGTTTTAGAAAGATGTTGTGGAAGTTAGGTACAATGCAGCACTGAGATATATATATATATATACATATATATAAAAAGGTTTGATCCATCAAGCTTGGCTCATGGGATCTGCTGCTGCATTAAATCGGGAAAGAAAATGTGAAGATTTCATTTGGAATCACAGAAAATGCCCAAATGAGGTCAAGATGGCGAGTGGGTGCGAGTGAGAATGAGTGGCAAAATGTAACGAAAACTTTACATGAATGCTTATTTAGGTTGTTCAAAGTAAAAAGGGCTACAGGTCACAGATCTTCAGTGCCTGAGAAGGAACATTGACTTACTCTGTATCAATTGAGGGGAAAGTGCAGTACTGTCATCTTCAAGCCTTGTAAGCAAGCATAAAAGAGGATACGATGCCCATATAAGTCAAAGGAAACCGAGCCCAGGCCTTGCTATGAAGCAGTGTGTGAGTGGACAATGTTGAATGAATGTCTGGCTCAGTGATAGGGAGTCAGGTTCATCTTTCAAATCTAGGGCTCTTCACTCATGAAGCAGACTCCTAGACCTGGAGTGACTGTGTACGAGAGTATGGTTGTGGTGCTGTATGTGAACGCATGCAAGCTTGATTCGCCTTCGGGGGCTGATAACAAACCTAGTAAATCATCAAAGTGAGATCATAAGTGTTAATGTACACTGGACATGAAAACAAAGACCGGTTTAGCAGCAGACATTGGTTTACTCTGCAGCCTGTGTTTTCTATTCCCCTTCTTCCCTTTACCCACCCTCCTCCTTTTTTTTTTCTTTTTAGTTTTTATTTACTTTACCTAGTACGGCTTTTTAGTTGCTTTTCAAGTCAGAAAACTTTTCAGGAAGGTTTCCCTGTGCATTTGCACCAGATGAATGTTTGATGCTATGAAAAGCTTTCCATATCATCAAAACTAATTTGTGTAGATTTTTGCATGAAAAAAATCATAAATTTCCCTCAAAATAGACTGTGTTGCAGTACACAAGTTGCCATAATAGTATAAAACAGTAAAATGTGCTTTAAAAAGCCATCCTTTTCATTTTCAGAGATAACATAAAGATCTTTGCATGAGGTAAATCTACAGCATAGTTCATTTTTAGATTTTGTTGAGTCCTGTAAAGAAGAAGAAGAAAAAAGTTTCAGTTGTGGTAGAATACCGTGCTGTGTTTAAATGTTACTTGTTTTCAAACTTTGTTTTCTATGAAAATGATATGGAAACTTCTAAAATGGAATTTGGTGCATATGTACTGCTGAATAAAGACCGATGAAGAGGTTTGAGTAGATGTACAAATCAAGTAATGGTTTGAACACCTTTAATAATATGCCTAATCTGTTCAATTGTTTTAGAATCTTTTTATCTTAGATGTAGGCAGCCATGAACAATCTATTTTGAGCCACTTTAGGGAGAAAACTTTGTATTTTTAAAACTTGCATAAAAGTTATGCAAGTGGTTTTTATAAATTGGAATAATACCTCAGTTTTGAGGTCATGCACACTAAATTAAATGTGACATAAATTAATTTGTACAAAAAGAACTCTTTATAAGGTGGCTCATTGTAGGAAATCCTGTGCCTTCCCCTTTGAGCACAAGTGTTGCATGAACAACAGTTTGCTATAAGAAACATACCAGATTAGCCACCATTAGCATCTATATCTACTTTGTGTTTAAAATCAACTGGTAATTCTGAAACACTGTAGAATGGATAAAAATTATTTTGTGATCATAACTCTTTGTTGAACTAGAGTATTTTTGCAGCATTCCTTGTCATCAGAAACATGGTTAAAGTTTAAAACTAGAAGCAGCAGAAAACTAGCTTGTAAAATTTATCCAAGTAGAATGCAGGCTAGGCTGTCTTGGGGAAATAAACATTAAAACTTAAAGCAATGTTTTACATGGGGTGTGTGTGTGTGCTGTTTGGATTTTAATATATATAAATGTAAACATAAAGTTAGAGTATAAATCAGTGGCTTATTTTAGATTGTCCTTAAGCTTTTGATCTAGAACCAACATAATAAGAAATTTTCTTTAAGTTCTGTACTTTCAGTATAGACATATAAATCTGTTCAGGTGACACTGTCTTTGGTTCTGCTTTCTCCTTGTCCAGCCCGACATTTTGACCTTTCTTTATTCTTCCAGCAAAGTAGACTGAGAGAGACTCTTGAACTATATTTTACATACTACTGTAACTTCAACACGTGGCTATAAATGGCAGATTACATACACAGCTTGTTTTTTTACAGAGGGCTTAAATTTTTTTTTAAGATTTTATTTATTTATTTGAGAGAGAGATATCACAAGTAGGCAGAGAGCCAGGCAGAGAGAGAGGAGGGGAAAGCAAGCTCCCTGCTGAGCAGAGAGCCCGATGCGGGGCTTGATCCCAGGACTCTGGGATCATGACCTAAGCCAAAGGCAGAGGCTTTAACCCGCTGAGCCACCCAGGCGCCCCTACAGAAGGCTTAAATTAATAGAAGTTGGCCATAACAGTATTTTGTAGGATCCATGTTTCTTAGTAAACAAATCTAGCTCAAAGTAAGGTTATAATAGGCCAAATGATTTCATAAAATAGTTAACCCTGTAATACATCCTAGTTGTGGATGATATCAACATCTTTGAATACAAGGGCTACCTGATGGTCTAAATATTACATTTATACCTATGCTCTCATAGAGGACACTGATTTTGTAATAGAATTCTTGGAGGGATTTTTCATTGTCTGAAATTTGTTTCAGCACAGTTTTCAGTTCACCATAGTTAGCAGATTTAAACACAACCCTTTGTTTATTCTCCACTGATTAAGAAACTTGATTCATTTTTAACATAGAGCATTATTTGTGAGGTGGGGGAAAATGGAATAGTAAGCCCTTAATAAGCTTAATGATTTTTCATGTCTTAAACTGCTTTTTCAGAGCACCGAGCCCTTCTCAAGTTGTATAAAAATAAGAATGTTCTATTACAAATGTGTGAGTAGCCCTAGTCTAAAATATATCTTTAAAGATATTTTTTCCTTTCTATTTTGTCTCATGATGGAATTAGTACTTTCCACATTACTTTGAACCAAAACCAGAACATTCCTATAGTTAAAACTATTGACTAATCATTAAAAATAGATCTGGAAGACTTTTTAACTTTTAGTTTAGGCTCACCTGGTGACTTCATTTCATAGGTTTTTTTGTTTCTTTAAAGGTATCATTGCATTGCAAAGTGATGGGCTTTATTGTAACATTAATTTGTGGAGTACCCTATTTGGATTCTCCATTGCCTCAGTTCCCTCGAGAAAAAAAATTGAGCTAAGCTTTGTAATTTAAGAAGTGATATATCTTCTGTTGCCGTATAACAAATTACCACAGACTTAACCAGCATATATTTATTATTTGACGGTTTCCACAGCTTAACTAGATCCAGTGCTCAAGACCTCACAAGGTGGCAGTTAGGTTTCATCCAGAACCACAGCCTCCTAAGGTTGAGGTCCTCTTCCATGCAGAATCCATTTCTTGACAGCTGTAGAATTCAAGGCAGCTTGCTGCTTCAAGCCTTGCAGGAGAATCCGATTTTGGAAAAGGCCCTAAACCTCCTTTTTTTGAGCGCACACCTGATTAAGTCAGGCTCACCCGGGATAATGTCCCTCTTGATGTCCTCAAAGCCAGACTGATTGGTACCTTAATTACACCTGCAAAATCCCTACCCTTTTGTCCTATACTGTAACCTATAATATCTATCATATTCACAGATCCTGCTCACACTTGAGAGAAGGGTATTATAAAGGGCACGTGCATCAGGGGATCTTGGGAGCCATATTAGGTTTCTGTCTATCACAAAGGAGTAGACCAATTTAGAAGTGATCCTCTAATATATTGCAAGTTTGTTTTTGGACAACCTATAAAAATTTAGTGCAAGCTCTGGACCAGCTTTCTCCCAAAATGCATAAGCATAACAGCTTTGGGAATCAGGAGTCTGAATTTCTGAGTATAAATGATCTGTCTTAATCCTCCCCTTTAAATGATTGCCAAGAGGTGACTTGTCCAGGGTCCCACAGAGTTCTGAAATTACTTGACTTCTTTTTGAGTTTTCAAAATTAAATAATTTGCTATAGATATTAAGGTGGTGAGCTATAACCAGGCCAAGTTAGCTTCAAAGGTAGTTATCAGTTGTTTACTTCTGAAGCTTGGTGAATTATTTACTTCGGTGTAAAAGTTCAGTTGTTGACTATTTTGAAGATCAGGATATCTGGTAAATTTTTGTACATTTTTACTTCTTGATTATTCTTTGGCAAAATTCATTAAATGTCAGCTAGTAATTTAATATGACTAGGAAAGAAAAATTTGCCCAGACGTCCATTCCCATACTCCCAAAATAGCAAATCCATGCATAACAAACTTGATGTTTTGAACATTTGAAGGAGAAAATTATTTTCTTTTTAATAAGTATGCTGGGTTTCCTGACTGGCTTTGTTGGTGGAGCATATGACTCTTGATCTTGGGGTCATGGGTTCAAGCTTCACCTCAGGAGTGGAGATTACTTAAAAATAAATAAATGAGGGATGTCTGAGTGGCTTAGTCAGTTGGATCATGATCCTGGGGTCCTGGGATCGAGTCCTGAGATGGGCCTCTTGCTCAGCGGGAGCTTGCTTCTCCAAATCTGCCTGCCACTCCTCCTTCTTGTGCTGTCTCTCTGACAAATAAATAGATAAAATCCTTTAAAAATAAATAACCCAGGGGCACCTGGGTGGCTCAGTGGGTTAAAGCCTCTACCTTTGGCTCAGGTCATGATGTCAGGGTCCTGGGATCAAGCCCCACATCAGGCTCTCTGCTCAGCAGGGAGCCTGCTTCCCCCTCCCTCTCTACCTGCCTCTCTGCCTACTTGTGCTCTCTCTCTCTCTGACAAATAAATAGATAAAATCCTTTAAAAATAAATAACCCATACTTTAAAAAAAATTAAAAGTTTATCTACAAACTTTTTTAAAAAGTAAGCACATTAAAATATGTTTTTAAAAATAGAAGTAGGATAATAAAAGTTACACTTAGATCCATTTAAGCAAAATCAAGGTGCACATTGACAGCCTTATGATCCAAATTCCTAAATTAAAGGGAAACTTTAAAAATGAAGATTTGTCAAGTCTGAATTCTGGTGTGACCAGAAGCAAATGGACTGAGTGTAGTGTCAAACTGCATATTAACTAGCACAACAACAATGTACAAGGAAGATAGATTTCGTATTTTTCCCTAAGACTTAACCTAGCAGTTCCATTAATTTTTAATATTCCCTTTAAATTCAGGCCCCTTAGGTGGCAAATTTGGTTCAGAATATCCATCTTAAATTGTACTGTTTATAAAAATGACAGTTGGTAACTTGTGAATAAGGGCACCTGAAAGATTGTTTCTGATCTACCTCTAACCAGAAGACTGCACTACTCCCTTAGTGCTTATATTTTTGTCGGTTTCTGCCTTCTCCACAAATTTTATATTTTGCAGCTTTAAATATGCTGCTTACTCCAGGTTACTTAGCTTTTCCAGACCATCACTTCTTCCAGATTGATTCATGAAGAAATTTTTTACAATCTTTTCCACTTTAGTTTTTCTGTTTTTCTCTGGAAAGCATGAATCCTATTTTCCCTGCCCAGATCGTACTTCTATTTTGTATAGCTGATGGATTCCTTGATAGTCTCTAACTTTACCTGAGATTTCCTCATCTATTTTTACTCCAAATAACTGTTAAAAATGCCTAATCAAAAAAATATATTTAATAATCTGCTTAAATCTCTATAATTTTTGTGATGCTCTCAATCTCCAGTTACCTGCCTTCTGGTTAATTCATTCAGCATCCTGTCTTCTCCATTCCTCTGTCTTTGGAGCCTTGTGAGAGCCACCTTTCCCCCACCCTTTGTACATAGTTACCATTTCACTCTTTACACATACTAATCAATGCTAAATATCCAGCTCTTGGACTCAGCTTAGGAGAGGGTATTTTCTTATCTCAAAAAAACCCTCCCCATTTTGGCTTATAATGGTGGGATTGGGAAGGAATCAACATGGGCTTATCTTCTTCTGCCATAATACCATACTTTTTTTTTGTTTTCTACAAGTGGTCCCCTTGTTCAACTCATAAACATAAAACTTACCTATTATGGGTATTTTCTACCTCCAACCAGTTCCCTTTGTACTGCCACTGTGCTCTCTCCGTAAAAGTTAATAATCTGCCTCAAATCTGTTAGCTCCCACTGCGGTCTTCAGGGTGTCCCACTTTTGTAACTGTGTAACTGGTGCATAGAAACTGGTCTTTAGTTCCTTTTCGCCCCTTTAAACCAATTTAGGATGGTTATAGGGTGGCTGTTAAGGAGCTGTTAAGGTATTTAAGTTTAGTAACCTTCTTCCAGTATGAGTCAGCTAGTGCTCAGAGGTGCTAAAGAGAAGTGAGAAGTTGCTTTCCTATTCTCTCTATCCCCATGTTCCTCGTTTTGCAGTTCTGCCCAGCTACTAAGACGCAGTAGTTATGGGGTGTCTTTTTTGCGTCATGGTTTTCTCAGCTCCACAGTTCATACGTTGAATTTTCCAGATCTCTGTCTCCTTAAGGAAGCTGAATTTGTCCAGTTCTGTTGGCTAACCTTGCCATCCCCATTAACTTATTTTGTAATGTGTGTCTTACATTTATGGGAATTTTTCAGTCTGTGGAATCTGTCAGTCATTGTCTTCTCACATCTGCATTTCTCCATCTTCCTTTCCACTGGATTGTAAGCTGCTTAGGGCGAGATCTGCATATAAACAAAGCTCCGCAAGCCCCATGAAAGTGCCTTGAGTGCTATGAAGGTTTACAGTGATTATGATGCATCCTCTCTGACAAACTGATTGTAGGAACTACTTCTAAAAATCATCCTTCTATTTGGAATTTAAAAATTTGCCTCATTGCACTTGAGGTTTAGAATGCTTCCTATCAGAAGGAAAGATACTTCATTCTTTGCCAGATGAATGGTCATTTCTTCATTTTTGATGTCTTACCCAACATAAGATGTGGATGGATCTTTATGGGGTTCTCAAATATCAGTTTCACATACTGTGAAGCAGAAGCAACCTACTATCTTAATATCGATGTAATTTTTTTTAAACAAGTACTTTATTGAAATAACTTTGCATCATATCAGTAGGTGTTTTTACAAAGAAGCTATCCAAACCATAAAGGTAAGTGGTTGCTGTTTTAATCTGTCTATCAGTAGTACAAAATTAATAGAATGCTATTTTGGTTCTTGATGTTGCAGTATTCATTGATTGAAACAATTGTGTAAGATTTCTTCTGCCTGAATAACAATTATACAAATTTTAGTTTCTAGAAATAATTGGGAGCAAGCACAAGAAACTCCCTCAATTTTGTCTAGTCCCAGTCTAAACAGTTCTGACAATCACCATGGTGTTTACCCATTCTTTTCCTGCTATTGCAGAAGCCTTCAATACAAATTCAGACCTTGGCCTATTTGGTAATTTGGCTTCGTTCTTAATTATTGTGGGACCTTGTAAAGTTATTTTATATCTATATGCTTCTGTTTCTTCATCTGGAAAATGGAAAATAATCATAATGCCTACCTCAGTGAGTTATTTTACAGCTTAAAAGAGTAAAATGGGCACCTGGGTGGCTCGTTTAAGTATGTGCCTTCTGGCTCAGGTCATGATCAGAAAGTCCTGGGATGGAGTCCCTCACTGGGCTTCCTGCTCAGCGGGGAGTCTGCTTCTCCTTCTGCCCTTCCCCTCTGCTCTTGCTCGCTCTCAAATGAATAAATAAAACATCTTTTTTAAAAAAAATTCATGTAAAACACTTCGAATATCCTAGGTAGATAATAAGCATTTACAGCTGCTTGGGGAAATTGCCTTTAACTTTTATTGCAAGTAAACAGAGAAGCTTTATTTATCTTTACATTTGATAAATATCTGAGAACCCACATTGGACTAGGCATTAAATCAGTGGCTTGGAATACAAAGCCAATTAAAATATAGCACTTGCTCTCAGTTTATGGGGAGAGACACAGTCATAACTGGATAAATGAAAAGCGGTAAATACAATGATAGATGTGCATGATACCTTTATTAGACCCCACTGTTTGGGGACTATATCACATTTGATGGAGCACACAAAAAATTTATACTTAGTATCTCTGGATTCACTTATCTCCAATTTCAGACTTTTCTTCACCTATTCAGACTTAATTTTATTCAAACCCTCAACCCGTGCCTCCCTTCATTCTTAGTAGATGGCCTTTCCTATGTTTAGAGGGGAGAGGTGGTAAAGAGAACTATATTAGAGGAACTCCTTAGCTTGCTTCCAGATTAGAAATCCACATATAGGGGCACCTGAGTGGCTCAGTCACTTGAACAACTGACTCTTGATTTTGGCTCGGGTCATGATCTCAGGGTCGGGGGATCAAGCCCCATAAAGGGTCCATGCTGTGCATGGAGTCCACTTGGAACTCTCCCCTTTCCCTCTGCCCCTCCCCTGCTCACGTACGCTCTCTCTCAAATAAAATCTTTAAAAAGAAATTCACATATATAATTCATCCATTTCTTTCTGCTCTGTTTAAGAAGGTTTCTTTCCTCATAATCAGGGCAGTCCCATTGTCTTGAATTGTATTTCTTGCTATTTCTCAGGAATCTCACACTATGAATTACAGCTTTTCTTTCTATCCAACTATTCTTCAATGTGATTCTTTTTTTTAATGTGATTCTTTCATTTAAACATGTAAACGTGCTCACTTATTTCCTATCTTAAAACAGAAGTGCAGAACCACCCTTCCAGCTACTACACTATCCTCCCTTCACTATCAAAGCCAAAGTTCTCTTAAGTTGGTTTGCTCCAGTTGCTCAAGTCTCGCTCACTTCTCCACCCATTACAATCTCATTATTTGCCCCATAATTCTATAAAGCCCTTGAAAAATCAGTGCCTACGTTTCATTAAATTAAATGGGCAGTTTTTCTCTTCATCTTGACTCAGAAACATTAGATGTTCGGCCACTAGATTTTCACAGTATCTCTGTTTTTCCTCTTTGATCATTGCTACCTTTTCTCATGCTGTCCCAGACCCCTAGCCAACATTTTGTCTCCTTTCTAGAACATCGTTCTTTCTGGTCATTAAATGCTTAAAGAGTCTAATTCTCAACCCAGATTCTGCTCTCACACTAACCCCCTTTAATCTATGCAGACACAGTGGTCACACTTAAATGATCATCTATGGCCCACTGGTCCTCAATTTAGTGTCAGCTTTCTCTGAAATCACCATACTGCCTCCTGGTTCCCACTGTATCTTCTTTCCTCCTCTGTGGAAGATTAATTGACCATATAATTGTAGATGTGGATTCATCTTTGGATTTTCTATTCTGTTGATCTGTGTGTCTATTTTTGTGCCAGTACCGTACTGTTTTGATCACTGCAGCTTTGTAATGTAACTTGAAATCTGGAATTGTGATACCTCCAATTTTGTTTTTCTTTTTCAAAATTGTTTTGGCCTTTTGGGGCCTTTTGCTTCCGTACAAATTTTAGAATTGTTTGTTCCAGTTATATAAGAAATACTGTTGGCATTTTTTAAATTTTTTTTTATTTTCTTAGATAAATAAAGCCTTAGGGCACAGGTGATTCAAGAATAAATATTCACAGAAGGCTACCAAAGGTAGAACTGGACCTTTACATTTTCAAAGGAGAAACATGTGGGGACAGATGGTTGATACAGGGCATGCTTGGCCAAGGGAATTCCGAACACGCATACAAACTTTCATGTGGGATAAACTTGGTGCATCCTGTCTGGGGCCCGCTTAGTGAGCATATGATCTATGGTGCCAGAGTCCCATGCTCAGCAGGGCCCTGTGCTTGGCCAGAACAGTGCTGTCACCACCTGACATTTTCATCATTTTTTTTCTTACTGTAATTAACATATATTATTTGTTTCGGGGGAACAGGTCTGTGATTCATCAGTCTTATACAACACACAGCACTCACCACAGCACATACCCTCCCCAATGTCCTCTACCCAGCCATCCCATCCCCCTACCTTCCTTCCCTCCAGCAACACTCAGTTTGTTTCCTAAGATTAAGAGCCTCTTATGGTTGACAAACTGTTGGCATTTTGATAGGGATTGCACTAAATCTGCAGATTGCTTTAGGTAGTATAGACATTTTAACAATATTTGTTCTTCCAATCCATGAGCATGGAATGTCTTCATTTCTTTGCATCATCTTGAATTTCTTTTTTTTAATTATTTTATAGTTTTCAGAGTACAGGTCTTTTACCTCTTTAGTTTATTCCTAGATATTTTTTTGGTTTTGGTACAGTTGTACATGGGATTGTTTCTTAATTTCAGTTTCTGCTCCTTCATTATTAGTGTATAAGAATGCAACAGATTTCTGTACATTGATTATGTATCCTGCAACTTTACTGAATTCATTTTTCAGTACTAGTAATTTTGGGGTGGAATCTTTAGGGTTTTCTATATATAGTATCATGTCCTGTGCAAATAATACTTCTTCTTACCAATTTGGATGCCTTTTATATTTTTCTTGTCTGATTGTTGTGGCTAGGCCTTCCAGTACTATGTTGAATAAATTTGAGAGTACACATCCTTGTTTTGTTTCTGAACTTAGGGGAAAAGCTGTTTTCCTCTTTGAATACGGTGTTTGCTGTGGGTTTTTCATATATGGCCTTTATTGAGTTATGTTCCCTCTAGACCTACTTTGTGGAAGGTTTTTATCATGAATGGTTGTTGTACTTTGTCAAATACTTTTTCTGCATCTTTGAAATGATCATACGGTTTTTAACCTTTCTATCCTTTGTCTTATTGATGTGTTGCATCACAGTGCTTGATTTGTGAATATTGAACAACTCTTGCAAAAAAACAAATACTCGGGACGCCTGGGTGGCTCAGTTGGTTGGGCGACTGCCTTTGGCTCAGGTCATGATCCCAGCGTCTTGGGATCGAGTCCCGCATCGGGCTCCTTGCTCTGCGGGGAGCCTGCTCCTCTCTCTGCCTCTGCCTGCCTCTCTGCCTGCTTGTGTTCTCTCTCTGTTAAATGAATAAATAAAATCTTTAAAAAAAAATAAAAAAAAAAAAATAAAAAAACACAAATACTCTTGCATCCTGAGAATAAATCTCACCTGATCATGATGAAAATTTTTTTTAATGTATTGTTGGATTGGTTTGCTAGTATTTTGTTGAGGATTTTTGCATCAGTGTTCATCAGAGATACTGCCTGTAGTTCTCTTTTTTGGTGGTGTCTTTGGTTTTGGTTTCAGGATGATACTGGCCTCATAGATTGAATTTGGAAGTTTTCCTTTCTCTTCTGTTTTTTGGAACAGTTTGAGAATAGGTATTAACTCTTCTTTACATGTTTGGTAGAATTTGCCTAGGAAACTGTCTGGTCCTAGACTTGTTTTTTGGGAGTTCTTTAATTATTGATTCAATTTCACTGCTGGTATTTGGTTTGTTCAAATTTTCTATTTCTTTCTGCTTCAGTTTTGGTAGGTTATATGTTTCTAGGAATTTATCCATTTCTTCTAAGTTGTCCAATTTGTTGGCATATAATTTTTCATAATATTCTTGTCTGAAGTCCTTGTGCCAGTTAGTAAAGGTGTAAATGTAAAGGAAGAGTTCTTGAAGGAAATTAAAAGTGCTACGCCAGTGACTACGCAGAACGATAAGAAAACCAAACAGCCTTATTGGTGAAATGGAGAGAATTTCAGTGATCTAGATACAAGATCAAACCAGCTACAACATTCCCTTTAAATCAAAGCCTAATCTGGAGAAAGATCATAACTCCCTTCAGTTCTATGAAGGCTGAGAGAGGTAAGAAAGCTGCAGAAGAAAAGTTTATGCTAACAGAGGTTGGCTCATGAGTATTAAGGAAAGAAGCATCTTCATAACATAAAAGCAGCAAGGTCTCATATAGAAGCTGCAGCATATTATCCAGAAGAGCTAGCTAAGAAAAGTTAATAAAAGTGGCTACACTGAACAACAGATTTTCAGGTAATAAAAGTGGCTACACTGAACAACAGATTTTCAGTATAGATGAAATAGCCTTCTATTGGAAGAGGGTGCAATCTAGGACTTTGATTGCTAGAGAGGAGAAGTCAGTGCCCGGTTTCAAAGCTTCAAAGGACAGATTGACTCTCTTGGTGGGGGCAAGTGAAACTGGTGGCTTTAAGTTGAAAGCAATGCATATTGGCCATTCTGAAAATCCGAGGGTTCTTCAGAAATATGCTAAATCTGCCCTACCTGTGTTCTATAAATGGAAGGACAAAGCTTGGATGACAGCACATCCGTTTACAACATGTTTTACTGAATGTTTTAAGCTCACTGTTGAGACCTACTGCTCAGAGGGAAAAAAAAGATTCCTTTCAAAATATGGCATTGACAGGACCCAAATGCTCTGATGGAGATGTACAATGGGGACACCTGCCTCAGTCATCGAGTGTCTGCCTTCGATTCGGGTTGTGGTCCCAGGGTCCTGGGATCAAGCCCTGGGCCTGGCTTCCTGCTCAGCAGGGGGCCTACTTTTCCCTTTCCAACTCCCCATGCTTATATTCTCTCTCTCTCTGCCAAATAAGTTAAAAATATGTATATCCTTATTTTCAAAAAAAAGATATTTAGTGATACTAATGTTTTCATGCCTGTGAACACAACATCAGTTCTGTAGTCCATGGATCAAGTCTTACTATTTAAAAAAATACATTTTGTAAGGCCATAGATAGGATTCTTCTGGCAGATCTGGGCAAAGTAAATTGAAAACCTTCTGGAAAGGATTCACCATTCTAGATACCATTAAGACCACTAGTAATTTATGGGAAGAAGTCAAAATATCAACATGAGTTTAGAAGAAGTTGAACCCTTATGAGTGACTGAGGAATTCAAGACTTAAGTGAAGAAAGTAACTGCAGATGTGGAAATAGCAAAAGAGCTAGAATTAGAAGTGGAGCCTGAAGATGTGACTGAATGGTTTCAATCATAATAAAACTTGAATGGTTGAGGAGTTGCTTCTTATGGATGAACAAAGAAAGTTCTGGGGCACCTGGGTGACTCAGTTAGGCATCTGACTCTTGGTTTGGGCTCAGGTCATGATTTCAGGGGATTGAGACTAAGCCCCACATCACACTTCGCACTCATTGTGCAGTGTGGTTGGGATTCTCTCCTCCCTCTGCCCCTCCCCCTGCTCTCTCTCTCTAAAATAAAATCTTTAGTTCTCACTGCTCAGCAGGGAGCCTGCTTCTCTGTCTTCCCCTGCCCCTCCACTCCTGCTCTGACTTGTGCTCTCTCTCAAATAAAATCTAAAGAAAATAAACTTTTTTAAGTGCTTTTTTGAACTGGAATCTACTTCTGGTGAAGATACTGTAAAGATTGTTGAAATTACAACAGGATTTAGAATATTACATAAACTTAGTTGATAAAGCAGCAGCATGGTGTGAGAGGATTAATTCCAATTTTGAAAGTTCTACTGTGGGTAAAATGCAGTCAAACAGCATCACATGTCACAGGGAAATCATTCGTAAAAGTAAGAGTCAGTCGATGCAGCAAACTTTAGTATTGTCTTATTTTAAGGAATTGCCACAGCCACTCCAGCCTTCAACCACTACCCTGAGCAGTCAGCAGCCGTTAACACTGAGGCAAGAGCCTCCATTAGCAAAAGATTGGGATTAACTGAAGCTCAGATAATGGTTAGCATTTTTTAGCTACAGAGCATTTTTAAATTAAGGTATGTACATTCTAGACATAATGCTATTGCACACTTAAGAGGATACAGAATGGATAAACATAATTTTATATGCACTGGGAAACCAAAAATTTCATTTGACACACTTCATTGTGATGATTCACTTAATTCAGTTGGTCTGGAACTAAACCTGCAATATCTTCAAGATATACCTGTAATCATTTTTACTCTAAAAGTTCACATCAGGGAGTGGTGGGAAGGGACCAGAACAAGCAACGTATAATATGCTTTATTTAGGGAAAGGGATTTAGGAATTTTAAGAGGAAGAGGGTCTTTTTCAAATTTTTAAATAAATCACTGTCAACTTTGTTGAACATGAATTTCAGGAAGCTAAGAATAGAGCCAGGAAGACTATGAGGAAACTTTTAGAGCGATCAAGCATAAGATAAGGAGGTGCTGAATAGGGCAATATATAGTAGAAATAGAGGGGCGCCTGGGTGGCTCAGTGGGTTGGGGCCTCTGCCTTAGGCTCAGGTCATGATCTCAGGGGCCTGGGATCGAGCCCCATATCAGGCTCTCTGCTTGGCAGGGAGCCTGCTTCCTCTTCTCTCTCTGCCTGCCTCTCTGCCTACTTGTGATCTCTCTCCTCTCTGTCAAATAAATAAACTCTTAAAAAAAAAATAGAAAAGAAGGAATGGCCTAAAAAATATTTAGAGGCATATCTACTATCAGTTACCTCTCATCTCCAAATCCACCCTTCTTTGTACTTTGTGACATTGGAGCTAGACCATGTAAACATTTTTCCATTATCAGCTGGCACAGTGTTAGGCTTTATTAATAATAGAGCATTGGAGTGACATCACAAAACTATTGTGGGAGGAAGACACTTCTGGATGCCATCTGTCCATTTTTATTATTTACCACAGGAGCCTAGTGACCTTCAGAACAGCTCCAACAGGCCTCTTCCATAGCATCGTGGATGTGTATCATATAGCAGATGTGATAGTGGCTCCTGGGCAGCTCTGTCTTTTAAGTATCTGACTCCTGATTTTGGCTCACATCATGATCTCAGCGTTGTGATGAAGCCCTGCGTCAGCCTCCATGCTAGGTGTAGAGCCTGCTCAAGACTCATTCTCCCTCTCCCTCTGCCATCACTCACTAAGAACAAATAAAAATAAATAAATATTTAAAATTTTAAAAGATGACAAAAATGTACTTTTTGTACATTTTTTGTACATAAAATTAGAGTCGAAATTTTATCCAAGGAGTAAACTTTGTAAGAATAGTGCCAGATTAACGTGAAGAGAACTTAAAATGCTAATACAGGAAATCAATGTAACCTCAAAATGTATAAGCTCTCAAAGCTCAAAAAGAAAATAACCCAATTTAAAATGAGCAAAAATGTGCCCAGACATGTCATGAAAGATGATATATGCATGACAAACACATGAAAAGATGCTCAACATCTAATCGTGGGGGAAATGTAAGTAAAAACTACAAAATACCACTACACACCTATAGTAGAGTGGCCAAAATTAAAACAAAAGACTACCAAGCACTGATAAGGATGCAAAGCAACTGACCCTCTGACATTCCTGGTGGGAATGCAAAATAGGCCAGTCACTTTGGAAAAAGGTTTTTCAGTGTCTTTTAAAGTTAAACATATACTTTACCCTACAACTACCAATCCTGCTCTTAGGTATTTACTCAAGTGAAATGAAAACATGATTCACACAAAAAACCTGCACATGAATGTTTATAGCTGCATTATTTGTAATCATCAAAAACCATAAACAACTCTAAAGTTCCTTCACCTGATGAATGGATAAACTGGTCATCCATATAATAGATTATTAGCCATCAATAAAAAGAAATAAGTGGATATTCACATGAATGAATTTTAAAGTGCACTCTGCTAAATGAAAGAAGCCAAATTCAGAGGTTTCATACTGTTTGATTCCAACCAATTATCTGACAATCTAGAAGAGGCAAAACTACAAGAATAAAACATCTACCAGTGCGTTGCCCACGACTAGGGAGGGGAGAATATGACTATAAAGGAACACAGGAGACATTTTGACAGTGATGGAGAAGGGCTATATCCTTAGTGTAGTGGTGATTACACAACTATATTCATTTGCCAGAATTCACAGAACTGCCCACTAAATGGGTTGAAATTTACTGAAGGTAACTTATATCTCAATTTTTATTTTTTTTAAGACTAGTTATTTTTGAGAGAGAGAGCACAAACAGTGGGTGGGAGCAGACGGAGAAGGAGGAGTGGACTCCCCTCTGAGCGGGAAACCCGATATGGGGCCCAATCCCAGGATCCTGGGCTCATGATCTGAGCCCAAGGCAGACCCTTAACCAACTGAGCCACCCAGCGTTCCCTATAGCTCAGTTTTTAAAAAATGCTATCATTCAACACAAACACATTTGAATTAAAAGTCCTAAATGTCAGAGTGCCTGGCCGACTCAGTTTTCCCAAGTTGACCTTTTGAAAGAAAAAAATATAAACAGGAATATTCATGAGAATTCCAAAAAGGAGTACTAGCTCTATCGGGTTTTAAAAATATAAACTCTTCATAATTAGAAGTATGGAACTGAGTTATTAATAATAGTTCACTAAAGCCCGAGATTTTGAAAATCCAGAAGTAGACCCAACCACATATAGGAACATAGTATATATTAAGAGCAATATCTCAAATAATTGTGGAAATATGAGTTACTCAATAAATAGTAATGGAAAACCGAATAGTCTTCTAGAAAGAAAATTGGTTTCATACTTAGCATCTCGTACCAGGAAAAAATCCAAGCAAAAGTACAAAAACCTACTAATACTATAAAAGTACTAATGGAAGAAGGAAGATCTTTCTGGATATAATACAAAAATTCAGAAGCACCATAAACAAGAAACTGATCATTTTACTTACATAAAAGATAATTATCTGTGCAGGAAAATCTTCATAAGAAAATTTCAAAAGAAAAACATCTAAAAAAATTAATCATTCTAGACAGAGGGCTCATTTTTCTAACATATGAAAAGTCCTACAAATCAACTTTTAAAGGCTCAGTGGAAAAATGGATAAAGTATATAAACAGACAGTTTAAAAAAATATAAATGATTTTGAGTTGAATTGTGTTCCTCTAAAATTTCTATGTTGAAGTCCTAACCTTTGGTACCTCAAAACATGACCTTCTTTGAAGAAAGGGTCCTTTAAAAGATAATCAAGTTAAAATGAGGTCATTAGGGTAGACCCTAATCCAATATAACCAGCGTCCATATAAAAAAGGGAAATATGGACACAGACATGCACAAAAAAAGAACACCATATGAAAAGGCAGCAATCAGAGTGATGTTTCTCCAATCCAAGGAACACCAAGTATTGCCCGCAACCCACCAGAAGCTAGAGATGAGGCATAGATCCTTCCTCACAGCCCTTAGAGGGAACCAGCCCTGCCAACGCCTTGATCTCAGATTTATAGTTTGCAGAACTGTGAGACAATAAATTTCTGTTGTTTAAGACACCCACCCTGTAGTACTCTGTTGTAGCAGCCCTTGCAAACTAATACAGGCTCTTGGACATACTCAACCTCCCCCTACCCTGCCACCATAATAAGTGAAATTAAAACTGCAAGAAGCTATGTGTGGTCTTCCTGATTGTTAAAGATCAGGAATCTGGGTAACAAAATGTGCTGTCATTAGTTTGTCTTGCTGTTTGGAGTACAAACTAGTACAAATTTTGTGGAGGGGATTTTGACAAAATCTCTCAAAATTATAAATACATGTAGCCTTCTCAAAATGTGAGAAATGGCATACCTACAGATGTATTCATTTCAACATCATTTGATAAATCAAGAGACTAGGGGTGGGTGGGTTAAGCCTCTGCCTTCAGCTCAGGTCATGGTCTCAGGGTCCTGGGATCGAGCCCCGCATGGGGCTCTCTGCTCAGCGGGGAGCCTGCTTCCCCATCTCTCTCTGCCTGCCTCTCTGCCTACTTGGGATCTCTTTCTCTCTGTCAAATAAATAAATAAAATCTGTAAAAAAAAGAAAAATCAAGAGACTAGAATTAACCATCAACAGGGGGCTGGTTAAATCAATATACATATAAGGGAACAGTATACAACAACTAAAAAATTAAGGAAGGGGTGCCTGGGTGGTTCAGTTGGCTAAGTGTCTGCCTTTGGCTCAGGTTGTGATCTCAGGGTCGTGGGATGGAGCCCCACATCCAGTTCCCTGTTCAGAGGGAATTCTGCTTCTCCCTCTCCTTTGCCCCTCTCCCTGATTGTGTTCAGATGCTCCCTCTCTCTTTTTCTCTCTTTTAAAATCTTTTTTAAAAATTTGAGAGAGGACAAGTGGGGGGGCAGGCAGAGGGAGAAGGAAAAGCAGACTCCCCACTGAGCAGAGAGCCCAATATGGGGCTCCATCCCAGGACCCCGAGATCATGACCTAAGCCAAAGGCAGAGGCTTAGCCAAATGAGCCACCCAAGTGCCCCTGAATAAAATATTTTTAAAAAAGTAATAAATAAAGAATACTGTGTATTAATATGGAAAAATGCCCCAATAGTATTCTATATTTGTGTTAAAAAATATACACATTTGCTTAAATATACTTAAAATACTTTGGAAGGATATTCACAAGAAACTATCAATATTGGATTCTCTGTGGAGAAGAGCCCACTTTCTGAGGGACAATGTTGGGATTTTAATTACATGTTTTAAAATTTTTTTTCGAATTTTCAGCCACGTGAATAATATAAACAAAAATATAATTTTTACATAAAGTTTTGCTTTTGCTGCCACAAGGGGGCAGTGTTAAAGGCTTTGTGGAAGAACGCAATAGTGAAATTAGTCTCAGGACAGACATTTTTTCATTTGGCTTGTAATTTTCAAGGATCCAATTGGGGATTGAAAATATATAAAATGTACTTTAAGACAAGATAGTGTATTTGGAGAGCTATGTGAGTATTTTCCTTTCATTTCCCTAATTTTGTAATCATAATCTGTTTTCTTTTTGCTTTAATTAAAGCACTATTTGTTTGTGGTTAAAACAAAACAGATAGTACAAAAGTACTTTTAATGAAACATCAGTATTCTTCTCTGTCCCGCTTCCATTCCCCAGAGGTAACTACCTTTTATTGATACTGAGGTTATGTCCAACACTTTAAATAATATGCAACTATCTTTAGTTTGTTGGCTTTGCTTTAAAAAAAATATTGATTGAGATACACTTCATATGCCATAAGTCCACGCATTTGTACAATTCGGGGCGCCTAGGTTAAGGCCTCTGGTCATGATCTCGGGGTCCTGGGATGGAACTCCATATCGGGCTCTCTGCACCCTGGGAAGCCTGCTTCCCCCTCTCTACCTGCCTCTCTGCCTACTTGTGATCTCTCTCTGTGTGTCAAATAAATAAATAAAATCTTTAAAAAAAAAAAAACAAACCCAGATGGACTTAACAGATATATATGGAACATTGCACCCAAAAAAGAATACACATCTTTTAAAAAATAAATAAATAAAATGTACAATTTGATGGTTTTAATGCACAACAGAGTTATGCAGCCATCACCATAATCTAATTTTGGAATGTTCATTACTCCAAAAAGAACTCCCATTCCCATTAGCAGCCACTTCCCTTTTCCCCACAACTCCTCCAGACCTATACAACCACTACTGTGCTTTCTGTCTTTATAGATTTACCAGTTCTAGGCACTTCAGATGAAGGGAGTCATAATATCGTCTTTTGTGACTAACTTTCTTAATTTGTCATAATGTTTTTGAGTGTCACCCATGTTTTAGCATGTATCAGTATTTCATTCCTTTTTATTGCTGAACAATATCTCATTGTTTAGATAAACCACACTTTGTTGGTCTTAGTTAATGGACATTCTGGTTATTTCCCCTTTTTTTGCTATTATGAGTAATGTTGCTGTAAACTGTTCGATTTATTTTTCATTTTCTTCTGTAACCATAATTGTCTTATCTATCTTGACTATGGCTTGATTCTAAAAATTGAAAAATAATGAATAAAGTTACATTATTATGAACATGTTGCTCACTACAGAGCAAAATACTGTGCTAGGATTATATTTACTTCTTTACAAAACTAACATCACAATCTCCTTTTACCCCCAAGGCATCCCTTCCAGAGCCTTCCACTGTCTGTATACTGTAGACTCACTGAGAGTGGTAAGTCAAGAATTGATCAATTCCTTTGTGGATCCCGTGTCTTTCTCTTTCTTGTTTATTCCTTTTGTTTTATAGATATTCAGCTTCAAGTAACTTCCTCAGAAATGGCACATGGAAGTAAATTTTTGAAGTCTTTGTATATTTGAAAATATCTTTTACCTTCACAAAAATTTGACAAGGTATAGAATTCTGCATTCAAATCTAGAATTCTCAGAACATTGAAGAAATTATTTCATTGTCTTCTGGCACATAGTATTACTGCTGATAATTTTATGACAATTGGATTCTCATTCTTTTATTGGTAGTCTGTTTATCCCCTTTCCTCTCTCAGTATTTTAACGATCTCTTTATATTTTGTGTTCTGAAACTTCATGATGATATATCTAGCATGGATCTTGCTTAATTTATCATATTTGGCAGAGTGATGTCTTTCTTCAGATCTTGGAAATGTTTTGTACTTCTTTTATTAATTTCTTCTCCATTTCTCTCTTCTCTCTTTTTTTTTTTTTTTTGAACATAAACACTGAAACTCGGATGCTACTTTGTTTTTTTTTTGCTTAACATTCTGAGAGGTGGGTTGTTTTTTTTAATTTATCTACCAGTCCTTCTATTAATTTCCTTTTTTACTTTGGCAATCATTTGTTTTCTCCTTTTCAGTAGCTTCATTTGTATTCCTGAAAGCTTCTTTGCATTCGAATAGAATGGTTTATGGGTTTTATGGGTTACTGGCTTCTTAAATCTCTCTAAATATTAATTTGAAGGATATTTCCCCATCTGTTCCCTGAATTTTATTGTTTTTTCTGTGATCAGGTGTTTTGCTTATCTTGATTCTTAGCTTTCTTGCCACTGGTCTTCATATGTGCATTGATCCTTAGTTTTCTGTTCATCTTTAAGAATGGAGGATCAGATTGATTATGCCAGGTAGTTAGTGTGAGTTCTCTCTGCTGTTACATTGTAGGTCCTTTTCCCCAAGAGGCTTTCCTTAAACTGACAAGACTCAGAATTCTGCATGCTTTGTGGAGTTCTTGTTGACTGCAGACTTTGTTTTGACATCCTCAACATTTCAGAATGAGGAGGGAGGAAGCCTTAGTTCTCCCTAAGCAGATCATTTTCTTTGGCTAGAGTCCACTTGTTTTTCTTTTCCTTTTTTTTTTTTTGCCCTCAAGATAAATAACAATTGTTGAGGCGCCTGGGTGGCTCAGTGGGTTAAAGCCTCTGCCTTCCGCTCAGGTCATGATCTCAGGGTCCTGGAATCAAGCCCGCATCGGGCTCTCTGCTCAGTGGGGAGCCTGCTTCCCCCTTCTCTCACTGCCTGCCTCTCTGCCTGCTCGTGATCTCTCTCTGTCAAATAAATAAATAAAATCTTTAAAAAAGATAAATATCAATTGTTTTACATGCACATAAGGGAAGGGAAGGGAGTTTGAAGGGCCAAATATTAATCTTCAGTTTATCCTTGTTTTCAGACCCTTTCTCATCTGTTTGCCAGCCCACCCCTAACCTGGAGCCCCTTCAGCTTTCCACCCCTCCAGTCAACCCCATCTCCACTCCTGTCTCTTCAGACTTGTGTTATGAGAATTCTCCTCTCTGATCAATCTACTCCTATCCCCAGCTCATTTTCCTGAAATCACCTGATACCTCTCTCCTAGTGATCTACTCCTTCACCTGTTCTCCTCACTATTAAGGGTTTCTTGCTCTTCTACATTTTCATTTCAAACAGATTCTCATATGGAAATACAGAAAATACACATTTCATCACCATATTGAAAGGAATTTTCTGGTGCTTAATTTTGCTTTTTATTTCCTTTCCCCAGATCTTATGTATGTGCGCATGTGTGTATATGTATTTATAACAGTAGTTTATAGTTGGAATACACATTTGACCTCTAAAATATGAAAATATGGGAAAATAAATTTCTATAATTCACCAAACAGAAATAATTACTGTTACCATTGTGATGTATTTATTTTCAGTCTTTTCAGTATGCATATGGTATATTTTAAGGAAACAAACTTGGTATTATACCATGTACAATTTTATATCCTTCTCTTTTCATTTACATCATGAGCAGTTTCTCATTTTCTACTCCATGATTTTTAATGCCTACATAGTATTTCAGTATATGGGTAGACCATAATTTGTTTCCTGATTCTGTTAGGCATTTTGCTTTGCCTCAGCTTTGTTCGTTGGTTGGTTTACTTGTTTGTTTAATTTGTTATTATAGAGATTATTGTCCCCGGCCTTTGTTATACCAGTCTTCACTGCAATTCAGAAGTGTGTATGTATGAATGATATGTATTTTATTTATGATATATATCAGATATATTAATTATCAAGCATGCAGTTATAACTCTAAATCCAGGCCCATGAGTGTGAAGGGTTTGAGGAAGAACTGGACAGGTCAGCATGGGGTCGTCCTTCACACTGGCAGCTATGGTCCTCCTTGCTGATCTGAACTTGCCATGCATACATACCAAAGGGATCACATGAAGAGTAGCTCACCTCTCTTCGTGTTCCATCTTTTTCCTGCTGGCCTTTCCTTAGAACCGCAGTTTTTCCAGTGACTCATTTTTCCAGTGACTATTTCCATTACTCCTTCAAATCCTGTGAGTGTCTTGGATTTGGTTTTTGAAACTTGATGAAGGCTCCTTAACACTGCTCCCCAGCAGTTTGCCTAAAAGTTGTTCGGCAACTCCCAAGAACAAGGACAGGGTCCCCCGGCTGCCCTGGGTGGTCTTTCTTACTCATGCGTTCCCTCAAGTCAGAAATAGCGAGGGAGGAAGATGGACCTGCGACTTAGTTCAGACGCGTCGAAAGCACCCCCTCTCAGGCTGCCTGCCCCAGCAAGGGAGCTTCCCCTGGGGGTGGTGATGGAGCACGTTGGACAGAGGAGGCCCTCCCCTGAGCTGTCGCTCCAGCTCCCATGCGGTATGGACAGTGAGGTGGAAGCGGCCGGTCCACACTGAGGCCCCGCAGGAAAGAGCAAGCAGCTCCTCCTCACCCAGGGATGATGTTGGGGAACAAAGGGAACAGCGCACCAGCCTCGGGTCTGCAGGCGGCGGAAGTCCGGGAAAGCCAGGCTGTGGGGCAGCCCCCGGGAGCTTCGCCCACACCGAAAGGGGCCGGTCCCCACACACGCCCCCCTCAGACTTCCGCCGTGAAGTCCGGCAGCTCAGACCGGGCCTGAGTAGATGATGGATTGCGCAGAGCTCCAGGTACAAAACCAAAAACCGAGCATGGTTCTAAGGCCCGTGCCTTCCCCGCGCCCCAAGCGTACAAAGTCACGGAGGAGCAGCTCTCTCCTCGTCATCCGCACCCGCCAGAGGGAAGGAGTCTCAGCGGTTGTTTCCACGAGGCCAAACACCCCCTAAAGAGGCTTTTTAAGCGACAAACTTCAAATGGACATTTTCCGTAAAAACATTGTTTTTCTAAGAACTTGGGAGTAGAAGCTCGTTAGGAAGATCACCAGATCTGCTAGATCAACTAGAGATTAAAATAAAGAGGGTACATTTTCTCTGCACATCCAAGTTGTGGGATGCTATATTAGGGTTCTCCAAAGAAACAGAACCGATAGAGTGTGTGTATACATAAATACATAGATATGTACAGACACACACACACATGTGTAGAGAGATTTATTATGAGGAATTGGCCCAGAAGATTACGGAGGCTGAGAAATCCCACAGTCTATTGCTGGCAAGCTGGAGGCTCTGGAAAGCCCGTGGTTTAGTTCTAGTCCAAGCCTGAAGCCTGATAAGCAGAAGCCAATTGTATAAATCCCAGTCGGAGTCCCGAAGGATACTGATGTTCCAGCTAAGCAACTAGGCAGGGTAAATTCTTCCTTCCCCTTTTTGTTCTATTCAGGCCCCCAGTGGATGGGATGAGCCCTTCCCTCCCCCCCATCCATTGGGGAGAACAGTCTGCTTCACTCGTGGACTGATTCATATGCTAATCTCTCCAGAAGCATCCTCACAGACATACTCAGAAATAATGTTTTACTGGATATCTGGACATTCTGTGGCCTAGGGAAGTTCATACACAAATTGATGCATCATAGATGTTTATTATTTTAACCCTGATATGAAAAAGGTCCATTTTGTCCTTTCTCTTCCTCTGTGGACCTCCCAGTCATAAAATTGGCCAAGTCTGATCCTTGATATGCTAATGGAGGAGATAAAAAATTTGTAGATGCTTTTTTCTCAAGACAATAGTGTAGCATGCCTTACACTTTCGGAATTTTCTTTTTGAATATCAGAAGCCAATATTCCTAATTTCTCTTCTAAGCAGATGGATCCAGAGCTAACTCTAATGGTTGTATATTCACAAAGGCAAGGTATAATGCATATTAGTTATTTTGAAAATATTGTTTCAGGCATAAATATCTGCTCTTACTTATATAAACTCCTTTTGAAGCAACTTTTGCATTCAACAATCCTTATTCCAACACACTCTTGTTCTGAAAGCAGAATCATTACAAAGTTCTATAGGTAGGAAAGAAAGAAAGGAAGGAAGGGAGGGAGGAAGGGAGGGAGGAAGGAAGGAAGGAAGGGAGGAGAAAGAAAGAAAGAAAAAGAAAGAAAGAAAGAAAGAAAGAAAGAAAGAAAGAAAGAAAGAAAGAAAGAAAGAAAGAAAGAAAGAAAAGAAAGAAAAGAAAGAAAAAGAAAGAGGTAGCCACCAAAGAAGTAGAGACTGTCCACCAAATCCTGTGTATTTGCAGACACTAAGACTTTCTGGTCTCCTCCTTAGGCCTTAGTGTGGTGGAAAGAAAATGGATATCTGTGTTCAGCAGGACTGAGTTTGAATCCTACCTCTGCCTTATTTACTAGGTGAGAAAAACTATTTAATCAATCTAAGGCTTAGTTTGCTAATCTGAAAAAAATATATATGTGTTCTATCTCTTGGTAGGATTAAATGAGGTAATAATATATGCAGAGTGCCAAGCATCCTTTCTGGAACACAGAAGGAGGAAGAGGAGAAAAAGGAAAAAGGAAAAAACATAGCAAAAGGTCTACCATGGTTAGTCATCTCACAGAATCCCTCCTAGCAAGTCCTGTCTTCTTTATGTCTTAAATCTTGCTGCTAAACTTACTTTCTATATTTGCCATTTTGATTTTCCCTCTTAATTCCTTCCTCCTCCTCTTGGATAGTGTAGGCCTTAAGGTTTTTAGGAAATTAGGGAAGAATTACTGAACTTAAAATCCTTCCACATATAGAGTTGCTGAAAAAAAAAATTCCTAGTTATTGTAACCTTTATTTTTTGAAGCTTAAAACAACATACATTTATATCTTACTGTGGGTCAAGAGTCCAGGTGTGGTTTAACTGGGTTCTCTGCTTCAGGGTCTGTTGGCAGGGTTGGGGTAATCTCATCTTGCGGTTGGGCTGGGGAAGGGTCCACTTTGAGGCTGACTCAGGGTGTCGGCAGACTTCTGCTCCTTGAAGCTCTCAGCCCTCTGCCAAGCTGTCCCTTCTCAGACCCTTCACAACATGGGTGCTTGCTTCTTCAAAGCCAGGAGGAGAGCGAGAGCAAGACTGCCAGCAAGTTGGAATCTTACAAACGTGATGCAATCCACCAGAGTGCCATCCCATCCCGTTTGCCACAATCTTTTGATTAGAAGCAAATCACAGGTACCCCCCACACACACTCGGGGGGAGGGAATCATACACAACGGTGAACACAGACAGTTGGATACTAGACAGTTCAACTTTTAAAACTGTTTTCACAGATGTTCCGTCATCTCTTACGGATTTCTCAAGGATCAATTTTTAAATTGTGGATTAAGAATGGTGATTTGCCTTAAACTCTTTGTGCAATGAGATGGTATGTCCATATCCATAAAAAGAACCAAAATGACTTGCTCTTCGTGTATGGAGGCACCACAGGCTGCTCATTCCAGAAGAGGTACGCTTGGACTGATTTCCCAGCCGCCTTCATGCTTTCTGCTGCTGGCTTCCCTTGACCACAGCCACAGACTTCTGAGGCAACAATTCAGAGGTCCAATGGCTTTAAAAAAAAAATCTCTTTGTAATGAGCATCAAGTCAAACCCTTGGCCTTGGTCCTTTAGCACCAACTAAGATTTGGTTTATCCAAAGTTAAGTCAGCAGCTCTTCATTACTAAAGCTCAAGTCCATTTGTAAATATGTATGTAGTTTTCAGCTTCTTCCATACTCCAAACAATGGATGGATGGGAGTGATGAAGTTACTCGTTTGATTTTTTTTTCCTGCAAATAAAACTGCATATAGCGAGTCCCTAATTAACGTTGGATCCAATTTAATGAGGAATCCACTCACTGCATATACTTAAGTGCTTTTGTACTTTTGTGAGATGGAATATGAAGAAACCATTAGCTGTTAAATAAGCCAATGTGTTGCCATTAAATAACTAGAATGATGACTAGCATGATTGTTTGCTTTTTCCAAATGCTATTCCTATAATTTGTAATAATTTTGATCTATTCATCGCAGCCTGGGATGGCTCTATCCACTCCTTCTGCTGTGTATATGGCCTAAAAGATTAGTTTTTAATCATAAATAAATACCGAATGATAGTTTATGAAACACTAAACAACCTTTCGTACTTGCCTTTGAAATGAAATTCCTTTTAGAAAAAAAAATTAACTGAAAATGGTTCTATTAAAAAAAAAATCCTCTCTTCTGTGAAAGCTCCCCTAATTTAAATGGCTCTAGGATGCAAAAAAGCTTTCAAAGGCACTCTAAGCCATGTAGATTGGAAGAAGCACAAGGAGTACCTAAGCAATATGTACAAAAATAGAGATTACCTCTCTCTAGGTAGAATCAAAAGGTGGTGGTAAAGATGCTCCTCTAGCCTGAGTCAAAAGGTTCTTTCTATAAAAGCGAGATTTCTGTTGTACCCTAAGAAGAAGATGGCTATGCCAAAGATACATGAGGGGATTGTTCATAAACGAAGATTCTGGGCAATGTATGAAACTAGAGAAGAGATTCTGTACCAGGTTTAATCACATTGGAGATTAGAACAGGGATTTTGGACTGTGCATGCAGTGATGACCAAGTGATGACTCAGATGAAATCTGAGTTATAAAAGACCTTTGTATGATAACAGACGAAGGAGGTGGCTACCTGGCTGGCTCCCCACCCAAAACCATTACTCTGGAAAGTTCATCAAGCTGGTCTGTGCTTTGTGACCTGCCCTTAGAATTGTTCCCACCCTTCCATTGTTTCCTTTTTTTTCCCTGGAATTCCACAGCAGGAAGTTGTTAATCCCAATTAGTGCTAAAACTGGGGAGATCCATTTTTTTTTTTTTTGGATGATGATGTTCCTTTCTTCCTTTGTCTAGTTCTTGCCACATCTATAGGAAAACAACATTTTGACTTCCAAACACGTAAAAAACATCTGAAATATGCCAAATTGGAAAGTAAGAATGTTTTCCCTAAGTTCAAAGAACTGATATTCTTATTTATCTTAATATACTTTTAGTCATCTTTTCACACCTGCACTTTGTAGGTGTTCAATACACGAAAAAATAAATAGGATTAATCCATTTCCTAGTAAATACATATGTATTATTCTTATTTTGCCATGGGGCTATAAATTCCATGAGGATAGTTGTCTCAGAGCTACAGTACCAAGTAGCCAGTTGAGATATTTTTTAAATTTCTTTTAAAATGATTATGACCATTACTCACTTGCAAACAAAATTGTCATAACTGATCCATTACCCGCTCCAAAAGAAGGTAGAGGCAGAGAGAACAAATAGAAATCCAGGGCAAGTTTTACTGTTTACAATGTTTCTGTCCCTGGTCCAGTGAGTGTTTTGTTGGGACTTAACCACCGGATCCATGAAGAGGAGCTCACAGAGGGAGAGAAAGTGAAGGCCTCTGGGTGACCCCAGCTGGCCACCCCAGGGTTCAGGTGGCCACAGGGCTCTCTCCAGAGTTCTTGTCCTGTTTCCCCTTTTAAACAGAGAATGGTATTACCTGTGACAAAATGTGGTATGTGATAAAGGCACTCCACGCCACCGCCTCTCCAGTGTCGCCTTCACTCCAGTCTTCCAGCAAGGGTCGTCACAGAGTGGTTCTATGCAAATAGGTTGTTTACAGTGTGATAGGCAAAGCATCCAATTTTTCCCCCTCCCCATTTGCTAAAAACCTCAGGGCCTGCCCTGTTTAAAAAGATGTCAGGCACCTCGAGCTAGGAAAATGCTCAGGTTCACTCATGGGTGGACCCATGAGTACAGAGGGCCATTATGGCTATAGTGTCTCACTGGTATTCAGTGGGTTTTTTTTTTTTTTTAAGATTTTATTTATTTATTTGATACAGAGAGAGAGATCACAAGTAGGCAGAGAGGCAGGCAGAGAGAGAGGGGGTAGCAGGCTCCCTGCTGAGCAGAGAGCCCAATGTGGGGCTCCATCCCAGGAGCCTGAGATCATGACCTGAGCCGAAGGCAGAGACTTTAACCCACTGAGCCACCCAGGCACCCCTAGTGTCATTTTTTGAAGCTGGTCCTCCATTATCAAGGACAGTTACCATTGGCCACTGTGTGGCTGTGCCCCAGGGACACAGGTAAGTGAACCTTTGAAGCAGGACGTTCCTTCCCTCAACACTAAGCTTAGCCAAGGAAGGCCCTCACTTGGGGTTAGTTCCCAGGGAGCCAGCCCAGAGTGCTCATCTCTGTAGAACTCTTGCGGGACGTTCACCATGCAGGAAGCTGTGTTCTGGCATTCACTCCCAGAGGACCAAAACCACTGTTCACATTCCCTCCAGGGTTGGTCAGCTCTAAGCCTTAAAACCCAGGGGACTGATGACTCCTGGAAAACAGAGCTCCCGGCCCCTCCTCTGGCAAGCAGCCACTCTCGGGAGGCAGGCTTCTCAAAATCACCTGGCACCTCTCACTGGAAAGCCAGAAGAAAAATCATTTTATCTGCAGGGGGACATACTGCAAAATGATAGGCTGCCGAAGAAGGAACACATTTTAACTTGCACTTCCCTCCCTCTTAGAATGTTCACCATTGTCATGCCCCATTCACACTCCCTACCCTCAAATCTCAAGTCCTGTCTGCTACTCTATTTTGAGTATTAGAAACATTTTAAAGAAGCAAATGTGAGTGAAGGTGAAATAATACACACCTATAGAAGTAAAAGAACTGGGTGGCTCAGTTGGTTAAGTGTCTGACTCTCTTGGTTCCAGGTCAGGTCATGATCTCATGGTTGTGAGATCGAGCCCCATGCTAGTCTCTACATTTAGCAGGAAGTCTGTTTGAGATTCTCTCCCTTTCTCTCTCTCCCCCTCTGGCCCTCCCCTCTGCTCCACGTATACTCTCTCACTCTCTTTCAAAATAAATAAATAAATCTTCTTTTAAATAGACATAAAAGAACTACAGAAATAAAAATTATAATTAGAATGTAGATTTAGATTATATTGCAGAGGGGTTAGTTATGTATATGTATGTGTGTGTGGTTAGTATAGCAATAGCATCTCTCAAACAAAAGAACAAATATATAAATGAACAAGAATACTATACATAGGCAGACTGGCCACATTAGATACAATAACTCAATGGTCTAGCATTTGGTGGCCAATATTATTCTGATTAGCACTTATTAGCCAAGTCTTGCAACTGTAACATTTCTACCTGGCAGAAACTCTTATGGGAGCAATCACTTTGGCTTGAGACTTGATTTTAGTCTTAAACACATTAAGAGAATTTCAAGAGGAAAGGTTCTTAAAAGTGGTGGGGTTTCTTAGTTTCTCTTCCCTTGGAAAATTGACCTTTCCTTTCTTTCTTCTTGAGTTGGGTCATTTATTAGCTTCATTTGCATTTAGAGTCACTGCCCAATATAAAGTATAGCATGAATGTGACCCATTTTCCTCCTGATGACTAAAGCGTTTTCTTTTGGTGACTATGGTTTGGGAAGATCAGTATAATCTTGAAAGGACTTACTGAAGAGCTTGCCCCAGACCTTGTTACTTACCTCTTCACCTCCTCCACTTGGACCTTATTTCATAGTCAGCCTCGAAACAATGTATCTGTTCTTTTCTCCAACCAAATGAACTGGGTGGAGGAGGGAGGAGAAGAGAAGGAAGGCAGGAAGAGAGGAGGCACAGGGACTGTGAAACCCTCCTGCCTCCACAGTCCCGAACTTACCTCCTGAACCCAAACACCGAACACTAGGAGTGGGGCTCGGGGAGTAGGGGCAGCCAAATTTGCTGTCTTCCCCAAATGTGGAATTAAAAAAAAAAAAGAAGCATCATTAACAATTGGGGCACCTGGATGGCTCAGTTGGTTGAGCTTCCCACTCTTGATCTCAGCTTGGGTCTTTATCTCAGGATTGTGAGTTCAAGCCCCATGCTGGTTCTGTGCTGGGTGGGAAGCTTACTTAAAAAAAAAAAAAGTATTATTAAAAATATACTGGTTTACGTTTAGTTACTTTCCAATTCTGCTGGTGAGGAAATTTGTAGCAACTGTTACCAATTTAAACTTCCATTATTTACAAAGGTCAGGAGTTACATAGTTTTGCAGAACTGCTGGGATCCAAAGAGCCCTAGGGAGCACCAGCCTTTGAAGCTGGAAAGGAGTTCAGAGACCAGTCCTCTCAGTTGATGGGTGAGAAGACTGAGGCCCATATAGGAGTATCTGGAGTGGGTTAGTGGGCTGGAGGCATAGTAGGGACCCAAGTTTCTCCCCCAGATTTGGTGCTTTATCACAAAAGCTGGTGTATTCTTTTGCTTATTCTTCAAGAAATGTTTAGGTTCTCACTACGTGCCTGACACAGTTCTGGGCAGGGTTCTGCCCTCCATGAATTACTGTGTTGGGCAGTAGGGAGGGCCGGCCCTCTGGGACTACAAGGTACTATGGACGGGGCAAAGAAGTCTTGGGGCAGGAGCTCACAGGCCTCTCTGGGTAACAACTGCAAGTCATTTTGGTGTGACTGGAGCGTGAGGAAGGGGATGTGAAGAGAAAACAGGAAGGGAGAAGGCTAGAGAAGGAGGCCGGATTAGGTCTTACAGAGTCGTGCAGGCTGGTGGGAAGCCACAGAAGGAGCCTGAGCAGGGCAGTGACCTGGGAAGTTCTGTGCATTAGAAAGCCTACTCTGACCAGGAGGAAGAAATCAGTCCAGAGTTTCCCTGGGTAGCATGAATGGCTTTAAAAAGAGCCCAGATGATGAAACTCTTAGCTTCTGGGGCAACAGGCAAAACCTGGTGGCTTCTTCCAGAAACCTCAAATGGTTATCCCAGCGTGCTGTGCAAAGATTGTCCTTTTCTGTGAGTCCTGTGATAAGAAACAGATTGGAACGCACGGCCTTGAAGGAGAGCAAAACTCTAGGTGGAGAGCCCCATTCCACAGGATATCCAAGAGTGAATCATATTGACATGAACCATGAGGTCAGGATTTGACTCTTAACTTTGTATTTCATTAGTTGTAATTGGGGAATAGGATTCAAGGTGTGGGGCAACCAGAAGGGTGATGGTGCCATTTACAGAGATGGGGAATGTAGGCAAAGAGCCAGGGTGTGGGGCAGGACTATGAGTTAGGACACACTGGTGATAAGGGATCTGGAAGACATCCAAGAAGAGTTAGGTGTCCAAGGAGCAGGAAAATATGTGGCTCTGGGGCAGAGAAGGGAGTCTTGGCTAAAGCTGTAGATCAGGGAATCCTCGGGCCTACCCCTGGTAACCAAAGCTGGGACAGTGAATGTGGTTAGCAGACAGAACCGTGAGCAGTGAAGGGACAGTGGGTCCCAAGAAAGGAATATCAGCATGTGGACACGGGAATAAAAATGGATTCCCAAAAGGGAAGACATGGCCAGGGAGAAGGAGTTAGAGCAAAGCATGTGGTAGCCTGAAAGCAAAACTGAGAGCCTTTCTAGAAGGTAGAGCTGCCTAACGGTGTGAAACTGTAAAACGCTACCAGTGCTTGCCGAGTGCGGCCGTCAATAACCCCACCCTCTGGGACTCATTGTATTCTCAATATGCATGGATGGTATTCACTTTTTTTTTTTTTTGTCTGAAAAAGGAAAAAGGGGGAAAGTACTATGTAAAGTGATGAATGTGGTTAACCAAGCTTCTTGAGTAATCATTTTGCAATATATACATGTACCAAATTGTCACTTTTTATGCCTTCAATTTACACAATGTTATTTGTCAGTTATATCTCAATAAAGCTGGAGAAAAAAAACAAAACAAAAAAGACGTTGTCAACTAGGGGTATGGAAGAGATGGAGAAAGAGGAAGAAAGTGGAGGTCCTGAGAGGTTCAGGTAGAAACCCGTAGGCCTGGAGGAGGAGGGGCCTGTGAAACTCTGGGGTTGGAGGCAGGGCCTCGCTTTCACGTAGCGTGAAGGACCCCTGGGCTGGGCCCAGAGAGCAGCTGGCAGTATGTGGTTGGGTGGGGGGTGGGGGGGTAGAAGGGGTGGGATGTAGCATCATGGCCAGCCTCTAATGGGTTGAAAAGGAGTGGACTGTCTTTAAAGGCTTGGACAGAAGAGCAAGAGTACCTGTGAGTGACCCTCTGAGGCCCCCACACATCCCTGGGGAGACTTTGGGAGCTGAGGGTTCACTGGTGGTGGGGAACGAAGGAGCAAGCACAAAATGTGCTCTCATCTACGTCCGCAGCTGCCGAGATTGGGTCCACAGGCCCGGGCTGTGGGAGAAAGCCCAGTGTTCTCGGGGAGAGCTGCAGGAGACAGGACTCCTCTGGGAATAGCCAGTTTCAGAAGTGGAAAGAACTGTTAGTGGAAAGGAGGAGTACGTAGGGGCGTTTGTTATCCTGGAAACAGAAGTTCTGGAAGTCACAGCAGAAAGTTCAGGAAGGAGTGAAATAGTAGAAAATTAGGTCGGGGAAAGAAAGCCCAGAGGAATAAGGGGTTAAACGTGCATAAGAGCAGATATGGTGAGAGATGGCAGCCACCAAAGATACTCAGGACTTGAGGGAAGGAAGAGGTAGACCGGGTGATAGGAATGGGAGAGCGAATTCAGCTCTTGTAAAGAACTGCTGGGCTTCTAAGAGGGCCTTGGCCCAGAGAAGTTCAGGCCTCTTTCCATTCTCTGGAGAGAGCATTGTTCTCTGGAGAATAGGTTAGGCCCTATTTCTTGGGAGAATTTATTTCTGACGTGGTCCCTAAGTTTCCAGGGCAGAGTGGGGTAGGGCCTGGGCTCTTCCCTCCATGTATCTCCTCTGCTCCTCCAAAATAACTCAAAGCCTTTAAATTAATTACCTTTTAGCTAGTGGGAGTGCTCCTAATTTATATTAGCCTTTCAAGCTGTCATCTTAGAGTTTGGTGTTTGCTAGTTAATTCGATGCACACTTTATCTTCACACGCTCTTATACGTGCGGACCTAAGTGTCCTATTGTGAACCCCCTGCCCATGAGACACCCACAGGCTGGACCCAGGTTACTGTGGAGTGGCTTGGTGACTCGGTGAGTCAGGCGGCAGTCAGAGGGACGGTGAGGTCTCAGGCTCCGCTTCAGTGTTCCCTAACAAGACAGGAAAGGTGTCTGATTAGACGGGATGCCTGAGAAAAGCAAGAAGCAGATGTATTATAGTGGCTACGGAATAAAATGAGAGAGGGATCTACTTGGTCTCTCAGGAGCTGGTGTGAAAATGCCCCTTTTGGTGGGGGCCGGGCTGCTCCTTCCCTCACAAAATAACTTTACAAGCAGACATGCAGTGGATATTAAGCCCTGGATGTGAATGCAGAAATTCTTCAACTTCGGCACGCATCAAAAGCCCGGGAGGGCTTGTTAAAACAGACTGTCAGCCCCTGCTCCCAGTTTCTGATCTGGTGGAGAGCCCGAGAGTTTGCATTTCTGGCACATTCCTGGGTGGTGCTGATGCTGGGGACCCTGAGAAGTTCAAGTCAAGGATGTAGGACAGGATGATGATGAGGGACCTGTGAGACTCTGGGGTTGGAGACGGGGCCTCACTTCTAGGCAGCACTGCGGACCCCTGTCTGGCTGGGCCCACAGGACAGCAGGCGGTGGGGAGGAGGGGGATGCAGCATCAGGACTGGCTGCTAGTGGCTTGAAAAGCAGTGAACTCTGTTTAAGAGCTTGGAGGGAAGAATTTGGCTTTTCCAAATTTGGGGAACCATTGGCTTATAAGAAAGAGAAGACTTCCCAAATAATGGAGGGGGAAGAATTTGGGGTTGGGGAAGGAGCATTCAGGAGAAGAGGAGAGCAGAGTGGGGCAAAGGAGGTGGTGGAGTGCAGGAGCTGTGTTAGGCAGTCCTCCAAACTCTGTAAAGACTTTCAAACAACAAGCTTTGCACGAAGAGATTTCTTGTGGAAACTGGAAGTGGGGTTGAGCTCTACCCTCTGGGATGACGTGGGAGGTGAAATAGAGACATTACCCACGGGGCCAAGGGGACTTAAAGCTAAATCCATGGAAGTTTTCAGAAATCTTGAGGAACCCCTGAGAATTTTCCCAGATGTTGGAAATCGAGGGTGGGAGGCAGTTTAAAGGAACCGCACTTAGAAATCCAAGGATAAATAAATAAATAAATAAATACTCAAATAAATAAAATTCAAGGGATGGGGAAGTGGGGTTTTGTACCCCAGCTGACCTCCGTACTGCATGTATTCTAGGAAGGAGTACTTGCTAGGAAGCAAAAAGCTCCTGGAAGAAGAGAACACTATACATTCTTGATGTAATAAAAGCTAATAATGTTCACAATCCATCCAATGTTAGCAAATACATAGAATGCCCAGAAAACACAGAAGCTGCTCAACTTATGAACAGGACAGGATTCAAAAGATTTTTTAATATATATATATTTTTTAAAGATTTATTTATTTATTTATTTATTTATTTATTTATTTATTTATTTAACAGAGAGAGAACACAAGCAGGCAGAGAGACAGGCAGAGGCAGAGAGAGGAGCAGGCTCCCCGCCGAGCAAGGAGCCCGATGCGGGACTCGATCCCAGGACGCTGGGATCATGACCCGAGCCGAAGGCAGCCGCTTAACCAACTGAGCCACCCAGGCGTCCCCAAAAGATTTTTTAATAAGCCCATGTGTTCATTAGCCCAAGGTGACATTAGGATGCAAGTCTCCACTAACTGTGTCCTTTGATGACTGGGGGAGACAATGAGGTTTCCCCCCTGAGTTAATTTTTCTCCTTATTTGTGGATGTTCACAAGTGAGGGGATTTCTATATGTATCATACCATTAGCAGTGGTTACTCTGAAGGGTAGGATTATTACATTTTTCTACTTCATTTCTGTGCCAATGATTTTAAAAAAAAGGAAGTCTCATTATTTTCGTAATCAGAAAGTATTTTCAGAAAATTTTATCTCATACTTGGGTGTTTAGCTGTCTCATGATCTTAGAGATTTTTCTCACTTGAAAAGGGAAAAAGGGCAAGACAGCTTTATCACATAAAGATGAGATTGGACTGAAGTTTAACTTTACTGTGTTGATAGTGAGCAGACACAGAGGAGCACCTTGCAAGTGTGTATTTGAAATTGAACTGAACTAACCTGTTTTGTAACAAGTTTATTTTAACGAGCTTCTGACAGAGACCTGTGAGGAATGCCGCTGTGTGGGCACACAGGGCCCTTCTGGTGGCGGCCCCACCCCACACCCACCCCCCACGTCCGGGGACCTCAGCTCAGCCGTGCACGGGTCAGAGCTGGCTGCTAACAGAGATGAGAAAATTTCAGTGACATCCAAAACTATTAACATGGTTCTAACATGAGACAGTTAGCATACATAACCCAGCTCAAGCAGGGACAGATCCCAAATTTGCCAAATTTCATCCTTCAAACTGAAATTGTCAAAGTTCTCTTATAAGTAACAAAATGTGTTTCATTATTGAGTTTCTTTATCAGAAATCCACACATTGTCTTCTTCAGAGAGTAAACAAACGGTTTTCTTTCAGGAATCACTGTTATTTCCATTGCATTTGTAAGATATGTTTTATGTACATGTATTTTTTTGGAAGATTTATTTATTTATTCTAGAGAGCGGGGGAGAGGTGCAGAGGAAGAGGTAGAGAGAGAGAATCTTAAGCGGAGACTCCTGCTGAGTCAGGAGCACAACTCAGGGCTCAATCCCACAACCCTGATATCATGACCTGAGCCAAAACCAAGAGTCAGTGGCCTAACCCACTGAGCCACCCAGGCGCCCCTGTACACATATTCTTAAAAATCTACATTGGCAGGGCTATGAAGGCCCATCCGAGCCCCCTTGATGTAATTCTGGCTAAGAAAACAGTACACAAGAATTTTGAGGAGGTTCTGGGAAAGGTTTTCTTTCCTGGTGAAAGAGATAGCCATGGCTGGCACCGTCCCTTCCTCCCTTCTTTTCTAAACAGCAGGGAGCCATGGCGTCTGAAGCTGGGCCAGCTTCCTGTCCCCACGAGGGAGAGATTAAGGGAACTGCAGAGGTTCCGGGCCTGAGGTTGGGGAGCAGCTGAAGGAACACAGGGGACCACTTACCTCCAGGTTTCTTGTGATGTGAGAAAAGGAAACCCTACTTGTCTAACTCTTGTTAATCCTTCCTTGGGAGCTGCTTTTCTGTTACTTGCAACCCAAATAATCCCTAATTTATTTAGAGTCGCACACGGATGCTGTGGCACACAAGCAAGCAAAACGAGACTAGCAATGAAGAGTTCACGCAGGCCCAGACAGGCAAGGAGTTGGTGCAAGAAACTTAGTAGCTGGGTGTCAGCCGCAGGATGAAGGGTAGAGGCACCTGCTCTCCAAACGTCAAAACTACACAAAAAGGCACTCAGAGAATCAGCACTCTACTTGCATTTCCCAGCCCCCATTCTCCGTGCCCCTTCCCCACCCATGACCTGTAGACAACCCTGTCGATTATCAATTTCTGCGTTTCTTTTTGTACACATGAGAAGATACATATATATTCTTAGATCCTCTTCTTTCTTCCATGTAAAGGAACTTTGAACTTTGCGTTTTTTACCTGATGTTCTGTCCGGGGGAGCACCAAGTAACAGTTCATGAAGATCTTCCTCACCTTTTACACAGCTGAATACTACTCCATAGCTTTTAATTCAACCATTCTTCTAGGAATAGGCATTTAGGTTGCTTCCAGTGCTTTGCAAACACAAACGACTGCAAATGTGCTGCAATATATAACCTTGTACGTATGTATTTGATATTGTTGGAGGTGTCTTTTGGAATAAATTGCTAGGACTATGGGATCAAAAGATGTACTTTGAAATGTTTCAATTATCACCGAGGACACTTAAACTATTCTGGGATATTATAACCAGAGCTAGGAGCAGTTCCAGGAGGCATCTTTCGCCCCCTGTGGTAACTACCTTGTCAGCTGCTCATGTAGCTTTGTTAGATATTGTCATGTTTCACTCCAAAAGGATCTGCATTCTCATCAGCAATGTGTGAGACTCACCAGAACCTAGAATGTGCTGTCATAATTCCTCATTTTCAATGATATTTTACCAATATATATGTGAGAAGTGTGATATATCACTTGTATTTCTCTAAGTATGATTGTGAATCCAATCTTATTGTATGTGTGAGTGCCATTTTTATAATTTTTTGTGAATTATCTGTTCATATCTTTTCCCCAATTTTCAATCTGATTTATGGTAATTTGTCCGTCAAATTTTAAGAGTTATTTATATACAAGGATTATATATTGGCCCTTTGTTATGTTGCAAATATTTCTCCCAGTTTTTCAGTTGTCTTTTGTTTTTGTTGATGGTGGTTTTGCCATGCAAATTTTTTCATTTTTATGTAAGTGAAATTTATAAATGTTTTCTTTCATTGCTTCTAGATTTTTTTTAAAGATATGTCTTTTTTTAAAAAAGATTTTATTTATTTATTTGACAAGAGAGAGAAATCACAAGTAGGCAGAGAGGCAGGCAGAGAGAGAGGGGGAGGCAGGCTCCCTGCCGAGCAGAGAGCCCAATGTGGGGCTCAATCCCAGGACCCTGAGATCATGACCTGAGCCGAAGGCAGAGGCTTTAACCCACTGAGCCACTCAGGCGCCCTTTGCTTCTAGATTTTGAATCATATTTAGAATGCCTTTCTCTACTTGAGTATTTACAATGTAGATGTAAAAAATTACATTTTCGTGCAATATATGGAAGGTTTAATTTTTATTTTATTTAGAATCTTATCTATTTGGAATTTATTCTTCTGTATGACGAGAGGTATGGATCTAATTTTATCTCTTTCCCAGTGACTAATTAATTGTCCCAGAAGCATTTATTTAAAAATCCATCTTTGCCTTTGTAATTTGAGACTCCAACTTTAGTATATACTAAATTTTATATGCATCTGAATCTATTTCAGGACCCTCTAATCCATGATTCAGGAAACTTTTTCTTAAAGTGTCATATAGTAAATATTTAGCCTTGTAGGCCCTAAAGCCTCTGCTGTTTTAGGGCAAAAATAACCAGAGACATTGCCATAACATTTTCTTTTCTTTTCAAGATTTTATTTATGTGAGAGAGAGAGAGAGAAAGAGAAAGCACACAAGGCAGGGGGAGGCAGAGGGAGCCCAACTCGACTAGATCCCAGGACCCTGGGATCATGACCCTAGCTGAAGGCAGACACTTAACCGACTGAGCCACCCAGGCTCATAGCATTTTCAATGCAAAAGCAGCCATAGTTTGCTGACGCCGGCTCTGGTTTATCCCACTGGTCTATTTTTCTGTTTTTGCATCAGTAACTCATTCTTTTCATATAGAGTCCTTCTATTATGCTGTGATGTCTGATAGGGTTGGTTTCCCCCTGATCAATTGTTTTTAAAAACAAACGTAATAATGCACCTATTTTAATCTGGTTTGCTTTTGGCTTTTGGTCTGGTTCATAGCCTGAGTTGAAAGACAGTTTCTGAAGAAGAGTTCCATCGAGGCTTTGAGCAATGTTAGTGTAATCATTCCAGTCTCCGGGGGGGGGGTGGGGGGGGTTTTCCACTTAGAGGCATGGCACCGATCTGAATGTACCCAGTATGGATTGTTAAAAAGTTAAATCCCGCAACTTACCGTATGGTTACAACTTTTCTGTGCATATTTAAAAAACTGAGGTAAAAAAGATTTTGTTGAGAAAAATATTTTGAAATGTTCTAATAATCACCGAGGACACTTAAACTATTCTGGGATATTACAACCAGAGCTAGGAGCAGTTCCAGGAGGCACTTTTTTTTTCCCTCCTGTGGTAACTACCTTGTCAGCTGCAAATAATACCTAATTCTCCATAAGCTAAGATCATTCGAGTTATAAAGATAATCCTGTCAATCATCTCTGACTTATTTAGCAGAACATCCTTCTGGTGAATAGTTTTCAATAACAGAAAGCTTCCCAGTTTTATGAGACCCAGATCCTTGGACATGTGAGTTAGTCGCTGTTGGTAACCTGATTGCTAATCTGTAGTACTAACTTTTGTTAGTCCTGCAGCTGGACAGACTGGGCTCTATGAACAGGAAATCAGAAGCGGTGCGTGAATAGGAAGTTTATAACTCACCGATGACTGCTAAGAACCAGAAACCCTAAACCACAGTCAAGCCTCCCCATATACATGAGTTTCGTGGGGGTTTTTTTGGTTTGTTTGTTTTTTTTTTGAGTTTCATGGTTTTGACAGCTATGTAATTTTTATAAATGCATAGTGGGTTATTTTTTATAAATTCATGACTCACTTTGGGTTGCCATCAAGTGGGTACAGGATGAAAACCATGGTGTCTCCAGTTGATGCCAAAATTACTTTTAGAGAAGGAACGTTTTATCCCTCGTGGTAGGAAAAGTAACTTGACCCTATGAGCATGGCAGTGGGAAGCTTGTATCATAAGAAATGGCTAAGCTCCTCTCCATTCAAAAGTGAATGGACTGTGCTTTGCTCCCGAGAGAGGGCAACGGGAAGCGAGGTCCAGTGAAACCAGGAAGGCGATGCCGTGTGTGTGGTGAGCGGGGCCCGCCGAAGCCATCACGAGCTGGGACTCATCTCTGCCAACATAGTCCCGCTGCAACAAACATCTTTTTGTTTAAGAGTAAGAGACCTCCAATTGTTCATGGACAGGTGGTGGAGATGGTGACTTTTGTTTTCAACACAATGTGACTGATAGTTTGAACAGGACCCTATCAACTACATACAGACTTGAACATGTTGTTCTTTGAGGATTTATTTTTTTTTTAAGATTTTATTTATTTATTTGACAGAGAGAGAGATCACAAGGAGGCAGAAAGGCAGGCAGAGAGAGAGAGGGAAGAGAGTCCCTGCTGAGCAGAGAGCCCAATGTGGGGCTCGATCCCAGGACCCTGAGATTATGACCCAAGCCGAAGGCCGAGGCTTTAACCCACTGAGCCACCCAGGCACCCTGAGGAAGGTCCCTTTAAAGTGTATTCAGTGGGGGAAGTTCTTCTCATGATCCTGGATGAAAATGCCAACAGACTTGACTTTTGGTTGGCTACACACACGGTTTGGTGTACAAAGTCCTGAGGCCCCTTTAAATTGCAAAACACAGTCTCATTTCAGCAGTTAGTCCAAATGTCTAAGCTTCAACTTCCCTGGAAACTCCAAGCTACTCCCTCTCCTTCAGATAAGGCCTGCTCCAGGAGAGCTGCTCGTTCCTGGGGCAAGCACAGTGCTGGGTTCTTTCTAAATTACCTCCTCTCCACCTCCCACCCCACTCCCAGCTACCTACTGTCTCTCTAATCTATCCTGCATAAGGACAGAGGGTGGAGGGGAGAGAAAGTTCTGGAAACCCAGTTTGAATTCTCTAGGCCTGGGAGACGTTTCAAGCTGACTTTACTTCATAGAGGCTCTTCTGCAGCTCTTTGGAGACTTTGGAGTTCTTTATGGCTTCCTTGGGGACTTCTCACATGCAGTTTGCCTGGCCCAGGGGAGGAACTCCCCTCGGGCTCCTTGTTTACTCTTTCTGCAGCCTCTCGGAGTGCTAGGGTACTTCCAGCATTTCCCACTGAGGCCCCTTTGCACCTCTGGTTGGCACTGGGGACAGGACTTTAGATCACCCTGTTCTGGCTCATCTGATCCTTGGGGACACTTGTGCTTCTGCACCCCCCCCCCATTAGGCCCATTCTCCTCGTGCTGGCTGTCCCCTCTTAGATTTCCGAAGGACTTAGTTAATGTCACTAGGTCCCTCCGGGGCAGGGCAGGCAGAGCTGAGCTGTTCTCACCAGCCTTGTGGTGAGGGACAGAGAGTGGGGGAGAGAGGCGGGGCAGAAGGCACCCTCCCAAACCTTTACAAAGGGAGTTGGGCACACACACTCCAAAGGTGAGAGGCTACCACCCCCTACCAGTTCTCAAAGTCCCCATATCCCCTATGTTCCCCCAGAGTGGCTGGCCTCCTACTTCACCTCGGTATTTGATATCTTGTATCCAGAAACTGTAACTCAAATTTCTAATACAAAAATCATCTGGGGAAAAGTCATTTATTTGGCCTAGGGAGGAGGAAATCAGGAAATCTAAGATTCAGACCTAATACCTTAGCAGCCAGACAAAAATAGATATAATGACATAGCTTTCATAGCTATGTGTATGCTAGTCTAGCTGTGGAAAAAAAAAATTTTTTTCCTGGGCCTGAGATCTGAGAGAAATTTGCCACAGAGACATACTGATCATTGTTTTTAACCATGATTCTTTGACAGACGAAAACATTTTTTTTTAATTTTTTTAAAAGATTTTATTTATTTATTGGAGAGAGAAAGACTGAGAATGAGAGGGAAGAAGGTCAGAGGGAGAAGCAGACTTCCTGCAGAGCTGGGAGTCCGATATGGGACTCGATCCCAGGACTCTGGGATCATGACCTGAGTGAAGGCAGTTGCTCAACCAACTGAGCCACCCAGGCGCCCCAAAACATTTTTAATCATACAATGATATATATTAATCATCCTCTCATGATGTTAAAGGGCCCTTGGATACAGCATCAGGAAGGTAAAACGTGACCTTGAATCTGCCATGAACTTGCTGCATCTCTCTGTGGGCCTCAATTTATTCTGCTGAAAATGGGAGATATCTCTGGGATTCATTATCTAGTTTTCTAGGAGCCTGTGAAGCCCTCAACACCGTATCTGTGACAAGTACAATGTTCAGGAATCTTTTTTTTTTTTAAGATTTAATTATTTATTTGAGAGAGAGCAAGCACATGCACACATAGAGGTGGGGGAAGGCAGAGGGGGAAAGAGAGAGAATCCCAAGCAGACCCTGCACTCAGCATGGAGCCCAATGCGGGGCTCGATCCCACGACCCCAAGATCATGAGCTGAGCCAAAAGAGTTGGAAACTTACCCAACTGCGCCATCCCAGCACCCGAATTTTCAGGGATCTTGTCAGGAAGGCATGGTGGGTTAAATGGTGGTCACCCAAAAGATGTGTCCACATCTTAGCTCCTGGGACCTGGGAAATGTGACCCAATTCACAGAGAGGGTCTTTGCAGATGTAATTAAGAATCTTGAGATGAGATCATCCTGAATTACTCAAGTTGGCCCTAAATCTAATGACAAGTGTCCTTTGATGAGACAGAAAAAGAGAAGACAGGCACACAGAGGACAAGGCCGTGGGAAGGTAGAGGCTGGAGCTGGAGTGACGCAGCCACGGGCTGAGAGAGCGCTGGAGCCACCAGGAGCTGAGAGGAGCAAGAACAGATTCTCCCAGAGTCCTCGCAAGGAGCACCACCCTGCCATCCCCAAGTTTTGGACTCTGTCTTCCCAAACTGTGAGAGAATACATTTCCAAATTTATGACAATTCGTTACGGCAACCGTAGGAAGCTAATACAGAAGGTGAGTAGGAAAAGGAAAGCACACGGCCCGGCAGTGAAGACACCTGCTTGGGAATCAGAGAACCCCACTGGGTAGCCTGATCAAGGGAGTTATTGAAACTTGCTAGTTCCTTCCTTCGTAAAATAAGGATAAAAATAGAGAGTTTTTTTTTTAATACTCCACTTAAAAGTTTAAAAAACAGTAACTATTTTATAGGGTGGTTGTGAGGACTAAGTGAGGGAACGGATGATAGTTCAGAGTCCGGTTCATAGTAAGTGCTCGATAAATGCCAGCCATCGGACTGAGGTTACAGCATCTGTGAGGTGGCAATCTTCCTTTTTTGAAGGCTGTCTCTAAAACCTGTTTGGGGTTTACTGACACGTTGCTGAGATAATCTCCACCATGAGGCGGGGTACCAGAAAAACAAACCATCTGCTTCTGTCTGCAAATCTGCCCTCAAGAAGAGGGGAACTCTGGTTACGACGAACCCTGGGGGCATCCTGAAAGAGAACAAAACGGACCTGTAAACTACTGTTGGCATGAACTATTTCAAGGCCTTCACGCACACCCACTTGGTGTTTGCGTCCTGAAGATACAGGACGACAAGAGTATCCGGCCCTGTGCCAAGCAGGCGGCTCTCTGTAACTAGAAAAGGCCTAGCACACCTCCTTTAAGAGAAAGCAGGGTGGTGTCTCAGCCGAGGATTTAAACAACAGAGGGGTTGTATTCCCTGCCTCTAAAACTTATAAGGTGAATGCTTCCTGATTTCTCAGCTTCGAGGCCAGCCACGGCTGGGAAGGCATTAGCCAATCCCACACTTGTTTCGCCTCAAATCCAGCCAGTCTGAGTATAGGCGACAGAGACCATAAACTGAGAAGGTCCAGACACGAGTCATGGAAACTTAACTGTGAGGCGGGCAGCCACTCAGATTTGTGTCTACTCCAGAAACCTCTCTATGGACACCTCCTTGTCACTCCAGCTACCTGGTCACCTGTCACCAGCAGTCACCACCAGCTTCCCCCATTCAGGCCTGGCCTACTTCTCCCAGTTTGCTGTGCGCTCACCCTAGACTACAGCTTCTCTGATATTGTCAACTCTACTGTAGCTGTGTATTAGCTCGCGTAGATAACAGGAATTGTGTTCTTAGTGTCTTTCATGCTGTGCAAATCGGTTTGACGAAGTGGATTAGAGAATCAGATGAGACTGAATCAACCTCAAAATTCTATGAACAAAAAAAAAGAAATTCTATGAAGGACTTACAAGAAGAAATTCTTAAAATTCAAAACGTTCGGATAATGTTAAAAAAGATTTTACTTATTTATTTATTTGAGAGAGAGAGAGCGAGAGAGCGAGCACACAAGCTGGGGGGGAAGAGTAGAGGGAGAGAAAGAGAAACGGGCTCCCTGCTGGCCAGGGAGTCTGACTTGGGACTCCATCCCAGGACCCTGAGATCATGACCTGAGCCAAAGGCAGAGGCTTAACCAACTGAGCCACCCAGGTGCCCCGGAATAAAATAATTATTAATGATAGATAGTAAATGGAAGGGAAACTAGTTAGGAGGTAAACTACTATTGAACAGAAGACAGACTTTTCACTTTCCAAATTGCATTCAGTGGTATAGCTGAAAAGAGTTGTGTGAAAATAAATCCTATATATGTCTCAGTGTTTAAACCTGAGTAGTTTAGTGGCACTTGGGTGGCTCAGTTGGTTAAGCCTCCAACTCTCGATTTCAGCTCAGATCATGATCTCAGGGTCGTGAGATTAAGCCCTGAGTCAGGTGTGGAGCCTGTTTAAGATTCTCTCTTTCCCTCTCCCTTTGCCCCTCTCCCTCCCTCTCTAAAAAGATAAAATTGTGTAGTTTATATATTTTTAGGTAGTAGTATCAAATTTGGGCTCAAACTCTGCACTAAGGCAATCATTAAGGCAATACCAACACAGTAGGTAGATTTTTTTCCTCTAAAAAACGAGGTTTTTCTAGAATTCCTCTGAGTCTGTGAACTCTGCTGCAGCATAGAGTTCAGTGCTTTTTGCAGAGGAAATGAACTTGTATGAAATGCTAAGAAATCCTTCTAGCTCACTGTCCCCGAAGCACTGCCCCTGTAATCATGGTACCAGTTGCTGCTGTGTTTTCTTCGAAGGCCTAGAAAAGAACCACAGGTGCCTTCCAACTTTGGAAAATCACAGCTTGTCTGTATTAAATAATTCCGCTGAGGCTGATGTGCTGGGAGACAACAGAGGGATGTTGAATTCTGTGGCTACTAAAACCCCAAATCAGAAAGCGTTTTAGCTTGCCTACAGGGCAGCGCTCTGGGACTGAGGCCCTCTGTTCTGGTGTGTGAGATGGAGAATATCTAAGCAGGGCATCTGACTTGAGGACCAAAGATTGACATAAAATTCCCGTTTTATTGCCTCCTCTTCATATCACCTGTTAATACCTGCCAAAGTTTATCATCTTTTTTCTTTTTCCTAGATTCTATCAAAAGGAGATTGGTGCCAGTATATAGGCAGAGCCCCAAGGCAGCTGAACTTTCCCCCTCCTTTCCTTTTTTTGGGGGGTAGCTGAGCACCTTAGCACCTCAGATTTTTAGGCTAATGGCTCATAACTACGTACTTCCGCATCCGCGTGTTTTCTTCTAGCCAACCTTTCCAGCCAACATTACCTTCTGCAGAGGGCCTGAATCCCAGCCCACACACCCAAGCAGGGAGAGTTGAGGGTCGCTGCTGAGGCTTTGTGTGGGCTTTGTGTGGGCTCCAGAAGCTCTCTGCCACTTCCTGGTCATGCTGGGTCACAGGGAGCCGGGGCGGAGTTGGGAGCCCACGGGCCTCAAAGCCGGTCTCCCTGTCGAAACAGGTGCAGCCCTTCCTGTAGGTGTGATAGCTTCCTCCACCCGGAGCGGAGTCATCTCCAGTCTGAAGCGGCCTCCACACTCCTCTCTTTCTGCTTCTCCCAAACATTCCACCTCTTCCCTTAGATGTTATTTTCCTCAGTGGGCTGAGGCTTTTTGGAAAACAGAAGCCAGTTAAGTCTTGTGAGAACTACCTCCACTGTCTTGTGACAGAATTGTTTTCAGGAAAGAAGGTAGAGGGGAAGACATAGGTGGAAAATATAATAACTCAAACCATATTCAGTTATATTAACTAATTCTAGAAGCAATTACACTAAAAATTTTTAAAAATTGATACTTTTTTTTTTAAGAGTTTGGGTACACAGCATCATTGAGGGGAAGGTACAGAGATTTCTCATGTATCGCCTGCGCCGTACCCTCCATGCGTAGCCTCTCCCATTACCAGTCTCCTCCACCAGACTGTTACTGATGGGGAACAGAAGCAGATGCTTAACCGACTGAGCCACCCAGGAGCCCCAGTGACCCGCAATCCTACCGAGGCATGTGTTTTAAAACTTTCTGAGGTTTTTGGGGCACCTGGTGCTGGCTCAGGCAGAAGAGTGTGTGACTCTGGATCTTGGGGTCATGAGTTCGCGCCCTGTAGTGGGTGTAGAGATTACTTAAATAAATATCTAAAAACACTCACAACTTTCTGTGTTTTTTTCTTTTTTTTTTTTTAAAGAAGATTCCACACCCAGCATGAGGCCCAACATGGGACTTGAACTCACCACCCTGAGATCAAGACCTGAGTTGAGATCAAGAGTTGGCATTTAACTGACTGAGTCACCCAGGTGCCCCACTTTTTGAGGTTTTTAACAAACTTCCTTGAGATCAGAATTGTAAATGAAGTCTTTTTGACTAATTAGTCTTGTTTATTTGGTATGTTAGTTCCTTGGAAAGCACTGTCAAACGAATAATGATAAGCCTTAGGTTGTCTTGGATGGGTAAATGCTATAACTATTCTAGAAAATACATGAAATTCCTGAAGTTTTAATATATGCTGATATAAGGTCATTACTTGAATGATTGGAATGTCGTGTGTCACAGAAATAACTGATTTCCTTGTCAGCTACATAACAATGACCCCGATATCAGATCTTTAACCACGCCCATTTCTGAGTCTTTTGTTTTTTTGAGTCATTTATAGTTACTGTTCTGATGTTTTTGCAAAAAGTGTTTCATCTTCAAGGAGATTCATAAAAAAGACTTTTGACAAATACAGGTTTTTGAGATCTTTAAAATCATAAAACTGATCTGGGTAAGAATTTCCAGAACGAATGGGAAAGCTGCATTCAAACTAAACAAAAACTAATAACATAGGACTGAATGAATTGATGAAGATGGTAACACATTCCATTGTGAACAAATTGAAGCATTTAACTTTTCTTCCTACCTGAACCTTTTAGAAGTCAGAAATTCTCCATGAGTATTCTTTCTTCCATGGCAATTATAATTATTTGCACAAGTTCAATGAGCTTCTGTTCTTCTTGTAATAGGACACTATTGGAAACATTAGTTATAATACCAAAGCTTTGACTGGAATGTCATATTTGAGAGAGATATATATAGACTGAGATATGACAGACAGCTCTAAGGAATTAGGATTGACTTTACGGAGCCCTGAAAACCCCTTGAGAATGTTCGCCTAATATGTTGCTTACAGACTGCCCAAGCATCCTCACCAGGTAAGTAAAGACCATTACTTCCTGGCAGGTGAGTAAAGAATGTTACTTCCTGGCAGATGCAAGAATCCTCAGGATATTTTGGGGACCTCAAGAAGAGGAATACACCTAAACCTATAGGTATTGCAAGCAAATATTTGGCTTTGTTCTGGCCTTAAGAAGCTATTAAAATTTCATTCTAAAGATTCCTTCTAAAAAGTCATGGCAAAGCAGATTTTATTTTATTTTATTTTTTTGAAGATTTTATTTATTTATTTGACCGAGGGAAAGAGATCACAAGTAGGTAGAGAGGCAGGCAGAAAGAGAGAGGGAAGAGGGTCCCTGCTGAGCAGGGAGCCTGATGCGGCGCTCGATCCCAGAACCCTGAAATCATGACCTGATCCGAAGGCAGAGGCTTTAACCTACTGAGCCACCCAGGTGCCCCACAAAGCAGGTTTTAAAGGATCTATATTATCAATCACTGTTTTTGCTGAGATTATATATATAATTAGGCCACGTTTGTTAAAACTGGACTTGTTTTATAAATGAATTAGTCTTGATTTGGCTGTCTTTGGAAATAAGGGTGAATTTAGAGAGAAAAATTATGGTTCAATAATGCATCCTTATGGATGTTAGATTCTAGTTTTAATTGTCTTTAAATATTTGTTGTTTGCCTAAACTAGACAACTTGAGGTAAACTTCAGACAAATTGCCATAATAGCTCATATATAGACAATGTTTCTGCTTATCACTCTATGGGGATAATAAGAGGGACCCCATGGGCATATGATTATTTAAACAGTTAGACACTGGGATGGACTCCCTAACAATTATGTAATTCAGTTGTCACTTTGATCAATTCTATGTGGCTGGGATAACAAAACTGTTCTTCGAAGTCAGATTATACACCACACTATGGAATTAACAATGAACTTGTGGAGATAATGGATGGCCCTACCGTCGTTATAATTGGATTGGAGAATGTACATGGGGATGCCCTTATCTCCTGGGACAAGTCATCTCCCACTTGCCAGCAATTCCTCCTAATTAGGGTATTGTTAAGTCTAGACGTTAGGCAAAGAACGCTTCTTAATGCTTTTATCCCTCAGCCATAATTGTCCTGGGAGCCGCCTCTGTTAATGTAAAATTTTAAGTAGAGCCTTTCTTTGACAAAGCATACAGTGGCTGCCTATAACCAAATCCAACACAAAGTCAGCTGCATACCAGCACATATAGGGATATTTCTATTAGTTTTAAAGAATGTTTCTTATTGGCCTATGGCAAATGTTACATGGGACTCTCTAATCTATAGGTGTCTCTCTCTTATCCTCAAACTATCAACATTTTAACAGAATATAGCAACCCACAGATAGGCTCACGACAACAAAGTTCCCCACTACATAGTGCTTCTAATTGACACACCTAGGAAGGATTATATCAAGTATGTGATGGATATATGTGGCTTACTCCTACAATAGGACAACTAAGCCAAAAGGCCCTTTTATGCTGGGAATAGAAAAGCCATACTCTTTTTTTCTTTAAGATTTTATTTATTTATTTGAGAGAGAGAAAGAGAGAAAGCACGAGTAGGGGGAGGGGCAGATGAAGAGGCAGACTCCCCACTGAGCAGGGACTCCGATCATGCCCAGGACCCCGAGATCTTGACCTGATCTGAAGGCAGACACTTAACTGACTGAGCCACCCAGGTGCTTTGAAAAGCCATACTCTTGATTCATAGCCCAAGAGTACTTGCCAAATGGAGTGGCTCTTCCCAAGAACCCTGTGACTATACCATTATTTCAAAGGCAAATGACTGATTTGCTACTGACTGAATAAGGCAACCAGGCATCAGATGGCTTGCACCTAAGGGGACACAATGGTTACGTGGGCCAAATTAGTGGTCATGGCTTCCACCAGGCTGGACTGGAAGATACACTGTAGGTTACGCCTAGATGCACAGCCTTAGCACTAGGACTATCAAAATTCCAGCTAATCTTCCATATCTAAAACAATGATGGACAAGATCCGTGTTCCGTTGATATGAGCATCTGATGTCTATTTTTCTTCCATCAGTAGATTTAGAAGATATCATAGGGCCCATGAAGGCCCTTGATATATATAGTAAGGCTTTAAATGACTCTCAAGACAGCATTACATTATTAAACACTAAAGTAACTCGAATGTGTAAGCAATTCTATAAAATAGAATGGCATTAGATGTCTTAGCAGCAGCACAAGGAGGGACATGTACCATTATTAGAGTGGAATGTTGTGTCTATATTCTAGGTTACAAAAAATATAACTGGATTACTTACTGATATGAATAATCAAATTCATGCTCTTAAAGTTCCTACATTGCCACTTAATGACTGGTTACATTCCTGATCAGGAAGTGGATTGTGGTCCATGCTAAAGGGCTTCTCAAAGCAGCTCTTCTTTTTTCATTATAACATTAATTAATACTACTATGTTGTCTCTTTCACTTTGTTCTCTCCTGTTGTCCAGATACATGCAAGCAATTCCTGACTCCTTTGCCCAGCCGACAGATGATTCTTACTACTCGAGACAAACTTATCCCGATGTTCACTCTGGACTCTAGAGCAATGGCCTCTGTAACAGTTATTTGTAGGGTCAGATAGTGACCATTTTCAGTCCATAGCTAGGGACATTTCTATGACCCCTGTCAGCTTGAAGGAGTTATAGAAGATTAGCCCTTCACCCTTCAACAACTTGAAAGATTTAAGAACCAAAAATTGGTCAGGGGGAAATGATGAGGGATAGAAGGAGAAAAATGTTCACCTTTAGCCCAGTAGGTTGACCTATAGCTTGTTCAGTCTTGATAAAGATCAAATGTGTGCTGGTTGCTACATTCTGAAAGGGTCTCACAAATGCCTGTACATCTCATCAATAGTTAATATCAGGCTGAATGATAAGCACCAGAAAGTCTCGGGAAAGTAGTTTTAGGAGTAGAAATTCGAAGAAAACATTCATGATCTAATACTTCTTGCACGTCCCCTCCCCTTTGAGCACTAACCATACAACTGGCTTCATATATGGTCCTGTCCTTGTTCTACTTAAATAAACTAAGTTGTACCATACAATGTCTCAAGAATGCTTTCTTGGCCTTTGGATTCCACAATCCTGCAACAGTACATTTGCTACAAGTGATGAATCTACACTGACACATCATAATCACTCAAAATCCATAGTTAACATCACTGGTACACTTTTTTTTAAAAAAAAGAGAACAGGGGCACCTGGGTGACTCAGATGGTTAGACGTCTGCCTTCAGCTCAGGTGATGATCTCAAGGTCCTGGGATCAAGCCCTGTCCTGGGATCAAGCCTGCTTCTCCCTCTCTCTCTGCCTGCCTCTCTGCATACTTGTGCTATCTCTCTGTCAAATGAATGACTAAGTGAATAAAATCTTAAAAAAAATAAGAGAATAATTTTTATACAGGTATCATGCATTTATTGCTATGGAAAGATATCCAAATTATTTTGACAGGAAATTAAAAATCTATCAGGATGGGGGGGCCTGGGTGGCTCAGTTGGTTGAGCAACTGCCTTCGGCTCAGGTCATGATCCTTGAGTTCTGGGATCGAGTCCCACATGAGGCTCCCAGCTCTGCAGGATGTCTGCTTCTTCCTCTAACCTTCTCTCCTCTCATGCTCTCTCTCACTTTCTCTGTCTCTCAAATAAATATATAAAATCTTTAAAAAAAATCTATCAGGATGAATCCAATATTTAAATAGAAAATGTACATGCATAATAAAGCTGAAATGGCTCTATACCATCATGTAACAGTAGGAATCTTGGGATATTGCCAGAATCCATACATCATAAGCAAACTTTTCGGTAACTGAATTGGGGAAGATGTCTGAAATTGAGGACTCACTGATACTACCTTGTTTTGTGAGAGAGAAAGAGAGAGCGCACACACGCAGAGCACATAAACAGGGGGAGTGGGAGAGGAAGAAGCAGGAAGGTCCATGCGGTGCTGAATCCCAGGACTCCAAGGATCCATCCCAGCCCCAGGATCATGAGGATGCTTAACGCTTAACGACTGAGCCACGCAGGCACCCCCAAGGCTCAGTTTTATCTAGCACAGAGTTAATTGACTTTTCAGTACAGTTAAGAGATGGAAACTGTGGTTAAGAAGAATCTTGAAATACAGCTGGATAAAGTTTCTCTAGAGAAAAGGGAACTCTGACTAGTGAACTGCATGTTTTCTGATTCTAAGGGTTTAAAAAGGTGAAATAGGGTGAAGAGATTGAATCAGAAATCAGGTATTCTGAGCAACAGTGGTTATCTCTAGGCGATAATTTCATGAGGTTGGGAAAAGGAGGGAGGGAGAAGACAGGTCTTAAAGGAGTCCTCAAGTGTCACTAGCTGTCCCAGAGTAAGTTCTCTTTAAGAGAACTGTAATCAGAAGCCCCCTCCTCTACACTCAGTCAAGTATTCGAGTAGGTCCTGATATTCGGATTTCTTGAACAAAAGGAAACTCGGAGTCAGAGGAGGACGGCGCTTGCCCGCTGGGGCGCAAGTGACACCTCCCGGGGCCGGGAATCTGTGAAGTAACAATGGGAGACGCTGCACTTCAAAGTCTACAATCAGGTCGTGCCAGATTAGCTCCAAGTAAAAAACAGTCCTTTGAATCTTTCCTGTAGAGACAGTCAGCCGTCGCCAGGCTCCCCTTCTCCCGGGGCCGTGGACGACGTCCCACTTCCCCAGGAGGTGGCCCAGCCTACACTGGGCTTCCAGAAGCAGCCGCACGCACTGAAGCGCCTCCTGCCGCGTGCCTCGGGAGCTTCCGAGAGGCGGGCCGGCGCCTAGTGCGCAGGTGCGGGAAGCCGGCCGGGGGCTCGGAGCCAGGCCCTAGCAATTACTCCCCCGCCTCCGCAGGCGCGGCCGGCCGTTTACTTTTGAACAGCTGCCCCGCGTTCTTTCCCATTGGCGGACGCTACGCAGTTGAATGTTGCCGGGAGACTGCGCTTGCGTCGTGAGGCTCCGCGAGGCCCCGCCCCGTCTGGGCACCTGAAATCCCTCAGGGCGGAAAAGGGCGGGGACTCCCAGCATCTCGGGGACGCGGAGCGTGAAGGCCTTAGAGCTGCTCTGGCGTGTGGAGTAGGTCGGCCTGGAACTTCCCGCGGTGAGTCTAAGGGGCGTCTCGGAGGGGTCCCTCTCCTTTGCCTGTAAGCATAGGCTGGTGTCATGGGTGTGCTTGGCGGAGAGTCTAGTGGCTTGGTGATGGAGAGCGTGGGCGTGGGTCCTGCATTTACTCTCTCTCGTCCCAGAGGAGGAGGTTGCCGAACCTCGTTTTCCTCCGTCCGGCACGGAGCTGAATTTCCGTGAGCGAGCAGGCCGCGCGTGGTGCTGAGGGTGAGAAGAGCGGGGCTCCACTGACCTGGTGTGCCTCGCGTGGCTTCGGGCGGGGCGCGCGGGGGCGGTGGAAGTGCATTGGGAGAGAGGCTTGGGAAGATTTGGCTTAAACCTTCGAGAAGGGGAAGGGTACGGTTATGTGCAGGCCCTTCTTTGTGAGAGGTTCTCATGAGACTTAATAGTGGGTGTAATTATGCCCATTTTACAGGTGTGAAACCTCCGTTCTGGGAGGCATTGGGAAAAACTGACCCAGGGCGCCACAGCGTTTAAATGGCACAACTGAGACATGTGCAGACGCATCCGATGGGAATTACCTAAATCAGCATTTACAATTTTAGGCTGGCAAAATCTTTAGCTCCTATGGATGTTTCTTGTCCACAAGTTGACTTTAATAAGTCTAAAATGCGCCTGAATGTTTGTTCCGTCATCGCCATTGTTGGCTAACATTTTCAAGTGCTGGTAAGATACTTGACGCTACAAAAAGAGGTCCTTTGTGACTATTTAGTCACAGGATTGTTGGGATTTTCAGTGTACAAGTGATACCTCTCCTGCACCAACAACTGTTGATATTTGTCACTATTTTTATAAAAACACGATGAGGCATAGGGGAGATAAACGTCAAGGAGTGAAATAACCATTCATGCGATGTCATATTTAATCTATTCTTTGAGAATGTAAACCTAAAATATTAAGATAAAATTATTTGAATTTTAGAATACGAATAAAACAAACTGAAAAAGTTGGAGAAGATAAAGTATATTCAGTCACTAAGCCAGAAGATCAGCAAAGTAAGTAAGCTCTGAAAGATTAAGTGAATACAAAAGAAATTTTCAGTAAATATTTTTGGGTGTATGATTTAAAGAGTAAGTTGAGATTTTAAACTCTTCTGAAAAAAGACATATTGGTGTATAAAATTCAAGGCATCTAGGAGAAGCATAAAGTGAAGACAACTCCCTCATCTGATTTATACTTTAAAGTTAGTCACTTTTTGTATACCCTTTCAGAAATTTTACAAGGATTTGTGTACATCTAAACACACATATGGTATCATTTTATACATAGAGACCTGCAACTTGCATTTATTATCTGGATATAAAAACTGCATTGACATACTGACTTGCCTTTTTTGTTTTTTTGTTTTTTTGATGACTATGTAGCTATCCTTTGAAGTAAGGTACCATAATTTAGTCTGGCATGGTGAAAATTTTGATTTTAGGTAATGTTAACATTGCCTTTCAGCAAACATATTGCTGAATATATTTTCACTGTGAAAAGTGCTGAGGAAAACAATGAAAACCTGAATTTCTCATTTCAGTTCTTGGTTAATTCACGTAAGTAGTTTCTTTTTTAGTTTGGGGAAATAGGTTGATCTCAAAATGCCAAAACAGTGCAAATAGGCAGAGTTAAAGTCATATCTGACCATAAGATTTTCTTTTTAATTTGGAAGACTTACGGTGACCCTCCCATTATTTTTGTGTATTTATATGTGCAAAAGTATTTTAAAAATTTTGCCCTATGTATATAGATGATACAATTGTAGTATTTCTAAAATAATTCTGAATTGTATAAAATGTGTCTTGTATCATTTAGGGCCGCAAAGATGTGAGACCCAGTCACAGTTTTCCCAGACTTATAGCTGATTCACACTATAAGTTCTGGAGCAAGTCACTTAACTCTATAATGTAGTAAACATAATTTTCTTCAGAGGTTGTAAAATGTAATGGATGTTTTATTACTATTCATGTTTAGAGATGAAAGGCATTGTTGGTGAATTAAAACTTAAAAAATCATTTACACACTGTTGTGTAATAGAATGGATAATATTTTTTGTACTGTTTAATTCTCCATAATCTCTTCTCAGTACTGACCATTCAGTATGCTAGTTAGACACCACGGAGGCTCTGTAGGAAAACCACTTTCTAGAGAAAGACTGCATTAAAAGATTAGAAATTTAGAAGTGTATTTGTTTTTGACACCTAAACACAAGAATTTTGTGAAATAATAAGTGGATGATTTAGCCTCAATTTCTGAAAAGATTTATTTTTATATTCATTTTTTGGTGACTTTAAAAAGGGTAGCTGGAAATCTTGAAATAAGTTATCAGTGTTTACTTGGGCTTTTAGTACTCACTGGAGGAAAATAACATTTTATGTGGGATACTTTTTATTTACTTAATTTATTCATTTAATTTTATTTTTTAAATAAAATATTTAAGTGCTGACTTAAATATTAACTATAAAGTGCCAACCTTTTTTCAGTGCTGACTTTGTATATTTGTTTTTTCTTTCTTTCCCCTCTTGACTGGGTTGGTGTATTAATCAATTGCTACATAACAAATTATCCCAAAATTTAGCAGCTTAAAACAACAAATATTAAAATATAATTTCTGCGGGCCAGGATGCTTTTATTTATTTATTTATTTATTTATTTATTTAATTTTATTTTTCTTTGCTTTCTAAAAGTATAAAATAATATAAATTAAATCTACAATTGATTTGGCAGAGGAAAGACAGGTAACAGGCAAGGCACTTAAAAATTTTTAAAAAGTTTTTATCGTGCTGAAAATATACATAAAATTTGCCATTATAACCATTAAGTGTACAGTTGAGGGTCATTAAGTACATTCATGTTGTGCAACACTCACCACCAATCTGTCTCCAGAACTTTTTCCATCTTCCCAGACTAGAACTAAACAATAATTCTCCATCTCCTCTCCCTCTAGCCCCATTTCACTTTCTGTCTTTGTGGACTGCTTACTGGTTTTTATATTACATGCACTTTCCGCATCTATTGCAATTATACAGTTTTTCTCCATTGACCTGAGTAATTTTCAGTTATTAAATTAACTTTACATTTCTGGGAAGAATCTCATTTTGGTCATTGTACTGTATTCTTTTAACATACTCTGGATTTGTTTTTGCTAATACTGTGTTTAGTATTTTGGTTTTTGTTAGGTTTTGGAATCATGTACTACTGTTTTCAAAACAACTTGCAAACTCTGCATCTTTGTATTCTGGAACGGTTGAACAAGAAATTGCCTCCTAAAAATTTGAAAGAGCTCCCCCAGAGAAGCTTGTCCTTTCCTTTTTTTTGGAATAGCACTTTTCCAATTTGTGAATTTCTCTTATATTTTGCTTTATATATTCTCTGGTCAGTTTGGTATTTGAAGTGATATATAGAATAATTCATTTTTGGTAACTCTTGCAAATGTAGTAGCATAGAATTATGCAAGGTATTCTGATTGTGGGTTTTTCTATGTTGGGTTTATTTCCTTTTTTCAGTGCTGACTTTGTATATTTTTTCTTCCTTTCCCCCTTGACTGGGTTGGTGTGTTAATCAGTTGCTGCATAACAAATTATCCCAAAATTTAGCAGTTTAAAACAACAAATATTAAAATACAATTTCTGTGGGCCAGGAATCTAGGAGCAGCTTAGCTGAGTGCCTCCAGCCCAAGGTTTCTCTGATCTCATGAGGCTGCAGTCATTGCAGGATTTCACTGAACCTGAAGTATCTTGCTAGTAAGCTCACTTAATGTAGTTGTCGGCAGACTTCCAGTTTCTAGGGGGCTGTTAGACTGAGGGCTGTAGTTCCTGGTCATATCAAGTGGACCTTGGTCTGCTCACAACATGGCATCTTTCCTCCCTCAGTGACAGTGATCCAAGAGAGATGAAGAGAGCCAGGTCATTCCTGATGGAAACCATGGTCTTTTATTACAAAACCTTAAAAGTAATATCCTGTCACTTCTGCTATATTCTGTTAGAAGGGGATCTCCTGGGTGGCTCAATCGGTTAAACTTCTTCCTTTGGCTCAGGTCACGATCTCAGGGTCCTGCGATTGAGCCTTGCATTGGGACCCTGCTCAGTGGGGAGTCTCCTTCCTCTCCTGCTCTCAAATAAATAAATAAAATCTCAAGGCACCTGGGTGGCTCAGTGGGTTAAAGCCTCTGCCTTGGGCTCAGGTCTTGATCTCAGGGTCCTGGGATCGAGCCCCGCATCAGGGTCTCTGCTCAGCAGGGAGCCTGCTTCCCCTTCTCTCTCTGCCTGCCTCTCTGCCTACTTGTGATCTCTCTCTGTCAAATAAATAAATAAATATGTAAAAATCAATCAATCAATCTTAAAAAGAAGGGAGTCACTAGGTCCAGTCTACACTCAAGGGAAAGGGATTACAAAAGGACATCCGTACTAGGAATTGGAGGTCATGTGGGGGGGAGCATCTTGGAGGCTGCCTATTCCAGATAGCTAGTGCTTATTTATTTAGAGACCGCTCTTGGATTTATCAATACTAGCAATTTTGTTAATTCATTGTTTTCTTCATTTTTATTATTTTTCTTCGGCTTTTCCTACATTAGTTTTCATTTTTTTCTAATTCTTTAAATGAATCCTTTTTATATTTCTTTTGTTTGGTAATGAAAGTATTTAGCTTCAGCTCTGCCCTATACAATTTTTTTAAAATCCTATAGATTTTCCTAAGAGTATTTTTGTTTCATATGCATAAAGTACATTTTGCCTGGGTACAGAATTCCTAGGTCCTGTCCTTTTCCTTCTAGACCCTGTGGACCTTGCCATATGGTCTCTCAGCATCCCTTGTTGCTTTGGAGATGTTCCAGTTGTGTACTGCCATGTAAGAAATACCTGAAGGATTGGCTGGCTGTGTGCTCATGATGACTTTTTCACCTGCATGTCTGGTACTTCATTGCTTCTCTACTTTTCCTCTCTTGCCAGTAGCCTGGACTTTGTTTTACATAGTGATTCATGGTTCTGGGGCAAAAACCTGCCAGGCTGATTAAGGGCTATCCCCAGAATGATCATAGCATCGGTTGTACTTTATATCCTGTTGATCAAAGCAGTCGCATGGCCTGCCCAGGTTTTTTGTGGGGAGAAGAGATTTCATCTTTTGATGGGGGAGTACCACTGAAGCCACATTGTGGAGGAGCATATGTGGGAGATAATTGTTGTGGCCATTTTTGGAAATTACCCTTTCCCAGAAGAGAATTCTGAGACCATTGTTTTTTCCTTTTTTAAATATCCTTTTTGCCTGGATGGTTGCATATAGGATTGTCTCTCTCTAAAGAGAGTTTTTAGTTAGATGTTAATAGTCGAAAATAAAATAGCAGTATTTAGGTTAATAATGAAAAGTAGTAGCCTCCTGCTCTCACTCTCCCCACTCCTGATTCCTGCTCTCCAGAAGCAACCACTTTCATTTAACGATTTCTTTTGGTATCTGCTTCTAGATTTTTAAAATAATATGCTTTTAATGTGACTTCTTGACTTTTTACTTTTGATTCCTGGAGAATTAAGATTTAGTTGTTTTTTTTTTGTTTTGTTCTGTTTTAATTTATTTGACAGAGAAAGAGCACAAGTAGGCAGAGAGGGAGAAGCAGCCTCCCCTGCTGAGCAGAGAACCCGATGTGGGGTTCTGTCCCAGGATCCTGGGGTCACGACCTCAGCCACCCAGACGCCCCTAAGATTTAGTTCTTAAACACTGCTTCCTTCCTTTATTCCCTCCAGCCAATATAATTGTCATTTTCTTAGTTTGGGCTGTTATAACAAAAATACCATGAACTTAAGTGGCCTAAACAACAGATTTCTCATAGCTTGGAGGCTGGGAAGTCCAAGATCAGGATGCCAGCATGGTTGGGTTCTGGTAAGAGTTCCTTTCCTGGGCATGTGCACCCGAATGTTTGTAGCAGCAATATCCACAATAGCCAAACTATGGAGAGAACCTAGATGTCCATCAACAGATGAATGGATAAAGAAAATGTGGTGTGTATATATATAGAATGGAATACTATGCAGCTATCAAAAGAAACAAAATCTTGCCATTTGCAACGACATGGATGGAACTAGAGGGTATTAATGCTAAGCAAAATAAGTCAATCAGAGAAAGACAATTATATGATCTCACTGATACGAAGAATTTGAGAGGCAAGGTGAGGGGAGTCATGGGGGGTGGGGGAAGGAAATGAAACAAGATGGGATCAGGAAGGAGAGAAACTATAAGAGACTCCTAAACTCATGAAACAAACAAGGTGGCTGGGGGTTCGGGGGGTGGGTAGGGGTAGGGTGGCTGGGTTATGGACATTGGGGAGGGTATGTGCTATGGCAAATGCTGTGAAATGAGGATTCACAGACATGTACCCTGGGGCAAATAATACATTATATATTAAAAAAAAAAAAAGAGTTCCCTGGGGCACCTGGGTGGCTCAGTTGTTAAGTGTCTGCCTTCAGCTCGAGTTATGATGGAGGGTCCTGGGATCGAGCCCCTGAGCCCTGTGTTGGGCTCCCTGCTCTGCGGGAACCCTGCTTCTCCCTCTCCCACTCCCCTCAGCCCTGGCTTGTGTTCCCTCTATTGCTGTCTGTCAAATAAATAAATCTTTAAAAACAAACACACACATGCTCCCTTCCTGGTTTGCAGGTGGACCTCTTAATGCTGTTGTCCTTATGTGGTGGAGAACTGAGAAGGACAGGGAGTGAGCCATCCTGTCTCCTCTAAGGGCACTAATCCATTCATGAGGGCTCTGCCCTTAAGAGCTCACCTCCCAAAGGCTCTACTTACTAATACCATCTCATTAACAGCTAGGATCTCAATGTGAATTTTGGGGGGACACAGCGATTCAGTCCATAAGTCATGTTTTTTGGTAAAATCAGTATTTAATATTAGACTAATATGAGTGAGCCATATATTTCATCTCATTCCATGATTCTATCACTTTTCCCAAACTTTAGTTTTGTCATCACCTCTTAATATGTTCAGACACTTCCTGAAATATTGTCATTTCTTAAAGACATTCCTTTTGGATCTGTCTTCTTTTCCCAGACTACTTATTCTCTAGGCTTGCTGCACAGTTGTCCTGGATTTAATTTCACCATTAACCTGGTTAGAATTCTTGCTTTGCTTTTCCAAAATTTATTTTTCTGGGTATATAATTTTAGTTTGGAGGCCATTTTTTCCCTGAGAACATTGAGGGCATTGCTTCACTGCCTTCTATTTTCCAGTGTTGTTACATACATACAACATAGCTAAATCCAAGATACTTATCCTTGAAAATATACATAGGTAAAGTTTTTGCCTCTTTTTTCCCTCTCAGAAGTCTGAGCTGGATATGGAAAACTTCTGGTGCATAAAATTTCTTGTTAGTTTCCAGAAGAACTAGCTTCTAAGCATGATAACCACCTATATTTTCTGTTTCTCAGGCAATAACCAGAGTGAGAAAGTTGCTGGCCAAAAAAGAAAGAAAGAAAGAAAGAAAGTTCCTGGCCTTACAGAGTTGTTTTCAACTAGGCTTGCTTCTGTTAACCAATTCTGACTTGTCATAAATTTATTGCCTAAAATCAGTTTTTAATAGCTCAGCAAGAAGAGGGTCATCCAAAAGTAGGATTTTATTTCTGTATCTTCAGGTTATCTACAAACTTCTAATTACATTTTATTAAAAATGTTTATATACTGTGAAAGTTAACTTTTTTTTTTAAAGATTTTATTTTATTTGACAGAGAGAGATCACAAGTAGGCAGAGAGGCAGACAGAGGAGGAAGCAGGCTCTCCCCTGAGCAGAAAGCCCACTGAGGGGCTTGATCCCAGGACCCTGAGATCATGACCTGAGCTGAAGGTGGAGGCTTTCACCCACTGAGCCACCAGGCACCCCTGAAAGTTAACTTTTGAGACTATGTTTGCTTTTTATTTTATATGAGCTCAGGAGATGACATTTTCTTTCAATATTGTTATAAATATCTTCATTGTAAACAAAGTTGAGCTCTTGAGGTTCCTAAATGGGTTCTCAGGGAAAAACGTTTTCTAGAGTTTTGTCAAATATGACGTTAGAGAGAAAGGTTTGATTCTGTTTTAGCCCTAATTTTGGCACCTTTAAACATTAAATAGCTCTAATATTAAATCTAAATTGAATATATGTCCACTGCTCAAACGTTATTTTTTCACTGCAAAGTGCTGTTTTGTTTTTTCCTTCATTATGAATGCTGACATCACTAAAATCCTGAGAAACATGTTTGTTTTTCATGGGTGGTTTTGTGTGATTATAGAGCTCTCTGTAGGTATAGGGTAAAGTCACAAAGTCTTCCCAGCATGCATTCTCTGGCACTTATCTGCAGTGAATGTCATCATCTGTACTGTTGCCCATTTACTTTAGTTTCTTGGAATACTTCACAGTTCAAGCTTAGTGTCTATGTGACATGTCTTGGCTTATTAGGGTTCTGAATATTGTCAGTCTGAGTGGAGTATTTTTTGATAGACTCTCCTGTTGCAGCTTTTCCGAAACAAAGTAGAGATTTTGCTGTTTAAAAAACTAAGATCTATTAGTAATTTTGGTTTCTTAAGGGGTAGTGTTTATTCAACCAATGTTGAGTGAATTCCTACTATGTGTTTAGTGAATACATGTAGTGAATACTTAGCAAGTTCTATGTTTAGACACAATTCCTGCCCTTATTGCAGGCTCACATCCTCTAATTTATAGGAAAATGTTACAAAATTCTCTTAACTCCAGTTAAGTGCTATAAATTGGTAGTATAGCATTCAGTGAGATTAACAAGAGACCTTATTTGGGGAGGAGGCAGGGCCCAATTTGAGACTTGAATAAGAGTTTGATTTTGAAAATGTGAAGGAGCATTGAGCCAAAAAGTCTAAAGAGGTTTTTAATAGTCAATAAAAGTACACAATTATTTGTAGATGTCTTCTCAAACTTTTCATCTTAAAAGTTAGTTTTGTAAAGGATGATTTGGTAATCTTTATATTTTACATGAGTGGGACTTGGGTTTTTTGTTTTGCTCTTTAAGTTCCTCTATGTGATGGTATAACTATCAGGACTAAGTAATTCCTGAAGATTGCTTGCATTGAGGATAGGTCCAAACTAAGACCGTAAGATGAGGTAGGGTACCAAACTGTGAGGCTTTTGTTGTTGGAAATGTCAAAAATATCTTGCCAACAGGTCAAGTTATTATTGTTTGGTTTCTTTTATTAAGAAAAGAGGACTAATGATGTTCTTTATCACTAACACTCTACTGGTCAGTAATTCATAGTTAACCCCAGTCAACACTTTTTAAAACTGATTGTTATTGGAAGGACTGATTAAAAAATGCTTTTCCCTTCCAAATTAAATTACTTTGGAATATTAAACTGTACTGGTCTTGGGCTTTAAGTATACCAGTATTTCAATTGAAAAAGCTAAGAGGGGTGCCTGGGTGGCTCAGATGGTTAAGCGTCTGCCTTCGGCTCAGGTCATGATCCCAGGGTCCTGGGATCAAGCCCCGCATCGGACTCCCTGCTCGGCTGGAAGCTTGCTTCTCCCTCTCCCACTCCCTCTGCTTGTGTTCCCTCTCTCACTGTGTCTCTGTCAAATAAGTAAAATCTTTAAAAAAAAAAAAAAAAGAAACTAAAAAATTTATAATAACTCTTACTAGAGAAATTTAATACCTTGACGTAGGAGCTGTAGTTGAGCCAACTTGGAATATGAATTCTTTTGAATTAAAGAATATAATTTTGCTAATCCCAATTTGTTATTTAGTAGGAATGTTTAGTCTTACCTATTTTTGCATAATTAAAAAAAATTCATGGGACACCTGGGTGGCTCAGTTGATTGAGCATCTGCCTTTGGCTCAGGTCATGATCCTGGGGTCCTGGGATCGAGTTCTGCGTCGGGCTCTTTGCTCAGTAGGGAGCCTGCTTCTCCCTCTGCCTGCTGCTTCCTCTGCTTGTGTGTGCGCATGCTCTCTCTCTGGCAAATAAATAAAATCTTAAAAAAAAAAAAAAATCCTAACGTATTTTTAAGTATAAATGGTGTACATTCATTAGTTTCATGTGCACAACAGTTTTAGCAACTCTATATACATTGTTATGCTCACACAAGTTTAGCTACCAGGTCACTATACAGAGCTATTAAAATACCCTGACTGTATTCCCTGTGTTGTACCTTTCATCTTCATTACTTACCCCATAACTGGAAGCCCGAACCTTCTATGCCCTTCACCCATTTCACTATCCCTACCCACCCCCTGCCCCACAACCACTTTTGTTCTCTGTATTTATGGGGCTGTTTTGGTGTTTTTGTTGGCTCATTTATTTTTTTTAAAGATTTAATTTATTTAGAACGAGAGGGAGCACAAGCAGGGTGGGGTGGGCAGAAGAGGAAGGAGAGAATCTTAAGCAGACTCTGCGCAGAGCAAGGAGCCCCATGTAGGTCTCGATCCCATGACCCTGAGATCATAACCTGAGCTGAAACCAAGAGTTGGACGCTCAACCAACTGAGACACCCAGGTGCCCCTGCTCATTTGTTTAGATTCCACATATATGGTATTAGTCTTTTTTGCTTAGCTTAATACCCTTCAGGTCCATCCATGTTACTGGAGATGATAAGATCTTTTTTCTATGGCTGATTACTCCATTGTGTCTATATATTTATCACATAAACACACACACACAGACCCCAGATCTCATCCATTCATTTTTGATGGACACTTATTGCCTCCATGTCTTGGCTATTGCAGTGAACAGGGGTGCATACATCTTTTATAATTAGTGTTATCTTCATTGGATAAATATCTAGTAGTGGAATTACTGGGTTGCATGGTATTTCTATTTTTAGTTTTTTGAGGAACCGCTGTAGTGTTTTGCAGTGATTGCACCAACTTACACTCCACCAACAGTGCAGGGTTCCCTTTTCTCCCACATCCTTACCAACACTTACTTTTCTTGTCTGATACTGGCCATCCTGACAAACCTAAGGTGATATCTCGTGGTTTTGATGTGCGTTTCCCTGATGATCAATGATGTTGAGCATTGTGTCGTGTCTGTTGGCCATCTGTATGCCTTTGGAAAACTGTATTCAGGTCCTCTGCCTATTTTTTAATTGGATTGTTTGGGTGTTGGGTTGTACAAGGTCCTTATATATTTTGGATATTAATCCCTATCAGGTATCATTTACAAATAACCTACCGTTTCCTTTTCATTTGCTGGGCAGAAACTTTTAATTTTGGTGTAGTTGCAATTTATTTTTGTTTCCCTTGCTTAAGGAGACCTATCTGGAAAAATATTGCCAAGGCCAATGTCCCAGAGATTATTTTCTGTTTTCTTTATGGAGTTTTCCGGTTTTACATTTTGGACTTTAATCCACTTTTTAATTTTTGTATATGATATATATATAAAGAAATTGGTCCAGTTTTAGTCTTCAACATAGAGCTGTTCAGTTTTCCCTGCATCATTAAAGTAATCATTGGATATTCTTGTCTTCGTTGTCAAAAAGATTGCCCATGTATGTGAGAGTTTATTTCTGGGCTATCCTGTCCATTGGTCTATGTTTTTGTACCAGTACCTACTGCTTTGACTACTCCAGCTTAGTAGTATAGTTGGAAATCTGGGATTGTGGTACCTCCCACTTTGTTGTTCTTTATAGCTTTGGCTATTCAGGGTCTTTTAGGCTTATTCTAAGTTCTATGAAAAATACTTACTGGGATTTTGATGAACAATTACATAGAATCTGTAGATTGCTTTAGGTAGTATAGACTATTTGGAAAATGTTCTTCCAATCCAGAGTATGGCATATCGTTCAACCTGTTTCTGTTGCTTTTCAGTTTCTTCCATCAATGTTGTATAGTTTTCAGAGTACAGGTCTTTGACCTTCTTGATTTCTTCCTATTTTATTCTGGTAAATTTGGTTGTTAATTTCTTCCTGCTGTTGTTGAGTATATAGAAATGCAACAGATTAATTTTGTATACTGCAACTTGACTGACTCTTCATTTATTCTAACAGTTTTCTGGTGGTCTTGGAGGTTTTTCTATGTAAAGTATCTTGTCATCTGCAAATAGTGACAATTTTACTTTTTTTTTTTTAACCAGCATAGATACCTTTTCTTTTTTCTTGTCTGTTCTGGCTAGGACTTCCAGTTTTTGTGCATAGTTTAGATTTTAGCGCTTATAAGAAGTTACACAGGTTATCATTAAGTAGACTTCAACAGAACACTAAATTTTATTTTTGCATAGAAGCAAGCTTAAATAACTTTAATTTGAAGTATTTACCACAAATTAGAATTGTTTAGCATGATTTTTGTCCCAAAGTAAGCTCTTAAAAATGATGTCTATATATTAGGAATTGTAGTGTTTAGAAAGCCGCATTTAAAAATCTTAAACATCTTGGGACGCCTGGGTGGCGCAGTTGGTTGGGCAACTGCCTTTGGCTCAGGTCATGATCCCGGCATCTTGGGATCGAGTCCCGCATCGGGCTCCTTGCTCCGCAGGGAGCCTGCTCCTCTCTCTGCTTCTGCCTGCCTCTCTGCCTGCTTGTGTTCTCTCTCTGTTGAATGAATAAATAAAATCTTTAAAAAAAAAATCTTAAACATCTTGATTATCTTTTAAGTAACAAGCACAATATATTAATAGTTTTGAGGTTAACACCTAAAACTTTATATGGTATGTACAAATGTCTTGTTACATGGAGGCTTAAAATACTTTTTTCTCTTGACAGGAAATGCACAATTTTGAGGATGAGTTAACGTGTCCCATTTGTTACAGTATTTTTGAAGATCCTCGTGTACTTCCGTGCTCTCATACATTTTGTAGAAATTGCTTGGAAAACGTTCTTCAAGCATCTGGGAACTTTTATATATGGAGACCTTTACGAATTCCACTCAAGTGCCCCAATTGCAGAAGTATTATTGAAATTGCTCCAACTGGTATTGAATCTCTACCTGTTAATTTTGCATTAAGGGCTATTATTGAAAAGTACCAGCAAGAAGACCATCCAGATATTGTCACCTGTCCTGAACATTACAGACAACCATTAAATGTTTACTGTCTCCTAGATAAAAAACTAGTTTGTGGTCATTGCCTTACCATAGGTCAACATCATGGTCATCCCATAGATGATCTTCAAAGTGCTTATCTGAAAGAAAAGGACACGCCTCAAAAACTGCTGGAACAGTTAACGGACACACACTGGACAGATCTTACTCATCTTATTGAAAAGCTGGAAGAACAGAAATCTCATTCAGAAAAAATGGTCCAAAGTGATAAGGAAGTTGTTCTCCAGTATTTTAAGGAGCTTAGCGATACATTAGAACAGAAAAAAAAAATTTTCCTAGCTGCTCTCTGTGATGTTAGCAATCTGATTAGTCAAGAATATACTCCACAAATTGAAAGAATGAAAGAAATAAGAGAGCAGCAACTTGAATTAATGACACTGACAACATCTTTACAGGAGGAGTCTCCACTTAAATTTCTTGAAAAAGTTGATGATATCCGTCAGCATGTGCAGATTTTGAAACAAAGACCACTTCCTGAGGTCCAACCTGTTGAAATTTATCCTCGAGTAAGCCAAATATTGAAAGAAGATTGGAGCAGAACAGAAATTGGACAAATTAAGAAACTTATTATTCCTGAAATGAAAATTTCTTCAAAGAGGATGCCATGTTCCTGGCCTGATAAAGATGAAAAAGAAGTTGAATTTTTTAAGATTCTAAATATTGTTATAGTTACTTTAATTTCAGTGATACTGATGTTGATCCTCTTTTTTAACCAACACATAATAACCTTTTTAAATGAAATCACTTCAATATGTTTTTCTGAAGTCTCTTTATCTGTTTACCAAAGTTTATCCAACAATCTGCATGATTTAAAGAATATGCTATGTCACGCTTTATATTTTCTGAAGGAATTCATGTGGAAAATAGTTTCTCGTTGAAAATTCAGATCTGAATTGTTTAAATAGGCTTATTCTGTATAGCAGACTAATAGCCATTGCTAAAGGGAGCGACAGGGTAGGATGGATAAACAGCAAAGTAAACTATCAGTAAATTTTACAACAAATATAGAAATGTCAAACCATCCATGTTGCTTAGATGACAGAAATGTGTTAGAAATGATAAGTGTCTGAACCAGAATATCTAGTGCACTTGACTTAATACATTATCCCATTTTATTTGCTTGAGGTTGACTTTATTGCTGTGGCATTGAAACATTCCTGTACCGATACTGTCTTTTAGCATTTTTTTTTTTAGCATTCATTAGCATTCTATTACTGGAGTGGTTAGTGTTGCAGTTATGTATACATAGTTTTTAGATTAAAAGATGAAAAATCCTTAAAGTGGCCTTTATTTTGATATGGCTTGAAGTCTTTGGCCAAATAAGGATGTTGAGTAGAGGTATTAAATTCAAGTAGCAAAGTCTAAAAGTGATAAGGGATTGCTTACATTAAGGATATTTTTGATCAAATGATATTAATGTATTTTGATAACATTAATGTATTTTAAGATTTAAGAGGCCTAGAATGTTTATCAACATTCATTCCTGACAAAGCTATAGCTTTTGGAAATATATTGTTAGGGAACAAACAGTACCTTTTCAAATAATGGTCTTATTCTGTGGTTTTGTGTAAATGTAACTTTTTGGTTAGTGTTTTAGACTTGCCAGTCAAATTTGTTCTTGGATGAAAACTCAAAACATGTTACTAGTATTGTTTATTGTTGGTAACTAACTTCCATCATTAGATTTAGGTGGCATCATGTTAACTGTCTTAAAATGGTCTTTTCTGCTATTATCAAAGTACCAATGACTTAACTTTCTTGAATTTTGCTTAAATGGGAGACTGTGTGGCTATTTAGTCAAATCCCTTTGATTAGTTCCCTTATTGTTAACAGGGACTAGAATTGTGGTGCTTGTGGTGGGACTCTATGTAAGCAGATCATTTGTTTTCCAGAATGTGGTAGGACTTTTGGCTTGGCCTTTTCGTCCATGGAAACTTAAGTAAAAGATGTTTTCCAGATTGGCTGTCGATCTTAGATCCATTCCGTAGGAGCCCTATCTAGTTCACAGACTTTCAGGTCATTTTAGGGAATGCTCCTGGTCCTGTACTACATATAAATTATAATGAATTTAATATGGCTGTAGTTCTAAAATGTTTCTAATGTTTCATCTGCTGAGACTATCTTAACACAAAGATGGCTGGCTGTATTAAGTCAACTATATGACCAGAATCAGAAAATATATCTAGCACACTTGACAATCATATGGGCAAAGAACATTTGGGAGGGTATCGAAAGAGGTGGTGGGGGGAGCTAAATATTAAGGTATTGAAATATAAATACAATATATTAACTTTAGATTGAAGTTGATTAGTCACAATACAAAAATGCCACACTTTTTGAATACACATATTAGTAAGCAGCACTGAAATTTGTTAGCTATTTGTGTCAAGCACTTCATGTCGTTTCTGAAGTAGGTATTAACTTTTTTTAGATAAGGAAACATAACCAAAAGTGATTTGCCCTAGGCCATACAGCCAGCATAAGGGAGACAGTGTATATTTAGTTTCTCCTGTCATGCTATCAAAACTTTAAGCCAAGATTTTTATTTATCTAGGGCTAATTTATGTCTAAGAATCTATTTATATAGCTAAAGATTGGAACCATATACTTATTAACACATTTTAGGTTTGACATTTTGTAAGTTGCCAGTTCTTAGACAAAATTATGAATTTTATGTAGTGAATTTTATGTAGTGTGCATGAATATAGTCAAGAATACAAATAATTGTCTTAATACATGCTGTTCTGTAATTCTTACCAGGAAGATGAAACTGTAAAATTTAAAGTGTATAATCTTGAAATATTTCTAAGTTTTATGTGTAACAAAATATATTTTAATAAACTTATTTTGCTATTTTACGTGCATTGAGTGGCTTAATAAGGCGCTCAAACTCAGGAGTGGTAGCTTTGGAATTTTCATATGGGAAATGGGAAATATCTAAACTCTTAAAGACTTACAATGTTGTAAAGCTTAGTACTAGAGTATTATGTTCCATTAATCACCACTTTCACCAATGAAAAAGCACCTGATTATAGCTTTTACTTTTCCCTTACATCTTGACTTAAAACAAATGACCATATTGAAATCATAGTTTCACATCCTGTTTTATTTGTCATGCTCACGTATTTACATAATGACTGTTATGATACAAACCATCTTTTAGTACCTAAACAATGGGTGCTGAATATTGAGCTAATAACTTAGTTTTAATTCCTTAGGATCAATATCCAGAAATCAAGTAGGGCAAAGACTTGACTCCATACCAAAA